>OV049857.1:24261655-24894512 GCA_920104075.1 Melanargia galathea
CCCTTCACCCGTCTCCGAAACCCTCAATCATCAGCTCTCTCCATATTTTTTTCGGAATAAATTTTTGTCTTCTTTGTGAAACCATTAGTGAAAAAAAATTTTTCATACAAAATTTTACAGGAGGAAATTTTTGGGGAAATCTCAAAAACTACCCTAAATGTGGCAACACTGTGTACATATCTCGATACTGCCGGTTGAGTTGCACAATCGATTCATACATGTCAACTTTCTAAAATGTTGCCAACTGCCTGAAAAACATGATCAAAATTTTCAAAATCACCCGACAACAATACAAAATGGCCGCCAACTCATTTTATAGAAATAATTCACTTAGTTTTATATTTTTTTCAATAAGTACAGTATATATCGCTCCTGATGACGTTTTAATTTTTTATCTCGCTCGCACCCAGGCGAAATGATTGCCCCTGACAAAAGACCATGTCGCGAAAATCACTTTTTCCTTGATAAATTCCAGTGTTGCCAGTCCCCGATGACAAAAATACCCAAATGTCATTTGTACAAGCAAAACACGTAGACGCTCATATTCGGATTTCGCAAAAAGTCCGTATTTCGATTTTTTAATTTTTGGGGTAAATCTTGAAATTTCCCCAAAAGTGGGGTATTTTTTTTATCACTAATTTATACCACGAGTCTATACATACAATCGCTTCATAGAAGTCGAAACGCTCCGATGTTGCCAACTGTGAGAAATTTGAATTTTAATATTAGGTTTTTTCGTACCTCAAACAGAATCGCCGCCACGACAGCCGCCATCTTGAATTTTTAAAAACCATTCTCGTTCTGTCAAAACTAAGGGTAATTATGGGCGGAAACAGGAAAAAAATATTATGGTCAATCACCCCGTTTCGGAGCTGTGGTGCCGCGGTTTGGAGTCGAAAAATCAAAAATTTTAAAAATCTAAATCTCGACCGCCATCTTGTTTTTCCAATTTTTTCTACTTTTTCTAATAATTGTCTACTAATTTCTTAAAAACCTGCGAGTTATAACAAAATCGGTTGGAAAACAAAAAAGTTACAAAAATCACATCGGCCGCCATCTTGTTTTTCTGAAATGTCATAATTTTTCCCTACTCGAATCCCCCATCCGAACACATCTCCCATACATGATTATATCGTTTTCTGTCTCTTTCTAGGAGAACAATTATGTCAATGAGTGAGTGAGTGAGTGGTAATTGAGCTATATATAGTATAACTAGTAGGGCGCTTGGCTGCGCGGCCCGCTAAAGCGGACCGCGGGGATTTCAGTATTAATTTTGTTTTAGCAGCCTCCACCTTCTTCTATCATTTTCAGCATCTTTAACTGGCCGTGCTCCTCATCCATCTTCCTAACCCTCGATCATTATCACTCTCCATATTTTTTCTCCGAATAATTTGTCAGAATGAGAGTTCTTCCATAAAAAAAATTTAAAAATTGAAAAGGAACGGCGTCAAAGTCTTGCATAGTTCCCAACTTACATTCTCTTCAATATTCGCCATATATTTTGTATGGAATAATAAATTTCGCCATGTTGTTTTTTTCTGTTCATCAAGTAGATTTTTAGTTCTTGATTATATTTTTCTAAGAAACTACTCTTCCATCTTTTATACTTGGTGAGATAGACACCGATGTTTGTATGGCCGCCATCTTGAATCCGCCATTTTGGACTTTTTTCAGCTCACTGCCAATTGGATGATGTTTCGAGTAATTTTTGTTTGAGCACCTCCTATCCTACCTATCTTCAATACCCTGCCCGGGCTCCTCAACCAACTTCCAAACCCTCAATCATCATGTCTTCCCATATTTTTCTTTGAGAATTCTCCAAAGAACCGCATCAAAGCCTTGCATAGTTTACAACTTGTAGTCTCTTCAATATTCGCCATACATTTTCTATGTAAAAATAAATTCCGCCATTTTGAATTTTTTTTCTATTCATCGAGTAGACCTTTCGATCCTGATCATCTTTTGTGAAGAAACCACTCTTCCATCTTTTATACCCTCCGAGATGGATACCCTTGAAATTTGTATGGCGGCCATCTTTTTTTCGCCATTTTGAATTTTTTTTCAGCTTACTGCCAATTGGACGACATTTCGAGTGACATTTGCTCGAGCACCCCCCACCTATCTTCAATACCTTAAGCATGCCATTCGCTCGTCTCTGAAATCCTCAATCATCAGCTCTCTCCATATTTTTGTTCCGAATGAATTTTTGTCCTCTATACGAAACCATTAGTGAAAAAAAAATTTTTCATACAAAATTTTACAGGAGGGGTGATCAATCAGTGAGTCAGTCAATGAATCAGCACGAGCAGCTATATATATATTAACTAGTAGGGCGCTTGGCTGCGCGGCCCGCTAAAGCGGACCGCGGGGATTTCAGTATTATTTTTGTTTTAGCAGCCTCCACCTTCTTCTATCATTTTCAGCATCTTTAACCCTGGCCGTGCTCCTCATCCATCTTCCAAACCCTCGATCATCATCACTCTCCAAATTTTTTTCTCCGAATCATTTGCCAGAAGGAGAGTTCTTCCATAAAAACAAATTTTGGAAAGGAACCGTATTAAAGTCTTGTATAGTTTCCCAACTTATAGTCCCTTCAATATTCGCCCATATATTTTGTGTGAAAAAAAAATCCGCCATCTTGATTTTTTTTCTGTTCATCAAATTTAGTTCTTGATCATATTTTTCTAAGAAACCACTCTTCGATCTTTTAGACTTGGTGAGATCTACAACAACGAAATTTGAATAGCCGCCATCTTGAATCCGCCATTTTGATGTTTTCTTCAGCTCAGTGCCAATTGGATGAGGTTCTGAGTATTTTTTGTTTGAGCAGCCCCCATCCATCTACAATACCCTGCCCGGACTCCTCAACCATCTTCCAAACCCTCAATCATCATGTCTTTCCATATTTTTCTTTGAGAGTTCTCCAAAGAACCGCATCAAAGCCTTGCATAGTTTACAACTTGTAGTCTCTTCAATATTCGCCATACATTTTCTATGGAAAAATAAATTCCGCCATTTTGAATTTTTTTTCTATTCATCGGGTAGACCTTTAGATCCTGATCATCTTTTGCGAAAAAACCACTCTTCCATCTTTTATACCCTCTGAGATGGACACCGACGAAATTTGTATGGCGGCCATCTTTTTTTCGCCATTTTGAATTTTTTTTCAGCTGACTGCCAATTGGATAACGTTTCGAGTGACATTTGCTCGAGCACCCCCCACCTATCTTCAATACCTTAAGCGTGCCATTCGCTCGTCTCTGAAATCCTCAATCATCAGCTCTCTCCATATTTTTGTTCCGAATGAATTTTTGTCCTCTATACGAAACCATTAGTGAAAAAAATATTTTTCATACAAAATTTTACAGGAGGGGTGATCAATCAGTGAGTCAGTCAATGAATCAGCACGAGCAGCTATATATATATTAACTAGTATGGCGCGTGGGTGCGCGGCCCGCAAGCGGACCGCGAGGATTCGAGTAGTTTTTGTTTGAGCACGTCCCACCTATCTTCAATACCCTCGCCGTGCTCTTCATCCGTCTCCAAAATCTTCGATCATCAGCTCTTTCCGTATTTTTCCATCAATAATTTTTTTTTGTGTAGAAAAATAAATTCCGCCATCTTGTTTTTTTCCGTTCATCAAGTAGACTTTTAGGTCTTGATCATCTTTTTCCCAGAAACCACTCTTCCATCTTTTATGCTTGGTGAGATAGACTCTGACGAAATTTGTATAGCCGCCATCTTGAATCCACCATTTTGGGTTTATTTTTCAGCTCATTGCCAATTGGGTGAGGTTTCGAGTAATTTTTGTTTGAGCACCTTCCCCCTATCTACAATACCCTGCCCGGGCTCCTAAACCATCTTCCAAACCCTCAATCATCACGTCTTCCCATATTTTTCTTTGAGAGTTCTACAAAGAACCGCATCATAGCCTTGCATAGTTTACAACTTGTAGTCTCTTCAATATTCCCCATACATTTTCTATGGAAAAATAAATTCCGCCATTTTGAATTTTTTTTCTATTCATCGAGTAGACCTTAGGATTTTCATCATCTTTTGCCAAGAAACCACTCTTCCATCTTTTATACCCTCCGAGATAGACACCGATGAAATTTGTATGGCGGCCATCTTTTTTTCGCCATTTTGAATTTTTTTTCAGCTTACTGCCAATTGGACGACATTTCGAGTGACATTTGCTCGAGCACCCCCCACCTATCTTCAATACCTTAAGCGTGCCCCTCACCCATCTCCGAAACCCTCAATCATCAGCTCTCACCATATTTTTCCTCTTAATGAATTTTTGTCCTCTATACGACACCATTATTGAAAAAAAAAATTTTCATACAAAATTGTTCAGGAGAGGTGATCAATGAGTCAGTGACCCAATCAGCACGAGCAGCTATATATATATTAACTAGTGTTGCGCTCGGTGCGCGAGCTGCAAGCAGCTCGCGTGCCTTGTAGTCTCTTCAATATTCGTAAAATAAAGAAATGGGAGGCCATACCAAATACCAGAATATTCTAGAGTCTCTTGAAAGATAGAAAGAAATATTGGTATCACGTTTCGTATCTTTTCTGAAAGGACACTAATCAGTTCTATGCATGCGTTTAGTGGAAAAAAAAGGATCTACATATACAAAAATGTTCTGGAGAGCCACTTGAAAATTAAAAAGAAATTTTGTATGGACACGAATTTTTTTGTTCCGTAGCCTTAGAATAAATAGGTAAAGAAAGGCAGTCGTCGACGCGGCGATAAGCCGTTTTTAGAAAGCCTAAAAGGCTATCGTCGCGTCAGTGCTCAAGGTACTCATGCGCTTGTGTGTGTGTCGGCAAATGTAATTACAGGGCACACATGGGTTGGTTTATAGCTTACGTTTCGAGCGGAAATTGGTTAGAAACTTCCATTCTAAGCGTAATAGTTCGATGTCCGTAGCTTACTTTTTTTTACTGGCTCACCAAAGGGCCTAAGGTCTTGAACATTTTAGTTTCAGGACCATGCCTCTATAATTGATAGTTTTTGAGGGCCGTTAGGATACTCTGGTAATTTTTCCACATTCACTACGTTTTGTGATTTTTGTGAAAAAAATCTTTAAGTTCTATTTATAGTGCAGTAGGGGGAAAATTTTTCATACAAAAATGTCTAAGAGAGCCTCTAGAAAAGAACCCAAAAAATTTGTATGGAGAAAATTTTTTTTTGTTTGGCGGCCATCTTTTTTTTACCGGTTTACCCAATGGCCCAAGGTCTTTAATAACATTTGTTTGGGACCATGTCTGTATGATTGATAGTTTTGGAGGACCCATGAGGTACTCTGGTAAATTTTCCACATTCATGACGTTTCATAATTTTCCTGAAGGAAGACCAATAAGTTCTACGCACATAAATAGTGAAAGGAAAAAAGTCCCATACAAAATTGTTCTGGAGAGCCTCTTGAAAAGAACCCAAAAATTTGTATGGAGAAAATTTTTTTTGTTCGGCGGCCATCTTTTTTTTACCGGTTCACCCAATGGCCCAAGGTCTTTAATAACATTTGTTTGGGACCATGTCTGTATGACTGGTAGTTTTGGAGGACCCATGAGATTCTCTGGTAAATATTCCACATTCATAACGTTTAGTATTTTTCCTGAAAGCACACTCATAAGCTCTATGCATGTGCTTAGTGAAGTAAAAAAAGTTCTATAAGTAGTGTAGAATTGGGGATTCTGGATCACTCTCGCTACGCTCGCTCGCTTCGCTCGCCGTGATCCAGAATTCCCCAATTCTACACTACTGTCCTAACATCACATTACATGAATGGAGTATGCATCAATCATCTGCATTTTAAACAAATTATTTACATGGTTTTTAGGACGAAATATTTACTGAATAAATTCAATTTAATTCATTTTATTCTATTTTTTATTTTTTACACATTCGTTTAACGATTACAACATGCACCTACCTACTTACATTCTATATAGTAAAAAATTATAAGAAAAATTGGTGGAGGAAATTTTAATAAATTAAACAAGCTTATTTAATCATCAATAACTTTATTGTTTATGCACCATCTTTTTAAACAAGTTACATTTTTCAATGCACAGATAGTTGGATGATAAATACAGCTATATATATCAGAATATGAATTATATAACTTATACAATGTTAACAAACTAGGACAACCTTTATCTTCTAAATTATGTACATTATCATTTTTCAATATATCTTTTAACCACATCTGCTTTTCAAGACCTTTACAAAAAATTTCTTGATTTTTAAGAAAATGAACTATAAAACATTTAAAATTCTCATAAGGCACGACTCCTTCGCTCCAAGATATTTTTCTATTTCTTTCAATCCAATCAACCTGTTTCTTTTCCGTGTCTGTTAGCCACTCATACGGATATGGCGGTTTAATTAACAAAACTTGAATTCGATCACGATAGATTAAAGCAATCTCTTTAGGTATAAAGTAATTCTGATCATTTTTAAAACCTTGAACATCCACAATAAACTTCATGATAGTTTTCGAACAATATTGCTCAGCGGTCTATATTCCACAAGACGATCGTTGATAATTAAACAGTAAGCACTTGTATTATTCGGAATATCCTGAGATGTTTCAATTTCTAGGCGAACATCAACTGGGCCAGTTTTTAAATTTTCATTTTGCCTGGAACAGTCTATGACAAATAAAGGAGCCTTTTCTTTAAACGTATGCAGATCAAGCAATGGATCGGTAGGAAGGTTGTAAAACGACTGGCGAAACTTAGCATACATGTCGTATAATATACTGTATTTATTTTCATCAAACTTGATATTTAGAGCATCATACGGATAATAGTGAGAATTCAAGAATAGTGTAACATTAGTTAGTTTACAATGATCGAATACTGTGCCGTCTTTGATTTTAATGTTTTTTCTATTAGTCTGCAAACCAAATATAACATATCGAGGTTTTTCTAATTGAGAGGCTGTCTTTACCGCCCATGAATGTTTTGTAGTTTTTGGTAGCAACGGGTATTCATATAAATCCCAATTTCTAAATGCTATTTGTATAGGATTATCTTTCTCTAATTTTCTTAGAAGTAGCAATCTTTGTTGATCTGATACTTTAATATGAGGCACACGCCACTGAATTCTCTGTATATTGATGTCTATAATATCATCGTTATCCATTATAACGCTATTTATACTGGTACTACTTCTATTAAGTACAAGTTCGTGTTTACAATTAATTATTATTTTGTCATAATCTTCAGCGAAACCTAAAACTTTATTCAAGGGTATCAAAGCGCTAAAATTTCCATTTTCATTTTTAAATCCTTCTATATTCCAACCCCACACGGCAGCTGCTTTACTTTCCCCGCTATTCATGGAAATATAAGATTTTATTGTTGTAGTTATTCCGGCATTTCTAATGCGATCAATTTCAACACCATTGATCTCATATCGAATGTCTTGGAAAAGGAATGCAAACGCATTATTACTGAAATTAACGCTTTTCTTTTGAACCTTGCCTGCTTGATCTTTATAACTTACTGAAGCATTTCCTTCGATGTAAATATAACTGGCTGATGGCAATACATAAATATCTTGCTGGTGAATAGGTATACGGATTTCATCATTTTCATTAAAACTATTATTATATGGATTATATGTATGAATCTCGTAACTCTCGATGGAGTTATCAAATTCAGGTAAATTATTAATCTGAAGAAGACTCATACTTTAAAACCAAGTGTCTCAAGAAATTGTTTATTACTTTGGCTTATTTTTCTTTTATATACTCTAAGACGTCTAGCTCGTTTTAGGCTTTCCTTTGTAATAGGTTTTTTAACTGGCAAGTTAGGTCTTTTATAATAATTACTTTGAGTAAAGACAATCATTTTATTTTTTTTTTTAAATGTAGGCACAAAACAATAGTTTCACCTCTAAAATTTATAAGATTGCCTTCTAAATCCAATATTTTTACAGTTATTGATGAAATTATCTTTTGTTTTACAGGAAAATAAATAACGTTGCTAGGAGATTCTATAAATCTATGACTAGGAGGAACGTTTGGGACAAACTCATAAATGATATGTGTGGGAGAACCATTAGTGTAGGATCCCTGCACGAGATTACTTTCGATCCTTATGACGGCTACTGGTAGAATGTTTACTGGAACTGATGATTCATGCCATTTATTGGCTTTTAATTTTTCTCTAGGAAAACCTAGCATAGGTCCAATACTATTTTCTGAATCAAAGTTTAAAGTTTCACTACAGTACAAAGAACATGTCATTGTGTTAATATTAGATTTTATTTGTAATTCACAATCTTCCATCCTCCATTTTAGATATTCATACAAATCTTGTAAATCATAAGCACCCGATGGAATATTGATTCTTTTTTTTTCTTCTCCATATTCAAAAACATTATTATGATAATCGACATTTGGAATTGAATTAAAAGCAGAAAAATATATTAAGCCGCACTCATATTCATCTTCTAAAATAAGAGGAGGCGTATAATTTGTTTCTAAAATAGATTTATTGCCCACAATAGTAAGTGTTACACACATAATGCTTGACTGAACTAATACTTTACTGCATGAACTATTTATACACTATTTTTATTCCAGAAATTAATAAGAAATTTGATGCAAAGGTGTCCACAGTTATATGGGTTATATCCTTGAAAATTGTCATAGTTGTAGTTAATTTCAGATCCAACATACTTTAAGAATTCTTTCGGTGGTTTTAAATTACCATAACTATCGAAGTATTCAATATAATTATTTAACTTCGCATAGGCTACCCAATGAGTTCCAGGATTTTGAGAGATGTCTAAATTAATGATGCCACACTCTTTTTTAAATGGATGCTTAGGTAATTCATCTCTCATGAATACACCTCTAAAATAAGGAATTTCCTTTGAAATCTTTAAAATATCAATATTAGTTAGAGCACGATTAGGTAGCCTTTGAATCAGTTTTTTGCCTTCGCTGTGTATATTCCCAAACCATCGCCATATGGTTTTATAAATAATCCTTTTCCAATGTGTAATGTTTCCATTTTTTCATTATGTCTTTTTAGTTCTTGAAATTTCTTTTTCAATAAATTAATTTGCTTAACTGCTTTCACAATACTAGCAGCACCACCCGCCAAGCTACCAGCAGCAGATAATCCTGCAAATATAGGAACTAATGGCAAAACACCACCTGTCTTCGGTATGGGTATTATTCGCGGTACATTTACAGATGTATTCTCAGCTAATTCCTTAGCAGCGGCAATCGCTAATTCAATTGCAGCTTTTTTGCATTTTGGTTTCAATTTATGGATATGTTTCTTTGCACGAGATACAATATCTTTAAAGCTTTTTTTCAAACCAGTAGCAGATTTATTTTTCTTCAAACAATCTGATTTTCTTCTTAAAGTCATTTTACGTGTAGACAGTTTTTGTTTTTCCATTTTAAAATATAGGAGAACTCCGTTCCTCGTCGCAGACTAATACAGAATAAAAAGTGCTGGCGTAAAATTTGTTTATAAAACATTGAGATTATCTATCCAGCTATTTTCATTAGATGGCAAACCTAACCATTTGACATACAACTGATTATCTTTTCTTTTTAAAACTTTTTCAATGAGGTATATGTTAGGATGTCGTGTTTTTTGTAATTCTTCATTATAGAATGCTCCCAATATAGGTCGCTGTCTAGCATCTTTTAAAAGATAAGTAACGGGATGCGTATTTTGTATGCGAGCTATACTAAAAATTTCAGTTGACCAGTTGGGCGTATATCCCTTTTCAAAAGTTCCTTTATATTTGCTTATTCTAACATAATCTCCTATTTTAAATTTCGAATGTTTTTTTATTGACGCTGATGTTGGAAGTGATTCATATCTTTTAAGTATTATTTTTTTATTACTTTCATTAACTTTATCCGGAGCCATGCCTATTGTTCTGTGAAATGTTGAGTTATATTTTTTCATTAAGTGATCAAGGCTTCCATCATACCATTTATAATTACCTTGCAGGCTAAATTGTTTATAAAGTTTAGATTTCAATGTTCTTATAAACCTCTCAACTATTGATGCCTTCTTAGTGGAATATGTAGAATAATGATTAATACCATATCTTTGTAAGACATTTTTAAAATGAGTATTATAAAATTCTTTTCCTAAATCAGTTTGTAAATTTTTAGGAACACGACCTTTTTTTAGTATCTTGCAAAAAGCTTCAGTCACAGAATCTTGATTTTTATATTTAAGAGGATACGCCCAAGCATATTTTGAGAAAGCGTCAATAACTGCCAAAATATATTTATATTGTAAATTTTCCTTTGAAAATGATTGCATATCAACTAGGTCTGCCTGCCATAAATCATCAATGTCTTTCAATATAACACGTCGTCGGGGGAAATTTTTTCTTACATTTTTATGGATTTCATTTACTACACTGATTTTGCTCATTTTTTAAACTTGCGACTTATACAATCTGTACTTCTTTTAAGACTGTTTATCTCTGACTGTAACTGTAGCAAGGTTTGCTCAACTGTTTTCAATCTTGCAAATATCCCATCTATGATTTGGTCTACATATCTCTTATTAGCACAATCATTTGGATCTATTGGGGCACCGATATGTTTAATGATTTTATGCTGCGCATCAAATATATTTTCTAATGCAGAACTATCCATTTTTAATTTCTTGTGCACATGATGTCCAAACTTGTTGACATTCATGTTCAATAGTATTATTTGGACTAAGCCAGATAATTCTTTATAGTTTATTTTATAATACCAGCTTCTTTCAATTCTTCGATTATTGATATGATTTCGTTATCATGACTAGTGTTGCCAGCATCTTTCGAAGCAATTAAAATTTTTAATCTATCTACCAATTCATTAGGATCATCCCAGTATATGAAATCTGTATTCTTTCTATACTTTTTCAGAGTTGGTATGAAACCACCTTGTTTTGTTATCTTATTGTTAAATTCAGTTTCACAAAATAGTGGTTTCACAATTTTAGTGTATTTGACTCCTTTATCACCTTTTATCTGGTTTAAGGGACTATAATCTCTCTTATGCACACTCGTGTTACATAAAATGTCTTTATAAACTAATTTGTCTTGCTCAGATACCACCTCTAAATCCGGTTTACTTTGAAATAATAATTCTGTTAATCCTGGCGTCATTTCATAGTAACTACTTCCTATTTTAGCTATCATATTTTTACTAGCAGCTTCAGCGCTATCTAAAAATGTAACATTTGTATTTCCTATCATAAGAGTATTGTTTTCGTGGCGCACACCGAAAGGTACATTTAAATTTTTACATGCATTTTCTGGCATTGGAGAGGGAGTACGAACTTTTTCAACCTTTCCAGAATTATCACAAGTAATTTTCAATTTGGGTGTTAGATAATTTTTATCTTTTCTTTCCTCATACTCCTCGTTAATAATATTTTCAGAAGTTGAAGAAGATAATGAATCATTTTTGCTGTGACAAGGTTTGTTTTTATTCTTTAACGATGTTGTTTTATGATTATTTCCTTCATTTTTATATAACACTAACGATTCCAATGGATCAGTTATACATCGAAAAAGTTTTCGTCTCTTAACTTCTTGATCTTCTTCTTCTTCTCGTATTTGTTTCGCCTTTTTCTTAATAGCTTCTATGGATTTGATTAACTGATTCTTTACATTGGCTTCCATACTAATATAAAAAATGACTATCTTTGCAGATGCTACAATTCGACTGAGTAAATTTGCACGTTGTAAGTGATATATAATAATTAAATTGTTAGTCAAATTTCACAAATATATCAAATGTTTTTCTATACCTGCCTTTGTTTAATTCACAATCTTTGTTGATTAACAAAAACATATATGGATCTTTCCAGATATTTGAACATAATTGCTTAAAATCGTGCCAGCTCATATCGGAGTTTACGTGTTCATTATATATATGTTTTAAGTTTATTTCATCTTGCTTGAATATAATTAAAAGGTTAACATTGTCACGTATTAATTGCTTAGGAATTTTCGAATATGTTTGTGATAAATAAAAACAGTCAACTTGCTTATGTCTGCCCATAGAAAAATAATTTCGAATATTTACTTGATTTTCACATATCACATCGTCAAAAATGAAAATAGAGTTTTTCTTAACATCACTGGGAGGGATAACATCTTCATCATTTTTAAACATAATTAGGCTTACTTCTGGAACATTTTGAAAAATATTATATAAAAAGCGATATTTTGATTGAAAAGTAGTTTTAGAGTAAATATAAACGTTCTGGAATCTTAACCCATTTTCATGTAGTAATAAATTTATCATAATATTTGTTTTGCCACAATTAGAGGGCCCGCAAATTATACAACGGATTGTATTTGGTAATAGCTTGCTATGTCTATTTAAATATACTGATGGTACTTCAGCATCTATATAATTTATATCCAAAGATTCGGCTTGTTTGATCAGCTTCATTTTTATTTATGACGTCAATTTTGAATGACTCATTATTAAATATCGGGAATCATGTTTGAACCTGCCTATCTTGTATACATCATTTTGTATTGAAGAAGTTTGATTAATTTAAAACTCTATTTATATTAATCTTAAGTAACTATTTCGCATGCTATCAATATTAAAAAGATATGAATGTGCGTGCACATGTTTATGAAATTTGATTCCTCAAAGATGATCATATTTATTTTGCGCGTGCTAAGTTAAATACAAATGAAATATTTTCATTCTCTCGGCAGCTCTCATAAGGAGTTCATGTAGTTAAACAATTTAATTTTTATTCATCACAAAATTGTTATTCATCTTTCTGGTAAGTACATAAGTGTTATGCGTTATCATCACCATTAGTTTTAATTGCAATTTTCTCAATAACATTAAATGTTATTTTTTTTTACAGAATAATGGCGAATTTTTATTGTAATAATGAAAATGAGCAAAATTTAAGCGAAAGTATGGATCCATTTTATTTCCATTGTGCTCAAGATGTGAATGCTATTCTGGACAAAGAAGAACAAGACAGATTAAAATTTGTAAACGATCAAAAAAAAATAGAATCCCATCAGAATGTGAAAAAGAAGAGTAATTTATCTTTGAAAAGAAAGGTTTTAAAACTGGATCAGCAATCATTGACAGATTCATCTTTTTTTATTCGAAAAAATACGATCAAGGGTCATCATATAATAAAAATTGAAATCTTAGAAATAAACAACGATCAGGAAAACAGTGTAAATAGTCAAATAAGTGTGCAGTATTTAGTGACAGAGAATTATGATAACATGATGAATGCAACGGAAGAATTAATAAATAAAATTATTCAAAAGTTAAGCGTGCCTGAATCGCTGTGACTGAGCAAAAAATATTTAATTTGTGTTATTGGTGTAGTTTATTGTAAATTATAAAGTAAGTCGTGATTATATAATAAATTATTTAATATCTGATATTTGTTTTCTTTTTTTGCAACTGTTACACATATTTATAAAGAGAGATACTTGCATATTTTCAAAAAGTACTTAAAGAATTTTTTATAGAAGATTATTTGAGAAAAATAAAACTAAAAGACAGGTCGAGTAATTTTGTTAAGGATTTTTAGGTTGATAAATAAAATGTCAAACTTAGATATTATGATTAAAATTTATTGCATATTAGTATCCTTACAATAGATATTTCACTTTTCTTTATTATTAAATAAATACGGATAATATTAAGGTGTTAAACAAAACCAAATTTTATATTAACTAAAGTAAAGTGCTATAATGCCCCCATGGCAAAGTTTTAAAGCCATTTTTCATTATTTGCCTTTTATTATCATTGCTATTTAATACTAATTTATTGATTTTCTGAGTAAAAACCTGATGATTTTTTGAACGTATGACAAACATGTTATCTCTTATATTTTCATTGCAAAATAAGGCTTTCTTATATTTCTCAAAGTTTAATTTTTTTGTCACAGGCTTCGTAATACCCTTTGCTTTACTGATTGTTTTTTTCTCAGAAAGTAAACAATATAATTTTGCACGTAAACCAACAAATTTTGAAATGATTTCTCCCCCCATTTCATCTTTAAAATATCCAGGTATTTTCATGTTAGCTTTGGGCATATTAAAAATATTATCCTCTTCAAAATTGCTTGTATCAAAATACTGAATGTTATTTTTCATATCTTCATAAAAATCATCAGTTTTTACAAAATATAACAAACTATCAGTATCCGTATAACATAACTCAACATTATTTCCATAGATCTTTTTTATGACTGAATAATGAAAGTGATACAAATGTGTTTTTGACAGTTCAAGAATCGTAAATCCAACATATATTGGTCGATCTAAGACAATTTTTGTTTTTTTCAATTGAATAGCAACTAAGTTTTCAGAAAAAATTGATAAGCTGTGAAAATGTGGTGCACTAATATATTTTTCCGCTCCATTCAATTTATTAGTATTATTTGTCTTATCTCTCCAAACGTTTACTAGTTTTACGTCAACCTGCTTTCTTTTGTTTTCTATCGTTTTTCCAAAAATAGAATTATTCTGCTTTTTAAAAAAGTCCTTTTCAAAATCAGACTTTGCTTTTTGTCTGAGACTTGTGTTTAAGAAAATATAAGGCTCTAAAAAGTTGTCCTGATAAAAAGATAACACTCTGTATATTTTTAAAAGCAATAGCCCATTCTTTAAGCATTCTTGCAAGTGCATATAATGAATAACAAAGCGATGTTTATTGTATAAGTTTGCCACCAATTTTTTGCTTTGATTTTGAGCAGGAGAATATTTTTCCGCAGCAAATGGTAGGTCTGAATGAGCATCATGAACATTATCCGGGTAACACAAATCTACCTCGAGAATATATCCGTGTTGACTTTTTTTAGAAATGTTCCTTACATCCAAATTTTCAATTTCATTATCATTTAAAAATTTAAAGTCACGCATGGGCATTTTTTGCATCATAGCAAAACCGTAAAGGTTGACACAATCTAAATAAATTAAGTACGTACTTGGTTCATTTTTATTGTAGGATGGTAAATATTTATTGTTAGCTTCAGCGTATCTCAATGAACATTGGGCTAAACCACCTCGAATACCTTTTTCTAACATCTGATAAATATTCACATCAGAAATCAAATCAAGCTCAACTTTAGTATATAACAACATAGCATCCCAACTTAAAGATGGAGATGATACATAATAGCAGGGGTCTAAATTATAATAGTCTAAACTCATATTTCTGAACTTTTCAAAAACATCGCATAGTAACAAGACATCGCATTGTAAGTATAAATCTGTATACTCTCCCAAGTTTTTAATACCAAAAGTTTCCCATATTTTTAAAGCGTGTTCATAATCTTCAGTGGAAATATTTTCACCTGTGAGTTTATTAAAAAAATTCGAATGTTTTGGCAACTTTGTTTCATTATATTTCTCCCATGCATCCATATAGTCATAACAATATACACCCTTTTTACAGGCTAAATTAAATAAGCGATCATCCTTAATATATGCATGCATATGCTGAAAATCATTCGGATGAAGACTTTTTGCCAATTTATCCAACCCAGAACTCAAAAAATTAAATGAATCGATAAACTTCAGTTGAGCAGCATTTGTTTTATCAATAGGTAAAAATTTTGTAAACGATATATATTTTTCTTTAGATTTTGGTATCAAGCTCGTTTTCCCAATGATCTCGGATAGTTCTTTAATAAATAAGTGACAATCATAACCACACAAGTTATGAAAAATGATCGGTATAAACGCACATTTTTTGGCATTTATGTTACAAGTGTTGTGAGCAGGGCCTCGGTATTTACCCGTAAAATGGTTATGATCCTTTACTATTTTATCATTTTTTTTAAACATTGTTTTACAGATGCAGCAAATTTTTGCTTCATTATATGAAGTTAACTCTTCGTCAGTAAGAGGAAGCATAGGATTATTTACATTTAAAATACCATGCAATCTTTTTACATCTTGCGTAATGCTTTCAACAAATTTTTTACCGCAGTTCGGGCCGCGATAGCTAACAAAGTCATTAAGTTCAGGTTTAGAATGGCAACAAATGTAATAAGCGAAACAAGATGGTTCATGTGTTTGTATATCTTCGGTATAAAGAGATTTATTTTCGTTTGAATATTTACAAAGCAAGCTCTCAAAATCGCCGTATATCACGATAGGAATTCTTTGAGTTCTCTCATAGTTTGAAAAATGCAACTTACTACCATCTTTTGGAAGTACAGTTTGTCTTTTAGCACAATCGTGATTATGTAGTGTTTCTTCATTTGCGAAATATAAAAAACATTCATCACATAAAAATATTTTAGACTTGTGTTTTGTTAACTGCCTTCGCACAAGTCGGTTGAAGTCTTTAATCAAACAATAGTGGGCTTTATCATTTTTAGTAATAAATAATAAATTAACATGGTTAAGTTTTCGAGCTAAAGTCACATACAAAGGACCCGTAACTGTATTATTGGCTTCTAGCCCATAAACATTTACACTAATAGTTGGATTGTTCTTCTCAAAGGTTTTGATATCTTCAATTCCCGGAGGAAATGTCATATTCCTTGTGTCAAATAGTAATGAATAATGAGGATATGATGAAACTCTATTAGAATTAAGTTTTGTAGGATACATTTTAGCAGCAATGCACCATAAAAAGCAATAATCATCGAAATTATGAATATTTAAACATGATTTTGTATTTCTTATATATGATGGTAATGCCAAATATGATCCACCTTTCAAAGGATTATATTTATTAATATTTATCTCCAAATGACTAACAGAATCAATGGTCCAACCAGATTCTGAATGTTCGAAGTCTGTACATTTGCAAGTTAACTTTTGAGCACATTTTAATAAAAAATTATCAATGTCAGTACTTTTAACTATAATACCATATTTAGTACTAAAAGATTTAATAGACTTTTCAAAATTTTTCGGTAAAATGTATGAAACAAATAGCTCGAAATTTACCTTGATGGCGGTGTGTTTCTTTAGAGATATATTTATGATCTCACGTACGGTTTTAAATATCTGCGAAAAAAAACTCTCTGGAACTAAAGTTGTAGAGTTCGGATTTACTTTGTAACTGATTATTCTGTTTCTAAAAGCCGTTTTTATAATTTGCACATTCTCATAACTAGATCGAAACAAACTATTAGATTTATGAGTATTTGTTCTGTTATGCGACGATATAGATGTTTTAACATAATGATTACATTCTTTGCAGAAAAACATCTTTCAATATTTACTTATATTGTTTTATACAATTTATCTGTTCTTGTTTTCTGTAAATATATAAAATTTTACTGTAAGGAAATAAAGCTAAATAATAAATCAAGCTATTTGCATTTTCATAAAAAAAGTAAACAGTTATAAATAGAATGGAAGTAATAACTTATTTCGATATCAACATTAGACATGGCAAGTATCTAGTTTGTATGGTTCTAGTTTCTCAGTTCTAGATTTTGAATTTTTTGGTATAAGATCACTGTAAGAAAATAAAATAATCTGGGTATTTTCAGCAATGTACAGACTTAGTAAGAGTAGAAGGACTTTATGTATCAGTTTATTGATATAACAACTTCAAATCTTTCGATATCTTTCTAATTTCGTATGGTTCTAGTTTTGTATAGTTTAAGTTTTTGTATGGTCTAGGCTTTGTATGGTTTAATATCTGTAAAGAAACACGATAAATAAATATTAGCAGACAAAAACTTAGTTATAAATTTATAGTTTGTATCAATGGTTTGTATCAGTTATTGATATCACAACTTCAAATCTTTCGATATGAATCTTTAGACATATGTATGTTGTATTTAAATTTGCATGGTTCTAGTTTTGTATAGTTTAAGTTTTTGTATGGTCTAGGCTTTGTATGGTCTAGGCTTTGTATGGTCTAGGCTTTGTATGGTCTAGGCTTTGTATGGTTTAATGTCTGTAAAGAAACACGATAAAAAAATATTAGCAGATAAAATTTAGTTATAAATTTATTGTTATATATAATACACAAACTGCAGATGAAAACTTTCTACAGAAATTATATTAGAAAGGTTTTTCATTTGCAGGGTATAAAATGGGCTGAATATTTTTCAGCTCGGCCTTACTATCATTAATTAATTTGCTGAGGGACTTCCATACTGTCGAATTTGAATCGACTGCAAGTTTTAATGTGCATATTGCATGTTTCCAGCGCTCGTTGTTGACGATTTTCTCCACTTCTTCAGTATTGTAGACGCGCAGCTCAAAAAAGTAGCTGCCCTGCTTCGATGGGTCCGATTGAGTCGTGTATCCCGATGCAACGCGCTGACTGAGAAAACTTCTCAGTTTCGCAGCGCGTACAGGCTTGCTAGTAGATTCATCCTGAAATTGGAAAAATATTCAATTTAGTATCATCTAAAACATTTAAAAATTTACACCACGACATCCAATAACAGCCACAACAATGTCAACATTGAACGTAAAACTTTTAGGCACTTGTAAAAAGATCTGATTTTATCTTGGGAACTCATGTTATCCTTCCATAACGTTACTTAATCATAAAAATCGCGCCATCGTACAAAAATAACACTTTTTATTTATTGCACGATGACGACGACGAAATCAAAATGACCAGCATTTTGATTTCTATAATAATCCAAAAAAATATAACTCACTTCAGATTCGGTAATGAACCTCCTCCGTTTAACAGATGGACTCGTAGGTGTATTCGGAGGCGTTTCAGGTTCAGACTCCGATCCACTCGAGTCGAATGGATTCTTCGGAGCAGAAGTCGCCTCCTTTTTCTTGATCGACTTTTTCCGCTTCACATTGCGATTTTTCTTAAGAGACTTCGATGTTGATGGAGGCTGCACCAAAGCGACGGGGTCTTCGTCTTCGCAAAATGGATTGTTGAAAGATGAAGAGGCCCTATAAAAATATTTAATTATTATTAGTATAGATAATATTATATTAAATATTTAAAGGAATAATATAATGATTAAATTATTATAATAATATAGGATATATTATATTAATAATAATTACATTGTATTGTGTCCATATATACTTATGTAAGGAAATAAAAGACACGTACATACTTACAGGTTTTCGTGAGCGTGTTGCAGTAGAACAAAAATAAATGAACGATGCGGCTTCGGAATCCCTTTTATATTACGAGATTCTAAACCCGCGATTACATTAGTACTTTAGCAAATATTAAGTATTAATTTTTTGAAACTATGTTTATGGATCGGTCCTATGAACAGTCTAGATAAAGTCTAAAATCCATTACATAAAGATACGTAACTATGCTTACACCCTTACTTTCCTAATTTAGAGCTGGCGACAGTCCGGCGTGGTTATATGAGATGAAATTCTTATAAGGAAGTTGCATTCTTTCACCATAATTATTATAGTTCTTATTATAATGGATTTTCTGGGTTATTAGTACAAAAACCGAAAACATTTGAGCTTTCTCACTTTAATTTTTTAAGTTTATAACTTTTTTATGTTTATTTATTGCAAATCAGTATTTACTACAATTATAAGTATAAAATGTTATTTTATTGGTAATTTTCATTTCCGAGAAAAAAATCATGGTTCTTCTTATATTGGTTATTTTGTGCTTGACTTAACAAAACCAAATACACTTGAGCCTGTTGAGTTTTTTCTAAAAATCCCTCGATTATTGCAATTTCAGTTTAAACATAAGATAACTGTTCTTCAAATTTTAGTAACCCTCAACCTGTGAGAAAACCTGACGTCTCACCATCCTCCTGCTCCAAACGTCAGAATCTTGATTGTACCTACTCGTGGAGACATATCTAACTATAAAAACTGCATTCAAATCTGTTCACTCGTTTAAGAGCTATGGTGCAGCAGACAGACAGACACCCACATAGCGGTTAAACTTATAATATTCCTTTGTTTTCCTCGGTTTAAAAACTTAAAATGTTCAACTTTATATACTTACATTAGAATTTGTAACATAAGGGAAGTATTAAATTCTGCAGAACATTATAATATATAACCTGAAATATTGAAAATATAAAGCATTACTACTTATTATACCAACCTAATAAGCAGTCTATAAACTTCATGCATATCTGGAAATCATAATTTAAATTTTTAATCATTTTTATTACACATAGATTTTATTGTGTATAAAGATGTCACTACATCCGCAATATCCTACCTATGTTAGAGAAAACATGCGTATGCACAGTTTTAAAACCTGGCCTCAAGATTTAATTCAAAAACCTGAGGAAATGGCAAATGCTGGGTTTTTTTATACTGGAAAAAATGATAAAGTAATTTGTTATTTTTGTGGAGGCAAGTTCAAGGACTGGACTCCTGAGGATCAGCCATGGTCGGCACACGCTCGCTGGTTCCAGTCCTGCCCCTATGTTTTACTTATGAAGGGTGAAGAATATGTGCAAAGTGTTATTAATGAATCATGTGGAACAATCAAAACCCATGAGCAGTCTGCGTATAATAATAATAGAATCGATGATAACGACAGCTTTGAATTTGTAAACAGAGCGAGACTTAACTGCATAATTTGTCTAAACGAAGAAGTAACAGTCTGTTACAGACCTTGCGGTCATGCTGTAACGTGTGCAAAATGTGCTCTATCATTAAATAAAATGGTATGCCCTATATGCCGAAGGGAAATCGTTAATGTAATAAGAATATATTTCTCATGACATACAAAACAGCATGCAGTTATAGAATATACTATTTATACAGAAAATAAGTAAAAGGCATGTAAAAGGTCATTATAAATCAACTTTATTTTATAAAATTACTAATTAATAATTATTGAAATTTTTTTATACTCTTTTGTATTTTTTTTTTACAAAATCCGTTTACTTTTATGATCCCCTAAACGACAAAAAAAGCAGAACGTAAATATGTTCAATAAATAAAATGTTATTAGCAAAAAACCTAACTCGCGCTATCGAAGTTTTCACGCGTTCGCGCTCTATATACGTTCGTTTTGCTCGAACTGTGGGGAGTCCGTTTCTACACAGTAAAGCAGTGTTAACGGAGGACTGCTCTAATCTCCGTACTATGGAGGATTTCGCGCAGTTTGCATACAAAACAGCATGCAGTTCTGTTAAAATCGACCCGTCTAACATCTTATATCTACATTCAGTAATAATAATGTGTATCTGGTTTACAAGCGCAATCTGATTTCAGTTGATCAGATCGAAATAATAAAGTGATACTTAATAAATATTTCGACTCGAGCCACATAAAAACAAATACGTCGCAGATCACTCGGACTCGGATCATTATTAAGAAATATAAACTACGAGTGTGTCGAGCGCATCGGGTCATCGCATGGCGCACACTCGTGCCTACATCAACATTGTACGGTGCGGGCGTATGATATAGGATCCTCAATAACTAGTGATTGATTCTGAGTGTCGAATTGGGGATTCTAGATCACTGTGAGCGAAGCGAAACAGTGATCCAGAATCCCCAATTCGACACTACTTCTATACAAAAATGTTCTGGAGAGCCTCTTGAAAATTAAAAAAAAAAATTGTATGGACGCGAAAAATTTTTTTGTTCGGTGCCTATCTTTTTTTTACTGGCTCACCAAAGGGCCCAAGGTTTTGAACATTTTCAGTTTCAGGACCATGTCTCTACGACTGATAGTTTTTGAGAGCCTTTGGGGTACTCTGGTAAATTTTCCACATTCATGACGTTTCATATTTTTCCTGAAGGAAGACCTATAAGTTCTACGCATATAAATAGTGAGGTGAAAAAAGTTCCATACAAAATTGTTCTGGAGAGCCTCTTGAAAATTAGCAAAATTTTTGTATGGAGACGAAATTTTTTTTTGTTTGGTGGCCATATTTTTTTCACCGGTTCACCCAATGGCCCAAGGTTTTGAACATTTTTTGTTTCGGGACGGTACCTTTCCGACTGATAGTTTTCGAGATCCCTTAGGGCACCCTAGTCAGTTTTCCACGTTCAGCTCTCTCTATAATTTTGTAGACCTTATATTTTTGAATTTTACACACATGAAAATTATGGTGAAAAAGTCCCATACAAAATTGTTCAGGAGAGGTGATCAGTACCTGACTTCAAGTAGCTTTATATATATAACTAGTAGGGCGCGTGGGTGCGCGGCCCGCAAGCGGACCGCGAGGTTTCGCTTTCGGGTATTTTGGTTTGAGCAGCCTCCACCTATCTCTCCCCTATTCCTAATCCTCGATCATTATCACTCTCCATATTTTTTCTTCGAATCATTTTGCTCATCAAGTAGAACTTAAGGTCTTAATCATCTTTTGGCAAAAACCACTCAGATTCCATCTTTTATACTTGGTGAGATAGACACCGACGAAATTTGTATAGCTGCCATCTTGAATCCGCCATTTTGTTTTTTTTTTCAGCTCAGTGCCAATTGGATGAGGTTTTGAGTAATTTTTGTTTGAGCACCTCCCATCTATCTGCCATACCCTGCCCGGGCTCCTCAACCATCTTCCAAACCCTCAATCATCATGTCTTCCCATATTTTTCTTTGAGAGTTCTCCAAAGAACCGCATCAAAGCCTTGCATAGTTTACAACTTGTAGTCTCTTCAATATTCGCCATACATTTTCTATGGAAAAATAAATTCCGCCATTTTGAATTTTATTTCAATTCATCAAGTAGACCTTTGGATTCTCATCATCTTTTGCGAAGAAACCACTCTTCCATCTTTTATACCCTCCGAGATGGAGACCGACGAAATTTGTATGGTGGCCATCTTTTTTTCGCCATTTTGAATTTTTTTTCAGCTCACTGCTAATTGGATGACGTTTCGAGTGACATTTGTTCGAGCACCCCCCACCTATCTTCAATACCTTAAGCGTGCCATTCGCTCGTCTCTGAAATCCTCAATCATCAGCTCTCTCCATATTTTTGTTCCGAATGAATTTTTGTCCTCTATACGATACCATTAGTGAAAAAAAAATTTTTCATACAAAATTTTACAGGAGGGGTGATCAATCAGTGAGTCAGTCAATGAATCAGCACGAGCAGCTATATATATATTAACTAGTAGGGCGCTTGGCTGCGCGGCCCGCTAAAGCGGACCGCGGGGATTTCAGTATTATTTTTGTTTTAGCAGCCTCCACCTTCTATCAGTTTCAGCATCTTTAACCCTGGCCGTGCTCCTCATCCATCTTCCAAACCCTCGATCATCATCACTCCAAATTTTTTTCTCCGAATCATTTGCCAGAAGGAGAGTTCTTCCATAAAAACAAATTTTGAAAAGGAACCGTATCAAAGTCTTGTATAGTTTCCCAACTTAGTCTCTTCAATATTCGCCATATATTTTGTGTGAAAAAAATAAATTTTGCCATCTTGATTTTTTTCTGTTCATCAAATTGTAGATCTTCAGTTCTTGATCATCTTTTGCCAAGAAATCACTCTTCCATCTTTTATACTTGGTGAGATAGACACCGACGAAATTTGTATAGCTGCCATCTTGAATCCGCCATTTTGTTTTTTTTTCAGCTCAGTGCCAATTGGATGAGGTTTTGAGTAATTTTTGTTTGAGCACCTCCCATCTATCTGCCATACCCTGCCCGGGCTCCTCAACCATCTTCCAAACCCTCAATCATCATGTCTTCCCATATTTTTCTTTGAGAGTTCTCCAAAGAACCGCATCAAAGCCTTGCATAGTTTACAACTTGTAGTCTCTTCAATATTCGCCATACATTTTCTATGGAAAAATAAATTCCGCCATTTTGAATTTTATTTCAATTCATCAAGTAGACCTTTGGATTCTCATCATCTTTTGCGAAGAAACCACTCTTCCATCTTTTATACCCTCCGAGATGGAGACCGACGAAATTTGTATGGTGGCCATCTTTTTTTCGCCATTTTGAATTTTTTTTCAGCTCACTGCTAATTGGATGACGTTTCGAGTGACATTTGTTCGAGCACCCCCCACCTATCTTCAATACCTTAAGCGTGCCATTCGCTCGTCTCTGAAATCCTCAATCATCAGCTCTCTCCATATTTTTGTTCCGAATGAATTTTTGTCCTCTATACGATACCATTAGTGAAAAAAAAATTTTTCATACAAAATTTTACAGGAGGGGTGATCAATCAGTGAGTCAGTCAATGAATCAGCACGAGCAGCTATATATATATTAATAATAACAAAGGTACTCAAAATAGATATCGCAATATCGCAAGACATTATAACGTACCTGTGTTGGAGACCTTAATTTAATTTGAAATCGTGAGATAGAATCTTACGAGCATTCTCAATAATCTCTTGAGTCCGAAGAAATTGGTAAAAGCCATGGTATAAAGTGCTTAGAGATTTTAGATGTATCTTTGGTAAACTTCTGTATCGGCAGCTTTTTTAATACATGAACATCGAGGAAACGATCAGACGGGTCAACTGTTGTTAAGTAATTACCGCTGTTCATGAATATTTGCGGTACCACAGCCAGAGGAATTTGCTTATACCTACGCCTCTTGAATAACACCATATCAAAGTTTGGTGGGAACACCGCCGAAGTTGGTTTCACCTTTACTGTTTAGAGGGTTTCACAATGTTTGCGTATGTGGAAGAAATGATCTGGCACAATGCGTGGTCGAAGTGGGGTCATGAGCTGTACATAACCCAGCTGGGTTATTCTGTAACTTAATTACCAACTGAAAATAGTTGCAAACTTTAGCACTATTGTTGGGCACTGTGGTCTGTGAGAACTAAAAACACTATTGCTCACTGAGTTATTTATTTTACTAAGTCTAATACTGTACTAACCTAGATAATATTATATGGCTATGTACAAGTAGATGCTAAGTATTCTAAATTTACCCTAGTGCTAATTATCTATCTATTATATTTACATAGCGTATTTTAAGCTAGACGCGGGCGAAAGCGTCCTCGCGAAGTGTGTGTCGTGAGTCGACGAGCGTGCGCTTGGTGCAAGGGCTTTGTTTCGACTAACTTTCTAATTGTTTCCAAGGACGAGGACCCAAGCTTTCTACACGACGCGCCGCCGGCGCAGATGCTGCCGGACCTAACGGTTTTTATGTCCTGGAGCGGACGGAGGTAGTAACCGTAGGCGCGGCATGCATTCGATGAAAATATTATCGATCAACTGATAGGGTTGTGTAGTATCGATGGAATGTATGCGAGGTGTGTGTATGTGTAGTGAGTCCCTACACCACCCCCCTCCAGAGCCTATCCAGGGTGATAGGAATCTCGGAACCTAACTTTCCTACCTGAACGGGTTACGTAACCCTTGGGTACTGTTGCTGGAGGTCCTTCATCGTCAACCTGTAGAATGAAGGCCGGCTTGAGTCGATCGATTGAGACTGTGCTTTCCTTGTTTTTGAGAAGTATTTTAAATATTTTATCTCCCCGACACAGCACTTTATGAGGCCCAGAGTAAGCGGGCTGGAGAGAACCCCGCGTTGCATCTTCACGAAGGAAGACGTGACTGCAGGTTTCCAGCTCCTTGAAAATAAATATTCTGGGTTTACCGTGTCGGGAAGTTGGTACTGGTCTCAATTTCTCGGCGAAGCCTCGGAGCCTAGCTGAGAATTCAGAAATGTCTGTCGTCCCGCTGACAGTAGGTTCGAGAAATTCGCCGGGTAGTCTGAGTGGCTCTCCGTAGACTAACTCTGCCGAAGAGGTTTGCAGTTCTTCTTTGAATGCTGTTCTTACCCCCAGCAACACCCAAGGTAACGACTCTGTCCACCTGTCATTGCCGTGGCATACTATTGCCGCTTTAAGTTGACGGTGAAATCGCTCTACTAACCCGTTACATGCAGGATGATAAGCCGTCGTCCGTTTATGTTCGAAGCCGGCCAGCTCTGATAAACATCGGAATAAGGCCGACTCAAATTGGCGGCCACGGTCAGTAGTGATGACAGTTGGGCAGCCAAATCTAGCTATCCATCCATTTAGCAAGGCTTTTGCAACGGTTTCCGCTGTTATATCTTCGATAGGAATTGCCTCTGGCCATCGGGTGTAGCGGTCTACGGCCGTCAGGCAATAGCGAAATCCTTGCGAAAGGGGAAGGGGACCGACTAAGTCAATATGGATCTGTTGGAAACGAAAACGTGGTAAGTTATACGTACCAAGCGGTGCGGTCACGTGGCGGTTGACTTTTGCCCGCTGGCATGGAATGCAAGTGCGCGACCACTCCCTGCAGTCTTTTCTCATTCCTGGCCACACGAATCGCTCGGCTGCCAATTTAGCGGAAGTGTTTGCGCCGGGGTGGCTCAAGGAATGTAGGCTATCAAATACCTGTTTTCGGCAGTGTTTTGGGACGAAAGGTCTGGTAGCTGAAGTACTGACGTCACAGTACAAAGGAACTTGGCTCCCAGGGACATGTAGCTTTTGAATTTGCAATGATGATCCTTCCGCCAGGAGTTTCTTGAGCTCGGGATCCGAAGCTTGGCTTTGGGCCAGTGTTTCGAGGCTCACGGGCGCTGCCAGTTCCTCAATGCGTGGCAGAGTGTCAGCCACGATGTTATCCTTACCTGATATATGACGGATATCTGTAGTGAACTGGGCGATAAAGTCGAGATGCCTATACTGCCTAGGCGAGCAGTTGTTCTTCCTTTCGTGGAATGCAAAACTGATCGGCTTGTGGTCAGTATATATGATAAAATGCCTGGCCTCCAGCATGTGCCGGAAATATTTAATGGCTTCATATATGGCTAGCAATTCCCTATCATACGGTGAGTACTTAACCTGTGAAGGACTCAGTTTGCGAGAAAAGAAAGCTAATGGTTCCCATGCACTGTCCTTATACTGTTGCAACACCGCGCCAATGGCTTTGTCAGACGCGTCAGTCACGACAGCAAGTTTGGCTGTGCAATCTGGGTGAGCTAATAAGGCTGCGTTGGCCAAGCTTACCTTGCATGCCTGAAATGCGGCTAAGGCTTCACCGGTGAGTTGAATTGGTTGCGACCCTTTTACCGAACCTGTTAAAAGAGCATGTAGAGGTGCCTGGGTCTGAGCTGCTTGGGGAAGAAATCTCCTATAAAAGTTAAGCATACCCAGGAAGGCTCTAAGCTGGCGCACGTTGGTGGGGACGGGAAATTCCTGTACTGCTTTCACCTTGGCATCCAGTGGTCTCGTACCTTTCTCCGATATTGAGTATCCTAAGAAAGTTACCTTGCTGGCACCGAGAACACACTTGGATGTGTTCAGCAACATGCCGTACTTTTTCAGCCGTCCGAAGATTTCACGTAGATGTTCCTGGTGCTCTGCTTCGCTCTTTGAGTAAATTAGAAAATCATCTAAATAAGCGTACACGAAGTCCAATCCTCTGGTCATTTCATCCACGAACCGCTGGAATGTTTGACCTGCATTTCTAAGACCGAAAGTCATATACGGGAATTCGAACATTCCGAACGGTGTGGTGATACTTGTTTTGGGAATGTCCTCAGGATTTATAGGTATCTGGTTGTACGCTTTTTCCAGGTCTAACGTGCTAAAAATTGTACACCCTGAAATGCTATGCGTAAAATCTTGAATATGTTTGATAGGATACCTGTCTGGGATCGTGCGGGCGTTTAGTTTGCGATAGTCACCGCATGGACGCCAGCCGTTGTCCTTCTTTGGCGCCAGATGTAAAGGCGACGCCCAGGGGCTTTCTGAAGGTCTAGCTGTACCGTTGGCCAGCATAGACTGAAATTCCTTCTGAGCGATCTTCAGTTTATCTGGGGCTAAACGGCGGGGAGGAGATGACACTGGAGGGCCTGGAGTGGTCCGTATGTAGTGTACAGTGTTGTGTGGTGTGGTGTGATGCCTACCAGCTGGTCGTGTTATTTCGGGAAACTCGTCAAGGATTTTGTGATATTGTGTTTCGCCGGTCACGACTTTTACGGAGGACACATTCTTACAATTGGCTAGTGTAGCCGTAGCTGCTATAGAGGTAAGGTTATCTATTAAGCGCTTATTACGACAATCTACTACAAGGTTATAATAATTTAAAAAATCTACACCTATTATAGGTTTTGTAACGTCTGCTACTACAAACCGCCACACAAAAGTTCTACGTAATCCAAAATCTAAATCTAAATTAACATAACCGTACGTTGCTATACATGAACCATTCGCGGCACTCAAATTATAGTTTGTCCGAGTACGACGATCACGCAACACTGATCTAGGAAAAACACAGAGGTCGCTGCCAGTGTCGACCAGGAACTGTATCTTCGATGATCGATCGGTAACGAATAGGCGACCGGTACTCGTAGCTGGGCAGTCGTTCGTCGCCATTACCGACCGCCCGTTTAGTTTTCCGCCTTAAAATCGCAGGGGCGGACGCATGTGCGAGCTTTTTCTCCGTACTTGGTGTGGTACCAGCACAGCGGGAACTTCCGGTAGCTGGATTGAGATCGCTGCCTTGAAGGATTGCGATTGCTGTGCGGTGTGCGAGTGTGTGATCTGCTGTCGCTTCGCGTCGACAGCTGTTGCACTTGCCTCCGGAGCTCGGCTATTTCCATGGTGAGGTCACCGAGGAGTGAGCTAGGGACTATCGACTTGCCTTGCGCGTCCCTTGATGCTTCTGTCGCCATGTTGATGTTCAACGGGGTCACCAGTTTAGCACTATTGTTGGGCACTGTGGTCTGTGAGAACTAAAAACACTATTGCTCACTGAGTTATTTATTTTACTAAGTCTAATACTGTACTAACCTAGATAATATTATATGGCTATGTACAAGTAGATGCTAAGTATTCTAAATTTACCCTAGTGCTAATTATCTATCTATTATATTTACATAGCGTATTTTAAGCTAGACGCGGGCGAAAGCGTCCTCGCGAAGTGTGTGTCGTGAGTCGACGAGCGTGCGCTTGGTGCAAGGGCTTTGTTTCGACTAACTTTCTAATTGTTTCCAAGGACGAGGACCCAAGCTTTCTACACGACGCGCCGCCGGCGCAGATGCTGCCGGACCTAACGGTTTTTATGTCCTGGAGCGGACGGAGGTAGTAACCGTAGGCGCGGCATGCATTCGATGAAAATATTATCGATCAACTGATAGGGTTGTGTAGTATCGATGGAATGTATGCGAGGTGTGTGTATGTGAAGTGAGTCCCTACACAAACTAATAAATTTGATATACATTGCTGCTTTACTGTGGGAAATTATAAAGTGTTTTCATAATTTCACACATTAAAGCAGCAATGTATATCGAACTAATTCGTTGGCAACTATTTTCAGTTGCTAACTAAGTTACAGAATAACCCCCCCAGGTGGTGAGGGTGAAAGTATTTTCGGTGGCGTGCGGTTCGGTGATAAAATCTGTATTAAATGATCTTTATATACATACGTACGTACGTACGTATGTATATTGTATACATACATACATAATTTGGATCTTAGAGATATTTATCAAATCATAGCTGGCAAAATTCCTTTAAATATCCCATTTTATTATCCAGGAAATCTTAGTTATCACAAGCGGAAACCCGCGACTTCGTGATATTAGTTTTTAAACATCCCGTGGGAATCATTTTGTCTTTCCTAAGCTCCTTTGAGCTCATACCTTGCTAAAAACTGTTAAAAGTTCACTGGCAGATGTTCAGGTAGATCAAAATGTAAACATCCGCCAGTGAAAGTCCGATCAAAATCGATCCAGTCTTTGAGAGATTAGCCAGTAATCTTTAAAGTATTTCCTTTCTAACAAAAAAAAGAATGAATGAAATCGGACCATGCGTTAATGAATTACAGCTATAGCATTTTGACTTTCATCCCCTCTCCCAAGGGAACCCTGCTGAATTTCGGGATAAAAAGTATCCTATATTATGTTACTCCGTAGTATGAGCTTAAATCATACCAAGTTTCATTTCAAACCATTCAGTAGTTTTTGCGTGATGCGCGCACAAACATACAGATAAACAGACAAACAGACAAAAATTTCAAAAATAGCTTTTTTACGTTCTATTACTTATCCCTAACATCCCCCAGTTATTATTTTGCAAAAATCTTTAATG
Source organism: Melanargia galathea (assembly GCA_920104075.1). Lineage (NCBI taxonomy): Eukaryota > Metazoa > Arthropoda > Insecta > Lepidoptera > Nymphalidae > Melanargia > Melanargia galathea. The sequence continues at coordinate 24,291,606 of OV049857.1, forward strand.
TACAGATACGGCAAGTCTACGATTTTATTATATTTAGTTATCATTTGCTCCCAAGTTTGCTTCATATATACATACACGACTATACGTGATTTATTGTTAAGTTGCAACATTTGCCATTGATTCTGTAACCTCACAAAATATTACGTAGAACGACAGCAGTTTCGTAAAATATTTCTGAGTAGATACATTTTAAACCCTAATTCGTCACGGCAAGGATTGTTCTAGTAAAACGAGTTTTTTGCAGCTACTAGCACGATTGTCAGCCAGTTCGCGGTTCTACCTACTTGCCTTTACTTTTATTGAAATCTTATATTTTATTCCCCAAATTTCTGGCCACCCAAATCCTTAATACCTACTAAAAATATTAAAGTACGTATTTGGCATATGCCCCTTTTTTAGTTGGTTCAGTCCTAAGTTTCTGAACATAGCGCCAAATATGCTGGTCTATATTTTATTGCCTTCCTAATTTGGTAAGGATTTATTATCGCTTTACCAATTTTGTTTTGGAAGTAACATCGTGGTGTTAAAGCCTGTAGAACTGTTTCAACGCCTGCAGATTGTTTTATAGTAGGTAATAATTAGAAGCTTGCGTGATTGGTTTGCTCTATGCATTTACTTACTTCTTTTAAAGATTTATTGTCGGTGATTTTGTAACTCAGCTGTGTTTGACTACATTAAATTTTATTTTCCAAATCTTGAATTTCAAATTTTGATCGGTAGTAAACTCTTGTATTTAAAATTAAACAATTGTATTATTATTATATGTATTTCTTAATTCATTAATATCTACTCGTTTTAAGAATCTTTTTCTCATACGTAAACTTTACAATGTTTTAATGTACCTATTTATTATTTAAATTAGATACTAAATATCAAACATTATTATTTTTATTGATATTTCATACGAAATTACATTTCTAAATTTATTTATGGCTGACGATTTGATGGAAAGCTTCTCTAATTTTTGATTGAATTTTTGAATGATGATGATGATGATGATGATGATCTATTTCGTAACTTCGCTTGTTTTTGGATATGCTTTTAGGTTTGACGATTTCAACACACAGTTGTATGAATGTTATATTAACGTAACTCTTCTACTAAATTAATCCTGTGTTAGATTTAAACTCTTCGTGTGCATTCCAGTCGATGCGAACAGTTTTTCACCAAAGATGTTCCCAAGTCATCAGAATTTCATATTACAATCGTTGTTACAGAGAGATGAAGAGAAAGCCAGCTTGATAGCGGAGCTGACTGCGCAGAATTCACGCCTCACTGTGCAGCTGAAGGAGTCATCGGCCACGGAGGCACAGCTGCTGGCCCAGTTGGAGGGACTGAAGGACCAGTGCTCAATAAGGAAGACCAGCTTACAGGTATTTAAAAATAATAATAACAGCGGTCAAACGAGCAAGTGGGTCACCTGATTTTAAGTGATTACCGCCCTGCGTCTGTGAGCCTGGTGTAAATGAAACCATTTCCCATCTGCTCTTCGAATGCCCAGTCAACTTGCTGGCAAAATATGAAGCTGAGCAAATCTTAGACGCAAAAATAGATGCTGAAAATGTTAATGTAATTATAGCAGACAAAAGAGAAGAGTTCATTAAATACTGTGAAAAAATTGCAATGAAGGCAATAAGAAGAAATAAATAAAATATATAACTAGAATATAAATAAAAATAGAAATAAAGACAAACGAACAAAAAGAACTCAGAGTAAAATTGTCACAGGGACAAGTTAACACGTTCACTGCGGGCCAAAATTTAGAGAACTTTCAGCTGGTGCGGTTGGGGTCGATTTAGGAAACCTGGAACTCTATTTCAGTGCGGTTGGCACTTTTTTGGCCTCGTGCTGAATGGTTTGATAAATATGTCATAATTTGACCAGGAACGTGACAAGCTGTTTAGATTTGCGCTAAAATCATTTATGTGTTAATGTTTTAACTAAAACTAGCTTCGCCTGCGGTTCTGACCCTTGGTTTCAGAGAAAATACCGAAAATAGATCCGGGGTCGCTTTAGATCCCGCGCCGCACCTAATTTGGGTTACACTAGTGACGTTAATAAATTTCTCTGGTATAATATCGATGAATATCGAAGTCAATGTTATGAATGATTTTCATGAAATTTAGTGTGCAGGGGCTTTCGGAGGCTAATATCATTAGAATACAAAGGTAAATTTTGCCACCATCATCAATAAGGTTATAATAGCTCAGGTGGGAATCGGGCGGTTCTGAAATCAAAACACCCCGGTTCGAGTCCAGATGATTATTTTTTTCCCTTAGTTTCATAATAATTAAAACTGTAATGATAAAAATATACGTACTTGTTTATTTACGTACTTGGTTATAAGTACTTGTTTCTAATAAAATGCTAAACTTATTGCACTCGTGATTTTTTATTTAAATATAATAACCAGTGCACATTTTCTTATTATTATGTCCGTAAGATCGAAAAATATTATTCATTCATCAGTAAGTAATTCGTATCTATATCTTTTATTCTTCTATACATGCAATAAAATCGTAGACTCGCCGTGTCTGTACCAAGTCTGTATCAAACAAAAAAAAAACGAATTCAAATCGGTCCACCCGCATCCACACACACACACACACACAGACACGTCAAACTTATAACACGCCGTCGTTTTTGCGTCGGGGGTTAAAACAAAGAGAGATAGATGCATCACAATCCGAACTCTTAGACCAATCGTTCCTCTCTATCGCTTGTTCCGCGTTCTCGTTTGCACGTTCCACACAGGCGGAACGTGACAATAGTCACGGTTTTTCGTGCTTGCAGCCGGCGTTCATCTATCTATAATAATAATAATAATATTATAAAGTAGCTTGCCCTGACTGACTGACTGACTGACTGATCATCAACACACAGCCTAAACCACTGAAGCTAGAAACTTGAAATTTTCACAGTAGCTTCCTTTTATGACGTAGATGCACACTAAGAAAGGATTATTGCGAATTCCACCCTTAAGAGGGTTAAATAGGGGATGAAAGTTTGTATGAAAGTCCGTCATTTTTCAAGTTATATCCATGAAAAGTGGTATTTAGATTTTCGGTTAAAAATAAAGAATTACGTGTTTGAGGAATTTAGGAAAAACTACCCCCAAGTGGGTTAAATGGGGGATGAAAGTTTGTATGAAAGTCCGTCATTTTTCAAGTTATATCCATGAAAATTGGTATTTAGGTTTTCGGTTAAAAATAAAGAATTACGTGTTTCAGGAATTTTAGAAATTCCACCCCAAGTGAGATTTATAAGAATCCAAGCGGACGAAGTCGCTGGCATCGGTTAGTCGATTTATAAGACGTTATCACGTTAAAAATGTTTTTTTTATTGTGTCTCCTATTTCATATACGTGCACTTTAATAATATTCACCTGTATAAGTAGCATAATAACATGCTATTCAAAACTTAACTCAACAACACTCCAATATTAATGTTACACGATAAAATAAGTTGAGTTAAAATGATTACCGTTTTTATTAAAACACAACTGATAATCTAAAAGATTGAAAGTCAAACCGACTTCATCATACACTTAACAGTCCATATCTTGAAAACTACAATTATTATAAATTATCATATCCATCTATTATAGTATACCTATATAATAATATGGAACTTATTAACAACTTATACCCGAGGAAGCACTGAAGACATAATTAACATAATATGTATTTCGAAGTCATGATGCGGACTCAGAATATCGACTGCTGCGCAAAACGCGTGCTCCGGTATCGACTATGGTCGCGGCACTAACGTTGACTGAATCGTTTCCCCGCCGCCTGCGCCGCGCACCGCGCGGGGACTAAATCAGCGTCGTCCCGCACTGAATTAAATAATTTTGAACTCAGTGCGCACGACGCTTATTTTGATCCCGTGCTATTTTTTTATACCAACGAGTCGAGGCTTTGAAGACATAAAGAAAACTATATTTGTCTTTGTCATACGTCTTACGGTTGATCGTAGACAGCTCCCGCACAGGCGAGAAAACACGAGTTTTGCGCGCCGCACCAGACGAAAGTCTACCACGGGGCTGTTATCGACCCCGCCCGCAGTGAACGTGTTAAAAAAAAAAAAAAAAAAAAGTGATTACCGCCGTCCATAAACATTAGCAGCACTTGAGGAACCACTAATGCGTTGCCGGCTTTGAGGAATGGGACTGGCTATTCAGCTGGCTGCCGAAACACATCGGATGCTTTGCGGCAGATTACGGCTGAAGTGGGGTCGCTTGCCAGGCGGATTCGGGGTAGAATCCTATCACAAAGCGGTGATACCATCCAGATTACGTTGTGTGGTATCAGGGATAACGACCCGTAGAGGAGACTGAGAGCGTCAGGGCCTCGTTAGCATATTGGCAGGGTGTACCTACCGCGCGCAGGTGAGGATTTGGGCCATTTAAACCTTTTTATTACATTAAAACCAAACCTAAGATGGTACCTACTGACTATCTCAGAATTGTAAAGTACTCGTAGGTATCTGCTCTGTAGTTCGTATCGGAAATGAAACTTGAAACACTTATATTAGTCTTTACACAAATTACCTATCCTCAATCCACCTCAATTAGCTATCTTTTTACACTATTTGAAGCTTTATATTTTTTCGTCATATAAATTTACATTTAAGTACCTACAATATGTAATTACTAACTACATTTAAACTTCCTCATCCGCATTTTATCAATTTAGGTAATTTTTGATATATTGTTATACTTGTGTTTAACCATTAGGACCACCGGTAGTAGCAGAGGTAAGACCTGTCTGACTATAATTAAATAGTGACGTTCGCAATAAAGGTGGCCACTGAAAATCTGCTTTTTAGCAACTGATCAAATATTTCATGTGTGCGAGTCCCTAAGTCCCAACACAATGTACTAAGTAACCTACTTATTTGTGGCGTTACACTGATGTTAAACAGTGTAACATTAATTATAATGTTCCAAACATTAACATGTACCAGGTACCTACCTACTTAGAAGTAGGTTCATAATTTGTTTTTTATTTGTACAAATAGTTTGATTGTACAATTGTACATAGCACTTTGTACAATTACTACCTAAAAAATGTTAAATTATACGTAGAATAGTTCCACTGCTCCATGAATTTTAACCCATAGGCAGTTATGTACACAACACAAGTATGTTGAAAAACTGGTTTTTGCTCGCAGGACCATGTACAAAGTTTGGAGTCCCTGAAAGCGGAGTTGGCGCTCATGAGTGACAAGAGGTCCGACCTGGAGCGGAGACTGAGCACTTCGCTCCGCGACAAGGACAGTCTGATGCAGCAGCTTGAGGAGGCTAACGACAGGATTTCTGCGCTCGAAAGACAGTTGAAAGAACAGGTCAGTTTATTAATAAATAATTAATTTTAATGATCCAAGAATGCTGGCAATATTAATGATGCATCGCGCGCGAAGCTAATACTGATGACGTCTAAGTACATTAGGCTCTAACATTTCTCACATATCCCGCGCACTAGGTGGACTGATGATATCAGAAGAGTCGCAGGGAGCCGCTGGATACAAGCGGCACAAGACCATGGCGTGTGGAAGTCCCTTCAAGAGTATGTCCAGCCGTGGATGTCTATCGGTTGATAATGACGATAGGCATGTCTAATCCTAATCGATTCGCCAGTGCGCTGCTAACCCCACATCGGTAAACGCAGCGTTGGGGGACTTTTATTAGACCACGGTCGATCTCGAGCGAGCCGTTGGCAGTCTATACGCTCAAGCGGTATATGACCGTCTTCTCTGTCGTCTTGTTCTAAAAAATGCTTCTTTTGTAGTAATCACAGTTTTAGCACCTGTGTCCCTAACTCCTTTAGCAAAAGTCGGGACGATTGTTTTTCAAGCCGTCTTAGCCACCTTGGCTTATCGATACACTCCACAACCACGATTGATATAGGCTTCGTGAGATGATAGAAGACCTCCCTGTAAGTGCTGGCCAAACTGTTATGGATATTGATTACATACTTGCAGTTTTTCAATACGTTTTGGAAAAACTGTTAAAAACACCGTAACTCCACCTCGGACAGTTAAAATCCACGTTTAATCGCTTTTGAACATTCTAGACTTTTATACGTAACCTGTTACAATCCGTTATATTTATTGCTAACTCACTCGACGTGTTCACTCTGTTAGTACAAAATAAATAAAAAGCGGATTTATTGGATGTGTTGCGGTAGATTTATACGCAAGTAGGTACAACAACCTAAACAATATAAAAAATAGAACGGAAGGAAAATGTAGGTACAGGTCAATAGAGTTTTGCATTGTGAATCCAATTGTCTGTTAGTTGTCTTTTTAAAGTTTGTTGAACCGTTATTATTGGCCGTAACCGTAAATCACTCGAAAGCTGAAACAAACCACTCTATAGTCGTGCACTTCATATAAGCGGAAAAGCATAGCTTACCCAGGCTAACTATTTATAGAGAAAGACGAATAGATTTTTTTTATAATGAATAAGTTTTGTACAATAATGTGGCCGATTCTGTTGTACAAAATTCTCTAAACTAAACTAAATTGACAGGTTTAAAAATAGTGCTATCCTTTTCCGCAGAGAGCATTTTGAAAGAGATAGCAATAGATTTAGACCTGTCATTTTAGTTTAGGTTTAGAGATTGTGTACAACAGAATTGGCCACATTAAGTAAGTATTTTTACTCTATACACGCCATTGTATGGTCTAACTTTTGTAAAAGCTAAAGAAATAACAACAAAATAGTCAAACTCTATGAATATTTACGTTTTATGTTTCGTTGTGTATGCAAATGAAATGGTAGTAATTTATTGAGATATAAATAATAGTGTTTTAAGTAAATTGATTGATACTCTCGTTTTTAACATAAAGAGAAAGTCTTAATGAAAATGAAAACTTCGGTTTGCGAAATTCTAATAAAACCGCAAAGAATAGGGTAAAACCCGGATAGATGCCGCAGTTGGATAGATGCCTCAGTGTCAAAAAACCTGACTTCCCAAACTCGCGACTAAAAATTGATAGTTTAAATAAGAAGCGCAGGCCCCCCAAACCTCAGGCCCCTATATACATTTGTATTAAAACAATTTGTTTCGCTTGTGCGTGTGATTATCTCCGCAGCGAACGCGGCAAATCCTTCAAAGTTTTAGAGGCGAGTATTTGCCGTTGTATAACTTTTGAAGTAGTAGTAGATTCTGTTATATTTTTTATTATGTCAATACACTGGCTCAATAAGTGTACACCTAAGTGTAAATAATCGCTCTTTAGTTTTTAGTTTATTTAATAAATAAAAGGGCATCTATCCATATCAAAAAGGATAGTTGCCTCGATTTTTCGAGGTATAGGTGCCCTTAGAGGCATCTATCCCCTAATATACCTATAGATATATCAAGTATTTTTTTAAATATTTTTAATGTTCTTTTATATTTTTATTTCTTTTTTCAATAAATTCCTAATAGTTTTAATATTCTTCGGGGCATCTATCTCTTTCAGCCCGATCTGTGCAGTGTTTTGAGTGGTTTGAGCTGTGCGTTAATATATCAGTCAGTCAGTCAGGCAGTCAGTCACCTTTTCCTTTTATATATTTAGATAATAAAACCTTATAAAACTATGTATTTTGCTTATTTTTTTCATAGGGCATCTATCCTTTTTAGTATTTTCATAGTGGGGCATCTATCCACACAGGTAGGCATCTATCCTCCAAAAAAAGGGTCTGCAAAAAGTTAAATTCTGCAAAATCTGTAATCGTTAGGACAACAAAAACAAGTCATAATGGAACCCAAAAGATTAAACTAGCTATATTCATAAATATTATTTGTGATAAATTAATATTTTAAAAGTTAGGAGGCCATTTCAAAAAGTGGGGCGTCTATCCGGGTTTTACCCTAAATAAATATACAAAAGTGTGTTCGAAACAAACATTACCGTACTCATTTTAATCTTTGGTAGATAAGATAGGTACTTAATAGATGACAAGATATACTTAGATAAGATTTAAAACAGATAACTGCAATAAACTATATTTTAGGAAAAATTAAATCCACTTCAATATTATACTTACCTACCAAAAAATTTGAAGAGTTCTCTTGATTTCTCTATGATCCTCAGATTCTGACCTAATGACCATGGAACCACCTGGAAGGTACTATCTTTCAAACAAAAGAAGAATTTTCTAATTCAGTCTAGGCATCTTTGAGTAATCGGGGGACATACATAGAAAAAAAAGCCAACGAATCGAGAACCTCCTCCTTTTTTGAAGTCGGTTTCCAAACCATATTAAAACACATAAAACATATATTTATTTTTCCTTCAGGAACACTTATATCAGAACACCCTCAAAGAGCTGGAGCGTCTTCAAAGATCCCACGACACCCTCGCCGAGCGCGTCGGGGCTCCGGACACGACTGATGCTGCTGACACGGCGAGATCTTTGCACGCGGAAATGGAAACAGAACCAGAGGAAGAAGATAACAATTGGCTGAGGAGTGAGGCCATTCAAGTGTTCAAGCAGCTCAGAACACTTGCGTTGCAGCTCAACACTGGACACGATGACGATTCAGGTAAGGGTTTGCTATACTCAGGGAACAACAAACTCATTGTTATTATCGGAAAAATCGAATAGTACAACGTGCAGTAAGCGCAATGCACCGTTCACCCTCTCGGTACTAGACATACAGGGAAACCAAATATCCAAGGAAGCAAAAGCACCACAAACACTACTCTACAAACACAAACTCTTTTTAAACAAATTATACGCATGTTTCACTCTGACACCGGAGATTTTCTATACGCAGATTTGTTTGAGGAGGATTTATAAAAAAAAATTGACCGGTGACTTTGTAGGCCCAATTTATACCGCCGCGGAATGGAATGGAAGCGAATTTTTTGTACAAAGCATTGTGAACTTTATGTCAATTGCATAACATACAAATTAGTAGCTATAGGAAAATTCTCGAGAATGCGCGAGAATTCCGCGGAAGGCGCGCGACCTTTTTTGGCTCCTATTTAATTTGTGTATTATGCAATTGACATAAAGTTCATTTAGCTATGTACAATTTCGTTGCAAAAAGTCGCTTCCATTCCATTCCGCCGCGGTGTAAATTGACGCTTACGGTAGACAGTTAATAGTACATTGTTCCTCGACGGGAGAAAGTGATGGATTACTACGAGGGTGTAGTTTAAGGCCCGAGGTCGTAGGCCGTAGGGCCGCAATACGCCCGAGCTAGGAATCGCACTTTCTTCCGAAGGGATACATAGTGCTATAAACTACACCTACAAGGAAAATAATCAAAAATATTAAAATTGTTACCGGAAATCAATCAGAAAGTGACGTTGGGTTTCCATTGTAAAAAATCTTCATATGCTTTGTTGTATCTATTTTTATCTATTTCTAGATATCTTGGTCAAGAGATTTTCAATATAACAATAACTGCTTGGCCACATATTTTTTAATTCCGGCGGCGTTGGGCGGCTCACTACTTAGACACTTTGAGTTCCTTAAAGTTACTTGTAGGTAATTTTATGAATTGAAAATTTGGATAGGTAAAACAAAAGAAAGCGACTCACAAAATACAAAGAAAATAGCGCGAAAAATTTATATATTCTATTTTTTACTTTTATTTTATATTCATATTTAATTGTATTATGTAATTAAAATTAAATATATTTAAAATAGCGGTCGTGCTCGGTGACATACCGAAATCAGCGCCATCTACCGTGGCGGTTACTTACACAGACCAATAACATAGGGGGGTGTTACACTATCAGTATTATCACGCGATCCGCGATACGCGATCCAATTATTGATGGTTTGGCCGCTTTTTTGCGTCAATACTGATGGATTTCCGGATGGTCATGAAATCCGCGATCCGTGGATCGTGATACGGTATTGATAGTGTGACAGGCCCCATTTAGGATAGTTACTTATTTATTATTATAGGTGCTTTTTATGTCGTCTTTGTTGAAATAGGTTTTTTTTCATGTACTGATCGGATTTTATCAAAAATTAAAAAGAAAAAAGCACGTTAGTAATGGAATTTCATAAATGGAATTTCCGCTCTAGCGCGTTAACAATGAAATCTCATACATCTTTTCAGCACGGATATTTGTTTGACAGTAATGACGTACTTTGACTATCAATATGAGACAAACCAGAAGGTACTTTCCGAGCAGGTATAGTATAAAAGTTATTTATCAAACAAATATACGTGCTGATAAAAATGTATGGGATTTCATTGTTAACGCGCTAGAGCGGGTTGAAAAGTACTATGAAATTCCATTACTAACGTGTTTTTTTTTCTTTTTAATTTTTGATAAAATCCGATCTGTACATGAAAAAAAACCTATTTCGACAAAGACGACATAAAAAGTATCTAATAAATAAGTAACCGCCATGGTAACCACCAGGTTACCATGGTTACAACCAGTGGCACTGATGTCGGTATGTCACCGGGCACGTACCGAGGTCTGCTACAAAATATATTCAATTTTAATTAATACAATTAGATATGAATATAAAATAAAAGTAAAAAATAGAAAATAAAAATTTTTCGCGCTATTTTCTTTGTATTTTACGAGTCGCTTTCTTTTGTTTGACCTATCCAAATTTTCAATTTATAAAATTACAAGTACTTAAGTAGCTTTAGAGATCTCAAAGTGTCTATTATACTTAGTACTTAGTGAGCCGCCCAATGCCGCCGGAATTAAAAATATGTGGCCAAGCAGTTATTGTTGTATTGAAAATCTCTTAACCAAGATATCTAGAAATAGATAGAAATAGATACAACAAAGCATATGAAGATTTTTTACAATGGAAACCCAACGTCTTTTTCTGATTGATTTCCGGTACTTAATAATTTTAATATTTTTGATTATTTTCCTCGTAGGTGTAGTATAAAGCACTATGTATCCCTTCGGGAGAAAGTGCGATTCCTGTCTCGGGCGTATTGCGGCCCTACGGCCTACGGCCTCGGGCCTCAAACTACACCCTCGTAGTAATCGGTCACTTTCTCCCGTCGAGGAACAATGTACTATAGAACTAAGTATCATGTGTAACTAAGGAATTATGTACCGAGTCTACAGTCTATATAAAGGTTAAGGTTAATTTCTTTGTTATTGCATGGAGCTAGTTTCTCCTATTTATTTATTTGCATATTTTGTTTTATCTCAATAATAAAAGAGATCAAGTTTATTGGTATTCAGTAACTTACTTTCAACACAAGATGCAGATGATTGTCTCGAGCATCTGCAAGTATAATGCCTTGTATTATAATGATTTATATGAAATTGAAAGCAGTTATTGCAATGATAGAATGCTGCATGCATTAAGGTATAAGTACATACCCTGTACGGAATGATTCGTGATAAGATCTTGAATATAGTTCTATCACAGAGAAATGCATCTGTGGCGCTCACCTTGTTGACAATCGAAGCACATCAGGTGATCTAGAGAAGGTTACCTACCTTTTTACTTCTGAGTTTATGACATTCAACCTCAAGATCAAAATAAATTCTTCTTCCAAAATCTTAACATCAAAATAAAATCTTCCAAAGATCAACGTTATAGTTCGAAGACGATATATACCTATCAACAAATTTAAAAGAATCGAAATCCATAGTGAATATTTCAACGTGCTTACTGCCAATATCGTACAGTGCTCCACACGTCGTCTCATATAATTTCAAGCTTAGTAAATTATTATAGTAGACTCTAATGTTGCTCGTTGTACATCACGCGATTGAATCGATACTTGGTCGTAACACGCATAGAATGAACTAGTTTCTAGTTGTTAATTGCGTCGGATACCGCTTAGATTGAGTATTATGTGCGAAGAAAAAAAAAAGTCACACGATGTTTTTCGTAATTCTTAAAATTATCTCGATAACAGTAATATATTTTTTACTCTTGATCAATAATATCATACAGTATCTTTAAAAAATGCTTTTTAGCTTTAAGCGCCCTTTTTGTACAAAGTAATACAAATTATGAATTTCCTTTAACTGTTGTTGTATACACTACGATTATTCTCATGCCGTGAAAATTGTATCACTAACCGAATAGCAGTATTTAACTACCAACTCTACTTCCTGTTCCTGATCAAAAGCACAATAGGCAATATTACTCATTGTAGGTACATGTACATGTACATTCAAGCACAAAAAGTTACTCATATTTTAAACTTTTATTTTTAAATTGTGACCATTACATACATTAAATAACATTCTATTTAATTAAAGACAATGAGATGATGATCTACCTGGTATCAAATCAGTGTGTGATTAATTTAATCACAAAGGCGCAGATTAAACCACAGAACAGTTATACCTACTTCTAGTGGAGATTGAACTGACGAACTCATATCATCATCTATTTTCAATCTATTTGTAACTGTTGACATCTATCGTCATTAGTAAATGTAGATACAAGAAGATTCTACTATCGTTATATTTTTAAGTTACCCGGGTATTTCTGTTTTCTTTAGTCTTACCAAGAACTTCTACTTTTAAATACCAATATGTACAAATTACAGTCTATTGTTTTTATGACCTTTTTAACAGAAATCTATTTCTGTGCAGACTGTATTCGCGTGGCCACTTTGATATTCTAAATAGGTACAATCTATACTGGCATCAAATATTTTAAATTTCCACTCTGAGAAAAAAAATTCAATCTACGAACAATAGACCAAAAAATCAAAGCATAATATATTTAGCGATGACATGTCGTTCCGGAGGTCGGTCTGCCACATCACGGATTTCACTCACGATTTTTGTTAACAAAGCGTTTCGAAATCAGTTATTAGTGTTCAGATGTACACGAGTTTGTGTGATGTCACTGTTACCACAGTTTTACAACATGCAGTACTTAATGTAACACGTCGAACTTTGTGGTTGGCAAAGGCAGCAAAAAACCAGAATGTTATTATTTCAAAAATATCTACCAAAAATGTTTCACTGTTTCCATTGACGATAAAGCTTACTTACGTACTTAGGTACTGTAAAGCTGACGAATTTCATATTCTTCTTCTTCTCCTTTTGATTTTGGCTTTTAGGCAGTGTCACGTTGAATAAAAGAATCACACAATAGTTCGATGGTCAAATGTAAGTGATCATTAAAAAATGGCGATACATAAGTACATCTTGAATCAAAACAAGGACTTTCTTAGTCACATTACCTACAACAGCATTAAACACATATCTACACAGATACTAAAATAAAACAAAGGACAGACACAGATATCAGAAAACATATACAGAAAATAAATTTAACAGTAAATAATACGACATATCGTGCTGATCCGGAGGTTGGCACGGCGCGTCACGAACACTCCTCACGATATCTAGCTGTCACAGCGTTTCAAAATTATTATACGCTGCGATAGAATCATCGATGATTGGTTCCAAGTCAGAATATACTTATCTTTCAACTTAGTCCTACAGGATGAAAAATTTAGAGGTATTTAGCCTAAAAAATAAGTCACTAATGAACTTCTAGACATTTAGGTCATCGCCTTGTGTTAAAAGTTGGTCGACTTAAATGAAGGTAGGTACTTATTTGGTTAAACACCGGTAACGCAGCTGTAGATACAGGATGTAGAGTTACGCCTATTTGCAACGACAAAAAAGTTAGATTTTTTCGAGTAGCGTTCATTTCAAACATTCTTTGTGCTACGCGGAGCTTAGTTGTCACGAAAGTACCTCACGATTTGGTATCGCTAAAGATGTAGCGATCAGTGACCGGAGTTTAAAAGAGATTTTTCAATCTGCGGTCTTACTAAACACAATAAATCCTACTAATATTATAAATGTGAAAGTGTGGATGTTTGGATGTTTGTTACTCAATCACGCCGCAATTACTAAACCGATTTGGCTGAAATTTTGAAAGGAGATAGATTATACCCTGACTTAAAACATAGGCTACTTTTTATCCCGGAAAAATCTACAGTTCCCACGGGATTTTGAAAAAAACCGAAATCTCTAGCTACAACTATAGGTAGATTACTATAGCAAACTTCCTTGAAAGTAGGTGTAAAGGTTAGAAAAGGGAGCGGGAATGGGAACCGGAAATCCACGACTCCCTCGGGATTTGTGAAAAACCAAAATTCTCGCGGGCGAAGCCGCGGGTATTCTCTAGTACCTATTATATAGCAGAATAAGCTGTGATAGCCTATTGGTTGGGACGACCGACTTCTAATCGGAGGTCGTGGGTTCGATCTCACCTCTAACTTTTCGGAGTTATGTGCGTTTTAAGTATTTAAATATCACTTGCTTTAACGGTGAAGGAAAACATCGTGAGGAAACCTGCACGCCTGAGAGTTCTCCATAACGTTCTCAAATGTGTGTGAAGTCTGCCAATCCGCTTGGCGAGCGTGGTAGAATATGGCCAAAACCCTTCTCACTCTGAGAGGAGACCCGTGCTCTGTAGTGAGCCGGTAATGGGTTGATCATGATGATGATGATATAGCAGAAGTTAGCTGTGATAGCCTTGTGGTTTAGCAGTCGGACTCTCTTTCGTGGGGACCGAGTTCGATCCCCGGCACGCACCTCTAAATTTTCGGAGTTACATATTATGTGCGTTTTAAGCAATTAGGTAAATATCACTTGCTTTACGGTAACGTTACAAAGGCGTGTGAAGTCTACCAATCCGCACATGGCCAGCGTGGTAGACTACGGCCTAAACCCTTCTCACTCTGAGAGGAGAGAGTGGGCCGGTAATGGGTTGATAATGATGATGATTATGATAATTATAGCAGAGGACCGCCATCTAGATTGGCATAATATAAAAAGTTGCTCAGTTTATTATAGAACAGACGAACCACGCGGGCGAAACCGCAGGTTACAGCTACTTTGTAAACAATCTTTCATAATCTGCTCGCATCTGTAACGTAATAAGATTTACTCAACTGCAACTCATAAAAACTTGTACACGACATTTGCGTCAATGCTGTACATAATTCTAACATTGTAACAATACAATGAATTGCTATAACGTCAGAGTTATTATACAGTTTACTTGTTTCGTTGTAGTTGTTCATCTAAATAATTTAATTTCGCTTTTATTTTACCTTTAATTTTCCCAATCGTTTTTAAATGTTTAGAACATGGATTGTTTTAAATAAATCGTCCTTAAGATTTACTTAGCTAAGTGCATAGAAAGATTCTAAGTAGAATCTAGCCGTTTTGTCACGCAACGTTCAACATCATGATAATCATTATCAACCCATAACCGGCCCACTATAAGGCACGGCTCTCCTCTCAGAATGAGAAGGGTTTAGGCTAGCGTAGCCCACCACGCTGGCTAAGTGCTGATTTTTAGACTTCACTCTCTTTTGAGAACATTATGCAGAGCTCTCGGACATGCAGGTTTCAGGTTGAGGTGCGTGCCGGGAATCGCACTGCAATAATTATTGTTATACCTAATCGATTATCTGAAGTACTACGGTCTTCAATAGTACCTAAAAAATCGAAAATCAGGCAGAGGGCCTCTTAAATCATCACACTTGTTTCGATGATATTAGTTAATGGCTGGTACTCATATAATGTCTAATTTCTGTATGTAAATCCAGTGAACACAGAATATATAAAGACGATTGCTTGCGTTTAGAATCAGAATGATATATAATGAAACATTAATAATACTTAACATTGCTTCAACATACTTACATGAAATCTGGTAATATAGGTAATTGTTGAGCTCAATCGGAGTAAATTTGCATATACGTTTGGTAATATTTTATAATGTTGTACAAAACAAGTGCCACACACATTGTGAAATGTTTCGAAACTCTTGCAAGTAAGCATGTATGATGTATGTAGATATTAAAACAAGTATGTATATTATGTGCAGAAATGCATAATTTTGTCGTTCCAAGCACGATTACTTACGACAATCAGAATTAGATAGGTACTTAGATTTTGCTTGCTCATTATGCTTGTCATCTTTTTCGAAATCATTAGTTTCTAAATCATATTCGACTGGATAAAAACATTGCACAAATCACGAATCTATACTCAACTATTAATGGTCCATCAGGTATGTAGCATTTAGGTAACTACTTTAATCGCGCTATTATATCATGCAAATGTTAAACATATATCTCGACTAACTCTCGACTATCAAATTCAAATCTTAGCCACAACTGTCCTCTGAAACAAAATATGCGTGCTGTAACCATGTAATAAGGGCCTTGCGGTGCGCCAGCTACTCGTATGATATCAATTATCACTCGACTCTTGGATAGAAAGTTACCTTCGGGCATATTTTTAACCCCCGACGCAAAAACGACGGGGTGTTATAAGTTTGACGTGTCTGTGTGTGTGTGTGTGTGTGTGTGTGTGTGTGTGTGTGTGTGTGTGTGTGTGTGTGTGTGTGTGTGTGTGTGTGTGTGTGTGTGTGTGTGTGTGTGTGTGTGTGTGTGTGTGTGTGTGTGTGTGTGTGTGTGTGTGTGTGTGTGTGTGTGTGTGTGTGTGTGTGTGTGTGTGTGTGTGTGTGTGTGTGTGTGTGTGTGTGTGTGTGTGTGTGTGTGTGTGTGTGTGTGTGTGTGTGTGTGTGTGTGTGTGTGTGTGTGTGTGTGTGTGTGTGTGTGTGTGTGTGTGTGTGTGTGTGTGTGTGTGTGTGTGTGTGTGTGTGTGTGTGTGTGTGTGTGTGTGTGTGTGTGTGTGTGTGTGTGTGTGTGTGTGTGTGTGTGTGTGTGTGTGTGTGTGTGTGTGTGTGTGTGTGTGTGTGTGTGTGTGTGTGTGTGTGTGTGTGTGTGTGTGTGTGTGTGTGTGTGTGTGTGTGTGTGTGTGTGTGTGTGTGTGTGTGTGTGTGTGTGTGTGTGTGTGTGTGTGTGTGTGTGTGTGTGTGTGTGTGTGTGTGTGTGTGTGTGTGTGTGTGTGTGTGTGTGTGTGTGTGTGTGTGTGTGTCTGTCTGTTCCCCTGTGGCGCTCAAAAGGGTGGACTAATTTGAATGCGGTTTTTTTGTTTGAAAGGTAAATCAGTCGAGAGTGTTGTTAGCTATGTCTGATGAAAATCGGTCCAAGATGGCCGCCGCTACAAAATGGCGGATTACATATTTTTCACAACTCCCTTAATATGGGTATCAAATGAAAGGGCTTGACTAGTAGAATAGCACTATTGCAAATCCAAGATGGCCGTCGCTACAAAATGGCGAATATCGGGGGTTTTTATACTTGTTCATAAGTAGAGGTGCTTCTTTCTTAGTTAAGCCACAATTAATACTTACCTACTTTTTATCACGAACGAACTAAGTGACCAGGTGCTTTCAATAAAACTTTCTTGTTATTCGAATTCTGCCTGTACTTAGAACGCGGAATTCGCTAAAAATGGGGCAAAAATATAGCATGTCACTACAAGATTTATTTAATCCTATTAGGAAAAGATTATCTAATAAAGAAACGGAAAGGTTAATCCGCTATCTGAGAAAGTTTAAAAAGGTTAATACGCTACAAATATAATTAACCCACATTCTTCTTTACACTATAAACAGACCAGCAGGGTTATTCTGTAACTTAGTTACCAACTGAAAATAGTTGCCAACGAATTAGTTCGATATACGTTGCTGCTTTAATGTGTGAAATTATGAAAATACTGTATATTTCACATAGTAAAGCAGCAATGTATATCACAGTTTCAGTAGGTAACTAAGTTACAGAATAACCCTGCTGGTCTGGTTTCCATTCAGCTAAGCGTAAAGTTAGTGCAGAAATTGTACTATTATCTATCTGAGTTTTCTGTGCTTGTGCGGACAGTCGGTAAGACAACAATCCAGTGGTGGAATATTGTTCGGATTCCAATCCAAAAATCGATCTTTCAAATGAAATGAATTCAAAATCTTTATTCAAAATTGGTACAGGCACCCGTACACTTTTCGAACTTCAAGGTCTTTAAAGAAGCTAAGCCATGTACAATTACCTATGAGGCATCATAACATGTTCATGCGCTGGCCTTGCCAGAATGTTGACACCCATTGGGCTCATGATCAACCCATTACCGGCTCACTACAGAGCACGGGTCTCCTCTCAGAGTGAGAAGGGTTTTGGCTATAGTCTACCACGCTGGCCAAGCGGATTGGCAGACTTCACACACCTTTGAGAATGTTATGGAGAACTCTCAGGCGTGCAGGTTTCCTCACGATGTTTTGCTTCACCGTTTTCCTTCACCATTGGGCTCATCTGTTTATTATTACAATTTGGCTTTTTCATTATATTGCAGGTCTCCATTCAGATCTTTCACTAACGTCACTGGACGGCGAGGAGGGTGAAACTCTCCGTCGCGGCGCGCTGGCGGCCGCCTGCGCTGACGCGGTCGCTGCGTACGCCCAGCTCGAGGGGTCCAGAGTCCGAGACTCGATCGCGGCGCACGCGAGACGCGCGATGGAGAGGGAGCGCCAGATTGATGAGAAGAACGAAATCATTGCGGATCTATCATCTAAGGTGGGTGCTGATGAAAATTTGATGCGGATGAATATTTGACGTGAAAGTTTTAAAAATAATAATAAATAATTAAAGTTAAAAAAAAATTAAAAAACACGCTTTTTATAGAAAACCAAACTAAATAATAATAATAATAATAATAATAATATCATTTATTTGCCAGAATGTTGTACAAGTATGATGTTATGAAACAATGTTGTTTACAGAGACCAATACATTCAACTAAATCAATAGTGTGCAAATTTTATATAGAATTGAATTTAAGAGATAAAATTAGATATTATACAATATTAAATTACTTATAATAAATTACACAATTTCAAATCAAATAAATGTCAAAACCAAATCAAAGAAATAATTAATTAAATGAATTATAAAGGAAAGTCAAGACAGATAAATTATATTACAATAAATATTCATTAACCCCATAATAACATTTATCTAACAACAATTTATTAATTTCTCTTTTAAATATATTTAAATTAAGTCCTTCAAATTCTGTTGGCAACTTATTGAATATTTTGACAGCCATACAGTAAGAGCTTTTCATGTAAGTTCTATTACAACATTTAGATATAAGCAGCTTATTAGGATATCGAAGCGACCTATTAGAATAATTAACATCACAATTCCGCTGAAAGTAATTTGGATACCGCTTGACAAAAATACACATATCTCTAATATACATGCATGGTAATGGAAGAATACCCAATTTTTTAAATAGTGGCTTGCAACTTTCTAAGGGTCCTACATTACAGATAGCCCTTATACATTTCTTTTGAAGTCGAAATGCTCTTATGAAATCAACTGAATTACCCCAAAGTATCAAACCATATGACAATACTGATGATACATAACCATGGTAAGCACTTAAAGCTGCATTCATTGATATTGTCTGTGCTAGACGCCTTAGCGCATATATAAATCTGTCCAATTTTGTACAAATAAAGTCTATGTGTGCTTTCCAGTTACAGTTTTTGTCATAGATTAAACCTAAAAATTTTAACGTGTAAACTTCCTCGACTTTTATATTGTTATATGTAATAATTTTAGGTAAAGTTTTTGTATTATAATAACTAAACTGCATAAATTTAGTTTTTTTTAAATTTACTTGTAAATCGTTATTATTTAACCATTGTATTACATCTTTTAAAGCGTCATTAATTTCTTGTTCGTATGTCATAATATTTTTACATTTAACTAATATTGTCGTATCATCCGCAAATAGTACACAAGGATGGTTGGTGGCCAACGTAATGTCATTTATGTAGGTCAAAAAAAGAAATGGCCCCAGTATACTGCCTTGCGGTACTCCTCTCTTATTACATTTATATTGTGACTTATATACTGTTTTCGTATTATTTTCTATTTTAGAAACTTCTGTGCATACTTTTCTGCCGTTTAGATATGATTTTATCCAGTCATAAGCCTTTCCCCTGACTCCATATCTTTCTAATTTGTCAAGTAGTATACTGTGATTAACGAAGTCAAATGCTTTTGTCATGTCTAGAAATATAGCAGTGATTGGTATTTTGTCATTTAAGCTATCATTAATTATTTTACTCAAATAAAAGCAAGCCTCAGTTGTAGAACTATTATTTCGAAAACCAAACTGTTCATTAATCAATAAATTTTTGCAGTCGAAAAAACTTTTCAAACGCTTTTCCATCGCTTTTTCTAAAATTTTTGCCAGAATTGGCACTAATGTTATCGGACGGTAGTTATTTATATCACTACGCTCGTCTTTTTTGTATAAAGGTTTTATTATAGACATTTTTAACTTAATCGGGAATACTCCTTCTACAAATGATTTGTTTACTATGTCAGCGAGTGGTCCACATAAGTAGTTTGCGCATTTTTTAATAATATCTGTCCTGATTTCATCATAGCCTACTGCTTTAGTATCATTCAGTGATTTAATAATTCCTAGAATTTCGTAATGGAATAATCTTATCAAATTAGTGTATTGTTATCGGTCCTCGATACATTTACAAAGTTTAAGTGAAATCTGACCATTTAAAGTGGGTCAAAAATGCGCCCAAAGGAGTCGGTTACAAACATACAAACAAACATCCAGATGAAGCTAATAAAAAGCGTGTAATATATTATTTGACGCAAAGAGGTACCTATAAAGGCATAAAGATGCCAAAGTACTATATTAAGTCTATAGTGTAAGGCATATCTTAGGTACTGTAGAAACCGTGCCAGATAATAGATATATAGATATAGATTCGATAGCCTATCGTAAGCCATTTGAAAAACGAAATGGAATTAGATGTAGCTATGATGTAGCACTTATTATTATTGTTAGTAAACATTTAGTGTAAAATACCAAAATGTGTGTGGGTGTTAAATACCAAACCTATAGGAAATATGAACACCTCAGTTGATTTTCAATACCAAGATTGCTTTCATCTTACGTTACCAACAATTTGATGCGGAAGATCAGCTATGTACCTACTACTTATTTCCAAAATCAATTTCGGAACTGATCGTGTCGTGAATGGTAGTATAATGTGCCATAGTATTGGTGTGCTAACAGTCGGTAGCTTTCGTGGTTGTCACGTTTGAAAACAAAATATCTGGTGGAATTGTCTTAATGGCTCATCAGTCGCAGCGGTATTCTCTGCGCTGTGACCTTAAAGTGAGAGGTTCTGGGTTGTAGTTACGTTGAGTTACTTTGGAAATTCATAATTTATAAATATAGGCTCCTGGTCTGGTCTGGTCAAAGGACCATGTTAGCAGCTTACCCCAAAGACGTACTGCTACGCGATTTATCGTTCTTTTGTTTTTTTTTCTGGCGATACGATTTTATTCTGGCGATACGATGCTGTTTAGGGGTTTGGGTTTAATGATCTACCTTACCCCTTTCAGTATCTATTATACTATTGCGTGTAAGTGATAATATTTTACTGTACTTATTCTTTGACATTTTAGTCACATTTCTTTTTACTATGCTTCATTCCTCTAATAACGAGTAGGTAGGTCAGTCATCTTATTATTAGCACTCTGAGTATTTACACAAATCTCATACCTAAATAGTTTTAAAGACAGGGATCTGAATAAGATGACCAAGCACAGTCCTAGGCTGAAACTATTTTAACTAACATAGAACAATCTTCTTACCTAGCTTTCTGGGAGATAAATCGAGTTGTGTGGGGCTTTTATTCACTAACATTCCATCAGTATACCTACTTACATTGAGAGATTTGTTGGCACCCCTGGTTATACCCGTTACTTTATTGTTATCGTATCATTTAATAGAGAAAATAACAACAAGTTCATGACGTGATACTAGAATTGAAATCTTTAGCAGATAGGTCACCCTAAAATAAAATCTTTTGGGCTGATACTTATGTTATTAATCTTATTTTGTAAACAATGACTAATAATAACATCCTACTTACCCGCCTACGTTTAATCCAAATTCACAAATCCGGTTATCTTGATCCACATATATGTATATACGCGTTTCTATTGACCTTACCCATGTAATACACAATAGGTACAACCAGTTCGTTCTGCTTTTATATGGCTTTTGTGTGGGAGTATAATGGTCTGATAAGTTCGCAGACTTGGCCTATTAATGCCTAAGTAGTATAGATTGGGGCGTACTAAAACTAAAACTTGAAATTACATATAATATCCGTTTATGCACCTGTTTTTCTGAGAATGGAACGAAGGTATAATTTAATTTTAAAGTCTATTGAAACTATTTACTTGATAGTAGACGTGTGCGCCGCGCCGACCCGCCGCCGCCGCCGTCATTTTTTGGACGCCGCCGCCGCCGATCTGCGTATCGGCGTAAAATCGGCGCGAGTTCTAAATGTTTTAGAACACCCTCCAACATCATTCACCCTCTTCTATACCAAATAAGCTCGCGAGGGATTTATGTTTGTCGATTTGTAGATCACTCATGCCTTTCGATAGTGTATCTAACGAGGGGTTAGAAGACTTATTAGAACAGAATAGAATAGAAATGTTTTTTATTCAAATAAACTATTACCTACTTTTGAATCGTCAATTGAATCTACCACTGGTATCAATCTATTGACGAAATATGAGGTCAATAATTATAGAAAAGAAGATAATACCGACTCGAACCACTATCTCTAGAGAAGCCTTAAACTGATTTATTATACGACTCCATGTTAACACACACGTAACAAGATATTATATTGGCAAAAATTCAGATCTATGCAGTTCTCACAACAGACCTTTAGTCCAGTAACTTTGAACTCGTCTGTCCATTGAGTGGGGGGGTCTACCTATGCTTCGTTTACTGGTGCGAGGTCGCCATTCAAGCACCTTGGGACCCAACGTCCATCGATTCTTCAAGCAATGTGCCCCGCCCTTTGCTACTTCAGTTTCGCGACTCGTTGAGCTATGTCGGTAACTCTGGTTCTCCTGCGGATTTCCTCATTTCTAATTTGATCCCGCAGGGATACTCGGAGCATAGCTCTCCACATCGCCCACTGAGTAACCCTGAGCCTTCTTATGAGGCCCATTGTTAGCGACCATGTCTCAGATCCGTAAGTCATCACTGGCAACACGCACTGTTCGAAGACTTTCGTCTTCAGACACTGAGGGATATTGGACGAAAATGCATCTCGAAGTTTCCCGAACGTTGCCCAGACGAGTTGGATTCGACAGTTGATCTCTTTCTCAAAATTGGATCTACCTAGCTGGACCGTGTGTCCCAGGTATATGTACTAGTCTACAATTTTCGAGTGCCGAGTTCTCAACGATTACCGGGTAGAGCGGAACATGAGCATTAGACATGACCTTCGTCTTACTCATGTTCATTTTTAAGCCCACCTGTTGAGAAACTCTGCTGAGATCATTGAGCATTGTACTGAGGTCTTCCAGAGTTTAGAGATTTTATTTTTATTTTTTATCGCAAACCTAAAAACCAATTTTCATGGATATAACTTAAAAAATGATAGACTTTCATACAAACTTTTATCCCCTATTTAACCCCCTTAGGGGTAGAATTTCCAATAATCCTTTTTTAGTGGGCCCCTACATCACAATCATAATTATTTACTTATTTATCATAAATGGAAGTTATTGTAAACGTCCTTAAAATGTACTATCAAAAACTAGTCCTTTACGGTTCGCTAAAATCGCCAAAATCTGAACGCTAGGTACACCATACTTGCAAACGTTAAAGTTACTGGACTATTTGGCAAGTTGTTGTTATTGCAAAAGTTTTATTTAATTGTACCTATCTGATTTTCAGTAAAAATAATTCTACAAGTTAGACAGTTTTATTAAAATTATCCGCGCCGAATTTACGCCGAAAACACGCCGCCGCCGCCGATTTTTGACCGGCGTGCGCCGCCGGAGATTTTAGCATCGGCGCACACGTCTACTTGATAGTCGATACCTGTCATAACTATTCTTAACCTCTTGAAGAAGGCTACATGTTTTGAGAAAAGGTAGCAAGATTTTAAAACATGAATTAAGATTCAAATACGAGTAGTTTGTACTAGCAGCGTAAATTATTTCCTACAATTGCGAGACAAAAGGTTTGCGTGACGTTCAGCTCAGGTCACGGACTGGCCGGATCGGCCGGGTGCAACGACCAGGCTATTCACACCATAAAGGTGCGTCCAGACTTGAACATTTCACCGAACCGAACAGCGAACATTTCGGCGAACTTGTTACGCTCAATGTGGACGGCGCGCTTGGAGCGCTTGAGATGGGTTACTGCGTAACAGTTCGGCGAAAGTTTCGCCGAATTGTTACGCAGTAACCCATCTCAAGCGCTCCAAGCGCGCCGTCCACATTGAGCGTAACAAGTTCGCCGAAATGTTCGCTGTTCGGTTCGGTGAAATGTTCAAGTCTGGACGCACCTTTAGGTTCACCGGAAGTGACCAAGCAGTATAAAATGGCCTTGCACCGATGAAAATAATAATTTTTCCTTCTTACTATAATATTATTATCTACGTTAAGTAAGTATGTATATTATTTCAAACAAGGAAGCAAATCAAAAGGAAGCTAAGTAGGTAGTTTTGGCTATTACCGTATTTAACAAGACTAACATTTGTTAAATTTAAATATTAATGCATTTTTGCGATGAAATGTAAACGTAAGCATTAGTATGCATACATAATAATATGACAAGCAACAATCGCATTATTATGCGATAAGGATTTTTTTAACGACTTTTTTATTGCATTGTATTTAAAACGGTAAAATTTAATGTCAAGGTCTTGAGTGATAGGATAACTTATAAGTAATTATTATGAAAAAGTTTAATCGTTTTTTTTTGTTCTCATTATTATTGCGCAATTTTAAAATATCAAGATTACAATAATAATTATTATATTAGTTTTTTATCTCTTTAGTCAGATTCCAATCTTTGCGTTTAACAGTTATGGTAGGTAAAAATGTTCTAAACCCATAAAGTTTTCATTTAGTAATTGCTCTTCTAACTTATCAAGATAATTTGATTTTCCAAGGCGTGGAAGAAATTCTGCCGCATAATCGAGTGTCAGTTTTTGTACAGTAGCATAGTGTGTAATCAGCGGAAATACATACATACATCTAGTCGTGGGAGCTCGGGGAAATCGTTTGAATCTCTGAGGAATTTAGTAGAACTTTCACGAACCATTTCCTTCTAAAGAAATTCTTCTAGAAGTCTCATGGAATTCATTGAATTTCAGATCAATTTATAAAATAAAGTAGAATGAAGTTATGATCGAGGCTTAGTTATTAAATACGAAGCTACTTTGAATGAGTAGATGTGCTCTACTATAATATAGCCTCAATTAAGTAGATAAGATCTTGGCACTCAAATGATACATAAGTGTTTATTGATCGAATATGGACAAATTTATCAGCTTTTCAGGTACATAGTAGGTATATTTGGGAAAAATAGAAAAGCAATTCCTCCTATATTCTGGAACTAGCGGTCCGCCCCGGCTTCGCCCGTGGTACATAATATATAGCCTATAGCACTCAGGGATTACGTACATATCCAACGGTGAAAGAATTTTTGAAATCGGTTCAGTAGTTCCTGAGATTAGCGCGTTCAAACAAACAAACTCTTCCGCTTTATTATATTACTAGATGATGCCCACGGCTTCGCCCGTGTGGATTTAGAAACCCTATCTGTAGAAACCCGTCCCCAAAACGGAAAAATCCCGTGGGATCCCCACGATTTCGGAAAACAATTCCTTACAGCATCAGGGTTGAGAAGTTGGATATGTACCTACTCGAGTTCATTCAACGATAAAGTCTTTAATTGGTACCCCCAATATCAATTTAAATAACCGAATGTTTCTAAAACCCATTAGTTTTGGGGATCAGGTCCCTTACAGCATCAGGATTGAGGAGTTGGAATCCAAATTTTTTATAGAACAGGGTCACAATGTTTCTCTATCGATTAAAAAAAAAATTACGCAAATCGGTTCAGAAATCTCGGAGATATCGGTGTACATAGGTAGAAAAACACAACTCCTCCTTTTTTGAAAGTCGGTTAAAAAGGTATCCTATGTTACTCCCTGGTTAATTCTCTACTTGTATGTGAAGGTCCCGTCAAAATCGGTTCAGCCGTTCCGAAGATTAGCCCGTTCAAACAGACAGACAGACAGACAGACAGACAGACAGACAGACAGACAGACAGACAGACAGACAGACAGACAGACAAAAATTTTAAAAATGTGTGATTCGGTTATGGTAGCGTTCAAATAAGCATATGAGCTTAATATGAGGTAGTTATTTCGATATTACAGACAGACACTTCAATTTTATTTATTAGTATAGATAAGTATAGATTAATTATCCTAGGAATAATGCTATATACTTATTCCTTAAACGTTACTTTAAAATACCTAATGTTTTTTTAACCCCCGACGCAAAAACGACGGGGTGTTATAAGTTTGACGTGTATGTGTGTGTGTGTGTGTGTGTGTGTGTGTGTGTGTGTGTGTCTGTCTGTCTGTTCGTTCCCCTGTAGCGCTCAAACGGGTGGACTGATTTGAATGCGGTTTTTTTTGTCTGAAAGGTGAATTAGTCGAGAGTGTTGTTAGCTATGTTTGATGAAAATCGATCCAAGATGGCCGCCGCTACAAAATGGCAGATTATATTTTTTTTCACAACTCCCTTAATATGGGTATCAAATGAAAGGGCTTGACTAGTAGAATAGCACTATGCAAATCCAAGATGGCCGCGACCACAAAATGGCGAATGTCGGAGGTTTTTTAAATTTTCAATTTATAAGTACTTGTTAATAATAAAATTAATCACATCCGTTTGTTCCATTCACAGTTATCCGTAGCAGAAGTGGAACTCCGCGCGGCGGCAGAAGAAAGGGACAAGCTGCTGAACGACGTCAACTACAGCAGCCTCCAGCACGACGACGCCGTGACCAAGGCCAGGCAAGAGAGGGACGAAGCTATCGAAAGGAAGAAGACAGTCGAGGTGAGATGCTCTTCTTTTATCGTGGAATCAAGGGAGATTCTTGCGTGTCATATTCATTTCGACTTTGTACTTCCTTGTCTCTCCGCACCGCAGCTCACATGATGCCAACGCAGTTTGGTAAGATGATGATTGCATCTAAATACGAGTAGCCTTAAATTAGAGAATTAGAATTAGAGAATTCTATTGTATTCTTCATGGGTAACACATGTTTTATCCAATGGCTACTGGATACTCACAAGTGTCAGTTCATCAATCTTTCTTTTCAAATCAATTCTTTTATGCATCATATTTTCATTTCCATAAATCTAGTTAGGAACCTCTGACTTTCAAAAATCTTAATTTGGTATCCACTTGGTATTTTCCAGGTGGCACTGGCGAAGACCAGAGTGGAGCTGATGCAGGCTAATAGCCAGCTGTACGAGGCGGTGCGACAGAAGATCGACCTCGGACAACAACTGGAACAGTGGCAGGTATGTAGAGATAACACTCAAAATCACGGTTTATATCCTGCAGGATAATTTTGACTAGGTTGCTGCAAAGGTATCGAAATTCGTACTCCATATTTAAATTTTAAATTCAAGCCAATGGACTGAAACTTTCATCAATAAAATCGTATCAATATCCAATCGTGTTAAAATTACAAATCGAAATCTCTTAACTCGAGTTGAAAATTAGGTAGTTATTTAACTATTTAAATTTAATTTTCTAGATGGACATGCAGGAATTGATCGACGAGCAAATGAAGCGTAAACTGACAACGCAGGAGAAGAGGAGGAAGCTCCCCGAGCCGCCTGCCCCGACGAGGGCCTCCAGGATCCTGGGATTTTTTCAACGGTGATCTGCTGTACCCAACTCTTGGTGCATCTCTCTCCGGCCATAAACAAAAACACCGCCACCATTTTATATCTATTTATTATTAAATATCACGACAAAAACATTTTCTCCGCTGCGTTGAGCGTCTTGACGCCATTGTACAAAGATAATTTATCATCTGTGGCCCTCGTGGCCGCCATCTTGTCTACGGATGCGTTCGCACTCGTCACGTTCGTAAGTTATAGTGTAATTTTATTTTTGAAACCTTGTGATGTTTATACATTTGCAGTGATAGTTAGTGTCTTAATTAGATTGTTTATAGTAAGCGTACGTTTAATTATAACGTTTTACTGAGTTTTAGGTCAATTACGAGATTGTAGGTTATTATCTATAACTGCACTTGGCTGAATGAATCTTTGGGCATTCCGTACAAAAAATAGTATAAGAAAAATATCATTCCTTACTTTTTAGCAAAATGTTATGTCAGAGCGGATATGGTACAACAGATTAAACGAAAATCCAGGAGTTTTTACCCCAAATTAGGTTTAGTGTGTCGAATTTAGTGAACGAATTAAAACACGAAACGTCAATCGAAATTTAGTTTTAATAGATCATACTCGCTCGCCGTTCCATCGTCTAACATCAGCCATACCTACTGTTAACCTTATCTCATTTGTCTAGAATGTAGATTTTTTTAATTTTAACTACTAAATACACCTAACACACCTAATTAATAACTTACACAGATAATGGGAGGAGGGTAAAAATATATTTCATGTTTTTCTTCTTCTTCTCTTCTCTCTTCAATATTGCGAGTTATTAACAATTTTTCGCTGGAATATTTTATATTTTAACATGTAAATTCCTGGGTTATTTTTAATTTGAGTGCGTAAATCCTGGATATATGTATATTAATGAGTGAATCCTGTGGATATTTTATATTTTGCTGTGTGAATTCCAGGGGGATATTTCACATTTAACCGTATTAATGTCGGTAATAATTATTTTACCCTGTGAATCCTGGGGATATTTTACATTTTACTGTACTTATAGATTTCTTTGATTATATTACCTACCTACATACATGAACAAAAAATCATCTTCCACAGTCAGCGTTTAATGATTTGCAAATAATATGTAAAACTTTGCGCTGTTGTAGAACGATGTAGTTACTTCATTGAATCATGCCTAATGTTTCACTCATCGGCACACTTATTAGTGGTAACGTTTATTAAGCACGAATAACGTCTATTAGCCATATTAATAACAGTAAACTAACTTAGTATGTAACGATCTGCTGCAATTCTAGATATAAATTAGAAACAAATAATATTTACTCTAATATTTTATTGATGTACAACAATTATTATTTGAAAATTTTATCAAAAATGAACTTTGGCATATATTGATGTGTAATTCAACCATAAAATTAAACATATAAAATAAATGCCTTTAAAAAGTGCCTTGAACATAATAATTATTATTCGAAATCGGTTTTTTTATTTATCGATATAAGTATTTATTATACCTACTTATTATAATATCATAACATAAGCATAACATAAGGAAGTGCAATATGAAAAAAAAAAAACATCTGAAACTAACTTTATAATGTACTTTTTTACTCGATATAGCGTACAGGAAATAGTGCAGGAATAAATCTTTTTTTTATTGAGCTCACTAAAAGGTAAACAAACTGCTGGTAACGTCTTGCAGAAGAGCGCACGTCTTTTCACAATGGCCAATGCTTGAGACGTTCTACGACGTTTCTTTGGCTTTTAGGAAAAGTTTTGTAGCTTCAGACTTTAGGTTAAACAAGTACTTACCTAACTTTAGAGGACAGATAAGACTAGTAATTTGTCAAAAACACCGTGATAAAAAGGTAAAAATGTACTGTATCGCTCTGTTTTTGTGCAGTGCAAAGATGTAAGTGTTGCGATACAGCCTTTTTGTATACGCGGTTAAATAAGTGGACTTATTCTGTCTTAAAGTTCACGAACTCTGTGCAGGTAGGCATCGTATTTACCTATAGTAATTTATTTTGTGTAAGTATATTTTGGAATTTTACCAATTGACGATTTTTAGGACAGATTCGCGTTTTGCTAATGGAAAACTAGCAGAACTTAATGAAAGTCTGTTTTAGGTTTTAATAGAGGTATTTTAATTTGATTTAAAGTAGGTACTTGTAGTGATTAGTTTTTTAAATTTAAGACTGAATGAGATTATGCTAAACTGCGTCTTACCCGCAATTTTAAAAGCATCAATTTTCCTATAAAGCACCAGTGCTTTTTCACATCATTTTTTTTGGTCGTTAGTGCTGAATTCAGCTGAGCACTCATCTCGTTCTCACTATAGTCGAGTTCACTCTAATGCTTACCGTACTTTGAAATATAGCTACCTACTTACCCGTAGTTTATTCTGATGAGGGTAGATGAATGTTTCATTGTGTTTGTTAATTTGTGTACGCACCAGAAAATATGAGAAGAAAGCTCTTCTGTTACAAAAGTTTCAAATTTTTTGCAACATGACGCAGTAGTTCATAATGGGGATGAGTGTGTTGCGTAGAGAACGTCTCGCTGTCTCTTTTGCTCGTACGCACCTTCTGGCGGTGACGTCACTTCTAGCGTCGTGCATCCCTTTTCTATCATTTGAGAAGTATAAGAATTGAACGAATTAATTCGTTCACGATTCTAACTTATTTGTTTCAGCATTATTTGTATTATTATTTCTGTGAATATATTGTAACGTTACCTTTTGATAATAATTGAAAAATCGAGTCATTAACTCAATAGTAGGTACCTACCTATCGGTATAATTCTATAATTAGGTAAACTATTTTTGTTTAGCTATTCATAATTGAATTTAAAACCTTCATCTGTTTGGCCTGATCGTTTTAAAATAATACATAATAGTACCGACCTTCAATATAAATTATCGTTTTGATAGGTTTTGAAGTAGGAGCAATGAGATGAACCTACATTTCTATATGAAGTATCCATTAGTTTCAGCTTTCTTAAAGTTAGCAGCTTAAATAAAGCTACCTAGGTAGGTATGTGTATTCTTTGAATTCTGTATTATTATTATGACTTCTTCTTATGCACAAATATTGTTTTCTATTGCGTAATTAATACATCAGTCATTCCATACGATTCTTGGTTTATTTTATTAATACTTACGCTGGATTATACCTACAATTTATTTACAAGCTCTTATTTAAATGTACCTGTCTAAGGTAGATTTCAATAAATAAGTTATTTTTAAAGAATCTGGCTCGGCATTGATATATATTTGATCCGTAAAAAATTAAAATCTTTGTACAGTCCAAACAATTGTTTATGTTCCTATAAAGTCAGCCGCGGGCGGCGCGTAAGCCGATGTTTTTAATTACTTACATATTATGATATTATTATCTTTACCTCCATAGGCAGTAAGTAAAATAACTAAACCTTTGATATTGATAAAATAAACCCTGAATTTCGCTGAATTAATAAATAATACTAATTAAACAGTTGTAAGCATCTCATAAGTGTACTTAAATATTGTAATTTTATTTTATTTTTAACTAATGATGACTAGTTCGTAGTTTCAATATCATTTAATTGGAAATTACTTATTAATGAAATAAATAAAGCAAGATTTTTTTTGGTTTTTATTTTACCTTTATGGTCGGTTCACATTTTTAATTCAATGCAGACTTTAGACTCCTTTTTAGGGTTCCGTACCCGAAGGGTAAAAAACGGAGCCCTATTAATGTCACTCGGCTGTCTGTCCGTCTGTCCGCCGGTCACAGGTCTCTAGCTCGCAGACGAAATGAGTTACAAACCTGAAATTTTGGTATTTAGTGTAAAACGTTAACCCAAAATCAAATATTGAATTAGAAATTGAATTAAATTATTTTTCAGGGGGGCTCCCATACATGAAAAAGGAGCCGGAAAAAAAATTTTTTCTTTACCCTAGCTTGTGGGGTATCATTGTTTAGAGCTCATTAAGTAGAGTACAAATATATATTTTTTTAATTTTTATCTCAACAAATAAGGGAATGGGAGGCCATCAAAGTTGTCAGTTTTAGACCATTTTTGTGACGGGGGCTATCTCAAAAACTAAACTAGTTGGGAATATGATATTTCAGTATATTATGTACTATATGCTCTATTTAAACAACAAATACTGAAAACAACGATTTATTAAATAGTTTATAAGCTGTGACCAAAATAAACGAACATTTTTTTGGGTTTTTCTTTCACGGTTTGTTGCGATGTCTAGCTCGGAAATTAAATATTTCTTAGACCCAAAATATTATATTGTTCATAATTATGTACGGAACCCTGAAAGAGCGAGGCCCGACTCGCACTTGGCTGATTTTTTTTAGTAGACTGCTATTGCTATGCGATCTATTTCAACAGCAAGTTCATTGCAGCTATGAAGTAAATGGACGGCGCGGCGACGCGAATTATTTCAATTACCTACAGAGTTGGAGCGAGATACAATAATTATGCTAAAGGGTCTCTAAGAGTTCTAGAGCTCATTATAAAATGGTTAGTACCTACAGGGGCTTGTAGAATGTAGTCAGTAATCAGAATGTAAAGCACATTATGTAGGTACCTACCTATACCTACGCTGAAAGGAAAGAAGAGAGAATGCAACGTCCTTGGTGTGCAGCCTTACGGTGGCTTGACCTTTCTTTGACCTTTATTGGTTATAGTAACTTATTTGAAAGCTCTAGTCTGTGATGAATCTATAGTATATTAAACTAGCTGACCCCCGCGACTTCGTTCGCGTGTTTTTCTTTGCTATAAACCTCACGGAGCCCGAGACCTTTCCAACGAATGCAAAACCGTGGAAATCGGTTCGTGCGTTCTGGAGTTATAGCGTAACGAAGGAAAACCCGACTTATTTTTATATAGTAGACTAGCTGACCCCCGCGACTTCGTCCGCGTGATTATATAGGTTTTTATATAGGATCGGATTGGATCCCATAATCCTTTTTTGTACCTAGAAACTAAATGTAGCCTAAGTTACTCCATATAACATCACCTGTCTGCCATTGAAAGTTCCATCAAAATCGATCCAGCCGTTTCGGAAATTAGCTGGAACAAATGTACAGATCGACAAACATAACTCTATGTTGTCATAAATGCACACCAGTTTAAAATAAACCGTACGTTCAAAGATCCGGGTCCCAAGTTATTTGAACCGAATAAATGTCTGTCATTTCTGAAATAAAAAACCTATGACCTTGAAATATTTACGGGACAATTCTTAAAGTACTACCTTTCTAACAAAAAAAGAATGAGTTAAATCGAAGTACCCGTTATTGAATTAGAGCTAAATACACGTTTTAACTTTCTTCCCCTCTCCCAAGGGAACCGTGCTGAATTTCGGGATAAAAAGTATCCTATGTCCTACCTCGGAGTATAAACTCAAATCGTACCAAGTTTCATTCGAATCCGTTCAGTAGTTTCGGCGTGATGCGCGGCCAAGATACAGACAGACAGACAGACAGACAGATAGACAGACAGACAAAAATGAAAAAAATTGCAGTTTTGGCTTCAGTATCGATTATATAGTGCCCTCCAGTAAAAATTTTCAAAATATCTTCAATGTACAGAATTGGATCTGTTACGGAGAGCGCTCACGGAGCGGTTTGGAATCGCGCCCGCCGCGGCTGCGGGAGAGAGGTTAGAGAGAGCGCGCTCACGAGCCCGCTCGTTTTTGCGGGACCGCAGCCGCCGCGGCTGCGGGCGTCGCCCGCCGAGTTGGCGGGCGACGCCCGCAAGACCGGCGGTTATAGTTATATATGAAGAGCTGGCGAACAAAATGTTATATTTTTTAATCCGATGGTCTTTGGCTTGCTGAATAAGAATATCAACTTAATTTTACTTAAAACGGCCCGCAACTGTATCAAAATTGCATCCATAGGTCGTGGTTTCGATCATAACGGCATAATTACAATAAAGTTTCGAAAGATTTGAATAATCGAGCACGTTTTCGTTCAAAATGGATTAATTTCCATACTTTGTAAGATGTCAATCAAAATGATTATTTCTTTTTCAGAAGAAAAATTTGTTTTTTTTTTTTACTAAGAATTTTTTTTTAATTAAAAAGTTTATCATTTAAAAACTTTATTCACTAATAAAGTTTTTAAACAATTTATGTTGAAATTGGCCTAAACTAACTTACAAATGTCAGACTGACTTACAAATGATAGATTATTGTTGAAAATTAATTAGAATTTTTAGAAATGGTTTACGAATTATTAATTTCATAATTGAAATAGGTTAGAATTAACTGACATTTGATTCATTCAGTGGCGCCGAACCGCCATCTTGAATTATTGGTATAAATACGGGTAATTCGAAGCCATGAATTTTGTCTCCTCCAAAGACTCAACCGACTATTAGATGCTTCAGCGTCTAGGTCGTGATATTTGATTGAGGGCTGCGATAGCAATCACACCCTCATCGAATAAATGCTGCCATTTTGGACTTGGCTGAGTGTAATTAATTAATTAGTATAAAATATATTTGAAAATAGATCTCAGTTAAACTAATCTCTGAGTTGATATAAGTAAATTGAGTTATGTGCGGGTGATAAACGCAGATATTTTAATAATAGTTTGATTTAGTTTTAATATTAATTGATAGTCTGCTTCTGGAGTTATGTGTTAACACAAACAAGTTATTGCTTGCAATATTAATTAATTATTGCTTCCGTTAACTTATATGAGATAGCAAACTGAATTTAACATATTATTATGTTCAATAAAGTCACAAACTACATATGGGTAAATAAAAATCCACGCCAAAGCTCACTGTAAGTATGTCATTCAGTTTAATATTAATATTTAATAATTAATAGGTTACCTGAATCAATACAGGCCATGCCTCTTCAAACTTTTAAAGTAAAACTAAAGAACTGGCTCATGGAGAAATGTTTTTACAATTTAAAAGAATATAGGTATGACATAAATTCTATTTATTGCAATTAATTTTATATTTATATCTTTAGAACGTTGACATGTATGCTACTTACGTCATTTTGTTTAGTCTTAAAATCAATAATTCAATTTGCACACTAATTTATTAGTTAAATGTGTTGGAAGACAATAAGCTTTAAGATCCATAATATTTGTACCACATTTTTGCAAATAAAGACTCTTACTCTTTAGTTTGATGCAACTATACCGTTTTGTTCGCCAGCTCCTATAAGAAAAATGCGATCGCACCCGCCAAAAAACCGCAGAGCTTGCGGGCGACGCCCGCAAAGCTCGCGGGCGCCCGCTGCCCGCCGGTTCTGCGGGAGCCGCGAGCAACCGCCAACTCTGCGGGAGTAAATCGCGTCGTGAGTTTTGCACTCGACATTTGTATGAATTTCGAGTATTGCGGGCCCGCAACCGCGGCGGGCGCGGGTGCGAACCGCTCCGTGAGCGCTCTCTCTAACAGTCTTATTATATTATAGACTAGATGATGCCCACGGCTTCGCCCGTGTGGATTTAGGTTTTTAAAAATCCCGTGGGAACTTTTGAT
Organism: Melanargia galathea; assembly: GCA_920104075.1. NCBI lineage: Eukaryota > Metazoa > Arthropoda > Insecta > Lepidoptera > Nymphalidae > Melanargia > Melanargia galathea. The sequence continues at coordinate 24,326,788 of OV049857.1, forward strand.
TTTCCAGAACAAAAAGTAGCTTATCTGTAGAAACCCGTCCCCAAAACGGAAAAATCCCGTGGGATCCTCACGATTTCGGAATACAATTCCTTACAGCATCAGGGTTGAGGAGTTGGATATGTACCTACTCGAATTCATTCAAATATAAAGTCTTTAATTGGTACCCCCAATATCAATTTAAATAACCGAAAGTTTCTAAAACCCATTAGTTTTGGGGATTAGGTCCCCGACAGCATCAGGATTGAGGAGTTGGAATCCAAATTTTTTACAGAACAGGGTTGCAATGTTTCTCTATCGATCAAAAAAAAAATTACGCAAATCGGTTCAGAAATCTCGGAGATATCGGTGTACATAGGTAGAAAAACACAACTCCTCCTTTTTTGAAAGTCGGTTAAAAAAGTAGCCTATGTTACTCCCTGGTTAATTCTCTACTTGTATGTGAAGGTCCCGTCAAAATCGGTTCAGCCGTTCCGAAGATTAGCCCGTTCAAACAGACAGACAGACAGACAGACAGACAGACAGACAGACAGACAGACAGACAGACAGACAAAAATTTAAAAAACGTGTGATTCGGTTATGGTAGCGTTCAAATAACCATATGAGCTTAATATGAGGTAGTTATTTCGATATTACAGACAGACACTTCAATTTTATTTATTAGTATAGATAGATAAAACAAAGTCGTGTTAGTTCGAACACAACTCGAGAACGGCTGGAGCGATTTTCTGCATGGTTATTGATTTGTTGTAGTCTCCGTCCCGAATAGCATAATAACTATAAAAACATTGGAAAATTGACGAAAAAATAAAATAAAAGAAAAACATTTTCCCATACAAAATGTTCACGGGTTTCGTAACTGTCAAACATCCCGTCCAATCCCGTCGCGTGGATACGGTAAACTCTCTCACCTGTTCTTCCGTAGGTACGTGTGTTTGTCGTCTAACTCCTCCTAAACGGCTGGACCGATTTGGATGAAATGTGTGTACCTTTCAATGGGTTCCTGGATGGTTTGAAAACACAATTACCGGGTAGGTACAGGTAACCTACCGGGTCTCAGTAAGTGGCGCAAATGTGGGTATGTCACCACCGGGTAGGACGAAGTCTGCCGGATCCACTAGTTTTAAAATACAGAAAAGTAAAAAGAACAAATGAGAAAAAGAAAACAATTCTCCGTCAAGTGTCATAATTCCATCAAGTTTTGCTAGAGCAACAATTGAGTATTATTTTCGTTATTATTTATTGCGGTAACAATTATTTAGTTTTATAAATCGCCGTCATGCCGACACAAGTCGAACAGAAAACTGTTGATCCTGAAGCAGAACTAAGCAATGTTCAGCGAACGGTAAGGAAATTTATTTAAATTAAGTAACTAGGTACTTAATTTCATCCGATTTCCACGTCTCTAAAAAAATAATTGAAACGGTCATTACTCATTGGATAGGTTAGTGGCCAGGTCGTCATCCTAGCGCAAAGCATCATATTATAGTACCTTCATACCGTATAAGAAATTTCTGCACGATTTTCTAGAAAATAATATATTACCTATTAGGGGAACTACTTACCTACCTAAGTACTAAAATTTAAAAATCTTAGGAGCTTAGGAAATTAGCCCAATCTATTCCAGGACTTTGCCAATCTATAATGAGCTTGGGAAAATTTAAAAACAGATCCAAATTGCACTTATAGGTACTCTCAGGAGATTGAACCTAAACGTAAACCTGGTGAGAAAATAACTGTACCGCCATCTTGGGCGGTACGCCATATTGGATTTAGAATAACGTCACTTAGCTAACCATGCATTGTCATCCGAACTAAACGAGGCAAAAATTCAGCTCAATTAGCTCAATTAATTGAAGATAACGGTTTTCAAATTCGGTTGCAAGATTTGACCCGAAGTAACATACCTACATACATACGTTCATTTATACATACAAACATTCGTCCTCGTCGTCTTCAACCGATAGACGTCCACACCTGGACATAGGCTTTTGTGGGGACTTCCACATGTCGCGGTCTTGTGCCGCCTGTGTCCAGCGGCTCCTTGCGACTCTTCTAATGTCGTCAGTCCACCTAGTGGGGGGTCTGCCAACACTGCGTTTTCCGGTGCGAGATCGCCATTCTAGAACCTTGGAACCGCAACGTCTATCGGTTCATCGGACTATGTGCCCCGCCCATTGCCACTACAGTTCTGCAACCCGTTGAGCTATGTCGGTGACTTTGGCTCTTCAAGTTAAATAAAAGTTTATAAGAAAGCTGTTGTCTACAACTGCGAAAGCATATTGTTATCTAACGGGGTGTCCTACGTCAGCGACAAACGCGACAACGCTACGCGAAAATATCAGACAGTAGCTGAACCTGCATGTGGCCTACGTTGTCGCGTGGACAAGTTTGTAATTTTCTATGGAGTCGAATCGCGTCGCGTCGTGTCGTGTCGCGTCGCGTAGTATTCGTCGCTCACGCAGGACACCGCGTAAGCAAAACATTTTTAATTATTTTAGTTTCAAAAGCTGGCACCTATGTGCAGCGTTGAGAAGCGAGCGGGCGGCGTACCACAGCTCGCGCCTCAGGAGAAGCAATTAGGTATTCTCGCCGCTGAATTGAAGGAGACCCTTCTTTGTATTAATGTTAGTAGAGAATTAGAGATACCACTTTATCTCTTTTTGATTTACGTGATCGTTGGTTTACAAGAGATTTAACTAATGCAAATGTGTATACCTAGAACTTAGGTAATGGTAATTTGAACGATCGCATAGCCTGAAGACGCGGTTTACCATCGGAATGGCTGAACCGAATTGGATGGGACTCTCTCATGCAGATAGAGAATTAATATAAAAAGTAACCAATGCAGCCATTTATAAGCTTCTAGCTATATACAAGGGCGCACCGTGGGCTATACAAGGGAGGAGCACCGAGCAGTGTAGACGCGTTTGCCCGACCGTAGCTATGCAGTAATAAGTACCGAACACTTTCAAAACCGCGCCTAATCACTATACATAGTATAAAACAAAGTCGCTTTCTCTGTCCCTATGTCCCTATGTATGCTTAAATCTTTAAAACTATACGCAACGGATTTTGATGCGGTTTTTTTTTAATAGATAGAGTGATTCAAGAGGAAGGTTTATAAGTAGAAAAATTGGACCCGGTAAGTGGCGCTAATAGCGGGCAGGACGACGTCTGCCGGGTCCGCTAGTTCGAAATAATCGCGAAATTATTTGCTTCTGTTATTCTTCTGTTGTTAGCTTTGTTTCTGCTCCCTGATTGACCCATCACTTTGCTGCCACCCCTGAAGCAGATCCTGACTATGCCCTTGGTTCTACATCATACATAAAGGCCAAGAACTGCTTGGTTACATTCTAGTTAAAAATTACGTAGATTTTAGGTAGGTAAGCTTAAAGACTTTTTACAGCCCTACGTTGTTTGATTTAGTTGGCCAGAAAAGGGCAGCATGCGCTGCGCGACAACGTGATGAAACATGGCACGCGCAAGTCCATCGTGGAGTACGAGCACTTGGAGAGCGAGCTGCGAGACGAGAGGGCCCAGCAGGCGGAGCTGGACTGTCTCAACTACCTGGCGCAGAAGCAGATGACGGATTTCTTGAAGAGAGTGCCCACTGAAGCTGATGTGAACTCACTATTTATATACTTACCTTGTCTAACTAATAGGCCTAACGTTTAACTCACACGGTATACCTTAAGAGAGTGCGTGAATGGTAATTGGGAACGGACTTCTTTACGTCAATTATGTACCATCCAAACTCCTCCCACACCACGCTGCCATATCAAGAATCGTCACAATTAAACGACAGGCTGATAGCTTGTTGTTTCTTTCATAGAGGCGATTTTCTTTACGGGATTTCATTCAGGGACAGCGCATAGGTACGAGTAGCGCCAAGGCGCAGCATCTTTTCCAACGTCGTCATCGTCATCAACTGAAGGATGTCAACTGTTGGACTCTTGTAGCTTCCACATGTCGCGGTCTTCTACCGCTTGTATCCAACGATTCACTGTGACTCGTCTGATTTCGTCGGTCCATCTAATGGGGGTCTGCGCTTTCCGGTACGAGGTCGCCATCTTGGGAACCCAACATCTTAGGTTATGTTTTCCACCTCGCCCGTTGTCACTTCAGTTTCGAAACCCGTTTTCAACCGTATATTGAATCAAGTAGCGCATTATACTTCGTTTGTGCGCGCATTTGCGCCTGAACAAAGCACAGGCGCAGCAAGGTACAATTAGTAGACTGACTGACAATATTTTTTTTGCGCCCCGCACAAAAAATATGTATTCTCAATCAATTAAAGTTCAAACTTCAAAGTAAAATATATCTACTTATCTCTTTTCCAGTAGGTACATGGAACAATTTTATATCCATGTAAGAGGTGAGCCTACTTTAATTCTCTTTGTCTTTGGTCAATAATTCTCAATACTTAAATATTAGGTACTACTTAGGTAAGTAGGTGGGTGAGGCCGCCAATTTTGCCACTTTTTGCACAGCTGTTAATAATCGTTCCATAACGTAAAAAGTTTATCCTTTAAACCAGCTAGGGTATTTTTATGTGGTAGAATTGTGTTTAAGGTAAAAAGTATTTTTATAAAATAGCTGTAACTAGAGCCATTTTTTTTAAAATGAATTTTAATGTGTAGATGACATCGAACTTTCATACAAAAATATTTTGTCCCCAAAATATGTTACGAAAACAATCAACAATATGACGGATATTTTTCGAATTTAGACTCATGGTGTTAAACATAAGGAAAAGAACGATAGTGAGCTACGTAATGCAATATATCAATATGTTTAAACAGCGTACAATTCTGTGCCTCCTGTGACAGGTGATACAAGTCAAAAAACACCATTTTACAGGAGAGCAAAAACAAGATTAAAAAAATTCTAGTTCGCGATCTAATTGAGCTAGGTTAAACTTGAGTGCTTTCTTTTGTAGATAAAAACATTCACTTTCACCGTGTATTTAAATTTTTGCGGTAAATATTATAGTTTTAAAGTAATTCTTGGAAAACCTGTGAGTTGTACCTTTTTTAATTTCTAATCGATGCTAAAATTACGTGATAAATGATACAAGTACAGTTAAATTACGTTACACCTATATATTGTCTTCGTGTAAATTGATATACATAAAGTAAAAATATCTAATAACTCATTAGAATATATTCCCAAACCAATGGTGCTCAAACAAAGGATAAATGTAATATCTCAAAGATGAGATTTTTTTACTTATCAGTCCCCTATTTTAACAATTTAGCTGAATTGTATCAGTTTGCTAAAATTTTGGTCTTCTGAAAAATGTGTTAAATAATACAACTCATGTTATACCCCTCACTAAAATGCATTTTTATGGTGCAAATAAATACAAGTTTTACAAAAATAAATCAACGTTTGTGAAACTTCTTCTAAACCAATAATTCACTAATAAAATACTAGCTGATGCCCACAACTTCATTTCGGGTGTATTTTTAGAAGTATCTTATATCGATTTCCAGGATGTAAACTGCAAAAATATAAAGGTTTTTATCTTCAATATGATGGACTCCCACACAAAGATTTAACCCCTATTTCTACCCCTTCAAGCCTTTATTTCGCAACAAAAGATAACTTATGTTGGTCTCCAAAGTCTAATTTATCTCTGTTGCAAATTTCATCAAAATCGGTTTTGCGGTTTAGGCGTGAAAGCATAATATACAGATAGACAGAGTTACATTCGCATTTATAATATTAGTATGGATTAAGTCCTTACATATTATGAAACTGGCGTTTTATCGAACTGGCTACTATGATCTCATATATCTTGGCGTATTCCAAATTTAAATGTATTTCAAAAGTGGTTTATGTATTTGTTTTTTGAATCTAGTGATTCATTTGTTTTCGCTCAATTTGATTTTTCTTTGACATCGATCTGTTCAAAAAATGGAAAACTTATCGCATTTTTTACGAATACGAGTTCCACAGTGGCACCAGTACTGCAAAAACAATTCGAAGGATTAATGATGAGTATGGGGAAACCCTTACTGTAAAAGAAAGCATGGTACGATTTTTGTTCCAACGTTTTTGTTCTGGAAATTTTGACCTAAAAACAAACCCCGTGGACGGCTGGAAACCCTAGTTGACAATGAAGAATTAAAGATGATTGTGGTAGCGGATCTATCGCAAACTATGTTAGAGTTAGTGGCAGGCTTCGGTGTGAGTGATATAATAATATTAATTCACTTAAAACAAATTTGAAAAGTGAAAAACTCGAGAAATAGGTACCTACCGCATGAATTGAGTGGAGCACACTGACAAACACGCATTAAGTGCTGCGTTACATTACTCAATTGTCACAATAACGACGGAATTTTGAATCGTATTGTTATCAGTGATGAAAAATGGTGTACGACAGTCAGAAATGCTCATCACAGTGGTTGAATCCAAGAGAACTGGCGAAACCCAACTGGTGAAACTGTCCCAAACGAAAGTTGACTCAGAAAAAACTGCTGGTGTGTGTTTGGTGGACCAGTGCTGGTATCATACACTATGGCTTCCTAAGATCTGGCCAGACAATAAAGATAGATCAACAATTTCAAACCATGATGGAAACGTCAGCAGTTAAACAACCGAAACTGCTCATTTCTCTTGCCCAATGCTGTTAACTTAGACCAACGCTAGACCTCATACTTCACAACAGACAGTCGCTAAATTAAAGGTGCTGCGATTGAAATATCTCCAACACCCATCACTCTCCCCGGGAGTTTGCTTCAACAGATTACTACTTTTTTCGGAATTTAGTCAATTTCTTGCAAGGAAAACAATTCAATAACAAAGTCCTAATATTTAAACTCTGTAAAACTCATGATCGCGCTCCTGAATAAAGCATAGCAAAACAGATATTACTTCTTATCGGTTGAAACAGTAATCTTGAAGTGGTAGGCTATTGGTACTGTCTTTATTGTAATCGTAATAGCGTAAGCTTTACCTCGTTTCAAACAATCCATAGTCTTGTATTCATCATCCTTGAATTCATTTTATGTAAGAAAAACGGGGAATATTTTCTTTGGTATGCAAAACAGATCGAACATCACACCACATCAACTTTCCAATGCAAGAGTAAGAAATTGCTTGAAAACATGTTGAATCACAAGTCATTTAGATAACAGTACCTACCTAAACTTTGCTGTTTTGTTTGAAGCTGTACGCACTAGTTGGTACCAATCTCTTTGCAAGTGAATAACCATACTCATGTGCTTCTTCTTACGCTCAATTAACGCATGGTTGGTGTCAATCTCCATAAGAGTATGACTTGACGATTTCACTTGTATCATTTAGCACGTCTCCTTCTTCATACATTTTTTCTAGATTTGGTTTGAGTTTTAGATACAATTCAATTTATATTCGTTTACACAGATAATGTTGATTTGTGCACAATGATACAAGTCGAGATGTATCACTGATCACAAATTAGGCATAAATTTAGATTGTGATTATTAGGTATATGTATAATTGTACCCTAATCAGTTTTGAAAAAAATCTGTTCAAAGTGATATAACTCTAATTATATCAATATTCACGATAAATATACTAAAAATAAAATGTGAAAATTAATATAATTGCACTTATACCACGAAGCACGAAAAATAATGCATGCAGAAAATTACTTATTGAGGTTACAACTTGAAATATATCTATATGCACGATATTTTTGCAAAAATGCTGCCACTTATATCACTTTGCACAAAATTATCTCCGAAACTATAATAGTTAGAAGAACGTGGGTTAGACCAAAAAAAAGCTAATTTTTTTCTGATCATTTCTATGTAAAAATCTCAAAAAGGGTACAACTCGACTTAGATCACTCATCACAGGAGGCACAGAATTATTTTTTATCGTAGTTTTAATACTTGTCTCCAGTTTTTTGACCTTCATGTTACTTTTTTTGTTATTAATATTGTGAATAAAGTACTGCTTCAAATCATAAATGCGTAATTGGATAATGAGGCGGGCAACACCAAGCAGTGAAGTCTATAGTTAAAACAAAAAAGATGCCATATTGTTTCCTTGGATTGTGTCACAAGTTGGTCACGAGTGCAGTTTGTGAATTTTGTCATCTGAAGTAAAAAATTTAATTTATGTTTTTCCAAGGTAAATAGAGATTTGTTTATATTAATAATATTTTTAATTTATGCGTCAACTATTATATTAACTCAGAAAATATGTTTTAGCACGAACATCTATTAGTTTTCGAAATTATCGCCTAATTACTTCAACAAAATCTCAATTTTATGATACGTTATGTTACTTTTATGTTGGTCGTATGTAACCGGTAACATGAGTTTTTATGTTACGTATCATAAGCATCTATAAGGGCTTATGCACAAGGGCAAAATAACTTAGCAGATAAAATTATTTGAATTAAATAAATAAAAGAGTGATTCCAAAATTTTTATTTTTTACCTGACTACGGCAAAGCCACGGGTTATAATTTTAGCAGTTTATGTATGTACCTATATATGGCCGCCGCTACAAAATGACGAGTTACATATTTTTTCACAACTCCCTTAATATGGGTATCAAATGAAAGGGCTTGACTAGTAGAATAGCATTATGCAAATCCAAGATGGCCGCCGCCACAAATGGCAAATGTCGGGGGTTTTTTAAATTTTTAATTTATACTTGTGATGAATGAGGTATTTATTGATTCGTTGTTATGGTTCGGGTGACATATGCTACATTTTATTTATGAAAAAAATCGAGAAGTGACCTTCGCGCGGCTTTCTAGATTATTAAATTAGTTTCGGTAGGATACAATTATTGTATTCTTCGGCATTCTTTATTGGATTCAAGCTAAATTAGGCAAGGCGATGTAATCATAAAGTTTAAATTAAATTAATGTTTTCTTCTGTGATCTCCTCAATCATTGGTTTTGTGATAATTGATGAATTATTTTAACGGCGTTTTCGCATTTGTACAAGAAAGAATAAATCAATGGCTTATCAGCTGTACTTTATTTTATTCTGAGACAAGTTAGCCCTTGACTGCGGTCTTATTTGAGTTTGGTAAGTGATGATGCAGTCTAAGATGGAAGCGTGCTAACTTGGAAAGGTTATGGCAGCTTTGTTTATTTAACCCTTCATACCTGTAATTGCCTATATAAATGTGAAAGTAACTCTGTCTGTCTGTATATTTGTTACTTCATTATCGTTTAAGCGCACCTTGCATAAAGTTAGCTTGCATGCTAGAGATAGAAATATGCTTATTTTAATTTTGTTTACTATAATTTTATTTTTTTAGATGCCAATGACATCGGCCGAAAAACAAAGAAAATATAGAGAAAGGCTGAAAATTAATAATCCAGAAAAATATGAAGAAATGAAAAAGAAGGTTGCGGAAAATTAAATTGATTAGAAGTTATTTCGCATTATTTTCTTTAAATAGTAATTTTATGTTAGAATTATATTTTCTTATTAAATATACGATTTCCAAGGGACCGGTCTTTTTATTTTTGCATAAAATCACTATATTTAATTGCATCAAAAGTGACTGGCAGAGATAGAATATTTTAAAACGGTTTCTAAAACTGTCCATAACTAATGTCATCACTCATCACTTTAAAATATGTGTTTTTTCTATTCAAAATCACTCTTCCCTTTTAGTGTCATTGATGGACAAGCATACAGGGTATAAGGAGACCGTTTCGGAAAACTTAGCGCTATTATTAAATACTACCTCAACACAATCCAATACCAATAACCATTTACCTTATAGCGTAGGTATCGCGCGCAACGGTAGGTATCTAACGCACGCTGGAGGTCAAGGTAACGCAACATTCGTTGACCTTCAGCGTCAGTCGATTTTATTTGAATTACGTAACGAACTTCAAAAAATACAGAATGTTTTTTTGCAAAATTACAGACCCCCTAAATTTTTTATTGCACAAAAATTAAAAAACGTTAAAAAAAATCGATTTTTAAAAAAATGCATTTTTTTAAATCGATTTTTTAACGTTTTTTATAGTGATCATCAGTACTATCACCTATCTTCGTTTACGAGAGTGTTCTTTTGATACCCTGTAAAAAGAAACAAACATACATAATTCTCCACATTTATTAAATTGTTATCAAATAAAGTTCTAATAAATACCTCGTTATGGTCTCAGCTTTACTATGAATTTATGTTACTTTCATGTTACTTTATGTTATCGCAACATAAAAGTATCTATGTTACTGTATGTTACAAAGTGGAAAAATTGGCGGCCTCACCCAGGTACTCTTACTTTCAATTTCTACATTAGAACGTGATATCAATTCTCTATCTCTGGTAGGAGCTAGCAATAATTGAAAATGCAAGCAACCGACTTCGACGAATGGAAAACCGTCTTGATTTAGCTACAAAGCGTTTTTGCGGCATCAACACGGACAACAAAAGTGTTCGAGAAGAAATTGATCGTCTGCTTGTTGAGAGGTTTGATCATTATATTATATTATTTACTCTAGCGGCACGCTATGATGGCCGGTTTGACGTTTGTCCGCTCATGAAGTTCCGTATTAATTGATAACGACTTTGAAGGAAATAATTGTATTACTTTATTGACGATAGTGATGTGCAGAGATTCATAAATTTTATCGAATGTAGTTTTAGGTTTAGGACTCAAAATTTATTTATTAAATTGATTTCTTAAATGTATACAAGTGTAGAACAATCAGTTTGCACCATTTAAGGGGTGAATGTACTTGTTAATATGAACAATTTTCACTATGTGGACAAACCTCTGAAATCGCAAAAAAATATCAATAAATTTTTAAAAATGGAATCTAATACGATCGTCACATAGGATCGCTGGCTAGCACAACTACTACCTCCGGCAAACTCGCGTCAATGCTCAATGCAAAACAAAGCAGTTTCGAATTGACGTTGCTTCGAAAAGTATAAACTGTCAGTGCAATGCGATTGTGATATAGTTTTGACCTGGCTTTGGATTTCAAATATTGATACTGCATTACTGTTGACCCTTGCTCGTTAATTTGGACTCTGTTCAAGCCCTTTGTTGTGGATTTCGTCGATATGACCGAACGTACGCAGAGAACTGTTCTAAATAGTCAGACACGTGAGTTCGTAATACGCCTTCGTAACTATTTCGATCGTGAAGCTCAAAATGGAGGGCCAATTTTACCTATAACGTCAGTGGTTGAACGCGTAGCTGATGCGCTTAATATTGGACAACGAACTGTTAGACGGATAACTAAAAAAAAATATGGCGAGACTGGCACAGAAGAAAATAAACTTCACACACCAAAAAAGAGAAAACGAGCAAAACCAGTCGTAGGCATCGATAGCTTTGATGCCGATGCTATCCGAAGACATGTTTACGGCTACTATTTACAGAAGGAGTATCCAACAAGAAAAAAGTTGGTGCATTCACTGAAGGAAGCTGGATTATTCTTCGGTGGGGAAAGTTCTTTAACGAAGATTTTGAAGACCATTGGATTTCGATACAAAAAATGTAACAAACGCAAAATATTGATGGAAAGATTTGATATAGCGATGGCAAGGTATACTTTTTTACGGCAAGTGAAAGAAATCAAAAATTGGCAAAATGTTGTGTTCTTGGATGAAACATGGCTTAATGCTAACCATACTGTAGGCCGTTCTTGGAACGATGACACAGCAGCATCTACTTCCAAAGTTCCTGTAGGAAAAGGATCGCGACTTATAATTTGTCACGCCGGAACCATCAACGGGTTTGTCGAAGGTTCTCTCATGGCTTTTGCGTCAAAAACCACTGGAGACTATCATGAAGACATGAATGGAGAAAAGTTTACTGAATGGTTTACCTCAATGTTGTGTAGCCTCCCTGAACCATCTATTATAATTATGGACAACGCCCCATACCACTCGATGCAAATTGACAAGCCACCTGCCCAATCCCAAAAGAAAGCTGATATCGTCGCATGGCTTCGTAAAAATGGCGTAGATGCAAACATGAATATGTTAAAAGCGGAATTAGTACGTCTTTTAAAAGAAAACAAACCAACCAAGATCCGATACGTCATTGACGAAATAGCATTAGAACATGGGCACAGAGTTATACGGTTACCGCCTTACCATTGTGAGTATAATGCGATTGAGTTGGTGTGGGCTCAAATTAAGGGATATGCTGCAAGACACAATACAGAACCCCCATTTACCACAAAAAAAATGCTAAAATTATTAGAAGAAGCTTGTGAACATGTGACTAAAGGAGACTGGGAAAAGGTTGTGAATAGAACTGTTAAATTAATAAGGGAAGATTATGAAAGAGATGTGAAAATAGATAATATTATAGAAAACGAACATATAATTATTAATGTATGTGATGATAGCAGTGACGACAGTGAAAATAGTAGTATGGACGAATCTGATTAATTATGGCCTTTTGTGGCACCTTTTTTGGTATCTTTTGTATTCATATGTTTCTTGTGTGCATATAAAGTATGTATATTCATTTTCGTTCAAATATTCAGTTCGTTCAAATAAATTAAATAAACATATACATTTTTGTTTTATTAAACCTATTTAATCAGGTACAAAAACAAAACTTAATTGTTTTTTGTTCGAGAATAAATTGACATTCCACATCACTATTGTAATGTGTCAAACCGGCCATCATAGCGTGCCGCTAGTATAAGTGTTTTATGTAAGTATGTTAGAATAATTCTGGTAAAATATAACTTCAAGAAGAATAAAATATAATACACAATAGGAATACAAGTATTTAAGTAGGTAGTTAGAGCAAACGAGAAACAGAAAGAGCGGCATAAAACAATAGAATACAGAACACGCTTAGCATAAAACAGAACAGAACTAAGAATAGAACACATAACAGCACACAGTACAGAACACAAAACAGCTAACCATGGAGAAGAATCAGCAAGAAATTCAGCGATTATTAATTTAAAGAAATAAATCAAATAACAATATTAACCCTAGATAGCTAACGTTCGTCAAAATGACGAACATCCCATAAATATCTCCCTCTTCCTTTCTAATTCTTTTACTTACATACTCGCCGTTTCGTGTCAACTTATTGACCGCTAGACTGTGTCATGTAGTGGTCACGTTTAGCTGGTAAGAGATTTTGTTCTTGAGATATCCACTGTGTATTCGTCATTTTGACGAATGGTTAGCTTATGTGTTACTTTTACATCTGTACTTTATGTCGATGTTGGCTTTAATTATATTAATTATTACGTCGATATTAAAAAATGGCTGTGAGGTCATTCATCACAGATGACGACATTTCTCGTGCATTAGGAAATGAAAATCATGTCAACACAAATCACTTTAATTTTTATATTAGGATGGTTTGTTTATTGAAGATGTGGAAAGTGATTTTCATGATGAACCTTCCGACCCTGAAGAACTACGTGCAAATCCAACTTTAGACATTGAAGAGGAACGAGGAAGGCCACCTTCCAATTCTCATTACACTCAGTGAACCGAGTGAAGGTTCTTCATCAGCTTACATTGTCAATCTGACTCAAACTAATATTGGAGGCAAAAATCGTCATGTGTGGACAGCTCATAAAGCACATGTTTTTTCTCGACATTCTGCGATCTACGTACTCTCGTCTCGTATGACTAGAGGATCAGCCCGTTCAATCAGAAACATAACAAATTGTGTTTCAAATCCAATACGTAAGGGGATGTGTTTAGTTTGAAACATGAGGAATATGTTGAAGGTCAAGGTCAAATTCCTGGACCATCTGGGTCTGGAAGACCTCTGTTACATAAAAATATCTCAATAAGGAAAAGAAATAGCTTTAATTTGTGTTCCTATAAAAAAAAGTGTATGGCAAAGATCTCCTGCAATAGTTGTAAAGTTCCCATTTGTGGCAAAAATAAAGTTGACTTTTGTCCAACTTGCGCAAAAAAATCTAAGTTTCTTTTTATAATTATCATTTATTTAAAAGTTTATGTATAAAATACCAAAGAAAGAATTATTATTTTTTGAATAATAGTTCTTAATTTAGTCCTTGTAAGTTTAAGTGCCTTTTTGATCTCAAAAAACATGTGCCATTTGAGATTTGTGATTTATTTCTTAAACATCAAATAAATATAAATTTTACTAATAATAATCATTAATCGACATCCCATATTTCCTATAAATACTATAAAACTGAGAAAAATATAGTAAAATGTTGATAAAATACACAATAAAATATGATCGTCAAAAAATCGAATGGGTAGTTTAGGAACGTTAGCTATCTAGGGTTAAGTTGTGTTGTATTTCTTAACATAAGTAAATCAGTTTAAACAGCCCGCATTAATTTTCAAGAATTCCATGTGGGGATTTCAGGAACGATTTCAATATCCAATGGAACAGAACTATTGGAAAGCTGGTGAAAGGCAAAGAATACCTCATGGACATATTCGAGATCGCAGCCGGCGCGTTCGGCGACCGGGACGAGTGCTGCAGGATGCTGGAAGCCTTGAAGTGGAAGGGATTGTTTCAGCTCAATAGAGATATATCGGTATGGTTATGTTTATATTTTTGTTTCTCCAAAACCCGTGGTGTTTCAAGAGAGACTTGTTGTGAGCGACCATGTTGCACGACAGCCAACATGCACAATTTGGGGTGCAAATAAAGAATACCATCTAACTTCAAAGAATCGATTTAAAAGTAACACTAAGGCCTAGGCCGCACTGCGAAATTCGCGAATTTTTTCGCAAAATTCTGTGACATATGGGAATGTATGAAGCTGCACGCACATGCGATTTAAAATTCGCGAGAAAAATATATTAAAATGCGGAATATAAACCGCGCGAATAAAATTCGCGCGAATAATTATCGCAGTGCGGCCTCGCTCTAAGTAAGTAGGCAGGTACGCACCTACCTGTTACTTATAAAGTTATATACTTACTGTTACTTACTTATATAAACACTCTCATAATATATTATATCGTAATAATACTTAAACCCGCTTAAATAGGAGATGCAATCATACGAAGGGGAGATAAATCATCTCGCGAAATTAGAAGAGTTCCTGCGTGTTAAAGGCTCTAGGCGGATCTGTGAGGCAGACGAGAAGGAGGAAATAAAGCGACAAGAGGAGATACAGAGATGTGAACAAGAGATCGCTCGACACGACGCGCTTCTGGAAGAGATATTTGTATGTACCTATACAACGAAAAATCACAAATCTTTCCCTATAAATACTTAGTACCTGTGATAGATAATGAAAGATGAAGTACCTACCTACCTACCTGGTTTTACTTTTAGTTTGAGTCACTGAAATGTGACAATTAATGTTACAAGTATTTCAGGGTTATGCTGGCTCGGACAGATTAGTAACAATAGTAAATAACTTCAAAACCAGCGAGATTCAGAACTTCTCGATTTTCGAACTCCTTTGTCAAGTGCTGCAGGAGTCCATCATCATGAGGCGAGACCTCGAGGTTTTGCGACAGCGGATAAGTAAGAATTACAAATTGTGATGCTAGTATACAGTAGTTTATTTAATCTGTACCTACCTACGTACCTATAGCCTTGACATTGGCTTTTTTAAGAAATAATGTTAGTCATGCTGAACATGACTAATGTTCTCCTTTCCCCTCCAAATAAGCGTAAAGCTTGTGTTAGGGAATAGGTACGATTATTAGTGCAACGGGTGGGATTTGATCCGTCAACCTTTCGGTTCTCAGTCCACGCCCGACGTCCGTAGGCTATAAATGGCTCAAGCTCAAGCCTTGTCATCTTCATCGTTTAGAAGCATTTTCGTTCAATTCATGAACCCCAAAACCCTCATGTTTCTCCTCTATTCTATGGGGATATATTTCAAAATATTTTTTTTGACCTTAGATAATATTGCTTTGAAAATTCAGTGGACCAGCGCGACATAAACGAGGCACGCGAGGAGAGGCAGAACAAACGTCTCGCGGAGCTCAAAGTGGAACTTGAGAAGAAGAGAAGCAAAACGCAGCACATGGTGGAGTTGAACAGCAGCGCCGATGCGACAATACAGAAAGTGCTCAAAGGAATCGATGATCTTGTCAGGTTTAATCATAACTAGCTGATGCTCGCGTTTTCGCCCGCGTGGATTCTTATAAATCTCACTTGGGAGTCGAATTTCCAAAATTCCTGAAACACGTAATTCTTTATTTTTAACCGACAGTAGAAATACCGATTTTCATTGATATAACTTTAAAAATGACGGACTTTCATACAAACTTCCAACTCCCATTTAACCCACTTGGGGGTAGTTTTTGCAAAATTCCTTAAAATCTTAACTCTTTATTTTTAACCGAAAACCTAAGTACCAATTTTCATGGATATAACTTGAAAAATGACGGACTTTCATACAAACTTTCATCCCCTATTTAACCCCCTTAGGGGTGGAGTTCGCAATAATCCTTTCTTAGTGTGCGCCTACGTCATAAAAGGAAGCTACTGTGAAAATTTCAAGTTTCTAGCTTCAGTAGTTTAGGCTGTGCGTTGATTGTCAGTCAGTCAGGACAAGCTACTTTATATTATTATAGATAAATATAATTATTAGGTAGGTACCTAGGTATAGGGTAAAACCCGGATAGACGCCCCACTTTTTCAAATGGCCTCCTAACTTTTAAAATATTAATTTATCACAAATAATATTTATGAAAATAGCTAGTTTAATCTTTTGGGTTCCATTATGACTTGTTTTTGTTGTCCTAACGATTACAGATTTTGCAGAATTTAACTTTTTGCAGACCCTTTTTTTTGAGGATAGATGCCTACCTGTGTGGATAGATGCCCCACTATGAAAATACTAAAAAGGATAGATGCCCTATGAAAAAAATAAGCAAAATACATAGTTTTATAAGGGTTTATTATCTAAATATATAAAAGGAAAAGGTGGCTGACTGACTGACTGACTGACTGATCTATTAACGCACAGCTCAAACCACTGGACAGATCGGGCTGAATGAGATAGATGCCCCGAAGAATATTAAAACTATTAGGAATTTATTGAAAAAAGAAATAAAAATATAGAAGAACATTAAAAATATTTAAAAAAAATGCGTGATATGTCTATAGGTATATTAGGGGATAGATGCCTCTAAGGGCACCTATACCTCGAAAAATCGAGGCAACTATCCTTTTTGACATGGATAGATGCCCTTTTATTTATTAAATAAACTAAAAACTAAAGAGCGATTATTTACACTTAGGTGTACACTTATTGAACCAGTGTATTGACATAATAAAAAATATAACAGAATCTACTACTACTTCAAAAGTTATACAACGGCAAATACTCGCCTCTAAAACTTTGAAGGATTTGCCGCGTTCGCTGCGGAGATAATCACACGCACAAGCGAAACAAATTGTTTTAATACAAATGTATGTAGGGGCCTGAGGTTTGGGGGGCCTGCGCTTCTTATTTAAACTATCAATTTTTAGTCACGAGTTTGGGAAGTCAGGTTTTTTGACACTGAGGCATCTATCCAACTGCGGCATCTATCCGGGTTTTACCCTATTAGATAATACTTGGTAGTGCTACTTCCTGATATTATGATAACTTTTATTACGTCTGTTCGGCATCATGCAGAAACCTGCACTGGACCGAATAAAGTTGAGAGGAAACTAAAGCATATGTATCATGTAGGTTACCTACCACTAGTCAAAGACTGCTCTGTAGCTTTTTAAAAATATACCATAGACTACGAGGTAAGTACCTAATATACCTACTTAGAAAGACGCCGAATTTAAGCGTTGAGTGTAACGAGCAAATCTGATATTTTTCAGGGTTTGCGTCATTAAATATTAGCATGTATTAATTCTCTTCTGAGATCTAGAAACATGCCTAAATAAAGAATAGCGTATTTCAAGAGGTAGTCCGCGAAACCTAGTTATAGTTTAATAATAATAATAAAAATATAATAATGTTCTTTATTTCAGGCAAAATATACCCATATACAAAAGTCAAATAAGTACCATCTATACTAATAAATAAAATTGAAGTGTCTGTCTGTAATATCGAAATAACTACCACATATTAAGCTCATATGGTTATTTGAACGATACTATAACCGAATCACACGTTTTTAAAATTTTTGTCTGTCTGTCTGTCTGTCTGTCTGTCTGCATAGGTACTTACATCATACATGTATGTAATATGTATTACTTAAAGAGTAGGTATACTGTTTCATATTTAGTCACTTTGCCTACTAAATAGTGACTTAAACCATGGTTTGTTACGTAGATTGGCAAAATGTGACGTGACTCCACTGCTGTCGCTCCTGGGCAACCACAAGGATGTGACAAAGTGGAATGTCCGCAAATTCCTCAGATACCTCGAATCGGATGTCAAGAGTCTCATCGAGGTGGCTTATGGAGCAGTGAAGGTGAAAAAGCCTACACCTAAGGGAGCGAATCAAAACAATTTTCACGGCATATTTGGCTTTGGCACATATCTCGCGGCTACGGCGTACGAATGCGCGCGGATTCGTACGAACTCGTTGTGCCTTATTTTATAAAGATTTAAGATGCCATGCACATTTTTTTCGATTCGCTTCGACTGTGCGCAAATATGCCCGACCTTTGCGATACTTTTGCGATACATTTTCTGTTATTTGCGATCTTGGGACTTGTACTTAGTAGGACTTTGGCAAGACGTTGTTTCTACCGTAGCGCGTAGGCTACATAGGTACGGTTACGTGTAAAGTCATGTCCACTCCCGCGTCCGCTTATATATAACTAAAGACATATTTTAGGTATTGAACTGTCGCGTTGGTCTAATTGTTAGCTGGTTCGGCAGCGGATCAAAAGATCCTAGTTTAGAGTCTCAGGCCAGGCCTAAAAAGTTATTGGATTTTTCTGTCAAGAAATTCTTATTAGGTAGTTAAGTAACTACTTACCTACCCATTCTACTTAGTTGGAAAGTTGACGGTTACGCTTTCGTGCTTTAGAGAGTACGTAGAGCCGTCTATCGTGTCCTACCGTTTTCGAGACTTTTGCCGGTGTACAACTAAAATTCGTTAGTAACTTTAAATGTCAAAAATAGAGAATAGCCCTGCTGGTCCTGCCGCCTGCGTCTAATCTCTCTCCGGTCGTCCCATCGGGCTTTGAGAGTGAGGTAGTAGATAGTTCACCCGTCCTTGCGAACAAACTTCTGCACTATAACATCTCCTTTGCAGTTTGAATAGTCTTAGTTGTTACTTGGTGAGGAGAACATCCTCGGCACATATTATTGTAAGATAAATGTTTTTTTCATGCTCATAGCCGCCAGCTCCCACTCCCAAAGCTAGACCAAAAGGCCCCGCACCGCCCGCCCCCACGAAACTCGTAGCTGATCCCTACGTCGAAACCCTGAGACCCAATAGGATTGAGAAGCTGGTGCCGTACCAACCTTGTGCTTAGTAAGTTACATAAAATTTGTAACTTTGTATTTTTTTATTAGGTACAGCAGAGGCGGATACCTTTATAAAGGTGTCAAACATTGTGAATCAATGGTAAAATGGAAATAAAATGACAATAGAATTAATGAGAATAAGAGTCCGATTAAAAATAAAACGTCTATTTATCTTTTTTGTTTTACAGTAAATTAGTTCAGTAACATCTTGCATGCCATGAAACTAGGAACAAGTATCCAACCACCGCTGTTACTTCATTGTTACCCTCCTTTACTTTAACGAAGTCACATATTTGGTACTAAAGGCTGTGTACATCAAACTGTGTGCCACACTCTGCGACTTAATTTCTTCCAATTCAAACTAAGATCTAATAAATTTAAATTTACAGTTGCGTTGAAGACTACATAATGAACTTAGTTTTTGAGACACCCGCTATTCCAGCTGATAAGGAATACGTTGAAAGTATTTTCCATTTGGAAGACGTGAACACTAAATTTGGCATTTACACGCTCACAATCCCTGCGTAAGTTTTATTATAATAATACGTCACAATGATTAATCTATACTAATAAACAAAATTGAAGTGTCTGTCTGTAATTTCGAAATAACTACCTCATATTAAGCTCATAAGGTTATTTGAACGGTACCATAACCGAATCAGAAGTGTTTAAAATTTTTTTCTGTCTGTCTGTCTGTCTGTCTGTGTCTGTCTGTGTCTGTCTGTCTGTCTGTCTATCTGTCTGTTTGAACGGGCTAATCTTCGGAACAGCTGAACCGATTTAGACGGGTTACGGGATTTTCACATACAAGTAGAGAATCAACCAGGGAGTAACATAGGTTTCTTTTTTAACCGACTTTCAAAAAAGGAGGAGTTGTGTGTTTCTACCTATGTACACCGATATCTCCGAGATTTCTAAACCGATTTGCGTATTTTTTTTAATCGATAGAAAAACATTGCGACACTCCTACAAAAAATTTGGATTCCAACTCCTCAATCTTGATGCTGTAGGGGACCTGATCCCCAAAACTAATGGGATTTAGGAACTGTCGATTATTTAAATTGATATTGGGGGTACCAATTAAAGACTTATTATCATATATTATCATTGAATGAACTCGAGTAGGTACATATCCAACTCTTCAACCCTGATGCTGTAAGCCCTAAGTCGTACGAGCGTAAAAAAAACGTTGCGTAAAAAACCCGACGTTGACGCTTTTTTAACGCTTGTCTGAATAATAGTATAAAGTTTCGTATGGTCTATTGCATTATTTTAACGCCCAACGCCGAGCGCTGAGAACACTGCGCGATAAAAATGCGTCGCGTTAAAAATCGCTGACGTGTGAACATACTTGGAAATACATTTGTTCCATTTGGTCGCTTTTTTAACGTCCGTTAAAAAATCTCTCGTGTGAATTACTTATGCGTTAGGAATTGCATTCCGAAATCGTAGAGATCCCACGGAATTTTTCCGTTTTGGGGACGGGTTACTACAGATAGGCTACTTTTTGTTCTGAAAAATCAAAAGTTCCCACGGGATTTTTAAAAACCTAAATCCACACGGGCGATGCCGTGGGCATCATCTAGTATTATAATAAAAAAAAAGTAGATATTTTTTAAAGTTCTAAGTACCTATACTATAATAATTAACTTTTTTCAGTAAACGTCATCCGTACAGAGGACCCAAAAAAGATTGAGGCAAGCTGCAAGTACAACGTTAAATTTTTATTTACTTTTTGGTACAATTCATATTTCGATAAAAATAAAAATTCCTTAATTATTTGTTTATCTTGTTTAATTTAATTCCAAAAAGGTAAAAACTGGAAGGAAATTAACTTGCAACACTGAGCAGTTCTGCATGAGTTGCCACTTGCTGATGACTTGCCTTATTTAATGTAAAATTGTCTAATCGACCAAAAGAATTTAAAATAAACTATTTTAATTTTTTATTTCAAATGCATAATATTTATGGCACTTCTAAAATATGCTAATTCCTAAGACAAATTATTTTTAAGTACATAAATACTGTTTTCTCTAATTTCTTATGATTTAAGATTTGCCACTAAATATCTCATTTGAATTCCCAATTATACCGCACAATGTACTTATTGTATTAATTTTATTATTAGTTGTTTTAAATTTATATAAATTATGTTCCTATTTAGATAATTTCATAGTGGGACTTTTAATTTTCATTGTTGGGCACACTGATGATGTGTTTTCTCTTTCATAATCTCTGTTTACGTGTGTGAGTGATGTTTCGGACTCTCCGCCATTGAAATTTCATAGCCGAGAATTGAAATAGGGTTCAATTTTTTAAATCGGCAAAAATCTAAATCATCCCCTATTCATTATTCATTATACTTAGCCATATTTCGTGCACAAACAATATATCCGATGGCTGACAGAGACACAGATGAGTTAAACATCGATAATGTAATAAAAAAATTATTAAAAGGTAAAGGGCAAAAATTGTTACGAAGTGATATTTACAGTGGATATTGAGTGGTGTTCTTGTAATATTTCGTATGATTACCCATTGTGTGATGAAGAAATTAGTGATTTGTTGCGAGTTTTAGAAAGTGTTAGTGATGTTTATATTTGATTTTCAGTACGAGGCGAGAAGCCTGGTATGAATGTACAGTTAACGGAAATCGAGATTAAAGGGCTATGTTTGAAATCACGAGAAATATTCCTTTCACAGCCGATATTACTTGAATTGGAAGCACCGTTAAAAATATGCGGTAAGTACTTCATGACTGCAGTTTGTTGCAAGACTCAAGAGGCACTCTACTTTCGAATTCTGAACCATCGAAAGTGAACCTTTTCTATTAGCACTTAAAAAGATACTTTCCCTTAGTTTTTATTTAAATTAAACCCCTAAACCTTATAAATATTATATAGGAAATACTGCTCTTTCTATGAACTATCCACAAACATTTGATTTGATTGGAAGCTCGTTGCAAATAGAGTAGAACAAATTCAGAAGTGTTTATGCACTACTGTATAAAAGCTTGTTTAATGACTATGATGCCTATATTCATAGGCTTTCAAGAACGGTTCAAATTCTTGCTAGGTTATATTTTTACAAAGTACATAATAATCAGACAACATCCATGTTTATCCATAATGTAATTATGTGCTTATATAATGAATGCGAAGGTAGGTGCCATATAATTGTTACCTTTTATATATATTTATATTGTTACTGCATAGCATGCAGAATTTATACCAGTCCCCATATTAGAAATTGTCCATCAAAAAAGTTCCTGACTTGTGCCAGAAGGCACTCTACTCATACATTTTGCACACCAGAATATATAAGAATTTGACTGGGTCCCTACATCCCCTACATCCCTTTTGTCAGGGAGGTTTGAAATAACTTATCAAAGATTGCATGAAATAATAAACATTTATTATTTCATACAATATTTGTTGTGTTTTTTAAATATAACCACACCCTTTACATATAACCACCCTAGCTGATTTATTCCCATCTGCCAACTCTTTCCTGCCCTTGTATCTACTGCCCAAAATTCTTTGGTTCTTGTGATTTCACCCCAAGTGTACAAAACAACTGATTACAGAATTTTTTATTTGTAGGTGATATCCACGGTCAGTACTATGACCTGCTGAGGCTGTTTGAATATGGCGGCTTCCCACCAGAGTCCAATTATTTGTTCCTCGGAGACTATGTTGACCGTGGGAAACAATCATTAGAGACTATATGCTTACTACTTGCATACAAGATAAAGTATCCAGAGAACTTTTTCTTATTACGAGGGAATCATGAGTGCGCTAGCATTAATAGGATTTATGGGTAAGTCTGCATAAAGATTTTTTAAGTGGAAACTTCTTTAGGTGCGCTGAACAGTTATTTTGTGGGTACTGTATAAGACAGACATCACGCTTGGCTATGTAATACTTCATTTGGGTAAAGTTGGCTCAAAATGGCTGAGGGAACAAGATATTGTCAATGTGTCACTGCTATACTTGCTCTACTTTAAGCTTCAATAGCGCAAGAATCATTGTGCGTGGATCAAAAAACCGTACGATCAAACCCCACCTGTTACACTATTGTCGTACCCCCTCTAGCATAAGTTTTCACTACAAAAATCTATCTATTTAGTATATTTGCATAATGTAGTTATGCATTGCATATTATTAGAGGATTTAGGGACTAGATTATTAATTCTTAAAATTAAATTTGCCATTGAAAACTAACATATCTATTTCAATATACAGAAATATGTAGAAAAATGTTAATTGTTCATTCATCAAAAAATGTATCTGTCTAGCCTGACAATGATAGGTGTGGCCAAATGGCAAAATTCGTAATAAAGAAACAAACAAAAGAGGTAATTTATAATTTATTCAACATATTGTGTGTCAGAATGCTCCATTATGGGTGTCATGGGAAATGAGTCGGCACATGTCCAATGGTGGTACGTGTGTCGCGTCAATGGTTTTGTGAACATTTTATTTATAGCTCTAGAAGATTTTAAAATATAGACAATGCAGTTAGTTATATATTCTTAATACTTTTCACCAAGTATCCTGGGTATAAAATATGTAAACAACCCTTTCGGTAGTACACAAATCTCTAAACTATTATTTTTTTTATTTATTTATAATTTTTAATCTAGATTATCTTGCTATCCTTTACTGAAGAGGAACTTTACTTAACTTGTGAGAAAGATAACACTAGGCCTGTCAATTTAGTTTACGTATAAAGGGTGTATTCAGACATGTTTTCCAAAACGCGTCCCACGGATTCAGTACATGATTCTAGGTTCCCCAGTGGTGAAATTTTTCGTCGAATTTTCCATGAAATTTCCGATATTTTTTACCTCTTTTTTAACTGAATATTGTATAAAATCATTATTACTATCTGTCTCAACGCAATTATAAATGAAAAAGTAATTATTTCATTATTTTCACTTAAAACGGTAATGTTATCAAATTTAAGATTTTCGTCGAACAGCTAATTGCTAGTGAACTAGTGTGAATACAGGTCGTTAACCTACATTCGTACTGACTTGAATTTATAATGAGGCTCGCGGCACAGTCAAAAGAAGTGCCGGGCGCGCGACGTCAAGGCCACGCTTTAACTCATAAAAGTCTCATATTGTGAATTTTGCGCGGAGCGTTACGTGCGTTGTGATCGCGTTGTATGCAATACATTGCGCGCTCAAAAATGGCAATATTTGAAACCAATCATTTCTGACATAAATGAATTCAGTATTTTCACATAACACATTAAATGCAACCTTACCTCAAAGTTTTCATTAAGATGTCATTTACACCCTGTATAGTTAGATTTGAGTATAACACAAGTATAAATTAAAAATTTAAAAAACCCCCGACATTCGCCATTTTGTGCTGGCGGCCATCTTGGATTTGCATAGTGCTATTCTACTAGTCAAGCCCTTTCATTTGATACCCATATTGAGGGTGTTGTGATAAAATATGTAATCCACCATTTTGTAGCGGTGGCCATCTGGGACCGATTTTGATCAAACATAGCTAACAACAGTCTCGACTAATTCATCTTTCAAACAAAAAAAAACCGCATTCAAATCGGTTAACCCGTTTGAGCCCTACAGGGGAACAGACAGACACACACACACACACACAGAGACAGACACGTCAAACTTATAACACCCCATCGATTTTTCGTCGGGGTTAAAAATAGGTGAAGTTAAAATGAAGCTAAAGAACAGCATAATATTATAGAGACTTCTGAACTAAGCAACCTAGCTATGGCAGACAGTCCGACCAAAGGAATTATTGGCTGCAAGACTGCCGTGGCTGATGCATAACTTGGTGGCTCAATGAGTCACCGTTGGTTGGTTGAGCTGTCGAAGCCATGCTGCCTAGTGTATGGGGAGCATGCTCATACAGGTTTAGTTGTAGACTCAACTGATAGATATCTACAGCTGGACAAATCTGTTGCAAGAATCTCCACATAACACAATTTTGTGCCACTTGTCCAATGGGTGCCAGCGACTCAAGATCATCCATCAATGAGCTTATGTCAGTAACTCTGGTTATCCCAACTCCATTTTTGATTTGATCCCGCAGGTAAAGTTCTATCAACTGTCCGATGAATGACTCAGCCTTCTTATGAGGCCCACAGTTAGCGACCATGTTTCCGATTCTTAATTTTTTTTCTTTGCATATAACATAGCATAAATGTCTGCGGACTATGAAATATGAAACTCATCCTAATTTAACCTTTCACGATTACATATATATTTAGGCTTATGTTGAGCTATTTTTACGTCAGTTTAATTTGCCATCCAACATAAAACACAAGTATAAATTAAAAATTTAAAAAACCCCCGACATTCGCCATTTTGTGGCGGCGGCCATCTTGGATTTGCATAGTGCTATTCTACTAGTCAAGCCCTTTCATTTGATACCCATATTAAGGGTGTTGTGAAAAAATATGTAATCCGCCATTTTGTAGCGGCGGCCATCTTGGATCGATTTTAATCAAACATAGCCAACAAGTCGACTAATTCACCTTTCGAATAAAAAAAACCGCATTCAAATCGGTCCACCCGTTTGAGCGCTACAGGGGAACAGACAGACACACACACACACAAACACACAGACACAGACACGTCAAACTTATAACACCCCGTCGTTTTTGCGTCGGGGGTTAATAATCAACCCCATTAGAGCTTGCGTGATCTGAGATCTCCCGTTCACTATTAACTTGTTACGTCTGAGTCACTACTGATTCATTGCGAAGGTCGATGGGTGTTCAAGTTCGTTATTGCGTGTCGATTATTTTAAGTTCGCTCTAATTGCAAGTTTTATACCATTGCGTAATTTAATGGTTCTTATACGCGAACCCAAAATCGAGAGAGTAATAGAACTAATAGAGTAAGAGAGCTAGAGCAAATGTCCACGCAGATTTGCTCTAGCTAGAGTAATTTCATTCCTAAATACTTATAAGTATTAGAGTATAGAGATGCTCTGCATTGAAATGTAATCTTAGTCTCAGTTTGAAGCGCTCCAAAACTTTATAGTATACTATTGATCGAATCACAAATTACTTCAGAGCAAAATGAACCCAAAGGCTCTTTCTTATTTTAAAGTCCTGATTCCATAGTTTGAAGATTTATTTTTACAACATTTCTGCTTGGGGCGCTGGCTGTTTTCGAATGCTGAATGTATTGGCGAACTCAAACCTTCATATAAGCCATTTTAGTTCCTGAGCACTAATTGCAATATCTCTTACACACCCAGAAGTGTCAACTTCTGTATTAACAAGTATAAATTAAAAATTTAAAAAACCCCCGACATTCGCCATTTTGTGGCGACGCACAGTGCTTCGTCGCCATACATGGCGCCGCTCGAAATTCAATTTAGGGTAGGTAAGCAAATCTCTAATTGATTCCTGGAACCTTAAACTGTATCATCTGGACCCCATTAGTTAGTAATTATTTTTTCCCAACTAACTTCCGGTAATGATAAAGAGGTAATTAAAAGTAAGTATAAATAGGAAGACTCGAAGTTCATCACGATCATTTGCAATTTTACGCTTGCAAAAGAATTTTAATATTTTCTGTGATTTGTGGTGTATTAGTTTCAAAATCATGGAGGATTTAAATGAAGGTATGTACTCTCATAACATGTATCTTTTGTTGTTGCTATATATTATTTTCAGGTTTTGTAAGGGCTTAACTTAAACGCCCCGATTATTTTAAATATTTTTAATTTTGGTCAACTTTGACAAAGCTTTTAAAAAAATTGTCAGTTGCGCACTCAACCATTTTTTTTTATATTAAAGATATTTTAGTGGAAAATCTAGGCATAGTAAATAATTACTGAATTTAGGTTCGGAACGCACTAAAAAAAAATATTTTTCAGGTTCAGGTCGCAAGGTGACCAACGCGGACTGTTTTCGTGTATGGCGGGAAAGCCCTCAAGGGAACAAAATTAAATCCATTAGAGGTTATTTATCTGGTTTTTTTGATTTGGACAATTGTTCTAAAGAAGACGGAGTAATTGTTGATGAGAGAATACGGATATTTTGTATGGTAGTCTCCAAAAAGTGGTTATCAGCAGGTAAAAATATCAATACTTTTTTTAAGTACAACGAGCATTGGCTAAATGCTCAACTTGGCTTGCCAGACTCTTTAAAGAGCCCATTAGAAAACGAACCACAGCCCGGTCCTAGTGGTATACGAGGAAGACACCCCAAACCGTTCGAAGAATGTGCGCCTTCTACAAAGAGAAAAAAGGTTCACGACTTGTTGGAAACTCGTTCTATGTCGGAATTGTCATTGGCAACTTCTTTGTCATTGCGGGCTGAAGGACATGCTGCTGCTGCTACCATCGTCAAGGACTTGTCGACATCCCCGGGAGGTGCTAGGGACTTGAAGAGCATCCAAAGAGAAAAGACAAAAGATAAAGTTTTAACTTTAGAGCAATCTTTAGCTTTATATTTAGATTTAAATCTTTCTGAGTCCAAGTACAAGTTGCTCCGAACTACTGTCAATAGTTTACACAAAGACACCTTCCCCAGTATATATGCGTTAAGAAATTTTAAGGAAACGTGTTATCCAGCCGAACAATATATTGAAGTATCTGAAAGCCATGCGGAAGTAAATCTTCAAGCCTTGCTGGATCACACAGTATCTAGAATTGTGGAGATGCAAGTGGAAGTATTGAGTCAGATTTCTCCTCTTCAAGGACTGACTATGATTTATAAGTGGGGCTTTGACGGTAGTTCAGGGCACAGTTTATATAAACAAAAATTTTCTGATGCTTCTCTTACCGACGAGTACTTGTTCTCAATTGCTTTAGTTCCTCTGCAGTTGAAACACACGTTGGATGGGCGAATTATATGGCATAATCCTAGACCTAGCTCTACAAGATATTGTAGACCAATTAAATTTGCTTTTGCAAAAGAGAATTCCAACTTGGTAAAAAGCGAATCCGAGAGAATCCAATCTTTGATTTCGAATCTGTCCCCATCTAACGTTTCTGTTTCAAACTTAGATGTTGTGATATCCCATGATTTACACTTCACAATGGTAGATGGGAGTATATGTAATATTGTGTCAGGTACAGACAGTAGTGCAAAGTGTTTTATATGTGGTGCGAAACCAACGCAAATGAATAGTTCTCTAGAAAGCGTGCCTAATGCTGAAAATTACAAATTTGGCATTTCCACACTTCATGCTTGGATTCGTTGTTTCGAATGCCTTCTTAACATAGCATATAAGTTACCTATAAAATCTTGGCAGGCCAGAGGAGCTGAAAAAAAAAAAATTGTACAGGATAATAAACAACGAATCCAAGCAGAATTTAAAGAAAAACTGGGCTTAATTGTCGACAAGCCAAAACCAGGTTTTGGTACAACAAACGACGGAAACACAGCTAGGCGATTTTTTCGGAACACTTCAATTAGTGCAGAAATAACGGGCGTAAATGAGCAAATTATCAAAAATTTTTCAATTATTTTAAGCGTGATATCCAGCGGTTATGACATTGAAATAGATAAGTTTCGTGATTTGTTGACTGAAACAAAGTCACTCTATTTAGAGAACTATTCTTGGTACTACATGCCAGTCACCGTACATAAGCTCCTTGTACACGGGATTGACATAATATCTACTTGTATTCTTCCAATAGGTCAAATGTCAGAAGAAGCATTAGAAGCGCGACATAAAGAAATTAGGAAAATTAGAGAACATCATACAAGAAAATCTTCTCGTGTGAACACTAATAGGGATGTTCTGAATCTGCTTCTTTTGACATCGGACCCCAAAATTTCTTCTCTTCGAAACAATAAAACACCACGCGAAAACCTTTCAGCCGATACACTACAGTTTTTGAAAAGTTCGGAGCCCATAACTCCAACAACACCTATATCCAGTAGTGTTTTCAGTTTCGATGATTTGGAGTTTTCAGAAAGTGAAAAGAGCAGCGATTGTGAAGACTAAATTAGGTAGGCTTAATAAATATTAGATTATGTAGAATTACCTTATAGTATTGGGTTCATTGGTAAATGTGTCTATTATAATCAAACTTGGCTCTTCTTTATTTTTGTAAAATTCGGGAAAATACGGAAAACCTTTCACTAACCCATCAAATGATTATGGGAACCCATATATTTAAGCATCACAACAAATGGTGAAAAACTGCTTTTTAAAATCTATAAAATATTGAAGTTGATCTCAAAGAGAAAAACTTAATTAATTGTTTTTAACTTTAAAATTAAAAGAAAAAACAGAAGAAACAATTTAGAAGCACATAATTGCTAATTCATAAATTTCATTCAAAATTAGTCGTTAAAAGCCAGTTTTGATTAATTAGTTTTATTAATTAATTAATTGAGATTAATATTAGGTAAATTAAATAAGAGTATAGTAACTGATGATGTATGAAGTTATGTAAAATAAGTTACTCAAAATAAATATGTGTATTTTTTGAAAGAGCAAAAAAATTGTCTTTTATTTATTCCCTAAAGTATTTTTGCACCAATATTTCATATCAAATAATAATATAACTATTCATAATTATTACAGAATTAAAAAAACTATTTGTTTAAAGTAAAAAACAAAAAATTGAACCATTCCCGTAAAATTCAGAATTTCGAGCAGTCTCATGTATGGCGACGAAGCACTGTGCGACGGCCATATAACATATTGAATTTGCAATAGTGCTATTCTACTAGTCAAGCCCTTTCATTTGATACCCATATTAAGGGAGTTGTGAAAAAATATGTAAGCCGCCATTTTGTAGCGGTGGCCATCTTGGACTGATTTTCATCAACCATAGCTAACAACACTCTCGACTAATTCACCTTTCAAACAAAAAAAAACCGCATTCAAATCGGTTCACCCGTTTGAGCGCGACAGGGGAACAGACAGACACACACACAGACACGTCAAACTTATAACACCCCGTCGTTTATGCGTCGGGGGTTAAAAATGACATCACCATCGAGTTCGATAAGATTACATCGTGAAGATAAAATTGTTTATCGTGTGCATGATTAATAGGTAGTGTACGAGTGCAATGACATTCAGGTTTTTGTTCCCTTTCGCATTCGCAAACTTCGCTCTTTGTTCAATATCATATGCCTGCTTAATTATCAACACGCACCATTTCAAGGAAGCCGGTCATTACGTTACCCATTCTAAAACCACGCTCAGGGTATTTAGTAGGTACACTGACCCCTGACTTTTTCCCTTCACCTTGTAAGGATACTTGTGTCGTGGGTGCGATCGAATCGACAGCTGCAAATTGGAGAAATTATTATTGCAGAAATATTTGAGGTGTCGAGGCTTCAGTTTTCCTCTGGGTAAATCGTTTGGAAAGAGATAGAAAATGTCTGTTACTAGCTGATACCCGTGATTCGTTTCGTGATGTAGATTTTTAACCCCCGACGCAAAAACGACGGGGTGTTATAAGTTTGACGTGCCTGTGTGTGTGTCTGTCTGTTCCCCTGTGGCGCTCAAACGGGTGGACCGATTTGAATGCGGTTTTTTTTTGTTTGAAAGGTGAATTAGTCGAGAGTGTTGTTAGCTATGTTTGATGAAAATCGATCCAAGATGGCCGCCGCTACAAAATGGTGGATTACATATTTTTTAAAGGGCTTGACTAGTAGAATAGCACTATGCAAATCCAAGATGGCCACCGTCACAAAGTGGCGAATTTCGGGGTTTTTTTTTAATTTTAATTTTATACTTGTTAAAAAGTCCCGTGGACACATTCTTTGATTTCTCGGGATGAAAACTGCATCCAAACTGGAGTCTTACAGTCGGCTTGCAGTCCGTCTTAACAAACGTGCTTATATAAAAGGCTTGCTTTTTATCACAAAACCTTTATCGTATTTACTTTGCTCGGAAAGGAAATAATTTAAAAACCATTCATGTACGAGATAGTGTTGCGTCGATTTGGAATGTATCCAGTTTTCACCGCGGTTGCGTGTGCGACAGTATGAGTCATGTTGGGTCACATACAAATCGTCCAGTGTTTCAATGTTAATGAAAAATGTACATGTTCCAGTTGATGCGAAATCGCTTCCAATTTGTTTCATCTAAGAACTGGACTAAAGTGAAAAAGGACTTGTTAAAAAAATCAAGAAGCCGAAAAAAACCATAACCAATTTCCGTTATAATTCCTCTACCTTTAATTTAAGCTATTTGGTGACCCATCTTTGATAACGTTTCTTATATTCAGTACAAAAGCAAAAAGCTGAGATTGGCATAAAGTTAGTAAAAGACTGGTAGCAAAATATCTAGACATAATCATAAACGTAAACGTTACGCACCACATTGTAAACTAAAACACAAAAAAAATAAACTAAAAATATCTATGCAAAATATAATGAGGCAATTAGAAAAATAATATAAACCGGTCAAGTGCGAGTCAGACTCGCGCACCGAGGGTTCCGTACTCCAGAAGTATAAGTACAGTCTGTTTTTCATTAGTTTGTCTTAAAAGATAAGGTGCTAATTAAGCTAGACCTCTAAATTGTATGAGCACGCTTACAACTCAGAGGTCTATCTTAATTGGCTCAACTATGTATGTGGACACCCTTTAATTTTCAACTTTTTTTAGTTTTTGGAATTTTTCCTTTATTTGTACTGTAAGACCTGGCTTTTTGCCAAATTTCGTAATTCTAGGTCAAATGGAACTACCATTTAGGTTTTCGATCCAAAACCTATAGGGTACTTCCGGTTGACCTAGATTTGTCAATTTTGGTCAAAAGCAAGGTCATACAGATCAAGTAAAGGAAAAATTCCGAAAAATAAAAAAAGTTGAAAATTAAGGTAAATTTTGGTACTTACAAGTTTTCGTGAAAATCTTGACCATATCTTTTTATTGTGTGGACTCAGGACCTTAATTTTTATACACCTAATAGGGACCATAGACCTTAGTATCTGGTATAAATTTCAACTTGCTAGGTCCACCAGTTCCTGAGGAAATCGGTGGTGACACACGGACAGACGGACAAGAAAGTGATCTTATAAGGGTTCCTTTTTTTACCTTTTGAGGTACGGAACCCTAATAGACAGCTATCGGTCAATGAGATAAAGCACGCGACACATTGACAAAGTAAAACAGGTTGTAATAATAGTAATTGTAGTAATAGAAGTTAAATAGATACATAATTATGTAAAAGAGTACTTAAATATAATTGACAAAAGAACTTCGCCTCAAAATAGACCCCCGAAGACAAACTATTTAATTATCTTATTCTTCTCTAAATAAATAAAATTTGGCTAGAAGACGGATTTTTAATTGTTACTCGGATTTGGAAAAGGTTAATTTTCGTGATTGGCCTTCTTCAAGTAGTTGATACCAGAGTGCTTAGTCTAAGATCGGAGCACTCGAAAACGAACTCGAAAACTATTGATCGATTTCAGAGTAAAATAGACCTAAAATGGCTTGTATTAAGGTTTGAGTTCGCCAATACATTCAGCATTCGAACACAACGAGCGCCCCAAGCAGAAATGTTGTAAAATACATATTCGAACTATGGAATTACGACTTTAAAATACGAGTATTTGAGTTCATTTTGCTCTGAATTCACTTGTGATTCGATCAATAGTTTTCGAGTTCGTTTTCGAGTGCTCCGATCTTAGACTAAGCACACAGTCCAATATTGAACGTACTTTATTCCAAAAGCCTCGAGGTTTTACCTGGCAATTCGCCAGACTAAAAGTAAAGCACTTTTAAGCTGTAAACAAACCATCGACGCAGTTTGAGCATTATTTCTTTTTATTGAATGCTTCATAGATACGATACTCTTTTATTTCGCTCGTGTATGTTGATTGTCAACAAAATAACACTTTGAAATGTAAGATTTTATTGATTGTATCTGCCGGCGTCTCTGGTACAGCTGTACGAACTTTCGTCATATTGTTAGAAAAGCATATAAACCTTCCTAAAAGGTTTTAATATAAAGATTATCATCATCATCATCATGATCAACCCATTACCGGCTCACTACAGAGCACGGGTCTCCTCTCAGAGTGAGAAGGGTTTTGGCCATAGTCTACCACGCTGGCCAAGCGGATTGGCAGACTTCACACACCTTTGAGAACGTTATGGAGAACTCTCAGGCGTGCAGGTTTCCTCACGATGTTTTCCTTCACCGTTAAAGCAAGTGATATTTAAATACTTAAAACGCACATAACTCCGAAAAGTTAGAGGTGCGTGCCCGGGATCGAACCCACGACCTCCGATTAGAAGTCGGTCGTCCTAACCACTAGGCTATCACAGCTATAAAGATTATAATAAAGAGATAAACTGCGTCATGTAATTCCATTGTAGATAGGGCGTCGATCTAGAAATGATACGCAAAAAGTAGGTGTTCGGAATAGCGTGACACCGACGTGATTTATCATTTATTTACCTTGCTCGCTACTCGATCTTGACGTGTAAGCCACTGTCAAGGACCATAAATCAATGATAACATCTCAAGGCTGTAAATATTTTGCAGTATTATATTTATATTATAATAATATTATGTATATTAAAGACCTAAGTACTACCGTTTTCTATTTGATGACATATTTGACCCCGGCGCGCGCTCTGGCGCCATGTACAGACAGACAAACAGTTGAACAAAGACCTTGAAAGACTTTGCTCACACATTTGAACACAGGTTTGCTTGCCTGCCAGACATACTTTGCAAATATGTTATTTATTTCGTATTAATATATTAATAATTCGTTATTAAAGGTAATAACCCAATTTTACGATAATTGACAATAAATATACAATTATAGAAACTAAAATAAAGTAAAACTAATATAAAAGAATCTATAATTAAATACTTAAAACAATAAAATAATTAACTCGTGAGTCTACTTACATCTAACTGAAATGGTCAAAAGACTCATTTCAGATGTCACAGGATACGGAAATCTATTTTCTATTTTTGGTCTGGTGAACAGGTATGTACGCTTCATTTGAATTTGAATTTTAAACGCTTAGATGTGCGCCCGAAAAACCGATACGGAATGGCAAAGTGCAAATGTGTGTCCAAACCTTGAGCAAATACCAAAGACCCCAGCCGTTACAAATGTTCAAATAAGTGTTCAAATGTTCATGCTGTGTGTGGCGCCGGGGTGAGGGTAAAGAGTTTATGCCATGGATGTAAGATCTAGTGACGTCATTATTTAAAAACATCTTTGAAAACAAATCCCCTTTCATCTACTAAGCGGCAATAGTACTAAAAAACTAATTGTCCCCAGGTTCTACGATGAATGCAAAAGGAGGTACAACATCAAGCTATGGAAAACTTTCACGGACTGCTTTAACTGCTTACCGGTTGCTGCGATAGGTAAGTGCTATTTTTTAACCCCCGACGCAAAAACGACGTGGTGTTATAAGTTTGACGTGTCTGTGTGTGTCTGTCTGTGGCATCGTAGCTCCCGAACGGATGAAACTATTTTTATTTATTTATTTATTTTTGGTTAAGTGAATTAGTCGGGAGTGTTTTTATTTATGTTTGATGAAAATCGGTCCTAGGTGGCCGCCGCCACAAAATGGCGGATTACCTATTTTTTCACAACTCCCTCAATATGAGTATCAAATGAAAGAATGGCTTGACTAGTAGAATACTATACACTATGATAAATTTCAAATCCAAGATGATCGCCACCACGAAATGGCGAATGTCGGGGAGCAAATGCCCATTTTTTTTTAGGTATTTTCCCATGTTACAAACTGTCTTGGAAAATGCTACGGTGTTCCGTATTGTAGGCCTCGTAGGAAATGTCTCCGGATGCATTCAGACTTTCACCAAACGACCGGTTTGAACGATACATTATTCTAAGAATCGGCATACTGTGATCTTGTAATAGGATGTAATAGATCATTTTATCTTTGGAAACACTCAAGCGTTCAACATTAATTACGAAATGTCTATAGTCGATACACTTATATGATAATAATTATGATAATATGTGGATTGTAATGATTGTAACACCGTTACTGCACTTGCAATCGGTGCTAATAAAATGTGATTTGTATACTAGTAAAAAAAAAAAAAAAAACATCCATATAAGGTTTGCCAATGCTCTTTTTACTAAACGAATTAATAAGCTTAAAACAGCACTGAACCTGAGTGAAGGTTATCGTTGTTTGATCGACTTGCGTCGTATTATTTTATACAAGGTCTAGGAAACGACCTACGTATTATCATATTATCGAAACACTGAATTCGCGTCATTACTTCCGCTATTGAGTGACCGCTTAGCTGAGCGTGAAACTATCAGCGTTATGGCTTCTAGTTGCTGTAAAGTGTAAATCAAATATTTTTAACCGTCAACGCGTTGCAAGTTTCAAAAAAGCTTTTAGACATCCTACTCTAGCGGCACGCTATGATGGCCGGTTTGACGTTTGTCCGCTCATGAAGTTCCGTATTAATTGATAACGACTTTGAAGGAAATAATTGTATTACTTTATTGACGATAGTGATGTGCAGAGATTCATAAATTTTATCGAATGTAGTTTTAGGTTTAGGACTCAAAATTTATTTATTAAATTGATTTCTTAAATGTATACAAGTGTAGAAAAATCAGTTTGCACCATTTAAGGGGTGAATGTACTTGTGAATATGAACAATTTTCACTATGTGGACAAACCTCTGAAATCGCAAAAAAATATCAATAAATTTCGTTCAAATATTCAGTTCGTTCAAATAAATTAAATAAACATATACATTTTTGTTTTATTAAACCTATTTAATCAGGTACAAAAACAAAACTTAATTGTTTTTTGTTCGAGACTAAATTGACATTCCACACTATTGTAATGTGTCAAACCGGCCTTCATAGCGTGCCGCTAGTGTAAGGATTTACCAACAGAGGGAGTTTCACAACAATACTTTCAGATTGTTCAATTTTTGCATAATTTAAAAATGGAACAATCTGAAAGTATCTATAGGTTTTTTTTTCCTTTGGGTCTGTTCCTTTTATCATAAAAGTACTATGAATACACTTCATAAAAGGCCTGTTTAAATTGCTTCAAAAACGTTCTTTGTTTATCTTCCTATCCCACTTCTGATTAAATCAATCTAAAAATCTGTCTCGTTTGTCTAAACCAAAATAACAGTTACATTCACAACAGTTTCATTCACGAATCTTTTATCTTGAAAGTTGTTAATCCAGGGAACAGAAATATAATGGGCCATGTTTAGGAAGCCGTGGAAATCTGGGAAAGTTTAAAGAAAATGAGCTGACTGTAAAACAAGATGTTTCAATGCAGTTCATCATCATAGAAAACTTTTACAGTTTAGGCGTAATTTATCACGTCAAGCTGAGTTTGTAGGTGTAATTTCCGCCGGATGTTTACGTCTATCAAATATCGCAAAAGCGTCGACTGGTAAAATCAGCCATCGATTCAGTGTGGCTAATTCTGTTGTACACATTTCTCTAAACTAAACTAAAATGACAGGTCTAAATCTATTGCTATCCTTTTCCGCAGTGAGTACTGTGAAAGGAATAAATTTAGACCTGTCAATTTAGTTTAGTTTAGAGTTGTGTACAACAGAATTAGCCACAGTGTCACATTATACTGGAGAGTACTGCAGTGCGTTGAAATAGTAGAACGTCCTAGGCAGGGACGTCCTAGAGACCTAGACTTAAGGTGATAGTTAATTTGAAAAATCTATTCAACGAAAAATATACAAGTCCTCGAATTGGGGAGATATGCCCCTGGATATCCCCAGGGTCAGGTTCTGTAAAAATCCGATTTTTTTAAAGGAGTTAGAAAATTTTATTTTTGCAGAAAAAAGTGTATTCGGAAAATATAAATTTAAAAATCTTCAGATTTTACTTTAGATAAATAATAACAACCAGTAATATGTTACATAGCCTGAACCTACTGACTCAGCGCAACGTGCCGCAACTCTCGAGTTACTTGGAAATCCGACAAACTAAAGAATCAACGCCTTCGTTTTCCTCACTTCGGAGCGAATGGACGTGTATTGAGTTCAATTTATATCATGTCACCAATTTTGTTAATCTTTGAATAAATTCTACAACCATAAAAGTTTCATCATTTCATGACCAGCTTCGAGGCAATCGCCCTTATATAACTAATAATACAATATTATTTGTTTACTATGCGAATACGTGTTAAGAAGGTCAAATTGTAAGAGGAACTATAGACTCAAGATGGATGATAATACTAAGCTCTTGAGTCCCCTTTATTGCGAGGAAATGTTTACTGAACCTTGCTGAATTCATCTTCCTACAATGACGTCTCGCATTCGTGGTCTGAATCTGAATATGAAGTTATGTTTCTTTGCAAAAAAAAATTGTATCTATTGGTAACGCAAGTAATGAAACATATTATGTCCTATTGTCCCATAGATTTTTGAGTATTCAGATTAAATTAGAATACCTACTGTGCTCTACTCATTATTGCCTTTACTCGATATGCCTTCCATACGAATCTCTAGAAGGAGAAAAAATTTCTGAAATGGATTTGTACTGTTTTAGTTTGTACTCGATTTAATTTTAGTAAATAATATTTGAGTTTGGTTCATCGATGTTTTTTACCGTGTTTTCATTTATTGATCTGGCTATCATATTTACTTACACTACGATGGGAAAACCTCAAATCCGAGGTGTGCATTTATATTTTCCTCCTGTGGTTGCTGCTATAATGACGTACCTATATGCCGCAGCATGTTAATCAAAAGTTGTTGAAACTAGATCGCGAGCTCTGATTCCACCTACTAATTAAAAACGAACACCGCAGTGGCAGAATGGGATCTGCGGGCATTGTTATAATTTTAATTTTAGCTTATAATATACACCCACTCTGTATTTTTTTTTTCTAATACGATTATTCATTAAATACTTAACAATACTGTAATTTTACGACGGAAGTTATAAAATATCGGTGGTGTGTCATGTAGAAAAATGTAACAAAATATCGTAGACGGTTTTAGTCTTATTTAGATTAATTTCCATTTTCCATCTTCGTGTCTTGTTTGTCATGTCATTGTAGCTCTATAATAATGTTGGTAGTATTAATTTTCATGCCACTTTAAGTCTGTAACTAAAGATAATTGTGGTCGTATGTTTTCTAGGAAAGGTCAAGGCCCATGCTTTATACTCTTCAGTAGGTAATGTCGTAACTATCTAATGCGGTCTAATCACTTTCGAGATTGGATTGAATCTTTATATTCGTACATAAATGTTTTGACTGTCGTATATAGATATTTGCCTAATACAATTTAATCTACTATATAAAAATAAGTCGGGTTTTCCTTCCTGACGCTATAACTCCGGAACGCACCAACCGATTTCCACGGTTTTGCATTCGTTGGAAAGGTCTCGGGCTCCGTGAGGTTTATAGCAAAGAAAAACACGGGAACGAAGTCGCGGGGGTCAGCTAGTCTAACTATAAAACTGGTGTATTAACTAGAATTTGCAGCATTATCTATTACCTATTTCATTTTGCTTGATTGTGTATTTTCACGGGTAATGATTCTTATTTTTTTGCTATAATAAAATCCATAATGTAGGTCAAAGCTTTCCAACCAAAACATAACTCTATGATCGTTATTTTATCGTATCTCATTATATTATATTATCCTCTTGTGAATATTTGCATCTGGAACAAAGTTCAACGACACTCTTTCGAGCCCGGGGTTCGCAAATTAAGCTCGTTTGTAAAAACAAGTGAGTAACCTACTTGGATAATAGTGAAACCCCTGAAACGTACGCGACTCAAATTAATACCGAAAAATATACTTCTAAAAATATAAAGTAACACTTCTAATGTACACAATCTCTAAACTAAACTAAATTGACAGGTTTAAAAATAGTGCTATCCTTTTCCGCAGGTAGTATTGTGAAAGAGATAGGAATAGATTTAGATCTGTCATTTTAGTTTATACCCTGATTTCTAATTCCGTGGCATTCTGACAGCTGTCATTGTCATTTACAGATGAGTTATTTGTATGGAGAACAGGGTTAACATCTACGAAGTACGATTTTACCCCAAACTACTTTAATTCCCTGTCATCGTAAAAAGCCATATGCCGAGTAATAATATTAGTCGTTTTGCCCTAAAATAGAAAACACCAAGAGTGAAAACTAGAAAGTGACACTAACAGCAATATAAAACAAAAGAAGCACATTGAAAAAATTCATTAAAAAATGGAAGTCAATGACATTCTCACCATGAAGTGTCAGTTAGGCATTTGTCATATCTACATGCGGCAGTTGATTTTTATTTACATAAGTTTTGAATTTTTTATCTTTTTTGTGGGAATTGTTTTATCTCTGGTAGCATTACGAAACGTCAGAATTCCAAGGAATTAGAAATCAGGGTATAGAGACTGTGTAAAATAGAATTAGCCCCATTGCTAGTCATCTTTTTGGCATCCGGTTATGGACGTAGCTCTACAAGTTGGCAAATCTTACTGATTATACTTCGGTACTATAAAATTACATACCTGGTGTGATTGACTCTGTATTTCTTGTGATCTAGATCTTAGAAGTTCATCATCGTAACAGCGTAGCGTAGTACTTTGCGTTAATTGATTCCTTCAATTTAAAAGTGATACTGAAAAGTTTGTACGAAAAATATACCTTCATTGTTTGGCACTAAGCCGGTGACGCATTTAGGTTTCGTGTTATCGTTTAGATTTCATCAGCACAGTCTACTTCCTCGTGATGTAATCGTATGTAACAGGCCTTGGAATTCTAAAACGCTTTCCACTTTTAAGATTACTACTGTTAGGGCTATGCCACACGGCCCCTTGCGGTGCAGTGGGTTTCTCATCTGCCACCGCATTTCTGCTCGCCTTGTATCTCCCTCGGAACATTACATTTGTTACCAACTGCCCCCAAGTCGATAGTGTTGTTGTATTTATTAATATATATAATATAAATAAAGCTGCGATAGCCTAGTGGTTAAGACGACCGACTTCTAATCGGAGGTCGTGGGTTCGATCCCGGGCGCACCTCTAACTTTTCGGAGTTATGTGCGTTTTAAGTATTTAAATATCACTTGCTTTAACGGTGAAGGAAAACATCGTGAGGAAACCTGCATGCCTGAGAGTTGTCCATAACGTTCTCAAAGGTGTGTGAAGTCTGCCAATCCGCTTGGCCAGCGTGATAGACTATGGCCGAAACCCTTCTCACTCTGAGAGGAGACCCGTGCTCTGTAGTGAGTCGGTAATGGGTTGATCATGATGATTTATTAATTAAAGATTGGGGGCCGATGGGATAAAAATAAATCAGGCGAGGGCCCGATGGAAATTATTGATGGAATTTAATTAACTTCTTAAACCGTTAGATACCTAACTATCCAAATAGCTTCATAAACTGTAGCTACTGCGGCGATGCAATTCAAAAAAATCAATACGCTTCGGCGCCGCACCGTATGTTTCATCGCCCTTATGTATGTATACCTTACCTACCTTAATCGTGATATAGGACTTTTTTATATGAATTGCGGAGAAACGAGCAACCGGGTCACCTGATACTAAGTGATTACCGCTGCCCACGAACATTTGCAGCACCAGAGGAACCACTAATGCGTTGCCGGCCTTTAAGGAATTTGTTGATCCGCCCCTTGAATAACCCCATATCAAAATTATGTGGAAACACCACCGGAGAGAGTTGGTTCCACAATTTTAGGTCTAAAGGCCAAATTAGACGGTGCCCCGTTCATCGTTCATTTTTGCGGTGAACGATGCACGATAAAATATTTACTATGGCGAAGTGCCTGTGAATGATGAACAGTCGGTGTTTAGACGGATCATTTTCGATGATTCATCGATGAAGCCTCGAAAATGAAAGCAAAAATCTCGAAAAATGAACCGGCCTTTACTCTTTGATTATTTATTTAATGATTTATTAAATAACACTAGGGAAGGAAACAAGGAGTTCTAGCACACAATAAACGTACGAGACATGTTTTTCTTAGAAATCACTACGGTCCTACTTCAATAGGTATATCTAACTATTGACTCGGCGACAGATGAGTGCCATTGTCTCAGAGGAAAGCTATTGTGTACTGTGCAGCTTCCGCTCACATACACTTACAATGTCTATTTCCTTTCGCCGTCGCGGCGATCACGAGTCGCCATCGCTATATTATAAAATGTGACATTTGTCATTTCTGAAATGGTCGCTTCTTTTATTTATTCACTAGCTGATGCCTGCGACTTCGTCCGCGTGGATTCATATAAATTTCATACAAACTAAATATAAACTTTCCACCTGTTATTAATCCCCTTAGTGGTTGAATTTTAAAAAATCCTTTCTTAACGGATGCCTACATCACAGTAGACGTGTGCGCCGATGCTAAAATCTCCGGCGGCGCACGCCGGTCAAAAATCGGC
Source organism: Melanargia galathea (assembly GCA_920104075.1). Classification (NCBI taxonomy): domain Eukaryota; kingdom Metazoa; phylum Arthropoda; class Insecta; order Lepidoptera; family Nymphalidae; genus Melanargia; species Melanargia galathea. The sequence continues at coordinate 24,368,496 of OV049857.1, forward strand.
GGCGGCGGCGTGTTTTCGGCGTAATTTCGGCGCGGATAATTTTAGTAAAACTGTCTAACTTGAAGAATTATTTTTACTGAAAATCAGATTGATACAATTAAAAAAACTTTTGCAATAAAAACAACTTGCCAAATAGTTCAGTAACTTTAACGTTTGCAAGTATTATTACCTTGCGTTCAGATTTTGGCGATTTTGGCGAACCGTAAAGGACTAGTTTTTGATAGTACATTTTCAGGACATTTACAATAACTTCCGTTTATGATAAATAAGTAAATGATTATGATTATGATGTAGGGGCCCACTAAAAAAGGATTATTGGAAATTCTACCCCTAAGGGGGTTAAATAGGGGATGAAAGTTTGGATGAAAATCTATCATTTTTTAAGTTATATCCATGAAATTGGTATTTGGGCTTGCGATATAAAATAAAATTAAACGTTACTAACGTTAAATAGGGGATGAAAATTTAAATGAGACCCCGTCACCTTTTCACGTCATTTATCAAGTTATATCCATGAAAATTGGTATTTAAATTGTCGGTTAAAAATAAAGAATTACGTGTTTAAGAAATTTTATAAAAACTACCCCCAAGTTGGTTAAATAGGAGATAGAAGTTTGTATAACATTAAGAATCTACGTGGGCGAAGTCACGAGCATCTCAGTAAGTAATGTATCTACAGAGCTGGTTCTGGTCTTAAATTATAGCAATTTTATTCTCTGGTGATGACGGAATCACAGCGGAACTCGTGAAAGCAGGTGGAAAATCGGTTCTTAAAGTTTTTCAGCGACTGTTCAATTCCGTCATCGACGAGGGCATAACGCCAGAGGCATGACACAGGCGTGGTGGTTCTTTTCTTCAAAAAGGGCGATAATACCCTGCTGAAGAATTATAGACCCATCTCGCTGCTGAGCCATGTCTATAAGTTGTTCTCGAGTCATTACGAATCGTCTCGCTCGTAGGTTCGACGACTTCCAGCGTTCCGAACAGGCCGGGTTTCGAAAAGGCTTCAGTACCATAGACCACATCCATACGCTGCGGCAGATTATACAGAAGACTGAAGATTATAACCTGCCACTTTGCTTAGCGTTTGTGAACTATGAGAAAGCCTTTGATTTGGTGGAAACTTGGGCTGTATTGAGATCACTGCAGAGATGCCGGATTGACTATCAGTACATCCAAGCGTTGAAGTGTTTGTACGAAAACGCCACTATGCCAGTCCTTATAGGAACAGGACCAGACTACGAGGCCAATCCAGTTGCAGCGAGGAGTGCGTCAGGGAGATGTTATCTCCCCGAAGCTATTTACCGCTGCGTTGGAAGAGGTCTTTAAGCTTCTGGACTGGAACGGACTACCGATGATATAGTCGTGATGGCAGAGACTCTGGAAGACCTCAGTACAAAGCTCAATGATCTCAGCAGAGTTTCTCAACAGGTGGGCTTAAAAATGAACATGAGTAAGGCGAAGGTCATGTCTAATGCTAATGTTCTGCTCCACCCGGTAATCGTTGAGAACTCGGCACTCGAAATTGTTGACTAGTATATATACCTGGGACACACGGTCCAGCTAGGTAGGTCCAATTTTGAGAAAGAGATCAACTGCCAATCAACAAGAAACTCAGATTCAAAAGTACTTGTAAAAGTTTATTTGAATAAAAAACTTTTCTATTCTATTCTAATAAGGGACCGTTCAGATAGACCGGCGCGGAGAGCAGAGCAAATTTTAATCGCATTTAAAATAGAATCTTAAGCCATTGAAATAAGGTTTATATTTACATTTTATCTCTTTTATGATAAGAGGATGCTCGAGGATGCTCCCAAAAGAGATAAAATGTAAAAATAAACCTTATTTCAATGCCATAAGATTCTATTTTAAATGCAATTAAAATTTGCTCTCCGCGCCGGTCTATCTGAACGGTCCCTAAGTCTTCTAACCCCTCGTTAGATACACTATCGAAATGCATGAGTGATCTACAAATCGACAAACATCCCTTGCGAGAGGATTCTTGGAAAGCCAAACTAAATGGATATTTATTTTGGCTTTTACAAGATGATGAAGCAGATGTTGTCGGAGTAAGTTTTTTAGTTAGGTAAGTTTGTTAGTTAAGTTTTATTATGAATAGGAAGGTGTAACTTCGTATCGATCGAAATTTTTTTGTAATTTATTGTATAGAAATATGGAATATGGAATGGTGTAATCGTTAGGTTATTTGGTATAGAAGAGGGTAAATGATGTTGGAGGGTGTTCTAAAACATTTAGAACTCGCGCCGATTTTACGCCGACACGCAGATCGGCGGCGGCGGCGTCGAAAAAATGACGGCGGCGGCGGCGGGTCGGCGCGGCGCACACGTCTACATCACAGTAGGTATCTGCATCCCAAACAGTCCGATCGGTCTAGTAGTTTGAGCTGTGTATTGATAAAGCAGTCCAGTCACCTTTTCCTTTTATCTATACATATAATAAAATCGTAGACTTGCCGTAACTGCACATTGAAGATTTTTGCAAAATAATAACTGGGGGATGTTAGGGATAAGTAATAGAACGTAAAAAAGCTATTTTTGAAATTTTTGTCTGTTTATCTGTTTGTCTGTATGTTTGTGCGCGCATCACGCAAAAACTACTGAATAGATTGAAACGAAACTTGGTATGATTTAAGTACATACTATGGAGTAACATATAGAATACTTTTTATCCCGAAATGCAGCACGGTTCCCTTGGGAGAGGAGATGAAAGGCAAAATGTGTACTTAGCTGTAATTCGTTAACGGGTAGTCCGATTTCATTCATTCTTTTTTTGTTAGAAAGTAGATACTTTAAAGACTACTGGCTTATCTCTGAAAGGCTGGACCGATTTTGATGGGACTTTCACTGGCGGATGTTTACATTTTGATGTACCTAAACATCCGCCAGTGAACTTTTAACAGTTTTTAGCAAGGTATAAGCTCAAAGGAGCTTAGGAAAAACAATTCCCACGGGATTATTAAAATCAATATCCACGCGAACGAAGTCGTGGGTATCCGCTCGTACATAATATGTTTAGACTAGCTGACTAGCCCCGACCTTGCACGGGCGAGAGCTAACCGTCAGGTGCTTATCAGGCGGTTTAAGTAAGATTACCCACCGTCAAAGATATAAATATTACATTTCGGTGATTGTGTCATTCGTATTGCAACAATATCATCAAAAATGATAATAACATACAATATATTTTGGAGTATGTGTCAATGTACCTACTAAAGAAATAAGAAGTAAGAAACAAATTACTTTTCTGCTCACGTACAATTCTGCTTCGCGTCGATGCGATAGCGTCTGTCGCTACATTTAAAACTGCCATTACAGAACCGAACCTCCGCAGTGCTGATAACAGTAAATAGGGTTTCAATATTAAAGGTAGATTCGTGCTTCGACTATGTTATACAACGTGTTCGACCTTGGATCATATTATTATTACGAAAGTGAAACCTTTACTTAACCTTTTATAAAAGCTAAATTGTTGCGTGATTTAGAGATTTTATGCTCAAACAATATAGGTCTAGACGTGTAAGGGCGTCGCTTTCCTCGAGGTGCTGGTATCAAAGGGACATAATATTAACAACATCTATTATACATCTAAAAAAATTATAATTTACATAAAGATAAGTAGCTTGCATCCCGGAGAGGACTATAGGCTAGGATTTACTCACGAAATCAAAGAGTTCTAATAGATTTTTTTAAACGTAGACATGTTAAAAATCTCACGTGGACATCAGTTACTTGGCCATGAATACTTTCGAAGGTCAAACACATAGAATATGCGAAGGGATCACAAGAAGACCTTACACCCGGTTTCGCCAGTGGCACCTAAATAGATAATTTCATAAGTAGGTAATTTCATAAGGATCCCTTAGGATAAGTTAGCATTTAGGTATCCTTTAAACGATGGTGAAAACCAACTCGTTAAGTGTCACCTAATTGGGCTTAGGTGTTCCCTAAAAAGGGGTTGTCAGTGAAAGCGGGCATTAGACCAATAATTATTTTGAGATATTTTAGGCGTTAAAAATATTCAAATTAGGCGTTAAAAATATTCAAATAAATCTAAAGCTTTACCGTTATTGTGTATAATAAGATTTCTGTTTTGACCTACATCCTTCATTTCGTGATGGCACTATGTTTGCTGATTTATTAAACACCGGACATTTACTTTTAGGATTCCTTGAGAGATTTTCTATATTATGTTCTGGTTTTTGGGACCTTTAACAAGTTGTTTTGAATAAAATCCGAATCATACTCCGCTCGTGACTTCAGGCGACCTTGACCAATATACATGTAGGCAATTGACCCCGTTACCTGTGAATTCAATGATAAGTGTAAATTGAAAATTTAAAAAACCCCCGACATTCGCCATTTAGTGGCGGCGGCCATCTTGAATTTGCAATAGTGCTATTCTACTAGTCAAGCCCTTTCATTTGATACCCATATCAAGGGAGTTGTGAAAAAATATATCATCCGCCATTTTGTAGCGGCGGCCATCTTGGACCGATTTTCATCAAACATGGCTAAGAACACTCTCGACTAATTCACCTTTCAAACAAAAAAAACCGCATTCAAATCGGTCCACCCGTTTGAGCGCCACAGGGGAACAGACAGACACACACACACACACACACACACACACACACACACACACACACACACAGACACGTCAAACTTATAACACCCCGTCGTTTTTGCGTCGGGGGTTAAAAATTGATTCTAAACAGCGCGAAAATTTGCTGTTTTTCAACTGTAACACTTCTTCTATTTAGACTTATCTTGGCAGCATTCGCACGATATAAATGCCGGAAATTTTATCGAATTGCACAAAGTAGCTTTTATCATCCATTCTAAAGTATTATAAATGCGAAAGTAAATTTGTCCGTCTGTTACCTTTTCACGGATGTATCGCTGAACTGATTTTGATGTTTGGCACGAAGATAGCTTGCGTCCTAGAGACGGATACAGAACTCTTTTTATCTAGCTAAAAGAGAAAAATATTACTTAATAAGAAGCAGTTATTTCGAAATCAAGACAGACACTTTTTATTTATTTATACTACACCTGCTCGGAAAGTACTTACCTTCTGGTTTTTCTCCTATCGAAAGTCAAAAGTACGTCATTACTGTCAAACAAATATGCGGGCTGAAAAGATGTATGATATTTCATTGTTAACGCGCTAGAGCGGAAATTCCATTTATGAAATTCCATTACTAACGTGCTTTTTTCTTTTTAATTTTCGATAAAATTCGATCAGTACATGAAAAAAAAACCTATTTCGACAAAGACGACATAAAAAGCACCTATAATAAATAAGTAACCGCCACGGTAGATGGCGCTGATGTCGGTATGTCACCGAGCACGACCGGGGTCCGCTATTTTAAATATATTCAATTTTAATTAATACAATTAAATATGAATATAAAGTAAATGTAAAAAATATAAAATGTAAATTTTTTCGCGCTATTTTCTTTGTATTTTGTGAGTCGCTTTCTTTTGGTTTACCTATCCTTTTCAATTTATAAAATTACAAGTAGCTTTAGGGAACTCAAAGTGTCTAAGTAGTGAGCCGCCCAACGTCGCCGGAATTAAATATGTGGCCAAGCAGTTATTGTTATATTGAAAATCTTTTAACCAAGATATCTAGAAATAGATAAAAATAGATACAACAAAGCATATGAAGATTTTTTACAATGGAAACCCAACGTCTTTTTCTGATTGATTTCCGGTAATAATTTTAATATTTTTGATTATTTTATTATTTTCCTCGTAGGTGTAGTATAAAGTACTATGTAAAGTGCGATTCCTAGCTCGGGCGTATTGCGGCCCTACGGCCTACGGCTTCGGGCCTCAAACTACACCCTCGTAGTAATCGGTCACTTTCTCTCGTCGAGGAACAATGTACTATTGTATTTATTTGTATTGATATGTTATCGCAAGTAGGCCACGCCACACTCGGGTGAAATATACGAACTGTTGTGTAAACATTTAAATCGGTCAGTTGGAAAGTTGATTTTACCAAAAGTAAAATTTTATATTTCAAAATATTGAGTACGGCACCTGCCGATGTTTCCAACTCGGCGTTTATCACAGAAGTTTATTTTGGAGCGATCTTAATGCGCTGTGTCAGCACTCAAAATATTATGATTGGCCTTCAGCCGAATTAAAAAGGAATATTTCGGTGTGCAATGTGCATGCAGGTGGCAGTTATTTCTGACTTTTAGTTGTGGCTTATCAAGTTATAATATCTACGGCAAACCATGAAAAGAGACCCTAGAGTAAGGAGTAAATGTTCTGATGAAAACTACTTTTAACGCGGAAACAAGGCGATTCCTTTATAAAAAAAACTATTGATATTAGGGACAATGATGTAGATTAATATACTTCCACGACCTAACCACTGAACCGATCTTGACGTAGACTGGTACGGAGATAGATTGCAACCCGCAGACGTTTATAGACTACTTTTCTTGCCGAGAATTGAAAGAGTTCCCACGGGATTTAACAAAAAAAAACTTAACCCCGTCAAAAGTAAAAATTAAAAACATCATCGAGTTAAAAATAGAAATATCGATTTCGCCATCGACGCCGATAGTTGGTAAAGATTACCAGTATGTGTTAGATCAACAAACGCAATGACGTCAATGTGGTTGGTGCTTTTGTCTATTTATAGACTAGAACTTCCGCAGGCGTTGAGAAACACTAAGTCCAGTGAGCAGTGACAGACAGGTCGAGTAAGATAGATATCCCATTATGATATTGCCAACGTAAATTCTCAGTAAAACCACTTTCTTTAACCACATAACTACTGTAAGACCACTTAGCTCAGAAAAATTAGGGTTTGACCTTAGGGATTAGCTCCAGCTAAAATAACACGGAAATCTTTGTTCGGTATACTGTTTTGGAACAAACCTCTCGTAATGAATAGGCGAAAATTTAAACAAAATATTTCAGCAACAAACTATAAATCCCCCATGAAGACGTATTATTTAATTCCTATGTAGTTAATTCAATTTTAATGTTCTATTACTCTGAATAAAATCGGCTCATTATTTATTATATGTATGTAGATGGTGAGTTTTAATCCATTCCTCTTAGAATTTTCCTATATTCATACCATATTTCAATCTGTACTGTATTGTCGTCTATCATTGCTCACCATTCAGTCATATATAATTTGTTAAAAATCTGGTAACTTATTACTTCATATTATTAATTATTATCATTTGGAATTTCTTAGCATTTCTTTACCCTATTTCACTATCACAAACGATAAAGCGAAGTCAAAGGTCAGTTTTCGTTTTACTGCACGCCACGATTGACCTTTTGATAGTTTCTCAGACCTTTTGCCTGTCTGTACTCTGTTCACAATGTTGATATTGTGCATTTCACCTTCAGTACGTCCTTCGTACTGTAGCGAATGTATCAAACCGGAGCATTTTGAATTTAATTTCGCATACCAAACACTTTTACGTTTCAAATAATAAAAATTGGCCAAGTGCGAGTCGGGCCTCGCTCTTTCAGGGTTTCGTACATAATTACGAAAAACAATATTTCGGGTGAAAGAAATATTTAATTTCCGAGCTAGACATCGCAACAAACCGTGAAAGAAAAACCCAAAAAAATGTGCGTTTATTTTGGTCTCAGTTTTAATCGTTTTGCCCCTTAAAAAATATTTTTATTTAATTTCTAATTCAATATTTAATTTTGGGTCAAAATTCTACACTAAATACCAAAATTTCAGGTTTGTAACTCATTTCGTCTACCAGCTAGAAACATGTGACCGGCGGACGGACGGACAGACAGACAGACAGCAGAGTGACATTAATAGGGCTCCGTTTTTATCCTTTGGGTACGGAACCCTAAAAATTGAAGTGTTTTACTGTTCAGTAAAACGTAGATCTTGATATCGCGCAGAGTCTTTTTTGATAACAATTCAAACTCATTTTTATTTAGGTACTTTGGAATTTACAAACTCATTTTTATTTACTTTTAAATCGGTGTAATGAAAATAAAACACGCTGAAGTCAAGCGTCTTAAGTCTTTTCGTAGATGAGTGTTGCGCTTTAGAAAATACACCGGACCGGATGCTGAGACGTTCTGACGAAAAACTAAGACGCGCCTGCCTGCATAATATATTTACTTTATAATTATTCCACGACTCTTCAAAACAAACGTTAGTTTTGCTCCACTCACGTGAGATGATAAATTAATGTTTGTAGTAGTAGCGTCTAGAACAATTTCTCTAGGGAGAAAGTTCATGTGTCACCGATAGGTTATCGGTTGCCAATATAATAAAGAACTAATTTTGTAGCATGATACAAATAGTTTATGTTACGCGTTTGATTCATTCATGTTATACAGATTAAAAGCTGGTGAATCGATTCTGTAGTATTTCCTGACATATAGGTACAAAACAAAAACGTGCAAATAGGGTAATAATTTTATTAGCCAATTTGTTTTATCATTTTAATCAAAAGTTGTCACTTGTCAATCTGCTCAATTTATCAATTGTATAGTTTTTTTCAAATCGGGTGTAAGGGGTAGGTCAATGAATTGCGAGATGTACCGAGTGAACCCCATTCTTCCTCGAAACTGCATTTAAAATATTAATTACTTTCAAGTTTTACAACCAATTTAACACCGCGCTGCTGTCAGGCAGGTTCTTTTTATAATGTAATTTGCTGATGCGTAAAATAACAATTAAAAAAACTGTACTTACCCTATTGTATATTGAAAAAATTCAGCCATTCTATCTTAAGTTGATTGCAAATATGAAATAACTCATAAGCTTCATCTTCAACAAAAATATTAGTGCAAGGTACTCTCGGACTCAATGATGTAAATTTTTACAGTTGACGAGAAAATCTTCTGTTGCCACGGCGGTCTGTCGCCGGACCTGCAGGCGATGGAGCAGATCCGACGGATCATGCGGCCCACGGACGTGCCCGACCAGGGCCTGCTGTGCGACCTGCTGTGGTCCGACCCCGACAAGGACACGGCCGGCTGGGGCGAGAACGATCGCGGTGTCAGCTTCACGTTTGGCGCTGAGGTTTGTCTCCTTCTTTACATCGGCTCCAAGGCTCTTTTGGCCCCGACACGTTCCAACGTGTGGATGCATCGCGAGCCGCGTCGTTTGAAAATTATCAGATATAGTTCAGCAGATTATCAAGCTTTGATACACAGACTGGTCAACTTTCAATGTTGACGCGAGTGTTGGGGCCATAGCTAGGTAATTTGTCGATCCGCATGTTGGGTTTAATCCAATGTCACAGATTTAACTGATGCCAGATTGATCGTCTACCCACCCATAAACGATCTGTCTTCACGATCCATCTTAGACTTATTGAAACGATGAATCAATTTTAATATCGTTAACGACTTACTATAATGTACACTCTGGATTCTGACGACGACGGATCTTGAAGACAATTGGTTCCGTATATGGGAAGCATAATGGCCGCCTAACAAAATCTAATCGTAAAAACATGTTCCATCTGTGGTAAAGTGGAGTGTATGTAGGCAGGACCCGCCACCACCCATGGCCCCACCAACCTCGCGGTTATACGGGCCGAATCATCGGGAGAGCGCTCGGTACTTGCTCTTGGCGTGTTCCCGAGCGCCTTCTTGACTCCATGTCCCTGTGTCCATCCTGCCCTTTCTGGGGCGGACAATACAGGCACGCACTCGCCCGCAATCCGTCGCAGTCGTGCAGTTATCATTTGTGTGTATGTGGGCAGGTGGTGGGCAAGTTCCTGTCGAAGCACGAGTTCGACCTGATCTGCCGCGCGCACCAGGTGGTGGAGGACGGCTACGAGTTCTTCGCCAAGCGCCAGCTGGTCACGCTCTTCTCCGCGCCCAACTACTGCGGCGAGTTCGACAACGCAGGTAACGTACACCCCGATACGCTAACTAATTCAATACAGATTCTACTTCTACAAGTTGGTCTCCATGAAATGCTCCTGCGTTAGTTCGGCGTGCCTGGAGTACATCGACGATACCAGCGAAGAACATCAGCAGGAACGGTACGGTAGTGAGGCAGATCCACCTTCACCACCTCAACCTTAGCCGCTTTCGCAGTAATCTTGGCAGACAGGCCTCAGATTTGAATCGCTTCTCGTGAACATGCTCATGATTAAGAGCCCCGGATAGGTTTGAAACTGGTCGGGCATACTCCAGGACTTCAGCCATTGTCCTATATCATTATCTAACCATTACCGGCCCACTACAGGGCACGGTTCTCCTCTCAGAGTGAGAACGGTTTAGGCCGTAGTCCACCACGCTGGCCAGGTGCGGATTGCCTTTGAGAAGTGAGAACATTATAGAAAACTCAGGCATGCAAGTTTCCTCGTTCTCCTGTGTAGTAGTAGTAGGGCTATAGAGTAATAATAGTTGTGTGGTGTTGCAGGCGCGCTGATGTCGGTGGACGAGACGCTGATGTGCTCGTTCCAGATCCTGAAGCCGGCCGACAAGCGCAAGCTGTACTCCGGCCTCAACATGGGCCGCCCCAACACGCCGCCGCGCGCGCAGCCCAAGAACAAGAAGAAGTGAGTCACACACAACATTTACACATTGTCACTATTGTAAAAGGGGCCATACATTGATTATATTATATATGTTACTGTAATAGCCCGAACCACGGTAAATCCTAAAATTTTCCGGTAAAACCTAAGATTTACTAACCCTTAATATTAAAAGTTCGTTTAAGACTACATTTGATCTAGGACCCAATAGAACCTAAGTGCCCGGCCTGCGGCCGGGCACCTGACTATTTATGTTCTAACCTAACCTAACCTAGCTTTTGTTTCTGAGCAAAAATTGAAAGAAATAATTAATAATTAATTATTCATTGTTTTATTTCGAAAACCAACATTTACCAGCCGTACCTGGTAAAACCTAGCATGTGCTAAACTCTGATGGTAATAGCCCGAAAAAATTGTCTCTTTTTTGTAAAATCCTTATATTTACCAACTCGTGTCGGTAAATCCTAAGACTTACCGGTAAAACCTAAGATTAACCAACAAACGGGCTTTTACAGTAACATATATACAGGGTACGAGGGGACCGCTATCGACAGCTTTCCGTTATTATAATTACTACCTTAACACAATCCAATACCAATAACGATTTGTCTTATACTTGTAGTATTAATGGTTTGGTATTTAGTGGATTTCAAACGAGTAATGTAAAGCGTGCACAACTCGGGGTCAACACCCCGCGAGCGGCGGGCGATCGGCTACAACCTTAGGTATTTAGGCGTCAGCTGATTGCATTAAATTGCATTTTTTTTTAAATACAGGAAATATTTTAAATATTTTTCGCGTTTGTTTTTTTGTGTATCTTGTTAGTCACCATCACTACTATTACAGGTGTTCGTTTCCGATAGCGGTCCCCTCAACACCCGTTTTAACTCACATCTAAAGTTTTGGCCCCTCCGCCAGTACTTGTCAGGATTGTGACGTGACTGTGTTAGATTAGAGGTACAAAGTACATGTAATAGAAAAATAAAATCGTAATTTTAATCAATTTCATTTAACCATATTGAATGTGTTTCGTATAAGTTTTCTTACTTTATATTAATTAGCAAAATGGTCTCGTCGAAACCGTGATCATAGATATATTTTATTCCTTCCTTCAGAATAATGCAAAATCCACGTACGTAGGTACGAGAAACTAGTATTTCTTCATTATTTTGTCCACTGATAGTATATAGGCAGTCGATACATTTCATTCATTAGTTATACTGAAATTACAAAAATTATCACTGATGCGGTTTGCTAAATTATTTTAATTGTAAGTCAATTTCTATCAATAAGCTCAGAATATATACAGATTTTTGTTATTTACTATTGTATTTCTCAATGCAGAGATCTAATATGAGAGCAGCAAAACAAAACTGAAGGGTACAGAATTACCTTAATAACATTTACTAATCAGATTATCGAAAATAATTTTCAACTAATCTGTTTATTCACTCATATCGTATACATTGTCTATTCATCAAACTAATTTTTTTTAAGGAATGAAGAAAGATTGACTCATCTCGTACCTTATTCATCAAATTAAAGAATGCATATTATATTTAAACAATAAAGAGGTAGGATCATATACGCCTTTCTGTTTCTAAAAAGAACACAATAACTACATATACAATTATTTATGAGTTTTATTTGCAGTAATGCGACTTATCGTTGTCCTAATATCGTATTCATATTGAAAAACGGATTTATACATTTTCGTTCCTCGCATTTCATAAATGTCTTTTCAATAATGTCGAAACACTGTCATTGTGGCTAATTCTGTTGTACACAATCTCTATACCTAAACTAAAATGACAGGCCTAAATCTATTGCTATCCTTTTCTGCAGTGAGCACTGTGAAAGAGATAGGAATAAATTTAGACTTGTCATTTTAGTTTAGGTTTAGATATTGTGTACAACAGAATCGGCCACAATCTCTATTATAGTCATATTCTTACTACTTAATCCCATTTATCGTTCGAGACCATACAAACAGACCTCTCTCTTCCAAATTCAAGCGATTTTGTTGTTTTTGTGACTGCATGTTGCGGTATAAGAACCAGATGAACGGAATTACATTTTTCCTTTTACAGGAGAGTTTTAAAATTGTGAAATTTCACCCCTTTTTAGAAGCCCCTAAATTTGTTTGTCTCAATATACAGGGTTACAGGAAAATATGTAGCAATCCCGTTAATGGGATATAGTACTGGACATTAGCTATCAAATGACCCCTAAAGTTCTAATGCAAAAGTGTATCGTTTTCGAGTTATTCATTTTTTTCTTTTTTTGTAGGTAAAGAGATGTTTGCCACTTTCAAAATTAATAAAAAAAAGGAATAATGTATTTCATGATAATTTTATTTATTTATTGCTGGTACATATCCTTGTTAATAATAAACAGTAATAAAACACGAACAATCTTCAAGGATTTAAAATTACAGCCCCAAAACTGTTAAAGTTTTCGATTTTTAAATTTATTTTTTTGAATAACTTGTAAATTTTCTGTAAAAATCACTATGGCACTTATTCTGCGGATTATTTTAAAAACATCTACGTATTGTCAGCTATCCATCAGTACAAAAAATTACAGGAAAAAATCATAAAGTCACGAAAAAATTACACAACAAAGAGCCCAGCAGGGCAATTCAGAACACTTCGATTCGGTTTCGGTTTCGACAACTACCCTGTCGATACGGTTATTCTGAATTAAAAATACATCTTATCGTACGATAAGTAATTCAGAACACTTCGATAACATAATTATCGATCGATTCGGTAAGTTATCGTACGATAAGATTTATTTTCAATTCAGAATAACCGTATCGACCGGGAAGTTGTCGAAACCGAAACCAAATCGAAGTGTTCTGAATCGCCCTGCAGGTAGAAAATTCTAACAAATGCTATTGTGAAGGAACTAAATCAGGATCAAGGTAAAAACGACTTTAGTGCTAAATAGTTAAAAATTATGATTCAATAGGGTCAAAAGTTAAGATAAAATTGGTCAAGTGCGCGTCGGAGTCGCACAGGAAGGGTTCCGTACCATTGTACAAGAAATAACACTTTATTTATTTTTTTTAATTTTCATGGCAGCCATTTTGAAATTTTTAGTATGTGTTGTTATAGCGGCAATAGAAATACACATTCTGTGAAAATTTCATGTCCGTCTGTCCGTCCGTCTGTCTGTCTGTCCGTCCGTCCGTTCGTCAGCGGGCTGTATCTCGTAAACCGTAGTAGGTAGAGACTTGAAATTTTCACAAAATGTGTATTTCTATTGCCGCTATAACAACACATACTAAAAATTTCAAAATGGCTGCCATGAAAATTTAAAAAATTAAAAAGTGTTATTTCTTGTACAACGGTACGGAACCCTTCCTGTGCGACTCCGACGCGCACTTGACTGATTTTATCTTACCTTTTGACCCTATTGAATCATAATTTTTAACTATTTAGCACTAAAGTCGTTTTTACCTTGATCCTGATTTAGTTCCTTCACAATAGCATTTGTTAGAATTTTCTACCTGGTCTCTTTGTTGTGTAATTTTTTCGTGACTTTATGATTTTTTCCTGTAATTTTTAGGGTTCCGTAGTAAACAAGGAACCCTTATAGTTTCGCCATGTCCGTCCGTCTGTCCGTCTGTCCGTCTGTCCGTCTGTCCGTCTGTCCGTCTGTCCGTCCGTCCTCGGTTAATCTCAGAGACTATTAGTGCTAGAAATCCGTAATTTGGCATGAGTATAAATATTAATCACGCCGACAAAGTGGTGAAATAAAATTTTGATAAATATTTTTTTTTAGGGTAGCTCCCCTACATGTAAAGTGGGGATGAATATTTTTTTTCTCGTCTACCCCATAGTGTGGGGTATCGTTGAATAGGTCTTTTAAAAATACTGTGGGTGTGGGAACATCATTTTTCGATTTCTAGATCCGTTTGTAAAATATGATGTTTTAAAGTGCAAATTTTTATTAGAGTCAAGTGTCCCCCCCCTCTATCAGCCAAATGGCAGTATATAGGAACTTGAAAAAATTCACAGCAGTAGGGTATATAATCAATTTTAAAGGAAAACTATCACGGCTAAGTAGGGTTCACAGGTTAAGGAGTTATATCTGTTTTTCGAGGATTGTGACTACGGAACCCTACACTGCGCGTGGCCCGCCACGCACTTGACCGGTTTTTTTGTACTGATGGATAGCTGACAATACGTAGATGTTTTAAAATAATCCGCAGAATAAGTGACATAGTGATTTTTACAGAAAATTTGCAAGTTATTCAAAAAAATAAATTTAAAAATCGAAAACTTTAACAGTTTTGGGGCTGTAATTTTAAAATCCTTCAAGATTGTTCGTGTTTTATTACTGTTTATTATTAACAAGGATATGTACCAGCAATAAATAAATAAAATTATCATGAAATACATTATTCCTTTTTTTTATTAATTTTGAAAGTGGCAAACATCCCTTTACTTACAAAAAAAGAAAAAAATTAATAACTCGAAAACGATACACTTTTGCATTAGAACTTTAGGAGTCATTTGATAGCTAATGTCCAGTACTATATCCCATTAACGGGATCGCTACATATTTTCCTGTAACCCGTATATTTGACCTAGGAAAAAGGTCAAAACTTGCGTCGTTATGGCCTTGAGGAAGAATTCAGAAGAGAAAAAACTTTTCTATGTTTTGGTATACTTTCATCTGATTCTGATACCGCGATGTTAGGTTAGGGAAGTAGGATATTCAGAATTGTCAGCATGGATGTGTTGAATTAATTAATATTTAATAAATACTAATTTTTAGTCTTTGTTTTAATATTTTCATAACAAAATTATACATTTACAAAGTAATTTAGCTGATTGGTCTCAGCCTTGCAGGTTACACAAGCTGTATTGTGTCTGTAAATCGAATGCAAAATCTAGAGAATGAAATTTAAGAAATTGTAAATAAATTGAACTATTTTAGTTGGCCTTCAAACGTGGGTTTAGAAAGATGACCACACTTACTTTAAATACATGGAAAAACATGCTAGAACAAAGATGCATGCTAATTAAGTATAAATATTTTACCTCAAATCAAACCTTGTGTATGATTGCATAGAATCCATTCTAACGTGTCTGTCTGTCCGTCCCGCAGTTAAACGCCCCAGACCGCCGCCATCGCTTCGGAAGTCGACGACTTGCATGGATTCCCACGTTAATAGTTATATATTTACCCTTCTATTCACTTGAACATTATTGACAGCCTTTGAAACGATAATAATTTTAGCATGCGGAATAAATAAACTGTGCGCCATTATCTTATTCAATGTTACTTGGAATGCCATAATATTATGTAACAGCAAGTGAGTTACTGTAAAAGTTTCCTGAGTGCGGTATTGCGTGTGCTTGTCATTTATTTTACTTGGTGAAAATGTTGGCTTTCACGCTGTCGCTAAATGTAAGGAATTACCGATAGCAGCAATTTAAGAGAAGATTCTGTCGAGCGCATAAAAAATACAGTGATTCTAATTTTAATATTAATTATTAACCAACCAAAATGATTTGTCAAATAGATTCGCGCCCGTATGATTTGGAAACTACATATTCTAACGGAAATCTGATAAACTACAAACACATATAACATATATATATTACTTTCTAGAGCATGTCTACAATATTTCATTGAGTTTGATTGATAAATATTAAAATAGGAATTAAACTTCGTTTGTAAGAGGAGCGCTCGGGGGTGACTTGTCTTAATATAAAAAACTCTTGATCAAGTGAGCATGACTTGATACTATAAAGGTAAGACCGTACTGAGAGGAGTTGCACTGACTTAATATTGTTTTTTGTACAGATAGATATATTAGGTTTTCCATATAAAGTTTCGTTTTATTTATAAAGCACATAAATTAAACTCTTATTGAATTCCAAAGGCTGTCAATTTCGTGTAGTTTTTGTTAGCGGTTTACGATGTACGATAATTGTATATTGAAACCATGAATTAGATAATCAAACTCTTGCTCTCTGAAATGCCACAGGAATATAATGCGTCATGTGAACCACAAGCTCGATATAACGGAGGACTGCATCGCAAAATGCAAATCCGCCTGTAATTTTTTTTTTTACATTTTCTGTCTTGATTAATTATTTTAATTTATTTGCGTTTTTCGACAATTCACTCATGAAAGCGTTTTAATTTTTAATTATTTTTTATTGTTATGCTGACGTTTAATTTTTTCCGTCGAAAGTTGAAATTCAATTTCTCAAAACGAAACGCACAAAGAAATAATTTACCCAATAAATTGTCTCAATTGATCTCAATGAACAATGAAACATGTAATTTGCGGTCAGAGGGCGGGGCTGTAGGACAAGACAATGACTCGCTGCGTTTTTGACATGAACCAAATTTAAAATTCGTTTTATTTTCATTTGATAGTTCCAGAATATGCGAAAGTTTACAAACAGGCGGATTAATATAAAATTTTGCATTGCGGCCAATCTCAAGAGTGTCTATACACTTAACTATTTCGGTGATCACGATCACGTGTCATTTTAGCTGTGACGTATCGTCATATCGGCCGATCGTTTGTCCAACTCTGTGATCTGAACTGTGAACTGTTGTGATCGCGTCGACTGGGATCGTGATCGCCGAAATCAACGTGTAGACCTGCCTTAGTATGCGTGAACCAAGATCATTTGCTCGCATGATCAACAATGCTGGACGGTTGTGTTCAGTCGACATGAGCTTAAAAACTTGTACTACAATATAGTATCGTCATATTGCTGTGGCAAAGTCCTAAGCAAGAAGTTACGTATTAGGCTGAGATCGCACCATTGTTTGTTTTCGGTCAAGATTATTCAAATTTTTTCTTAATTTTCCTAAAATCTACATATTATACAAAAGACCTATGATTAATTTCATGCAAAATAAACGGTTATTTTATTTTTGTTAAATAAATATATGTATCTACCTTTCTATTAACCTCTTGAGAAAATATTCGATCAATTAATAAGTATGTGGTGCGCGCTTAGTCCTAATGCAAATTTTGTACCAAAATTGATCTTACTGAAATGGAGGGTAGTTTTAATTTCTTAATTTTTTTTACGCTGCCAGTGTTGCATGTAAAAACATGTAAAATTTTCTTTTCATAATAATATGGGGAGGGCAAGGAGCGTTAATGTATAACAGTATGATTGTCTAGTATGTATCCGTTGTGCGGTTGTTTGTATGTCTGTCTCTACGCTTGTTTCGTACTCAATATCCAATATTTTAAGGCGCTGCGGGATTTCAGTATAACATTTGATCGTTTTTGACGTATATATTTAAGTTTATTTGTAAAAACCACAAAATCAACGCATATAAAACCAATACATACATAAGTATGTATGATTTAGGTACTTGTATGTATTAAACATGTATATGATTCACAGTCAAATCAAAGAACATTTATATACAAAAACATGATGAATAAAATTGTATTCATGCGAAATTTAAACTGCATAATAAACATTACTATTAGTAATTTATTTTTATCACGTGTAAAATGTCGCTTAAATGACGCATGTAATATGAGAACTTGGAAGTTAATTTTTCAAAATTAACTTCGACTAACTTCAATTAAAATAATTATTTGTATGATAAACTTCAGAGGGAAATACATCACATAAAAAGTCGGCATTAAAAACTAAATATTTTTGCAAATAAAATACTAAAATGTTTCACCAAACTCGAGAGATCTAGCGTGTCATACCGAAATCCCGCAGAATTTAATGACATTGAGGAAAAATGTTAATGATAATATTGAAAGTAATTAATTGATTTATAAATGATAAGTAGTAAGCGTAATAAGCTAAGGTCCTTTATGAGGCCGTCCCTTAAAATGGAGCCATCCATTTATAACGTCATATTTAATTTGAAAACTCTACAAAACTTTATTAGTACTTAAAACATACATTTAAAAATAAACGCCAAAGTATTTTCGTTATTTCTCTACTAGAACGCATAACGCTATTTGTTTGGTTTTAGTACATACCTAGTAGTCAAAACCTGCGCAGCCAAAAAAAATATCTCCATTTCATCAAAACTTCCTCCATTTATTCGAAAGGAGAAAAAGGGAGAACATAGACAATAGTTTGAGGATTCCACTGAAGCCATTCTTTATGAGGATAAGATATTATATTTGTTTTGTGGAGTATATTTTGGCATATAACAAAGTAGTCATTTTGTATTATGACGTTATAAGTGGGAAAGGCCTTGGACGTTTGTTAGTGACGATGTAGTGATGCTTAACGATTTAGCATGCTGACGGTACCCGCTTTTGTTCGATTTTTCTTTCATTTCTTATTCCAACGAAACTGCTTCACTGCGACGCGGATCATCTGTTAAATATTTATCTTTTACGGACTTTAAAAATTACTTCTGTCCAAATTAGAGACATCCGGTTTAGGCTGATTGATTGATTACTTTTATCTTTAAAATTGTTTGTTATTATCGAATAAACATTTGATATTTTGCTAAAGCTGAACGCGCTACGAGCAACTACAAAATTGACAGGTTTAAAAATATTGCTCTCCTTTTCCGCAGGGAGTATTGTGAAAGAGATAGCAATACATTTAGACCTGTTAGTTATATAGAGATTGTTTAAAACAGAATTAGCCCAAATGCCATAAAAATCATACCTACACGATGCCATTCTGCATGACCAAAAAATTATCGGTATTTCGCTTTAAATTTTGTCTATTTATTAAATATAAATTTTCATTGTTTTTTTTTTTTACTTTTTAGGTAACAAATGCGGGTAAGTTTTACCTAATAAATGAAATGTGAAGTTTCAATCATCCTTAATTTTATATACAAACAAAATTATAAATAGATTAAATTTTAAAATTGAAATTTGTAATTCACGCCTGATGTATAGCTTTTTAATTTAATTACATGTTTTATAACGCTGACAAGTGACAAGATGGTCCGTGTGTCCGAACTCCATCGATAGTGTACCATGTCAAAAAACACGTACACGTTACAGCGGGGAACAGTATTTTAATTTATTATTTATTTCCTGTAATTCGCTATGAACCCGACTGAACTGCATCTAGTGGCTCCGGCCGACTTGAATCAATTTATTGATGTATGAACAAGAGAATTAATTGTATATTGATTTCATAAATAAAAATACTTTCTGAATACTTGTGTTTTTTTTATTTTCTCTTCTACTACTAACTAAACAAATTTTATTATGCAAATTCTGTCTTTAGACATATTTTATAAATATTAAAAAACGGTTATTCTAAAATCCATGGTTTGATATTTTGAATATTTTGACTACTCGTTGACGTTCACCAGCAAAGTGTAATAGGAGAATGATGTTTTAATAATCTACAACAGAATAACCAAGATTAGATCTTTTGACACAGTTCATAGAAGAAGACTTCGAGATACTTGTGTCTAAGCCCTCATACGCATTAGCGGTTGCGGTAGCGGTGCGGCTAGCCGCTTTTATATTTTTATATGCAACCGCTAATGCGTACGAGCGCTTAGTGCGTACAAAATGAGCGGTTGCATATAAAAATATAAAAAGCGGCCAGCCGCACCGCTACCGCAACCGCTAATGCGTATGAGGGCTTAGGTTCATAGAAACTCGATTAAATAATGCTAATTCGGTTGTACACAAATCCCTTAAATTGACATGTCAAAACGTTAGTAGTGGGACCAGCACGACATGAAAATTCGTTATAGCCCCAGCCCACACCCATGTCCAGCTGTCAACGGTCCCACTGACCGTCAGGATTTGTGATAATCCCGATGGACTGAACTGACTGAGTGGGGACCAACAGACCGTAACCAAAAAATTGCGTACTCGTTTTCTCGAAGAATTTTGTAAAAAGGACTTTATTTTTAATTACGTTGACGTTTCCTCCCGGAAATAGTTGAGAGAAATGCAATGACGAACTCATTACGTTTTTCTAACTCAACTCTTCGATTGAAAAAAGTTTTTTTAATTCGGAGTCAAATCCTAAACGCAGTTTTTTTTTTGAGGAGTAAGTACGAGAAGAAAGTGCGTGTGTTTATCTGAACTAGCATCATCCTCAAAATATAGGTATAGCTTACTAAGACAAAAGTCTGCAGATTCATCGGCAAGAATCTACCAGCTCTCACCAGCATGGGTTTGCGGTTGGCCAGCAAAATATTGAGCAACAAGCGCCGCGGTTTCACGCCCATCGTGGACCATGCGCTTTGGTAACCTGCCAATGATACTCTATCCGCCTGGAACATAAGATGAGTACCTACCTAAGTATTATTTTGTCCTGAGCCCGTTCCCACTTATCGGGTGTCAAGACTCAAGCCCGACAAAATATTGGGTGCTGTCGACTGCTGTATTCATAAGTCGAAAAAAAATGGACACGCCTTGTCAATGGAAAGGTCTGGCGGGCATACATGATAATTATGTTCTTGATCGTATCGTATCGATCGAATATTTATCGCGCATTCTTACGTCCAAGATCGATAACGACGTTCGTTTCGCACGCGGCACAGTCGCATCCTGGAAAGTAAGGCCTAGGCCGCATTGCGAAATTTTTTCGCAAAATTCTGTGACATATGGGAATGTATGGAGCTGCACGCACATGCGTTTTAAAATTCGCGAGAAAAATATATTAAAATGCGGAATGTAAACCGCGCGAATAATTTTCGCAGTGCGGCCCCGCTCTAAGTATTTTATTTCAATATAGATTTAGACTTGACATCTGACTAGTGCGAACAGACACCGACATCCAATAATTATAAAACAAGTAGGTACCTACAAATTAAAAAAAACCTCGACATTCACCATTTTGTGGTGACAGGCATCTTGGATTTGCATAGTGCTATTCTACTAGTCAAGCCCTTTCATTTGATACCCATATTAAGGGAGTTGTGAAAAATATGTAATCCGCCATTTTGTGGTGGCGGCCATCTTGGACCATACATCAAACATAGCTAAGAACACTCCCGACTGATTCACCTTTCAAACAAAAAAAGCACATTCAAATCGGTTCACCGGTTTGAACGTTACGGTGGAACAGACACAGACTCGTCAAACTTATAACACCCCGTCGTTTTTGCGTCGGGGGTTAATGAATCACGACACCTGATAAGACGTGGGAACGGGCTGGCTATATTTATAATTATTCCGATGAATAAAGTTGACGCCCAATATGGGACACATATTAACCAAGATAATAATTCTGTAACAAGATACTTACCTGCCAGATAATTTGATTTCCATAATAGCAATAAACAAAAATGTCTAAAGCAACAGCGGCCATGTACTCAACGGTAACCATATCGAATTTCTGAAATAATAACAAATATCACAATTTAACAGCTATTTCTATCACTTTTATCTTTCCAGTTAAGTGTCAACTCACTAAAGAAGCAGCATACAGCAATGTACAGAGATACAATGTAACCTGGACAACCCGCAACACAAGCAACGGGGATACAAACTTTTCGAAACGGTCATTAAATTCCCTCACGACCTGCGACATTCGGGCGCAATCTTGCAGCGCTGCGGTTGTAGCGTTATCATATACTGAATTGTATATATCTGCCAAGTAAAAAATATAGTCCACTGTATACCAATTTTATAAAGAAATAGACTAGAAAGTGGGTACATAATTATTAAAATATTACCGAATCGCATTTTAGTTTCGCTGCTTGCCTGCACATGTAAAAACAAATGGCAGTAAATTAATGTTTTATGTACTTTTAAAAGTTTTAGGTAATCTAATTTATTTTGATCGTACAGATGTCTGTAGAACATAATGAATATAGAATTCGCTTACATATTGGGTGCCAAAATATGGATACCAGATTCAACGACTTGACATCTGACTAGTCCGAACAGAGGCACCCACATCCAATAAGTAATTATAAAATGGAATCATGACATCCGACAAGACGTGGGAACGGCCTGGCTATTTTTATGATTCCGATGAATAAAGTTGGCGCCCAACTTGGGACTCTATATTAATTATTGTTTCAAGCCCAAAACAACATCGCGAAATAAGATAGGTTAATTAGGTCACGTAGCTTCGGCGTCTACTGACAATAAAATAGAAAATTCTTCTTGCGCTTGACGTGCGCATTAAAATTGTAGTTGCATACATACTTACAAGATAAAATATCTTATGAAACCAACCCATATCTTGTTAAAAACACCAACCCATGTCTTGTCATAATGGTAACATGAGTCGCTCATTTCCGCTCGATTATACAAATAGCTGTGCTCTTCGTCGAGCTCGATGTCACTGAACTGCCTTGCAAGTGCTCCGTGGTTGACCCCGTGTTGTAACATCGCGGTGTAGCGAGCGTTACGAAGACAACAGCATAGCAGATCCAGTTGACCGCAGAGAAGTATGGCGTTGCAAGCGAACAACGCACCTTAAAGAATGTTTCAATGTAAACCACTTTTATGCGTATCTATAAATTCTATAATAAACTGCTTAGATTAAAGGCGCTTTGTTCTGATGCTTTATTATTGAGAGATTCTTTTAATTGTGAAAATGACGGTTAAAAATTTGCAAATTCTCACCGAGTTGCCCCATAGCGAGCCCCACTAAAATCTGCACAATGCACTGCCGTAAGAATACAAAGACGACGATCATTCCATGAGTCACATCCTTGTAGATCCAATGCTGGAGTGGTTGATCTGTCCACACTATCAAAAGTCCACTCGATTATACAAGTAGGTATGTATTATATAGATATACCTACATACCTATTGCTTAGTATGAAATAAAATATTGCTGCTAAGTCTTGTCTTGTAAATATGTAGGTAGGTATGGTCCTATATTTATGGATGCGGTGAGATTTTTAGATAGGTACCAAGACCAAAAACCAGCTCGAAACTTGCTCATGGTAAAGTAGGTACGCGTACGCAGGGATTACCTAGGTACCTACTAACGTCCCTAAACTCCGGGTTCATTAAACAATCAATATCAAAACATTACGTTCAACGTAAGATATCCTACCTACTTAAAAATATTTGCGTGGACTGCAGAATGTAGATACTTACAATGCACCACAACAGGCAAAAGCACGTACATAATAACACTAAAAAGTGTGCAAGCTGTGTAGATATAGCAAAAATTTCTCGCCGTTTTATAAGATTTCGTCATGGTCATGTTCGTTAAACCTCTTGCAGAATGCCATTTGAAGTTACGGTTCATGAAATCCACCAGTTCGTGCAGCTCGCTTTTGTAAATTGAAAAGTAGGAAACAATAGAGATCGAGGTGATAAGAGGCAATCCCTCGGCCATTATATCCAAACATGCCATGATATCCGTCCATTCGTTGTACAAGTGTACGATTAAAGAAAGCAGTACGTTAGCCAGGACGAATAGAGTGACGCTCAGAGTGGTGTTATTGACGAAAATCTGGAATTCATTCAGGGGTTGCTTGTACCAGTCCCAGCAACCGACACACTTGAGAGGTGCTTCCAAAAATTGCGTATAGTTTGATACTTTATCCGCATCCAAAGTGGATTCTGCTTTATCAGCAGTTAGTGTGAAATATTTCAACATCTAAAAATTATTTAAGTTCATTATGGATCTATTAAGTAGGTAACACTTGATACTATATATAGCTTCTATAGCAATGTCGTTTTCTTTTTTACCTTTAGAAGATGCCCCTCTTGAAACTTTGAACGTCAGTGAGTTTGTCCAATTAGTCACTTAAAACGTCTAAATACAAGACTATTAAGTCAACACATGGAAAGATATGGCGAAAAATAAATTTGTATCTAAGTACAAGCGTTTTATCGGAATAGGTAGGAGGTTTGGCGGTGACCAACAACCTAAAAGCACTAGTCTACACTAAGTGGGTACTTTGTCGGTTTTGTAAAGCATCACACAACTTTTTCGACTGTGAAAATAATTGTGAAAGGTTTAATTGTTTAAACTTTAATTGTTCTCGTTAACTATCCTTTAAACTTTATATCTACTTTAAGGGGGTAATTATAAACTTGTCTACTTATTTCGTTGATCGTTGCAATTAAGTTCTACTTGGAGTTTGCTACGTGATTTAAAAGTTAGCTGGTTGTGGTTGTAATTTCCTTATAAAATATTCAGAAATCAGAAAGCAAGTTTCTATAAGTTATTTTAATGGCATTTTTGACATTTATAATTTAAAGAACATCAATTGAAATAAAAATTAACTACACAGCGAAATTAACATTAGATAAGTATAATTTACGATAAATTAACGTTAGAGATAATCTTCAATCCGAATCTGAAAATCCGCTGTCTTCCTTTCTTCAAGCAGTCTGCACTGATTCCGCATCTCTGAAACAATTTTTTGCCCTAATTTTGTGCATATTCAAATAGGTTTCAACGATTTGCCAAAAACCCCTTTTATAAACCATGAAGAATTAAGACAACCCAAAAAATAACATGTGACAACAATGAGATTATAAGGCTGTCGTGGTGGGTGGCGGTCAAACTTTAAGGGACCTTTCAGATAGACCGGCGCGGAGAGCAGAGCAAATTTTAATCGCATTTAAAATAGAATCTTAAGACATTGAAATAAGCTTTATTTTTACATTTTATCTCTTTTATGATAAGAGGATGCTCGAGGATGCTCCCAATACGCTCTGTGTGAAATATTAAGAGCAGCCGCTCGGCTGCTCGTCGAGCCGGTCGGCTGCTCCATGCTCGTGCTCTTTCGCGCTCGAGCATCCGACCGGCTCCGTTCGCGTGCTCTTTCATGCTCGCGCAGCCGACCGTAGGCCGAATTGCTCTGCCGCGCAAGAGCGTACGCTCGGCTCCGAACTCATCCGCGTGTCCGTTCACACAGACCGGCGCGGAGAGCAGAGCAAATTTGAACGGCCGGTCTGTGTGAAAAAAGAAATGCTCTCCGATGCTCTCCGCGCCGGTCTATCTGAACGGTCTATCGGTCTATCTTCCCTAATGGTAATTGGTAACCGTAACCTAACCAGTTAACTTTAACCGCATAAGTTGCAACTGACACTTAGAGACGTTATCCGAAAACATAAATCCAAAAACCGACTCACTTCTCCTTGGACCTGCGCTGAGCGATTCTATAGATGCGTTTCAATTCCAACAGCGCCCTCATGATGACCACCAGCTGCTGCTCGAAGTCGGTCATCTTCACGTCCATCGCGAGCCCCTTCTGCTTGCAGATCTTCACGTACAGGCTCCATATCGCCGCGCGGACGTGGCAGAGCTCCACGTGCCGCCTCGCCGCGGTGTCCTTGAGCCGGTTGAGCGCTAACTCCCACTTGATCACGCGATTGCGCACCTTGTCGTAGCGCCACTGTAACATACGTTATTTCCGGAGCCATCAGCTGTCAATTTCAACATCACGCGGTTTAAGAAAATCACGCTTTAAAAAAGTCAGGAGCGAATAGAACAAAAATTTATTTCTGGAAATATTGGACTACCCATGTCGAACATCTCATTTTTCATCAGGAATTAGGCGAGTGCGGCTAGATGTAGGTATGTCATGTCAGCGGTCAGGCGCTCTCAAAAAAGTTGTTACCATTAAAGGTACCAAAAACAATTAGGTACCTACTTAGAGAAGATATAAGACAAGTTGGTATCAGTACGTCGGTACCTTCAGTCAATTATTGAGTCAAATGATAAAAGGTTAAATAACTCCGATTGAATGCAACCCAAAGTGGCTTTTTTGTGGTCGAAATGGTAAAACTGAAGTTCTACTACTTCTGCTTACGTATTGGTACATCTGATGGCGATAGAAGGTAAAGTTTTAAACCCAAAGTTTATACTTACCTATTTATAATTTAAATCATTGGCTTCCATACGTAAAAACCTGCTCGTTTAAATATTAACGGGTACGGAAGATCAGCTGGCAAACGCTACGTGTACATAACTACTTATAGGGCAGGTAGGTAGGAACAAATCTAACGGACAAAATATGTCACTAGAACCTCGCGCGTGGAATTTCTTTTCGGCAATTCTTCTATCTGTCTATGGCCGCGTTCCCAATATTTCAATAGGTATGACCTATAATTTACTTCCCGCATTGGCTACCGCCGCCATCTTTGTACAGTCTGAAGCACATGAATCCTTTGCAAGACTAGTGGGCGAATGTATCTACGCATGCAAAACTATCCCTGCTATTTTCGCGTTTTTCCGTTACATTTGTCCCTTACCTAAGCAGGTACTAGTTCAATGCCGGGAAGTGTGAGGCTCTGGTTTAATAAATAAGTGTTTTTACTCTGAGATCAGCGAGTGTGTTGTTCAGGCCCATGATGAACAGTTTCTTCTCCTCAGTGAGAGCTGCGATCTCTTGGCGTGCGTTTTCTAACATTTCTAAATCCCGTTCTTGACGCTCCGCTAATGTGGCTTTAGCAGCAGCTTTGTTGACAAAATAAATCTTTTAAAAAAATTACATGATTATTGTTAGTTACCTACCCGCGATTTTGTCAGCGTTCAGTTTCATTTTTCTCCATCAAACTTGTGAAATTTGGATATTTTTGGTATTTTTATTGAAATTTTTTAACCAGAAAATAGAAGCAAATTATACACTGACAAACGCGGATTGCGACTTTGATTTTAACCCCCGACGTAAAAACGACGGGGTGTTATAAGTTTGACGTGTCGTGTGCGTGTGCGTGTGCGTCTGTGTGTCTGTGTGTGTACGTCTGTCTGTCTGTGTGTGTGTCTGTGTGTGTGTGTGTGTGTGTGTCTGTCTGTCTGTCTGTTCCCCTGTAGCGCTCAAACGGATGGACCGATTTGAATGCGGTTTTTTTTGTTTGAAAGGTGAATTAGTCGAGAGTGTTGTTAGCTATGTTTGATGAAAATCGATCCAAGATGGCCGCCGCTACAAAATGGCGGATTAAATATTTTTTCACAACTCCCTTAATATGGGTATCAAATGAAAGGGCTTGATTAGTTGAATAGCTCTATGCAAATTTAAGATGGCCGCCGCAACAAAATGGTGAATGTCGGGGGTTTTTTAAATTTTTAATTTATACTTGTATACCTGAGAAGTATAGAGAAGATGTAGGTATAAGTATTGGTAGTTAACTAGTTACCTAAGGCTTCGTATCGGTTGAGTACATCCAACGGTTGCTTGAACTCTGGGTAGCTATGCACCACTGACAGAAGATAGTCCTGCGAATACAATTTTCATCACCCATAAAGCTGCATAAAACTGTCTGCATCTGTTTTCCTCCATAGGGGACCGTCATAACAACTTAAACCTACAACATTATCGACAGGTTCCGCGGCAACAGAATACAAGTCAAATACATTTCTAGATATGGCCAGAGGCCAATTGGGAGTTTATATTATACACACGTCAATGTTTATATATTACAAAATCGACCCAGGTCTGGTGGCTTGGCCGTGGCTAACTCAGCACCCAACCGAGAAAACCGTGACGTCAAGCGATTTGGCGGTCAATTCGGAATATAACCAGGAAAATCCGGGAGTGTTCAGCGACAAGCTGCGCAACCAGCGTGGCACGCTGCGCGTGCGCGCCGGCACCGCGCCCGCGTTCAGGCGCGCGCGGCCGCTGCGGGCCGATGTCGACGCCGAGCTACAGCGCATGGAGTCTGCAGGTACTATCGATCCCGCACCTTCCTCAGACTGGGCCTCGTGCTTATCGGTCGTTATTAAGAAAGATGACTCCTTTAGGATTTGTGGAGATTATTATAAAGGCACAGTAAAACCGATGCTGGAAATAAATAAATACTTGTTGCCTAGTTCCGCGGTCTTGTTTAATAATAATTTAAACGTGGGGAAAAGATTTACCAAAATCGATCTTCCGGAAGATTATAGCCGAGTGACCTTAGACTATTCGAAGAAATATATCGTCGTAATTACCCACCCAGAGTTATGTGTTTACAACAGACTGTTCTACGGGTTGTCCTCAGCTCCGTTGATTTTCCAGCATATTAGGGAACAAGTGGTAACTAGGATTTTTAACGGGTCCATATTTTTAGATGACATTCGTATTACCGGAAAAACGGAAGACAAACATATTGAAAATTCAGTTTTTAAAAGGTCAGCGGATGAAAGTCTTTCGGTTCGACAAGATAAATATTTTTTCTTTGAAAAGGAGGGTAGTTATTTAGAGTTTATTATATCGGAACACGGGGTCAGGATTGACGATAAAAATATCGAAGCCGTAGTCGGGGCATCGAAACCAAACAACTGTTTCGAGTTGAAATCATTTCGAGGAGGGGTTAATTTGTTTTCGAAATTTATTATGGACATATCGATGTTATTAGGTCCTTTGTATCTATTGTTAAAAAAGAGGATGGAAGAGACGTGGAGTTTAAAACAGGACAGGGCGTTCGGGGATATTAAGGTAGCTTTCACTAGTTGCCCGGTTTTGATGCATTACTATGAGCGGTCATCGCTTATCTTGTTGTGCGACGCGAGTGCGCGGGCGGCGGGCGCCGTGCTGGCGCAGCGCGCGGAGGGCGGTGAGCGCCCGGTCTCGTACGCATCGCGCACACTCAGTTCCGTTGAGGCTAATAATTATACTCAAATGAAACGCGAAGTGCTAAAATTTCATACGTACCTTTACGGTCGCAGATTTATTCTCCGTACTGACGACGGACTCATAAAAGACGGAGCGACTAGGTCGTGGTTAGAAGGGGGTAGGGTATGCAGGGCTAAAGATTGTCGTAAAAATAAAAGCTGGTGTATAGCGATGGTTGGGGATACGAGAGGTCGGAATATGTACGAGGTCAAGACTGAGGATGGTTTTCAGTTGGTTGGTTCTAGTTTAGCGGAGGCTAGTCGAGACTCGACACGTAACGTCCGTCCGGCGCGCGGCGGTATCCGCACAAACATAATAGGTGTCGACGACTTGGCCGAGTCTCGTACTAGAACACCCCCGGTACAAAATAAACGTGACCAAAGGCGTCCAGTAGGTACTATTCGGTAATGATGTTGTAGCAGTATTTTGATGATATTGTCAAAAATTATATATTATTTAAGTTGGATTTAGAAATATGTATTTAGTTTTAAGTAAGTAAGTATATTAGGATAAAAACTAATTAATATATAAATGTTATAGAGTACCTAATATATTCTTACGAATAATAAAGGGGGGGATAATGTAGTATATAATGCGGGTAGGTTAAGTTCTTTGTGGTAAGCGTCTGTCATTGTGTTTGACGGAGTTCGGCATAAACCGTTGATTGGACTCGGCGTTATTATTTCAATACATTACAGGTTTCATACAAACTGCCATATAAACAGCGGCACGAAACTCGAGCGGTGACCTTCAAGTGCGCGCAGCGTCGTACGAATGAGCAGGACACAATACGATTGGAGAGCTAATCAACGCTTACGAGGGATCCGCGAGAGCTAATCAGTGCTTACGAACGATCCCCAAGCCGTCCCCGCGAGCCCGCGACCGCCTCACCACCCGAGATACCTCATTTTCGACTTCTACGCATTGAAGGTAAACGCTCAAGTTTCGTGCCGGTGTTTATACCTCTTCCAGGTTCGCTCGCTTCCTTCTTAGACCATTGTAACTTATAGGTGAGATCACATTCATAGGCTGTAGACTTGTAGAACAATAAAATAATAACATGCGAATGAACCTCATAGATGGTGTAATCTTGTACTTGTTTCTCCATGAGCTGCTTGACCTCCTCCATCTCGACGACCCGCTGCCGCATCGCCTCCGTCTCGCGCGTCTTGCGCTGTAGCACCGCCGTGTCATCTTCCATCTTGCGCTCCGCGCGGTCGCGCTTCTCTTGATTCTCTCTGATAAACTAGGTAGGTAATAGTAGGGTTATTTTTTTTTAATAACGATAGGCTTATGCTTGACGACAATCATGCCGGATGGAAAGCAATGATGAGTTTAAGTTGGAACGCGCTTACCCAGAAAATGCTTATTCACTCTTGCCTTGAAGTTTTACTTAAGGTGTTACGTTTTCCATACTAACTTCATGTTACCATTCAAGAGCGAATGCATATATAAGTATATATATATTTACACTGAAATTACATCGCACAGCCTTAATATAATTTTTAATTTGCGCGAAATTATATTTACATAAAGAAAACATTACATAGATAGCTTAATTATTATAATAGCCATCTATTAAACGCTGTATTGCCTAGCTGACCGAGATGGCTTTACTTCACTTTTAGCTGTTTATGTAATGTTTTCTTTATGTCAATAAAATTTTCCGCAAATTAAAAATTAAATTAAGGCTGTGCGATGTAATTTCAGTGTAAATATAAAATCCGTTCGTTCTTAAATGGTAATAATAAATTAGTATGGAAAACGTACCACCTTAAGTCGTACGAGGCGGACGCGGGAAACACGGACGCCGGAAGGGCGTTCCATACCTTAGCGGTTCGTAATAGTTGACGCCAAAAAAATATTCGCCTCTGAATATAACCGCAAGCGGCAAGATGCGTCGCAATAGCATATTTTAGTTAGCAGACTGAACGACAAAGTATCGATCAACCTTTGCACAGGGATGCCAAAGCTCACGACTTCACACTGTTTTATGGTGGAATGGTGAAGGGAGAACTAGGTTATGAAGTTCCTAGGTTATGTCCAGTTTGCATATTTCAACCTAACCATGGTTCTTCTACGGAACTCCCTATACTTATTTTGTTTTGATCTTCGATCACACATTAAATGATTAAGGCAGATTGATATTGGGTAAGTATACATTTGCTAGTCGCGTCCGGTTACTTCAAACCTTTTAAAACCCTGTCGACAAAACCATAAGATCTAGGTAACTATATTATATTGCCATTGACATTAGACATTTTGAAATTACAAGTGTAAATTAAAAATTTAAAAACCCCCGACATTCGCCGTTTTGTGGTGGCGGCCATCTTGGATTTGCAATATTAACATTCTACTAGTCAAGCCCTTTCATTTGATACCCATTTTAAGGGAGTTGTGAAAAAATATGTAAACCGCCATTTTGTAGCGGCGGCCATCTTGGATCGATTTTCATCAAACATAGCTAACAACACTCTCGACTAATTCTCCTTTCAAACAAAAAAAACCGCATTCAACGCACGCACGCACGCACGCACGCACGCACGCACGCACGCACGCACGCACTCACGCACGCACGCACGCACGCACGCACGCACGCACGCACGCACGCACGCACGCACGCACGCACGCACGCACGCACGCACGCACGCACGCACGCACGCACGCACGCACGCACGCACGCACGCACGCACGCACGCACGCACGCACGCACGCACGCACGCACGCACGCACGCACGCACGCACGCACGCACGCACGCACACACACACACACACACACACACACACACACACACAGAGAGACACGTCAAACTTATAACACCCCGTCGTTTTTGCGTCGGGGTTAAAAATCAATGCGGACAAGCAATTTGTACTTGAATTCAAGTGATTGGACATCTTGTTTTTGTGATCGAAGACTTTGGTCAACTAATTCTGTATACCGTAATCAATTATTATACCTTGTTGAAGCTAATAAAGGACTCCTTCAGCAGCATCTCCTTCTCGCGCAACTCTTGCCACTTGTTGTCCATCGAAGCCCTGTTGATTCTCTCCTCTTCCCTCTTCTGAGCCAGCTTCTCGTCCGCCTCCATCAGGTCTCTGCGAGCCTGTTCCATCAGCACTTGTGGGGTTGGTCGAGCCACGTCCCATACTGGATATTTTCTAGTAGAATATTATAAGGTTGTGTAAGTACAAAACAAAGTAATAAGAATGGCGACAGCTTTGATTATCTAGAGTCATTAATCGAAGGGCGACAGGCATCAACTCATTGCATTGGTTATAAGCATGGTAGACAAAAGTCAGTAACAAGATGGGTGACCTTCGACTGACCGACTGAAGACTGATGTTGTCCGCTATTGTACCTGATTTTTGTACCTACGTAACAGAACGAATAGGTTAAAATTATTATTTTAAAAAAGGCGCTCATTTTGTAATTATAATTTAAAAAGCGCGCGAAAACCGGTGCGTGTTAACCGCATAGAGACAATAATAATAATATAGAGGTGCCCTAATGTCCTATAGAAAATAGTGGATCGGAAAATAGCTCAAGCTTATCAAAATTTTCATAAGTGTGTAAGAGACAACATTACATTTTTGACATAATAATAAAACAGTTTGCGGCAGACTCATTACAAAAGATGGCCTCCATAAAATGTATACATGAACACTCACACACACACAACTTGAGACATCACAATGAACACGCCAGGGACTGAATAACCGGAATTTAATGGTAGTTTTATTTAGCGGTAATGGGCCTACCCTTTTAATAAAAGTAGCGAATTGTTTAAATACATATAATTTCGGTACCGCTTCATTTCGGTACCTCTTTATTTCTGTACCTTTAGCGGTACCGAAATCTATCTTCTATCTATAATATAATAAAACTGTAACAGATCCAATTCTGTACATTGAAGATATTTTGAAAATTTTTATTAGAGGGCACTCTATAATCGATACTGAATCCAAAACTGCAATTTTTTTCATTTTTGTCTGTCTGTCTGTCTGTCTGTCTGTCTGTCTGTCTGTCTGTCTGTCTGTATCTTGGCCGCGCATCACGCCGAAACTACTGAACGGATTCAAATGAAACTTGGTACGATTTGAGTTTATACTCCGAGGTAGGACATAGGATACTTTTTATCCCGAAATTCAGCACCGTTCCCTTGGGAGAGGGGAAGAAAGTTAAAACGTGTATTTAGCTGTAATTCATTAACGCGTAGTTCGATTTCACTCATTCTTTTTTTGTTCGAAAGGCAGTACTTTAAGTATTATCCCGTAAATATTTCAAGGTCATAGGTTTTTTAGTTCAGAAATGACAGACATTTATTGCGTTCAAATAACTTGAGACCCGGATCTTTGAACGTACGGCTTATTTTAAACTGGTGTGCGTTTAAATTTATGTATGTCGATCTGTCTATTAGTTCCAGCTAATTTCCGAAACGGCTGGATCAATTTTGACGGAACTTTCAATGGCAGATAGATGATATTATAAGGAGTAACTTAGGCTACATTTAGTTTGGGTACATAAAATAATTATGGGATCCGATCCGATCCTATATAAATCCTATAAACATGCGAACGAAGTCGCGGGGGTCAGCTAGTAATATAATAAAACTGTAACAGATCCAATTCTGTACATTGAAGATATTTTGAAAATGTTTATTGGAGGACATTCTATAATCGATACTGAAGCCAAAACTGCAATTTGTTTAATTTTTGTCTGTCTGTCTGTCTGTCTGTCTGTCTGTCTGTATCTTGGCCGCGCATCACGCCGAAACTACTGAACGGATTCGAATGAAACTTGGTACGATTTGAGTTTATACTCCGAGGTAGGACATAGGATACTTTTTATACCGAAATTCAGCACGGTTCCCTTGGGAGAGGGGATGAAAGTTAAAACGTGTATTTAGCTGTAATTCATTAACGCGTTGTTCGATTTCACTCGTTCTTTTTTTGTTAGAAAGGTAGTACTTTATATATTGTCCCGAAAATATTTCAAGGTCATAGGTTTTTTAGTTCAGAAATGACAGACATTACAACCCTGAGTATTGGGTTCAAATAACTTGGGACCCGGATCTTTGAACGTACGGCTTATTTTAAACTGGTGTGCGTTTAAATTTATGTTTGTCGATCTGTCTATTTGTTACAGCTAATTTCCGAAACGGCTGGATTGATTTTGACGGAACTTTCAATGGCAGATAGGTGAAGTTATAAGGAGTAACTTGGGCTACCCATTTAGTTTAGGTACATAAAAGAATTATGGGATCCGATCCGATCCTATATAAAACCTATAAACACGCGAACGAAGTCGCGGGGGTCAGCTAGTCTATAATATAATAAAACTGTAACAGATCGAATTTTGTACATTGAAGATATTTTGAAAACTTCTTTTGGAGGGCACTTTATAATTGATACTGAAGCCAAAACTGTAATTTTTTTCATTTTTGTCTGTCTGTCTGTCTGTCTGTCTGTATCTTGGCCGCGCATCACGCCGAAACTACTGAATGGATTCGAATGAAACTTGGTACGATTTGAGTTTATACTCCGAGGTAGGACATAGGATTCTTTTTATCCCGAAATTCAGCACGGTTCCCGTGGGAGAGGGGAAGAAAGTTAAAACGTGTATTTAGCTGTAATTCATTAACGCGTGGTTCGATTTTACTCATTCTTTTTTTGTTAGAAAGGTAGTACTTTAAGTATTGTCCCGTAAATATTTCAAGGTCATAGGTTTTTTAGTTCAGAAATGACAGACATTTATTGGGTTCAAATAACTTGGGATCCGGATCTTTGAAGATGCGGCTTATTTTAAACTGGTGTGCGTTTAAATTTATGTTTATCGGTCTGTCTATTTGTTCCAACTAATCTCCGAAACGGCTGGATCGATTTTAATGGAACTTTCAATGGCAGATAGGTGATGTTATAGGGAGTAACTTAGGCTACATTTAGTTTAGGTGCATAAAAGAATTATGGGATCCGATCCGATCCTATATAAAACCTATAAACACGCGAACGAAGTCGCGGGGGTCAGCTAGTAAAAAATATAGTTTTATTTCGGTACCGCTATTTATATCGATATTTTTATCTAATAAGGCTTTACTTTGATGTGCCGTTGAATGAATCCCACCACTTCGGCATTCTTTATTCTTTAATATTCTTATTTTTAGATTTAGAATTTGGAATTTCTTAAAATCCTTACGTTTTAACAAACACAGGAACCGACGGGAAGCGGGGGACGCGCGGCGCGCGGCACGTGGCCAAATTCTTCACCCCCGCGCGCGTGCACCTTTTCGTATTTTTTCGGTACCGAAATCGCAAAGCGGTTAAATAAGGGTATCTTTTATAAAGGTTGAGATTTTGGTACCTATTTTGTACCGGTATGATAACGGTGGTATGTACCAGTATGCTCTACCGCTTTCAGTCCCTGGAACACGCGCCATTTTATGTTATGGGATTGTGCGTGTGTGAGTGTATTTTTGACACGTTTTTAAAGTAGGTATGGCTCCTCCACTACTATTAATTTCTCAATGGTTAACCGCGTGCACAGACTATTTGATAGTTTACTTTCAGGGTTCCTAGTTGCCAGGATATCTACAGTTTCGTGACGTTAAAGAAAATCACGGAGAAGAATTTGTTACTGCCACAATACTATTTTTTTAAATAATTTTATCCTGCGTTGAACTGCTAACACTTTTTATTTGATCCGACCCTTAAAACCTATAGGTACGTAGGTACTTAGATACTTATTCATATTTTTTTACTTACTTTACCATACGTGAACTTTCCATCAAAGATTTGTAATACTCCGATGTGGATTCCACAGGGGGTCCATGAGGAATAGCTATAGGCGCCAGATCTTTCGATATCTTCTTCATTTTACAGCTGACCAAAAAATTCAATTACCTACAACTAGAAGTACAGAACACTTGTACGTAGATACTAATCATTAATCTGTGACTTGTACTGCTAGCGGAAATAATGTAAATGTCAATTTTGACTTTATTTTTAAAATAAACAGAAAGCTGTTGCTGTTGCTAAGAAACAAAAATAAGTAACTATAATAATTAATCATCCAACATGTTCGGTCCGACCACGGACCCGACTTGCTCGGTTGGAGTTCAGCCATGCGATTGTGTGAATATCGCTTAGATTCGGTTTAAAGCCACAGACGTATAAAGAGAAGCAGACCTAACATAACAAAAAAATTGGCGTGCCAATTACGCCTACATACAAATTTCACACACACATTGACAGTAAACAGGGCCGAACTCATGCAAGCGAGGGTGAGGGACTGAACTCGTAACGCGGAATCAGACTTAGGCGTCGTCGCCGTATTAGAAAGCGATTACGCGGTCATCGCGCGGTTGATTTTGTATCTATAATCGCGCGAACATTGAGATTATTATTCGAGTCACTAGGCCCTTGAAAGTATAGTCAAATAACACTATTGCCAGATTAGTATAGATAGTAAAGCGTAGCGTAGTGACTGACCTGCAGGCCTATAATTATTAAGTATCTGTGATATGAAATTTATTGTAGATACTAATCATTAATCTGTGATGAAATTAATTTGAAAACTACGGTAAAGTGGCATCAAATTGTTAAACCCTTATTTTACATTCTGTAACCTTAATTTCCAACTGGGATGCAGTTCATCATCATCAGATGTTACACAATGTAAAATGATGGTTTGATAATTATTTGATGGGCACATTTTCATAGGTTCTAACGTTTTCGTTACCACTGAGATACAGAATAGGCCTGCTGATTTATGATTCGCTTCGTGCTCTATGTTATGACGTGACACTTCACTCGAATGAAATAGGTAGGTAGTTAAACTAGTGAAACGCTAGTTTGTAAACTATTTATCAAACTAACTTTTTACTAGTTTAACTACCTAACTATTTCATTCGACCTACCTTACCTATGTAAAATGAGTAAAATAAATAAAAACAAACAAAAGTTTCAATTATTTATTTTTAAACAAAACTAAGTATTTTCTTAATAATTTCATTCCGATAGATTGCTTTGCTTTGCATTATGCTTCATTCTTAAATCAAAATAAAATTTAACAATCACCTTAATCATTATTTGCAAATGATTGAAATCATGTTCATCATTGGTCTTAAACTCACTACAATTATTCGATAAATCAGCTATATACATTATCATGCTATTATAACTTATATATTTTCCTTTAATCATTTTCAAAACTTCTTCACACGATTGAATTATTTTAATCAAACCATTCGATGGGTAAATCAAATCTCTCCTGTCCTTTTTGTTGTCCACTAAATGTGCTTTAAAATGCTTAGAACATAGTACACTCGATGATTTGGGATGCCAATTTTTTTTATTCATGTTGGTCAACCAGGCATTTCTTAGTTTTCGTCCTTTGGGAACCTGAAAAATGATTTCATTTTTATAATTTGTCCGTACCTACTTTTATCTAATCAACCTTCAAAATATACCTACTAAACAAACCTTGAGCCTGAATACGGCCCTGTAAAATTGCACAAGTATATGAAACATCAAACGAGATCAGAGTATTAAATTATTGATAAATATTGCAACAGGGATCTACTAGAACCAAAATTACTATAACTATTTACGAGTTTTGGACATATAATAAATAGGGACTGCTTCTAAAATGCCGAACGATTATTATTAATCTCACAGTAACCATGTAAACAAATTACGAGACTACGGCACATGAAAACTTACCGATAACAATTAATTTCAGGTGTTTTCCTTTATGAAGAATTGCTGCACAGAGGTGCACTACACTTAACCTTTACTAGCACTTTATTTTAGTATTCTTGGATCTTAAGACTTGATTTTAATGCAAAAATAAAATAATAAACAACTCGCAGGATAAGATCTTGTTTTTGACATCATTTGACATATTGCACCGCCATCATGCTAAGCTGTGCTTACCAAGATGGCGGTTTGCCTCAAGCTAAGATATTGTAATATATACTCTAAATAGATGTCACGTTTACATCTGTCTGTGGTCACAAGTTTTTTAATGACACTTGACGATGACACGTGACGTGCTAGTGATGTAACTATCGATATTTTGACTGTGAGGATCTATAGGGACACAAATACAATATGCGTGTTTAAATATGTGCACCATGCTCTAATATTACATTATGCGAAAGTGTGTCTTTCTGTCTTTTACCTTTTCAGGGCCCATCCGATTTGGACGAAATTTTGTACACAGACAGCTTGCATCCCGGGAACCGATATCTAAGGCTACTTTTGTCTTGCAGTATCAAAGCGTTCCTACAAGATTAATAAAATAAAAACCTAAGCTCACGTGAATGAAGTCTCGGGCATCATCTTGTTAGGAAATACAAGAATAATATGTTTCATATTATAGTATATTTTTAACCAACTTCAAAAAAGGAGGTTGTATGTATGTATATATGTATGTATAGAAGTATGTTCGCGATTATCTCCGCAACTAATGAACCGATTTTGATGATTTTTTCACTATCATAATCTACATACTTTCAGAAAGTACACATCGAAAAATATACATATATATATATATATATATATATAAAAAACACAAAATATACATATCCTTCTAAAACCTTTGTTGTGCCTTCTAGAACTGAAATAAAATCGAGTCTTTTTGGAGTCGATGAAACTTTATAAACGGTGTTTCGAAAATACGATCATACAAGCTATTTTTAAGAAAAATTAAACCGACTTCGGTCCAGCAATCTCAGAGGAACCGCGGTGCACCAGTCAAAAATATTAGTGACATGTGGGTACATTTATGCGTGTAACTTCGCACATATGAATGGTAACTAGGTGTGTTATACATATACTAAAACCTTCCTGAAAGTACTATGTAGATTACAATAGTGAATTGTTTTGTCTCGAAATACAAAATATTTATAAATTTAAACCTATTTATATTAATAGGTAGTAATATTATACTTCGTGCAATTTGCACATTGCACACGTTGCACATTGCACGAAGAACCGATGGACGTTGGGGTCCCAAGGTGCTTGAATGGCGACCTCGCACCAGCAAAGGAAGCGTAGGTAGACCCCTCCACTCGATGGACAGACGATTTCAAGCGAGTCGCTGGTAGCCGCTGGAATCAGGCGGCACAAGATCGTGTGCTGTGGCGATCCTTGCAAGAGACCTATGTCCAGCAGTGGACGTCCATTGTTTGAAACGAACGAACGAATATTATACACTTACTAAATTTCTTTGAACATTAATGTTTATACGTCACTCCGTTAATGTGCGAATGAAAACTTCATTGGCGGAATTTTCTTCTGCATTACAGACATCCATTGGTAACGGTTCTCTTGCCTTAAATTAAAAAAATCAGACGTGGTAGAACATTTTTCACGTTTCGCTTCAGCGTTTTTCATACACCAATAATAGCTTTTAGGGTAAAACTTTTAAAACGTGCCGCCTTGATATGGGTTATGGGATGGGGGGAGGGAGAGGGTAAATCATCCAGTGTTGAGGTTAGAATTGATTTTCGTTGTTTTCTTGAAAACGATGAATTACCTTATTATAAGAGTGTTAGCATTATACTCGTGGACCAAACATCTATCACTAATGACTATTTTATCTCTGAATTCGTGCCAAAGACTATTAAGTCCAACCCTAGTATTTGCATGTATTTTGCACCTTCACACAACACTAGCATGAAATTATGGTATTATTACAAATATTTGATATTATTATAATTACCAATGTGTCTATATGCGGCAAAAATAATAGCGTTTGCTTTTAAGCGCCTCCATTTTAAATTGTTTTTGGGCACAAATCAATTAAGTGTGAAGTGTTTTGAACAAATATGACTGTGTTTCTGCGATGTCCAATATTGCGGTCTTATTCTTATTCATTTCTTATTTTTGGGTTCTTTGGAAATCTGTAACAAATAAAAATTTAGCGATCATGATACAACAATCTAGCACGCGGAAATACACGTAAGTATTCATTGTGTGTAGTGGCTACGGAATCTAATGTTCAAAAATTAAAAAAAAACCCCGACATTCACCATTTTTTGATCGCGGCCATCTTGGATTTGCATGGTGTTGTTATTCTACTAGTCAAGCCCTTTCATTTGATACCCATATTAACGGAGTTGTGAAAAATAAATAATCTACCATTTTGTAGCGGCGGCCATCTTGCATCGATTTTCATCAAAAT
The DNA here is from genome assembly GCA_920104075.1 of Melanargia galathea. Classification (NCBI taxonomy): domain Eukaryota; kingdom Metazoa; phylum Arthropoda; class Insecta; order Lepidoptera; family Nymphalidae; genus Melanargia; species Melanargia galathea. Next base: position 24,408,695 of record OV049857.1, read on the forward strand.
AGCTGACAACACTTTCGACTAATTCACCTTTCAAACAAAAAAACCGCGTTCAAATCGGTTCACCCGTTTTAGCGCTACAGAGGAACAGACAGACAGACAGACACACACACATACACACACACACACAACACATACACACAGACACATCAAACTTATATCACCCCGTCGTTTTTGCGTCGGAGGTTAAAAATTTTATCGCACGTAATCGATATGCAATTTTAGTACATCACTATGCTAAAAAACATAACCTTTATTAGTCAACAGAAAATATTTAAAAAATAGGCAAAAATGGGTGTAGAATTGAACACGATGATGGTTTCCAAAAACTACAAATAACGTTACATAATTTTAGATTATATTTACATACAAAACTATCAAAACTCACCGATGAAATGATAATATTTCTTTAAAATTTTCTTTTCGGCCCCTATAGGAATTACATTCTTTCACAGCACAGGACATTATAATGAAACTACGGAAAATTTATCAAAAATAACTTAAGATCAAACATTTATAAATTCTTGGAAGAAGAACACCAAAATAATAAACATTTATCAGCCTCGTGATTGATGTTTTTGGAAAATTATGATGCGACTAAATAAGGACTAAATTCAATTATGACACATCCAAAAACAATATAGTAATGATGATTTATGAGACATACCTATTTAATTTGGTAGGATTAAATTTATTAAAATTTAACAAATAAGTCCATTTGACAATCAATTTAGTGACATGCTTAGAAATAATAAAAAGCAAGTGCGATTCGGTGTTTCATTTACACCTAGACAGGAGTCATTTAGGTTAGGTGAGTACAATAACTGTACCTCAAGTTAATTTTTAGCTTCAGATCTCTTAGTTAATAGATCAATGGCCTCAAGACCTATTTTTTCTATGAGTGCGTAAGTGTTGCAACAACAGAAAAAAAAGAGATAGAGTATTATATTTTTGTTTGGAGAGAAACAAGCGAAGATATTATTTATTCTTTTAGATGTAGTTGTGAAGATTATGTTAGGTCTGCTTCTCTTTATACGTCTGTGTTTAAAGCTAATCTAAGGAATTCATTTGACGGCTTTCGAGCGGCGTGACGCGACGCGCCGCGCAGCGCCGCTCAAGTGCGGTCCGGCCTTTAATGTATGGTTCAATGTATGGTATTCATTTATGATTTGGATCGTTCTTCTAAACTAAAAATGAATGATAGTTAATTAGAATTCTCAATGCTAAATGTCAAGTCAGTTTTTAACCCCCAACGCAAAAACGACGGGGTGTTACAAGTCTGTTCCCCTGTAGCGCTCAAACCATTGACTCTATAGGAAGAGGACTTGGCATAATGTCCTATAGAAAATAGTGGATCGGAAAATAGCTCAAGCTTATCAAAATTTTCATAAGTGTGTAAGAGACAACACTACTTTTTAAACATAACAATAAAACAGATCGTGGCAGACTCGTGACTTAAGATGGCCTCCCTAAAATGTATACATGAACACTCACACACGCACAACTTGAGACATCACAATGAACACGCGCCATTTTAGGTTGCGGGATTGTGCGTGTGTGAGTGTATTTTTGGCACGTTTTTAAGGTAGGTATGCCTACTCTACTTATTATTATTATCTCTATGGTTAGAGAGTATTACCTACATAATTGTGAATCTGTGTTGCTTCTGCTATCCTATATGTTATTGGTCTGTGGTTTCTGCAGTTTGCTTCAGCCCCCTGATTGTGTAACTTTTGACGATGAAATGGTATTCATGTGATGGCCTTAGGCATCAAAGTAAAATAAACCATAAAATCATTGAAATAGAGCTCAATTTCGTGTATCCATTCTTATACGTTTAGGTATGTACGATACGATCCATAACGCGCTATGTTAAAATCAGTTGTACTGAATTTGTGACTTTAAATTAATACATTCAAGGAATATTTTACTTTAATGGCCTTAGACCATCAAATGAATACCATTTCATCGTCAAAAGTTACACAATCAGGGGGTCTTAGAGACTATAGTATATTAGTGATCTGTGGTTTGCTTTGCTGTCATCTGTATTCTGTGATTTTTGTAGGTTAGGTTAGAAATTAGAATATCCAATTTGTAGGATTAAAAAAACAATACAAAAATATTAGACATAGGTATTAAATTTTGTTAAAGTACTCTTTACAAGCAATCATTTCGGACCAACGAAAAATGGAGTTGAACTTATCTTTCATTTCTGGATTGGGTTGCGGTATTTGTATCGGGATATCAATTTTTGCACTGAAAAAATATCTTGGATTGTTCACCGAGACTGCAAAAGCTGTGAAAAAGGTAATTTTATCGATTTTAATAATTCAGTCAATACACTATACACAAAAAGCTGTGATAGCCTAGTGGTTAGGACGACCGACTTCTAATCGGAGGTCGTGGGTTCGATCCCAGGGCACGCACCTCTAACTTTTCGGAGTTATGTGCGTTTTAAGTAAGTATTGAAATATCACTTGCTTTAACGGTGAAGGAAAACATCGTGAGGAAACCTGCATGCCTCAGAGTTCTCCATAACGTTCTCAAAGGTGTGTGAAGTCTGCCAATCCGCTTGGCCAGTGTGGTAGACTATGGCCAAAACCCTTCTCACTCTGAGAGGAGACCCGTGTTCTGTAGTGAGCCGTTAATGGGTTGATCATGATGATGATGATGACTATACAGTCCAGTAGATGTTATTAAAATCTAGAAGTTTTATAAATTCATGTTCTCATTATAATAATATACTTACATACTTATTAAATTGAAACAATGTCTGAAGCCATTGAAATGATTAATAAGAAGTAATCAATAATCATCCCATTAATTTTCCAGATTACATCAGATTCAGAATACAAATTAGTATTAGTTGTACGGACAGACCTAAACATGGGCAAAGGAAAAATCGCAGCACAATGTAGTCACGCGGCAGTGGGGGCTTATGAAAAAGCTTTAAAAAGAGACCCAGAGGGTTTGCGGAGCTGGCAAATGACCGGCCAAGCCAAAATAGCGCTCAAAACAGATTCTGTAGATGAAATTAAACAAATTGCAGACAACGCTAAGAAGTTGGGACTTGTCACTTCACTCATAAGAGATGCAGGAAGAACTCAAATTGCTCCCAACTCTATTACAGTGCTTGGTGTTGGACCTGCACCTAAAGATGTTATTGATAAAGTAACTGGGCATTTAAAATTATTATAAGTGTAAATCTATATTCATGGCTTTTATTTTCAAAGCACATAAAATCTCAGAAAATTGACGGATGCATTATTTTTAAATCTGTCAATTTAGATTAGAGATGGTGTGATGGTAAAGCCCATTTGCACATATCAGTTAAGCATCAGTGCTACGGCTGGCACAGTGAAAAATATGTTATTCTCTATGAACTGACACTGAAACACTGTTGTCACTGATATGGACAGGTGTGAACGTGTTTATAGAGAATGTATTTTTCACTGTGCCGGCACTGATGACAAATAAATAAATTTGAATTTGATGCTACACTGAGGCTAGGCGTATGCTGAGACGCAGGTCCACGCAGGGCAGAACAGAGCAGATTTTGTAAAGCATGGAACATCATTGAATTACGTATGCTGCGGCGCAGGCACGTGCGACGCAGACATGTGTCTGTCCTGCTCTGCGTCTCGTTGTAGCGCCGGCACAGAATTCTGCCTGACGCGTGCTCGTCGCATTTTGTTGCAATGATAGAACATTTAATTGAATTAGTTCGTTGTGAACCTTGTTTGTATGATACAAATCATCCAGACTATTCAAAAAAAATATTGAAAGAGTTATCCCAAACAAAAACATTTCATGTGAATAATAAGGGCAAGTTCCTATCAAAAAGTTTCGGCCATTAAAAGTACTGATATCAAAAATTATGGCCAAGTTCTTTGCTAGGCTCGATAAATGGAACCATACAGTTTTAGAAGGTCATATCTTCGACCACCTTCAAGATGTCATCGCATTCCTAGGGATCCTGTTAAAATATTAAATAATTTATGTCTTAATAATAACACCGGAATTTGAAGCTCATTTGGAACTGGCAATAGTTTTCTTGTTTTCAACTTGGCAACATTTTTGTACTCCTTTTGTTTAATTTAAAAAATGTTGCCAAGTTGAAAACAAGAAAACTATTGCCAGTTCCAAATGAGCTTCAATTTATGAGGGGGGTCAAAACAGCTTGAAATGGTTCGTGTAACTAGACACACTGGCATGCTTTACGGCCGGAGGAACTTGCCGGCCGCGCTGCCGCGCGTCTAGCTTATGGGTGAGAACTAGCTAGGATGCGAATGTCAGCTGCGTCGCAAGCATGCGGAGTGGGCACATGTCTGCCTCAACTGCCCTGCCCTGCACTGTGCTGTACTGTGCTGTGCTGCGTGGCCTGCTTTTCAGCATACGTCTAGCCTAATACGTGCGAATCGGTCTACTACAATTACTATATTTAATATTCAGTTATGTAGGAACAGATTATAGAAAAATTAAAACATCTATTGAACAGTAGGCCATTAACACAAAAACACAGTGAAGACTTGAGATTGAAACACATGTAATTTTAGATAGGTATAGTTAAAAGTAAAAAAAATTAAGACAGGTTATTATTGAAAAAAAATTATTTGCCACAAACTAAGGCCTAGGCCGCACTGCGAAATTTATTCGCGCGAATTTTTTCGCAAAATTCTGTGACATATGGGAATGTATGAAGCTGCACGCACATGCGATTTAAAATTCGCGAGAAAAATATATTAAAATGCGGAATATAAACCGCGCGAATAATTTTCGCAGTGCGGCCCCGCTCTAATTTCAAATATGTTGCGGGCACATTTGACGGATAACAAGACCTGGGGGGTTATTCTGTAACTTAGTTAGCAACTGAAAATAGTTGCCAACTATTTAGTTCGATATACATTGCTGCTTTACTGTGTGAAATTATGAAAACACTTTATAATTTCCCACAGTAAAGCAGCAATGTATATGGAACTAAATAGTTGGCAACTATTTTCAGTTGCTAACTAAGTTACAGAATAACCCAGCTGATCATACTGTAAAATGTAATTACTTCAACACTATTTATTCACTGCTTCACTGGCAGATGTAGTAAAAGAAATATTTTAAAAACAAAACATGAAATTCCTACCCAACTCTGGGTATACCAATTAATTAAAAAAAAATAAAAATCTTATGATTAATAGTTTGGTCATTTTACCAAAAAAATAATTGAAATCTTAAAAAATATAATGAATATTTTATAGCATTCAAAAAATCCTATAAACATATTCACATTCATAATAATCATTAATCACTATCCTTCATACTATCTACTTAACCCTAGAATCGTACCCTTGGGGTACAAACGGAACAAAAATTTAAAAATCGTTCAGAACTTTTTTACTATAAGTCGGATATTTTAGCTTCTTAAGATATTCACGTGGGGCGAGGAGAGGCACAAAGTCTTCAGTCGATCGTCGATCCTGCTACTTTGTAGATGCGGTATACTGACTGTTGGGGTACATCAGTACCCCACGGTACCTTAAACGTAAGTTTTTCATTTAAATTATTTAATGGTTTTTGTGCTGTTTGTCTAAAATATTTTATTACTATCATGTTACTATTATTATACAGCAACTTTATGCCCCAATAGGTATCGTATTTATATTATTATTATAATATTAAAAGTTTACAACGCGTTTTTTTGTTTTTAGGTTTCAATATGTATCTTGTATACCTATCTACTTATTTGTATTGTTATTTCATTGTCATGTGGAGCTCATACTTTGTTTTACTTCTTTTTAGGTCTACTGCAAGTCGTAATTTAACTGAAAATGCAATTGAAAATATTCTTCTGAAGATGCAATATGAAGAAGGTGTCGTTTTTGGGGATGATGGAAAATCGATTTATGTATCAATCTTTGCCGACGTACCTACAAATAAGTATTGGGGCTATTTTCGAAAAAACACGGCCACTTATTGCTGTAACTCCTTCAGCTTCCAAATCTGGAAGATATTTATCCTGCCCAAGGTCCAAAGACCACAAATCTTGTTCGCAATGTGCAAAGTGCAAAGTTTTTATAGCAACGAGCATCAAAACAAAATTTGTAAAAATTGCTTGAATAGGAAGTAATTCTAATCTTAATATTGTATTAATTGAACCTTAAATTAATAATAATACGATGATCTATGTTAATTTTTTCATAAAGTTTATAATTTTTTCTGAAAATGTGTTTTTTTCAGGGGTACACTAGTACCCCAGGGTACCGTTAATCAAATTCTAATATGGGTACGGTTCTAGGGTTAAAAAATATGTAGAAAATCTCAAAATGTTTTTGGACCTGTGCAGACCAGGGACTATTGTTTGTGGAGGACAATTAATAGTCCAAGGTTCCATTACCTACTATTACATAGCTGTTGTGGTACTATTACTAGTTACTACTAGCACAGAGTACCTACAGAGGGGAAGCTTCTAGTAAGCGGCCCGCTGTAGGTACACTCACACATATGCGCATGTTTGTCATCCAACTGTACCGGTTAGTGGAACGAGCGCGCGTCCGTGAACCGTTGGTGAGTGTGTTTGTGTGAGTATACCTACAGCGGGCCGCTTGTGGAAGCTTTCCCTCTGTAGATTTACTACTCGTGTGCTACTAGTGTCTGTGATAAGCTATATTGCTTTAAGTGATCAAATTTGAAGGAAAACAAAAGTATGCCACATATTGTCACTTGTCTGTGCAGGCCCTTATCTCTACAATTGCCTAAATACCCTAAAGTTCTCTTATCTTAAGGATTACCTATGGCTTGAGGAAGACATTTTACTTTTACACAGATCACAAAAAATTTCGAATAAAACATGTTATAAAAAATCTAAAATTATTTATAATAGGCAATGGAATGCAACATTTATCCTGTGACTAGGATATTTTTAACAATATATAATAACTTTTTTTTAAGTTTGAGCCACGTTCTTTTTTTATACACGGTGTTTTTTCCATCGTCGATCAAGAGCGGCCCCAGTTAGGTATCCGATGTAAGAAATCTTTAGGTAATATTCAAAATTAGTTCCGGACAATACACATATTAGTGATAAAAAATTATTAAAATTTAAAGCATTTATGAAACAGCCTGTTTAATGTTTTAGAAACTAGGTCAAGCCATTGAACTTGGATACAAGTTCAAGGAAAGATTTATCATACAAGTGAAATTATAGCCAACCAATAGCGAAGCGTATTTTGTAAAAGTCCACGTGGACCGTCAACCAATGTCGACGCTCGCGCTTTTCTTTGATGGAAACCGACAGCCAACGATGCGCACGCGGTGTTCTTTGTTATGTAATATGCCCCGCCCCGTCTAGCCGGCCGCTTTATGCCGCTTATAAGTTATAGTGATGTCCTAAAGGACCTAATAATTGATATCGATATCGGTATGTGATCGATGAAATGGCAGCATAATATGGTCATATCGTGCTTAGGATTCCTCCATATCACTGACAATACAACGCCATAGAACTTATATGGGCACAAGTAAAAAGGCATGCTGCAAGAAACAATACAAGCCCCCGGTTCACAGCGAATAAAATGTTGCAATTACTCTAGCGGCACGCTATGATGGCCGGTTTGACGTTTGTCCGCTCATGAAGTTCCGTATTAATTGATAACGACTTTGAAGGAAATAATTGTATTACTTTATTGACGATAGTGATGTGCAGAGATTCATAAATTTTATCGAATGTAGTTATAGGTTTAGGACTCAAAATTTATTTATTAAATTGATTTCTTAAATGTATACAAGTGTAGAAAAATCAGTTTGCACCATTTAAGGGGTGAATGTACTTGTGAATATGAACAATTTTCACTATGTGGACAAACCTCTGAAATCGCAAAAAAATATCAATAAATTTTTAAAAATGGAATCTAATACGATCGTCACATAGGATCGCTGGCTAGCACAACTACTACCTCCGGCAAACTCGCGTCAATGCTCAATGCAAAACAAAGCAGTTTCGAATTGACGTTGCTTCGAAAAGTATAAACTGTCAGTGCAATGCGATTGTGATATAGTTTTGACCTGGCTTTGGATTTCAAATATTGATACTGCATTACTGTTGACCCTTGCTCGTTAATTTGGACTCTGTTCAAGCCCTTTGTTGTGGATTTCGTCGATATGACCGAACGTACGCAGAGAACTGTTCTAAATAGTAGTTCGTAATACGCCTTCGTAACTATTTCGATCGTGAAGCTCAAAATGGAGGGCCAATTTTACCTATAACGTCAGTGGTTGAACGCGTAGCTGATGCGCTTAATATTGGACAACGAACTGTTAGACGGATAACTAAAAAAAAATATGGCGAGACTGGCACAGAAGAAAATAAACTTCACACACCAAAAAAGAGAAAACGAGCAAAACCAGTCGTAGGCATCGATAGCTTTGATGCCGATGCTATCCGAAGACATGTTTACGGCTACTATTTACAGAAGGAGTATCCAACAAGAAAAAAGTTGGTGCATTCACTGAAGGAAGCTGGATTATTCTTCGGTGGGGAAAGTTCTTTAACGAAGATTTTGAAGACCATTGGATTTCGATACAAAAAATGTAACAAACGCAAAATATTGATGGAAAGATTTGATATAGCGATGGCAAGGTATACTTTTTTACGGCAAGTGAAAGAAATCAAAAATTGGCAAAATTTTGTGTTCTTGGATGAAACATGGCTTAATGCTAACCATACTGTAGGCCGTTCTTGGAACGATGACACAGCAGCATCTACTTCCAAAGTTCCTGTAGGAAAAGGATCGCGACTTATAATTTGTCACGCCGGAACCATCAACGGGTTTGTCGAAGGTTCTCTCATGGCTTTTGCGTCAAAAACCACTGGAGACTATCATGAAGACATGAATGGAGAAAAGTTTACTGAATGGTTTACCTCAATGTTGTGTAGCCTCCCTGAACCATCTATTATAATTATGGACAACGCCCCATACCACTCGATGCAAATTGACAAGCCACCTGCCCAATCCCAAAAGAAAGCTGATATCGTCGCATGGCTTCGTAAAAATGGCGTAGATGCAAACATGAATATGTTAAAAGCGGAATTAGTACGTCTTTTAAAAGAAAACAAACCAACCAAGATCCGATACGTCATTGACGAAATAGCATTAGAACATGGGCACAGAGTTATACGGTTACCGCCTTACCATTGTGAGTATAATGCGATTGAGTTGGTGTGGGCTCAAATTAAGGGATATGCTGCAAGACACAATACAGAACCCCCATTTACCACAAAAAAAATGCTAAAATTATTAGAAGAAGCTTGTGAACATGTGACTAAAGGAGACTGGGAAAAGGTTGTGAATAGAACTGTTAAATTAATAAGGGAAGATTATGAAAGAGATGTGAAAATAGATAATATTATAGAAAACGAACATATAATTATTAATGTATGTGATGATAGCAGTGACGACAGTGAAAATAGTAGTATGGACGAATCTGATTAATTATGGCCTTTTGTGGCACCTTTTTTGGTATCTTTTGTATTCATATGTTTCTTGTGTGCATATAAAGTATGTATATTCATTTTCGTTCAAATATTCAGTTCGTTCAAATAAATTAAATAAACATATACATTTTTGTTTTATTAAACCTATTTAATCAGGTACAAAAACAAAACTTAATTGTTTTTTGTTCGAGAATAAATTGACATTCCACATCACTATTGTAATGTGTCAAACCGGCCATCATAGCGTGCCGCTAGTGTAGGTACTCAAAAATGCTTGTGACGTGACGTGACGGCTGAGAACTGGGCAAGTGTGGTGGAGAGAACTAAAAGAGTCATAAAGTTTGATTTGAACCGTGATATTGCATTTGATAATTTATGCACACAAGAGCTAATCATTAATTACTGAAGACTCCTCATCGGACGAATCTAGTATAGGTATGTGACGATTCTGACGACTCGTGTGATAAAAAAATTTAAGCTATTTTACTTAGTTACTTTATTTGTATGCCTTATACTAAGAAGAAAAACTTTAATAAAACTGTAGTAAGTATGTTATCTAGTCAAGAAGACTTTTTGCTGTCTTCCTGATTAAATAACATATTATTACACCTTACTTACATCTTAGCATTTACTTATTTCTACCAATTATTTGTAATCTGTGGCACAACCGTAGTAATCTTTATGTGTGGCACATCACTAAGGGGGCGGTACCCGTCCATGAAGTACAATATTATTTGTATGAAATTTTAACTTAAACAATACGAAACTTTATGGGCGTGAGCTGTTAAAAACTAATAATAAAATAGACAGTCTATAGGTAGGTATACTTGATGTGAATGACCTCAAATATCGGAGTCGCCGCGCCGCGGTCTGTAGTTATTATGTTCGCCATAGGGTGTTTTTAAATGAAACGTCATCGTTTATTTTTTTTGAATATTAGTCATTCGAATGTTATTTATTTTTTATTATTATTATACTAATAGATAGTAGGCACTGGATACATTAACTGGTTTGCTTGTGGAAGACGATAAAAATTGCACCGTGTATAACAAACTGAACTAGACAAATATAACCTCATTTATTTAAATCTAATGAGTAGTTTAAGAGTAATGAAGAGACATGAACTTACATACAAACAGACCGCTAAACTTTAAACCCTGGGTTGGGTTATAAAAAATTCTAAAATGACAGGCACATTTAAATCTTATTTGGTAGCTTTCTTTGAACACTAGGATTTCAAATGTTATATTATACTATAACCAACATATTGTGTGTATGTTTCATCAAGGATCAGTTGCACATCAGGCTTTTAAGGTTAAGTTACGGTTGAAGTTAAATTATCCCACAATAAAAAGATATGTTGGTGGCATTAGTCACTTGGTTGGTTACCTATGAATCAAAATTTCTCCCATGATCATAACCAGGGAGGCATGGTTACTGTCACTGTGTAACCCCACTCTAGTATTTATTTTGTGGTCTAGTGTAAGGTTAACCAAAATCTTACTTTGACCGCTTGGTGTGCAACTGTCCTAATAAAACATGCCAAAAAGAGCAATGGCGAAATCAATGATTAAATGTGGTTCTAGAAATGGTACATAAATGAAGTTAATTATTATTATTATTTAGATCTCAAATTATCACCCTAGATAGTTAAAGCCTCTTAAAAAATATTTTTTATTTATTTTATTTATTTATTATTTTTATTTATAAGTTTTGAATTTTTGTGGGAACTGTTTTATCTCTGGTAACATTAAGAAACGTCAGAATTCCACGGAATTAAAAATCAGACTATAGGTCTGATTTTTAATATAATAGAACTTTAGTAGAACAGATACTATATAATTAATATGGCAACACTGAAGCTGGGTCTGCGAGCAACACAATTTAATAGTCAAATTGTGGTGTTGCCATAATGTAACAAATGAATAATAATTAGTGGCATATATTTTTTTCACTTATTTAAAACGTAGCAATTTATTCTCAGTGAAAATCTGATCTAGAATTAGCCATTGTTCTTTTCAAATCCACAAACATAATTATGTGTATGTTAAGTAGGTAAACAACCAAAGGTTTTCTTAGTTTAGATTGCGTTAAGTAAACATACCGGTGGGCAATGCTTTTGATATCGTAGGCGGAATGTAGACCTTTGTTTGTTATCACCGTTTTGTGGTGGTTCATCACAAGTAACCACAAGGAAAAGATCTTAAACCTTTCTAAAACAAACTCAGTGTCCGTAAACGAAGTGTATTCATAAGAATCATAATTAAATAATTAAAAATAAAACGAATAGCCTTAATTAAGTAAATAAAAATAATACCTACTAGATGTCTATAATAGTGAAACAAAACTGGTGTAAACTAAAATTAGCATTAAAACTATACTTAAATCTTGCATGCAATGACAACAAAATGTTTGTATAATTATATACTCCAAATGTTATTCTCAGTTCTTTTTGAGACTTAAGGCCGCTCTTCACGCGCTTTTCCATACAAACGTATTACGCCTATTATTCTAATATTTATCGCAATAGGTCTAAAGTTAAGCCAGATATCAATTTATATCTCCATTATCTATGCCATAAAATAAAAATATTAGTAAAATTATATTTATTTTGAAAGTTATGACGCTTGAAAAATCACTATTTTTGGGCAAATTTTGGGGCAACTTCGTGCGTAAATAAACTATATAAGAAACTAGAAAATTGAAAAACGATCGAACTCTTATCATAGGTTACTTCATAATAATTACAAATGTCTTTTGATAATGTTACGTGATAACATCATAAGAAAACAAAGATATAGATGCGTCACAAGCCGAACGCTTAGGCCGATCGTTTCTCTATCGCTCGATTCGCGCTCTCGCTTGCACACTCGGAACATGACAGTGAGTCATTCTTTTTCGTGCGTGCAGCGGGCGTTCATCGATTTATAAGACGTTATCACGTCAAAAAATATTTATTTTGTATTCGTGTATTCACGTGCAATCGGATCCCTCTAGAAATAAGGGTAGCAACCGAATGTTTAAAATTAACGAAATCGAGTACGCCCGTCCTAGGACAAGTAAAAAAGCCCTAGCCTAGCCCGAACTAACTCGAGTGCCCCGTGCCCTCATTTGGGTGCCCGGTTTTTATATTGTATTCGCTCTCCAGGTCTTGTATGGTTTTATTTATATTATTTATGCGCCTATCGAGATCTTCGACCTCGATCGATGTCGACCTCCGATTCGACGCACGCAGCTGGTCCATCATGCTGTGCGCTACCTTCAGGGAGGTTTGCGCCGCCTTCAGGGAGGTTTGCGTTGCCTTCAGGGAGGTTATTGCTGCCCGTGCTATATCCATCTGTGAAAGAGTTTCAACAATTAATTTAATCCAACATTAATGATTTAATTCACATACATTTTTTATTACGGTTTTTGTATCTGTGTATTACAAAACCAAAATAATGTTTTCAATCAATGATCGAAAAAAAATTGTTTTATAAATAGCCTATTGAAATCAAATGTAATCAGATAATGTGGCCAATTCTGTTGTACACAATTTCTAAACCAAACTAAAATGACTGATCTAAATATATTCCCGTCTCTTTCACAATCCTCCCTGCTGAAGGGGACAGCACTATTTTTAAACCTGTCAATTTAGTTTAAAGATTGTGTACAACAGAATTTGCCACAGTGTCCGATTCTGTTGTACACAATTTCTAAACTAAACTAAAATGACAGATCTAAATATATTCCTGTCTCTTTCATAATCCTCCCTGCTGAAGGGGACTGCACTATTTGCCACTATGAATTTGAATACACATATGAATTTGCCACATTAAAACACTATGTAATAAAACTTGCTATAATAATAATAATTTTAAATATAATATCCGATTTGAAAGTTCTAAATAAATATTGTTTCCGACGTTGAAAGGTCATTTAACTCATTTTTAAAATCACAGTATTTGGTAATCGATTTAAGAATGTACATATTATGTTCATATGACTGCTAAAATCATAACCCTTCCTTTTGGCTTTGTCATAATCAATTTTTATTTTATTAATATTTTCATCAGTGTAAAAAAAAAAATGAAATACCTCCGGTACGGTGACAACTTTAGTGTCGGGGTCGGGCACGACCTCCAGCTTGATCTTCTTGGTGAGCGGGTGGTCGGAGGTGGGGGGGAGTGGGGTGGGCGCGGTCCGCCTGTGGCTGGGCAGCGCGCGCTTGCCGCCGCCCGCCAGCAACTCGGCCTCCTGCTGCTTCTTGTCGCGGCGCGGGCTGGAGCACACGCGCGCGCCCACGATCTGTCGCCCGTACACGGTGCCGCTGAACGTTCACAAACGGAATCCTCATTACATATTAATCTATCTATACATATATAGTCTGTTCGTTTTCTTACGGTCACCTTTTGTGTCTAGCCGCCTCCGCCGAGCGGTGTTTTGCGAAAGACACCGCCGCGACTTCAAAGCATGCCGCGAGGGGTGTACAGGCACAAGGGGTTATAGGGTACAATATAGCCATAAACATAAAATATAATATTCTCATGAACACGGGTCTTCTCTCAAAATGAGAAGGATTTTAACCATAGTCTACCACGCTGGCCAAGTGCGGATTGGCAGACTATTCGGAGATTCTGTTAGAATAGAAAAAAAATTACAAACAGAAAAAAAGTAATAAAAATAAAAGCAGAATACTAAGAGCACCTGCGCCTGTACCGACACTAAGTTACCGAACGAACTATAATAAAATCATCGTAGACTTGCCGTATCTGTACATTAAATATTTTTGCAAAATAATAACTGGGGGATGTTAGGGATAAGTAATAGAAAGTATAAAAGCTATTTTTGAAATTTTTGTCTGTTTGTCTGTATGTTTGTGCGCGCATCACGCAAAAACTACTGTAAGGCTATTCTGTAAAGCCATTTCCGAATTATAGAGAGTGAATTCGAGATGAGTTTGCTAATTTGTACTCTGTAAAACTCGATAGTACAGGTCTTCTCACTCAAACTCACTTCACTTAGCAAGTGCGTAGCAGATGTTTACAGAATATCAAACCAAGGTGAAGTGAGTTTGCTTTCGAAGCGAGTTATCTCACTTGAGTGAGCTTCGATATCGAGATGGTATTTTAGAGAATAGCCCTACTGAACGGATTTAAATGAAACTTGCCATGATTTAAGTTCATACTACGGAGTAACATATAGGATACTTTTTATCCCGAAATTCAGCATGGTTCCCTTGGGAGAGGGGATGAAAGTCAAAATGTGTACTTAGCTGTAATTCATTAACCCGTGGTCCGATTTCATTCATTCTTTTTTTGTTAGAAAGGAAATAGTTTAAAGATTACCGGGTAATCTCAGAAAGGCTGGATCGATTTTGATGGGACTTTCAGTGGTGGATGTTTACATTTTTATCTACCTAATCATCCACCAGTGAACTTTTAACAGTTTATAGCAAGGTATGAGCTCAAAAGAGCTTAAGAAAAACAAAAAGTTCCCGCGGAATTTTTAAAAACCGATATCCACGCGAACGAAGTCGCGGGTGTCCGCTTGTTAAATAAATAAATTAACAAACAATAAAAATAAGTGTCTCGTGTGTAACTTATATTCTAAAGTGAAACTTATATTCTAATTTTTCGAATGCTCCAAAATATTATCTAAATATTAAACATTAATTAAACCATGTTTGTTTTTGAAATAAAATTTCGGTTCAAAAACGAAACGTAGCCGGAGAGCGGTCGTCACGGATACCGACTGTATTCTATCTCATTCTCTCACAGACTAAATCGTATTTGAATATGTATGTTTGTCCCTCTCTGTCACTTGCGCAGCGCCTGGGAACTCAAAACGACCTCCTGTCACCTTATGGACTACTGGTACGCAACGATACGTATTTTGGTGTCGTTTTTTTGTTTTATAGATTTTCAAATGCACAACGATACTAAAGAAGTTTCGCTTCAAAAAAATACGAAATTAAATCAGTTTTTTTTGTCTATCTAACTGTGATAAACTCAAAAACTACTTCATGCGGTTTTCAACAATCGACAGAGTTATTCATGAGGTGCTTATTAATTAAACACTTAGATCTTTTGTACAACTAAGACGTCCCAACATTTGATTTCTGGCAAGTACTGTTTGAGAATTTTATTATTTCTAATTTCTATATTGTTTCTGGTCTGTACTTGTCATCCTACTAATATTATAAATGTGAAAGTGTGGATCTTTGGATGTATGTTACTCTATAACGTCGCAACTACTCAACCGATTTGGCTGAAATATTGAATGAAGATAGATTATGCCCTGACTTAAAACATAGGCTGCTTATTATCCTGGAAAAATCCACAGTTCCCGCGGGATTTTGAAAAACCCGAAATTTATATCTACAGCTATACGTAAATTACTATAGCAAACTTCCTTGAAAGTAGGTATAAAGGTTGGAAAAGGGAGCGGAAAAGGAAACCAGATATCGACAAATCCTGATTTGTGAAAAATTCGCACATGCGATTTAAAATTCGCGAGAAAAATATATTAAAATGCGGAATATAAACCGCGCGAATAAAATTCGCGCGAATAAACACAGTGCGGCCTCGCCGTAAATTTCGCAATGCGGCCTAGGCCTTATACCCGATATACAGGGTTACTGGTAATATGTCGGCAATCCGTTAAGGGGGTGTAGAAGGGGTCATTTGCAACCAAATGACCCCTAATGACCCCTAGGCAAATCTCAACCATTTTCGAGTAATTTGACTTTTTGTGTTTTTTAGAAAAATTTGCGGTATGCAACTTTGAAAATTTATAAAAAAAAACTCAATGCATGAAATTTAATTTTATTATTATTATCTGCTAGTTAACACTTCAATACATCATAATCAACCATAAAATGGCCATTACAGAGCTACAAACAGTTAAAATTTTCATAATTTTGAGCAGGTGGTCGAACTAAAATGATCAATTTGTGAAAAAAACCACTATGGTACTTTATCGGCGGACTATTGTTAAAACATGTACAATTTCTCAGCTATCCAACGAGATAAAATAAAGTACCAGAAATTAGAAATTGAATGAGAAAAATGCAATTAATGTGAAAAAAAAAACGAAATCCCACCCATTCATACGTTTAAAGAAAAACGTCGCTGTGAGCCATTTTTTCTCTTTTTCTTAAGGTTTTGATCTACCTTAGAGGCCCAGAAGTGTGCATTGTGGTAATTGATGATCCCGCCTTGGTCAAATTTGGACTCATCTGTCCATATTTTTTTTCTAAGAAACATAGGATCTTTTAGGTCTGCATTCAGCTTGAACCATCAGAAATTCGTTCTTCTTACGAAATCACCTTCGTGAATTAGATGCACAGGCATGTAGTGGTATGAGTACGATCCTGCAGAGTACTTACAGTACCTAAATCACACTATCCACTAAGATAATCCTAGATAGTTTGCCACAATATTTTTTGACGTTCTGGGTTTTTCTTCAAAACAACCAAGAATTCGTTCATCGTCGCTTGGAGCATACACGCATGTCCCAGAATCGGATTGTCTCCGTGATCCCGTAAAAATAATGAATTTCTGTAGAATCATGCTGAATGCAGACCTAGAAGATCCTATGTTTCTTAGAAAAAAATATGGACAGATGAGTCCAAGTTTGACAAAGGCGGGATTACGAATTACCACAATGTACACTTCTGGGCCTCTAAGGTAAATCAAAACCTTAAGAAAAAGAGCAAAAAGGGCTCACAACGACGTTTTTCTTTAAACGTATGAATGGGTGGGATTTCGTTTTTTTTCACATTAATTGCATTTTTCTCATCCAATTTCTAATTTCTGGTACTTTATTTTATCTCGTTGGATAGCTGAGAAATTGTACATGTTTTAACAATAGTCCGCCGATAAAGTACCATAGTGGTTTTTTTCACAAATTGATCATTTTAGCTCAAAATTATGAAAATTTTAACTGTTTGTAGCTCTGATTTAAAAACTATTGAAGGTAATGGCCATTTTATGGTTGATTATGATGTATTGAAGTGTTAACTAGCAGATAATAATAATAAAATTAAATTTCATGCATTGAGTTTTTTTTTATAAATTTTCAAAGTTGCATACCGCAAATTTTTCTAAAAAACACAAAAAGTCAAATTACTCGAAAATGGTTGAGATTTGCCTAGGGATCATTAGGGGTTATTTGGTTGCAAATGACCCCTTTTACACCCCCTTAACGGATTGCCGACATATTACCAGTAACCCTGTATATACGTATATACTAAAACAGAAGTCAATAAATATAATATACTAACAGAGAATCCTCGAGGGTAAAGATTATATCGATGGCTCTGCGGTTGATGCCCGAGCTGCAGCTGTTCTTGCAGACAAAGTGGTAGGCGTGGCCCGTCGGCCCGTCGAGCCGCACCACCACCGAGTACCAGCAGTCCGTCTCCTGAGGGCTGCCGCAGTAGTACACGTTCGGGTCTCCGAACGCGCGCGCCGATCTCAGTACATTGTTGATTACGACCGCATCTGTGGTCTCTGTGGACAATCATTTTTCACAGAGATTCACAAAGATATAAGATCTTATATTCAAATATTATAATAATAATAATCTATACTAATATAATAAAGCGGAAGAGTTTGTTTGTTTGAATGCACTAATCTCAGGAACTACAGGACCGATTTCAAAAATTCTCTTAGCCCTCATACGCATTAGCGGTCAACCGCGTACGCGGCTGACCGCGCGGCTAGCCTCTTCATAGAATTTCGTCGCGGTTTAGTGCGTACAAAATGAGCGGTTGCATATCACTACATAGTATAAAACAAAGTCACTTTCGCTGTCCCTATATCCCTATGTCCCTATGTATGCTTAAATCTTTAAAACTACGCAACGGATTTTGATGCGGTTTTTTTTAAAAGATAGAGTGATTCAAGAGGAAGGTTTACAAGTAGAAATATTGGACCCGGTAGGTGGCGCTAATAGCGGGCAGGACGACGTCTGCCGGGTCCGCTAGTAAAAATATAAAAGCGGCCAGCCGCGCGGTCAGCCGCGTACGCGGTTGACCGCTAATGCGTATGAGGGCTAACAGTTGGATATGTACGTGATCCTTGAGTGCTATAGGCTATATATGTACCACGGGCGAAGCCGGGGCGGACTGCTAGTTATATAATTATATAGCTTCTCGGTCTGAATAGGTAATTTATAGGTCTAGCAAAAGGTACAAATATTTAAGGGAATTATTTAAACGCTTCGATTTTTAAGTAACTAAGAGGTCCCAGGTTTTAATTGCCCCGCCAAGGGCTGTTTAAGAATTTTATAGTTTCTAAATTTTCTCTGGTCTGTACTTGCACTGCACTTACATATTATAAAACAAAGTCCCCCGCCGCGTCTGTCTGAGTCTGTTCGCCATAAACTCAAAAACTACTGAACGGATTTTCATGTGGTTTTCACCAATACACAGAGTAATTCTTGAGGAAGATTCAGGTGTATAATTTATTTTGTGTAAATTGGTTGAAATGTGATGATAATTGTTGAAAATCTCGGAAATGTGTTGAAGTTCACCGAGAAGTTGGACGCCATCATCACGTATATGCGGTTGACTGGTGGTAGACTTACGCGCGTTGGAAGTGACGTGCGCGTGCTGCAGGCAGCGCTCGACGCGCTTCTCGGCCTGCTCGGGGTGCGAGAACACGACCGTGGCGCGGATGAACATGGCGCGCTGCGGAACCTTGCGCTCGTCCCACTTGAAGTTCACCGAGAAGTTGGACGCCATCATCACGTATATGCGGTTGACTGGTGGTAGACTTACGCGCGTTGGAAGTGACGTGCGCGTGCTGCAGGCAGCGCTCGACGCGCTTCTCGGCCTGCTCGGGGTGCGAGAACACGACCGTGGCGCGGATGAACATGGCGCGCTGCGGCACCTTGCGCTCGTCCCACTTGAAGTTCACCGAGAAGTTGGACGCCATCATCACGAATATGCGGTTGACTGGTGGTAGACTTACGCGCGTTGGAAGTGACGTGCGCGTGCTGCAGGCAGCGCTCGACGCGCTTCTCGGCCTGCTCGGGGTGCGAGAACACGACGGTGGCGCGGATGAACATGGCGCGCTGCGGCACCTTGCGCTCGTCCCACTTGAAGTTCACCGAGAAGTTGGACGCCATCATCACGAATATGCGGTTGACTGGTGGTAGACTTACGCGCGTTGGAAGTGACGTGCGCGTGCTGCAGGCAGCGCTCGACGCGCTTCTCGGCCTGCTCGGGGTGCGAGAACACGACGGTGGCGCGGATGAACATGGCGCGCTGCGGCACCTTGCGCTCGTCCCACTTGAAGTTCACCGAGAAGTTGGACGCCATCATCACGAATATGCGGTTGACTGGTGGTAGACTTACGCGCGTTGGAAGTGACGTGCGCGTGCTGCAGGCAGCGCTCGACGCGCTTCTCGGCCTGCTCGGGGTGCGAGAACACGACGGTGGCGCGGATGAACATGGCGCGCTGCGGCACCTTGCGCTCGTCCCACTCGAAGTTCACCGAGAAGTTGGACGCCATCATCACGAATATGCGGTTGAGGTCGTGGGAATACTGGACAAATCATATTGCATCATATAAACAGCGGCACGAAACTCGAGCGCTGACCTTCAATGCGCAGAAGTCGATGGTGGTGAGGGGGTCGCGGGGAGGACGTGGGGATCGTTCGTAAGCACTGATTAGCTCTCGCGGATTCCTCGTAAGCGTTGATTGACTCTCCAATCGTACTGTGTCCCGCTCACTCGTACAACGCTGCGCGCACTTGAAGTTCAGCGCTCGAGTTTCGTGCCGCTGTTTGTATTTACTCATAACGTGGCTCTTGTTCTATCACTAGCACTTATTATTTTTGACGTGATAACTGATAACGTATTATAAATCGATGAACGCCTGCTACATGCACGAAAAAGGATGACTCATTGTCACGTACCGCGGAACATAGCACGTAGCGCGGAACGTAGCACGTAGCGCGGAACTAATCATGCTTGCAATTATTATGCTTGCCAATTATTGGATTTCTGTTAACAATGAAGAAGAAAAGGAAACATCGTCGGTATTGAGTACATCGACCGACCGACGGTACCGACGACATTTATTTTTCTTCTTCATTGTTAATTAACAGAATTAACGCGAATGCTAATAAATCATCGTCATCCATTGTCGTCGTCGTCATTGTCGTCGTCATCCATTGTGGTCGTTAGGACGACCGACTTCTAATCGGAGGTCGTGGGTTCGATCCCGGGCACGCACCTCTAACTTTTCGGAGTTATGTGCGTTTTAAGTATTTAAATATCACTTGCTTTAACGGTGAAGGAAAACATCGTGAGGAAACCTGCACGCCTGAAAGTTCTCCATAACGTTCTCAAAGGTGTGTGAAGTCTGCCAATCCGCTTGGCCAGCGTGGTAGACTATGGCCAAAACCCTTCTCGCTCTGAGAGGAGACCCGTGCTCTGTAGTGAGCCGGTAATGGGTTGATCATGATCCATTGTCGTGCGTTCACAATGCTATCACTGTCCGTACTGACAATATACATTCCGAATGAAGAAAAACTAAAGTCTGCGCTAGTCTCACGGAATTCCAAATCGAAATTTCGCATTAGGAAATCGAATGTATGCGGCAAGCCTAAGGACAACCAATTATTTTGTGTGTGTGTGTCTCTATCTGTTCCCCCATAGCGCTCAAACGGGTGAACCTTTGAGCTTTAAGAGGTGAATAAATTTAAAAAAAACCCGACATTCACCATTTCGTGGCAGCGGCCATCTTGGATTTTCAATAGTGCTATTCTACTAGTCAAGCCCTTTCATTTGATACCCATATTAAGGGAGTTGTGAGAAAATATGTAATCCGCCATTTTGTAGTGGCGGCCATCTTGGATCGATTTTCATCAAACATAGCTAACAACACTCTCGACTAATTCACCTTTCAAACAAAAAAAAAAACGCATTCGATTCGGTCCACCCGTTTGAGCGCCACAGGGGAACAGACAGACACACACAGACACGTAAAACTTATAACACCCCGTCGTTTTTGCGTCGGGGGTTAAAAAGGGGATGTTATGAGTTTAACTGCTGTGTGTGTCTGTTTGTCGCACTGTAGCTCTTAAACGGGTGAACGGATTTGTATGTGGTTTTTTATAGTTAGATTTGTCTCAACGAGTACTTTGTAGACAGTCTATGACGTGTCTACTAGACACATCATAGTGATCAATCATGTGATTGTCAAAGTGATGGTGGAATATCGAAGGTTATTAAAATTTTGAAAATTTACAGTTATTGTTGCAAGACTTGTAGCTGTATGGATGAATGTGGCATGTATCACTTTTTGTACTTTGACTAGAGCATTAATTTCATTTTTTTTTGTCAAATCAATGCTGTAATTCTTTTATTACCCAGTCAAAATAGACGTAAAAATGTTATCAAATAGCAGTAATTCCGACAAAGCTGAATTTTGGTAGAGACCTTGGGTACACCAGTAGGAATAAAGTGTCAAAAGTCCCCATTAATCCCATGTCTGCTAAAAGTTATTCAAGGTCAAAGTCACAATTTTCGGTTTTTTTGGAATTCTCTTGAAAACGGTAAGTTTTATAAAAACACAGTCCAGGCAAAAATTGTAGATCATAAAATTATCTACAAATATATTCTTTATACTTTTTTTCCTAAGAATCACCATTCCTAAGATATCGCCATTCTAAAAAAGTTGACGCCTACTTTGAGACATCTATATATATATAAAACAAAGTCGTGTTAGTTCGAACACTTATAACTCGAGAACGGCTGGAGTGATTTGCTGGAGTGATTGATTGATTCATGGTTATTGATTTGTTGTATTTGTCTCCGTCCCGAATAGCATAATAACTATTAAAAACATTGGAAAATTGACGAAAAAAATAAAAGAAAAAACATTTTCCCATACAAAATGTTCACGGGTTTCGTAACAGCTGTCAAACATCCCGTTGCGTGGATACGGTAAACTCTCTCACCCGTACCTATATAATTCTTCCATACGTGTGTTTATCACCTAACTCCTCCTAAACGGCTGGACCGATTTGTATAAAATTTTGTGTGTATATTTCAATGGATTCCTGGATGGTTTGAAAACACAATAACCGGGTAGGTAAAGGTAACCTACCGGGTCTCAGTAGGTGACGCCGATGTCGGTATTGTCACCAGGCAGGACGAAGTCTGCCGGATCCACTAGTTATCAATAAAATTTGTTTAAAGATACTAAATATAAAATTTAAGAAATTCAAAAATTCAGAGACTTACTGGATAAATAAATAAATGAACAATAACCCGCTGGAAAAATAAAATTATCACAATTTTTCAATTAGTTATGCAATAATTAATTTGCTACTTGAAGATGAAAATTGAAAGCATGATAATTGTTAAACTATAAATTTCAGATCTTTTTCCTTTTATGAAGCTATTCTTGAAAGGCTTTAGAATAGATTCCCGTTGGAAAAATTAAAAAAAAGTTATTTTTTAATTTTTTATTAACAATTTCCTAGTTGCAAAATTAAAAACTTAAATTATACATCTATTTTTGCAAGTGTGATATTTGGATTTTTCTCGAAAACTGTAACTTTTATAAAAATACATTCCAGGCAAAAATTGTAGATTATAAAATTATCTACAAAAGTATTCTTTATACTTTTTTTCCTAAGAATCACCATTCCTAAGATATCGCCATTCTAAAAGTTACGTTAATAGTTCACGCCTGCTTCGAGATACTTTATCAATTTAAACATATTAAATGTAAAATTAAAGAAATGTAAAACATCAGGGTCTTACTGGATAGATAAATGAACAATAATCCGCCGGAAAAATAAAATTATCACAATTTTTCAATTAGTTATGCAATAGTTAATTTGCTACTTGAAGATGAAAATTGCAAGCGTGACAATTGTTAAACTATAAATTTCAGGTTTTTTTCCTTTCTTGAAGCTATTCTTGAAAGGCAATTTTTATTTACAATTTTCGTAGTCGCAAAATTAGATGTTTAATTAAGTTTCTAATTTTGCACCTAAGAAAATTGTTAATAAAAATTGGAATAATTACTTTTTTTTAATTTTTCCAACGGAAATCTATTCTAGTCTTTCAAGAATAAAAAAAAAAAAACAAAAATTTTGACTTTGCCCCTGAATAACTTTTTTAGCAGACATGGCATCAATGGGGACTTTTGACACATTATTTCTACTAGTGTAGCCAAGGTCTCTACCAAAATTCAGCTCTGTGGGAATTACAGTGAATTGAAATGTCTATTTTGACCCGGCTATTAGCTCTTCCATAAATTTTTTGGAGGAAAATTAAGAATATAATATTTTACCAAATATTTAGTAAAATATAACTAAGTACCAGTGGCGAAGGGTGGATATTTTCAAAAGGGAAGCCGGGATAAAAAATCCCTACACACCAAGCTGGAAAAAAAAGCTCCCACCTTCACCATTTATTTAAGCATTGATATTTGAAAATACTTTAAATATGATAATTTGTAGCTTTGAAAAAACCTGTGTTACTAGCAAAGGTTTAAAGTACAATTTAATACACCTTCCACCAATAATAACTAAATCAAAAAAAATAATAAGCACACGAAACACGACGCGCGAGTCATAAACACTTTTTGTGAAAGTTAAATGATGTTAAAACAAAACACATTATCTTTCGAAGATGAAGCATCTTCGATAATGTTCCCAAATTCAAGACTTTAACTCCTTGTAATAACACTCATAACCCGCTCAAAATCGGCTTCCCAATTGCCTTTTTTTGCGCGTGCTAGACACTAGACAGGGAAGGATGTATTGACAAATTTTATTGGAAATGCAGGGGACAACTGTTTACTACACGATGTTTTTCTATGGGAATATAAGCCGTCCCAAGTCCGGCATATTCGTTACCTGCTTACTGCCCGTGGCACTATACTGGTCTGAACAAATTAGTTTTGTTCATTGAATTGTTTTGAATGTTTTTTTGTAATAAGTACCTATTGTATTTGTAAAATAGTGAGTAAAAGAAAAAAAGATAGTAGGTAACTACTAACTAGGTAGGTATGGATGGCATTTTTGAAAGGGAAGCCGATGGGAATCGTGTTATATGGAGACTTCGCCACTACTACTTACTAAGAATTTCGTTTTTTGGGTCATCGACCCATCAATTTCAACAGCAAAATTGCATTTTGACTCAATTTTCCTCTCTGGCGGACCACGTGGTGATATCTGTAAAAAAAAACAATGATTTTTTAAAATTTAACAAAAAAAATTGATTTAAACTATTGCACTAACCTAATCTTAGATTTTTACCCTAATATTTGTCTTTAATCTTTACTAGCGGACCCGGCAGACGTCGTCCTGCCCGCTATTAGCGCCACCTACCGGGTCCAATTTGTCTACTTACAAACCTTCCTCTTGAATCACTATCCTGCCGCGGCGCCGGAGCAAACTCGCGCGCAGCGACGTGCGCAGCGAAGAGCTCCAGGCGCCGCGCAGGTCCCTGCGCAACAGCCCACCGCCGCCCCGCGCCCCGCTCAACGGTCCGCCCCAGCACCGACTCGCCGCCCCCCGCCTACCACACAACTGGCCATAGTCCGGGTTGTAGTGGAGGCGCTAACGACCGGACTAACGGCGTACCTGCAGGGCCAGGGCGTGATGCCAGCGATCGCGGCAGGAATGGCCGTCCTGTCGCGTCGACTCCACTCCAATTGAGAGCACTGTACTGGAACCCAGGCGGCATTAGAGGTCACGTCCGCGAGCTCACAGCACTCGCCCAGTCGCAGGATGTACATGTTATCCTCCTGGGCGAGACGAAGCTCGCCGATCACGTGGAGCTCCGAGTCCCGAATTTCTTCGTGTACCGGCGCGACGAGGTCTCTCCCCGGGGCTACGCCTACAAAGGAACGGCGGCCCTGGTGCGGAGGGACCTAGTACACGAGGAACTCGAGCACGCACCCTACCAATCCCTGCGCACGCAGGGAGTGCGTGTTCGTACCGGAGACTCCGAGCTCTGCCTCTATGCTGCCTACAGACCACCGAACGAGACCTTCTGCAGTGACGATGTCCACACGCTCCTCGAGCCGCAAGTCCCCACACTAGTCGTCGGAGACCTTAACGCGAAGCACCAAGCCTGGGGCTCGCGCGTTGTCTCCACGGCCGGAAGGATGCTGCACGAGGACAGCGAACGGCACGGTTACGGCGTGCTGGGTCCAGGAGCGCCGACCCACGTACCATCCGACCGTGCCCACCAGCCAGACGTCCTGGACATCGTCCTGCACCACCGGATCGACCACCCCATCAGTGTCGAGGCCCTCTACGACCTCGACACTGAACACCTGCCC
Source organism: Melanargia galathea (assembly GCA_920104075.1). Taxonomy (NCBI): domain Eukaryota; kingdom Metazoa; phylum Arthropoda; class Insecta; order Lepidoptera; family Nymphalidae; genus Melanargia; species Melanargia galathea. The sequence continues at coordinate 24,434,477 of OV049857.1, forward strand.
ATTCTGGTCACGCTCAATCTCCAGCGCGACTTCACCATACCGCGTCCTCCCAGAACCATAACAAACTGGGAGATGTTCGCCGCCGCGCTGTCGGAGCTCGAGCTCGCAGGGCCCATCTCGACCCCAGCTGACGTGGACCGGGCCGCCGAAACCATCACGGCGGCCATCCAACGTGCCAAGAGCCAGTCCACCACCACCGCACCTCACGCTGGGAGACGGGACCTGCTGTCGAGCTCGCTCCGGGACAAGCTGAGGAAGAAACGCGCCCTGCGCAAACTCTGGGCGCGCACCCGCTGTCCGAGAGTCAAGCGTGACCTCAACCGTCTTGCACAGGAAGTGAGGCAAGCACTCGGCGCCCGCGAAGATGACGACTGGGAGAAGACCATCGACGCGGCGGCCGAGTCCGAAACGTCGCTGTACCACCTGTGCAAGACACTCACCGGATCCGACACACCCGTCTACCCTCTACTAGACAGCCAGGGTAGGCGAAGATACTCCGCCATCGACAGAGCAGAGATCATTATTTATTTATTTATTTTTTTTTATTTATTTATTTACAAACAAAATAGAAACTATTTACAAATTTTCTTGGCACCCTTAAGTCTTGACGACTTATCAGGATGCTGCACATTCCTCTATATATTAAACAAGTTACAAAAGGTTAATTAGGTAATATCACAACATTGAACGAATACAAATTATGAAAGTGTTAATGTTCAAATGAGGGTACATTTAAAACTTATAAGTAATAACATGGTAACGTCTTGCGGCAATCGCCGCTAGCGATGCTCCGAGTAATGCAAACAAAGTACAAATTATATACAGGCTGTTCCGTGCGTATTCAAACGTGTATCATTTTTATGTTTTGTTTTTAAGGATAAAATCTTTAATTTTGTATTTTATATTATTTTTGGTTATTTTGCTTCTTATTGTGTATGGAATTTCATTTATTAGACGTGGAACAAGGTACTGCGTAGTACGTTTTCCATAGAAGTTATTTGACTTTATGGTTGCTATTTTACGTTCAGCTGTTCTCCTTGTGATTACTGTTTGTTTTACATAGTTCTCATGGTGGTCGAAGTAATTTTGGATTATAAGAGCATGTATAGTTTTATCGTGGACAGATAGTACTTTACAGTAATTAAAAATCTCCGCTTCATTATTGTAGTATTTATTTTTTATTTTGGGTGGTATTATCATTTTAAGTGTTCTCAATTGTATGTTATATATTTTGTTAAGATGAGTTTTAAATGTGCGACCGTAGCTACTTAGGCCGTATGCAATTATACTATCCATGAGGGCATTATACAGCTGTAAAAGCGTTTTGAAGCGTATTTTATTTTTAACAATACTAAATTTTGCTAAAATTGAACGAAGTTTATTACATACGGTCTCAATGTGTTTATCCCAGTTGAATCTACTATCTATCACAAGTCCTAAATATGTATGCTCGGAAACTTTTTCTATATTTGGACAGCTGCACGATGGGCTCTTAAGGTGCATACAGTCGTGGCCGTGAGACTTGAGTTCAGGCTCAACGATGTTTTTATTATGGCTTGAGCGTATATGCAATAGTTTTGTTTTCTGTGCATTGACCACTAGTCCCACGTCATGAGACCATTTGCATATCGAATCGAAATCAGTTTGTAGATTTTTTATGGCAATTGCTATATTTCGATCAGCAGCCACAATACATGTGTCGTCAGCGTACTGAAACAATTGACATTTATTTATTGTGTTTTTAGCGTCATTTACATAGGCCAGATAGTGTAAAGGCCCAAGCACGGAACCTTGCGCTGTGCCTTGAGCCACCTGGACCTTGTCACTCGTTTCATCGCCGACCTGAACAACATATGCTCTGTTAGTTAAATAATTTTCACACCACTGCAGTAGTGGCCCTCTTATACCAGATAGTTCTAGTTTCTCGATTAATGTCTTATGTTTAAGAATATCAAATGCTTTACTGTAATCGATGAATACCATGAGAACGTGTTTTTTCTCATTAAGGCAGGAATTAATATAATCTGTAAGTTTGGAAAGTAGTTGCGTTGTACTTTTATTCGGTTGAAATCCATACTGTTCACGAGCTAAAATGTCATTGTTTTTGTAAAAGTCATGTATTTGGTTACTTATATATTTTTCTACAATTTTATCTATTATAGGTAGAATGGTAATAGGTCGATAATTATTATAATCTTTCTTACTTCCTTTTTTAAAAATTGGTCTCACTAATCCCGCTTTTAACTCGTCAGGATATAAGCCGGTCGTTACACTTAAGTTTATTAGTCTTGCAATGGCACTCACAATCTTACTTGAAATAAGTTTAATATCTATTGGCTTTATACTGTCAATGCCCGGGCATTTATTGGTTTTAATTTTACTAATTATTTTATGAACATCAGATGGGTGTGCCTGTTTGAAACGCATTGAGAGACTGACTGATTTTGTATATATGTTTTTATCTAAGAGTGGAATTTTACATTTTGGAAGTACTTCTTTTACATTGTTGTCGAAGGCATTGGCAAAATTGTTCGCAATAGATTTTATGTCTTGATTAAAAGTTTTTAAAATTACATTGTCAAGGGATTCTTTAGTTCTGCCTATTATTCTGTCTAGTAGGTTCCATAATTTTTTTGGTTCGTTTTTAGCATCTTCAATATCTTTCTGTGTGGTTTTATCTTTTAGTTTTTGTATTAGGGAGTTACATTTGTTTCTTATTTTATTGTAGTCTAGTTTTAGAATTTTATTATTGGGGTCCTTTTTCCATTCGATGTATTTGATATCTTTTTGTTTGCATAATTTAATTAATTTATTATTAACCCATTTGTTTGAGCTCCTTTTTGTACATTTTACTCGTATTGTATATTTTCCCATTTCATAACACTTTAATATCTTAGCTTTTAGGTTTTCATATAGATTTATAGGACACTCTTCGTTGCATAATTCGTTCCAATCAATCATATTTAATTCTCTTTGAATGGTTGTTCGATTAAATTTAGTGACTGATTTCGGAGCAACCTGTATATTATGTTGCGTATCGATGCAAGTTATAACTGTGAGGCGGTGATCGGCTAGTACAGTGCCGACCGCCGCGGAGAATGCTTCTTGAGTATGCGATCTAAGGAAAATGTGATCTATGCATGATTTCGAAGTGTACCCCTTCACAGTTTCAATTCTCGTATAATCTGATATCCCACACTCAAGCCCATTCCCATATAAAAGATTTAGGTACTGGTTACATATAGTATTCTGTGATTTAAGATTAATGTTAATATCTCCTAAAACAATTAAATCCAAGTTTCCGGCGCTGTTAATTAAAGTATTTAATTCATATATAAAATTAGGTACACTAAGTGATGGTGGTCTATAGATAGCACTCAAATATACGGAGTAATTTGAAAACGTTGTTAATTTACCGGTTATGCATTCACAGTATTTTGTTGTTTGTTTGGTTTCAGTGAATTTGTGTCTATTATGTACATACATTATAATTCCGCCGCCTTTGCGTTCATTCCGCAGTTTTGAGTGCATGCTATACCCACTAAGGTGAAATAACGAGCTTATGCGATCAGAAATACCTACTTCTGTTAAGATTATTACATCAAGAACTTGCTTACAGTTGGATACGAGTAATTCTATATATGGAAAGTTTTTAACTATTGAGCGTATGTTTATGTGAATAGAAGAAAAATTACAATTATAATACGGAATGTAGTTAAAATAATCGTTTATATCTACACAATTGAATAGCTCGGTAATATTTCTAGGTACAAAAATGTTAGCCATGATAGTTAGTAGCAAATAAGGAAATTTTAGCTGATTTAGGTACCGATTAGAGTTTATTTATAAAATTAAATAGTGAGCTGGTTAATGTCTTCGTCAGTTCTGATGATTAGCACTTTCGCGTTTTCCGTACCATAATCCTACCGTCCTTGCACCACACAAACTTATACATGTTTTTGCTTGCTTGTTTAGTTTTCCATAGTAAGTTTTTATTGTAATAAGTGAGTTCTTCGCGTAAATAAATTTTTTCCTTTGCAATTTTGGTATCAACTTCCTTTATTATGCTGTCTAGGGTAATATTTTTAGTTTTGGCTTCTTTAATCCAGTTATTTTTCTTTTCTTCGTCTTGCATTTGCATCTTTATTATTCCGACCTTACCTTTCGAAGTTGGTACACGTTTAATACTCTTGATCTCAGAACTTTCTTTGTTGAGTTTTTTTGCAATTTTTCCCGCAATATCTTGCATGTTTTCTTTATCTGCGTATGGAATACCCGCAATTTCGATGTTGCAGCGTAATTCTTTCTGCTCAAACTCGTTGACTCGCTGTTGCAGGGCACCCATATTGTTTTCTAACGATCTATATTTGTTTTCCAACTCACAGTTTTTCTTTTCCAGACTTTTTACTTTTTCTTTAAATGCCTCCATGCAGTCCAGGCATTCTTCTAACTTATCACTGCAATATTGCAAGGAATTATTTGTTTCTTTCAATTCTTTTTTAATTATTTTGTTTATTTCTTCGGTTCATGGCGGAGTATATGGAACGACAATTCACCCCGAACCCTCCGACCACCGACGACACCGCGTCCAGACACCACGCGGCGATCGACCTGCAGGTGCAGGAATTTCTGTCGGGCCAGATCCCTCCGCTCCGGGGAGACGAGTTCATCTCCCCGTCCGAGCTGAGGAAGGCCGTCTTCCGTCTCCCCAAACGGAAGGCGCCAGGTCCCGACGGAATCCCGATCGCCGCGCTCCAGCAGCTGCCTCGAAGATGCCTCGTCGCCCTGACGAGGCTATTCAACGGAGTACTCCGCACGTCCCACTTCCCGGAGTCCTGGAAGAGGGGGAAGGTCATCACCATCCCCAAACCAGGAAAGGATCGCCGCCTGCCAGGAAGTTACCGCCCGATCACCCTGCTGCCGCACATCGCCAAGCTGTTCGAGCGTCTGTTGCTGCGAAGGCTCACCCCGCACATCCGACTGCGGGACGAGCAGTTCGGCTTTCGCAGCAACCATTCCACGACGCTCCAGCTGGCAAGAGGACTGAACTTCATCGCCAGTGAGAAGAACCGCGGCTACTGCACGGTCGGGGTCTTTCTCGACATCGAGAAGGCCTTCGACCGCGTGTGGCACGCCGGCCTCCTGGCGAAGCTCCTCGCCACCGACCTGCCACCCGCGATCGTGCGGCTGGTGGCCTCTTTCCTGGAAGGCAGATCCTTCCACATCTCCGTGGAAGGCGCGGACTCCCAGCCGCGCCCCATACGTGCAGGAGTACCACAGGGCAGCTGCCTATCGCCGTGTCTGTACGCGGTGTACACGGACGACATCCCTACCCTCGCCGGCCATCTCGGCGAGGGGGAGGAAGACGTGCTGTTGTCGCTCTACGCCGACGACAGCGCGTATCTCGCGTCGTCGTACCATCAAGTCGCCGCCACGCACACCATGCAACGCCTGCTGGACCTGCTTCCGGAATGGCTGGACAAGTGGAAGATGGCCGTCAACGTGGGGAAGACGGCCGCGATCCTGTTCGGCGTCCGGAAGCCAATACGTCAGCTCCGTCTTCGAGGGCAGGACATCGAGTGGCAAACTTCGGTGAGCTACTTGGGGTGCCGCATCGACGTTAGCCTGGCCATGGTCCCCATGGTTAACCATGCCGTGGGGCAGGCTAAGGCGGCCACGTCGATGCTGTACCAAGTCCTCACCTCGAGCCTCTCACCGAAGACCAAGCTCCGTATCTACGGGGCCTATGTCCGCTCAAGGCTGACGTACGCGGCTCCGGCCTGGTATGCACTCTGCTCGGCATACCAGAAGAGCCGCCTACAGGTCCAGCAGAACAAGTGCCTGCGCATGATCGTCGGAGCTCCGAGGTACGTGAGGAACGACGTCATCCATCGCGACCTCAAGACGCCCACCGTGGAGGGGTACGTCCGTTCGGTCGCGCGGCGCATGTTCGCGCGCGCTGACAACGGACCGTACGCACACCTCCGCGGCATCGCACCGCTAACCAGCCGACCACCGACCGGGCGTCCACTACCTCGTGAGCTCCTGCGATCGCCACCACCAGCGCGGCACGCAGGCGACCTCAGCGGCGACGACTACGACGACGCGACACCACCGGACTCGACACCCGCTCCGCGCGCGGCGGCACCCTCGCCGCCCGCAGCGCCGAGCCACCCTCCTGGACACGACAGCTCAGCGCGCGGCGGTGAACCCACCGCCCGCAGCGCAGAGCCACCCCCTGACTCGACAGCTCCGCGCGCGGCGGCGATGCGATCGCCCGCAGCGCGGAGCACCACCCACGGATATGACTCCCAATAGGCCCTCCAAGAAATTGGCAGGCCTGAGCCGACACCGGCTCAAAGAGCAACACCGGGGAGGCAAACCTCCCCGCGCCCCACCCGGGTAAGGAGGCCTGGCCTCGACGCCCGTACCTCCGTGGCCTGACGGCCACGAAGAAGACCCTGTCATCATCGAATCACTATCTATTAAAAAAAACCGCATCAAAATCCGTTGCGTAGTTTTAAAGATTTAAGCATACATAGCGACATAGGGACAGAGAAAGCGACATTGTTTTATACTATGTAGTGATACATCGTCAGACCCAAAACTAAGTGCCTCATCAAATAGAAATAATTTTACTTAAAACTGGTACACATATTGATTGAAACAAGGAGATCAAAATTATTGAATGTTTATATCTCAGATTATATTTAATTTTTAAAATAATTGTAAATGTAATGTTATCTTGTTGAAAACTGTAGAAACAATGAAATCAAGTTCATGATTATGACAAAATATATCTATAGATTCTATTGTATAAGTGATCAATAAGGCATACTAACAGGAATAAACTTGCCGGGCACAACAACAGTTGCAACATCTAGAGTTGCTTCAGTGTCGTCACTGAGACCACTGTTTAGATACGAGGTTATATTAAAGTCGTTCTCAACGACTGGCAGAAAATCCTCACCCTCCAAGGTTCTGGAAAGAATATTAGTCTTAAATTCACTATAAACATTCTCAACAGGTCTAAAAGTTATGCTATCTTTTCTGCACTGAATATCATGAAAAGTTTAGCACTGTTTTTAAACAACTTCAAAAATAGCAATTTCAAAATTTTATCCTGTATGTTTTTGGGTTAACTTCAAAAATTACAATATAAATCCTTAATTTTGGTTCATAAGAGAATGAATTGGTTTGAAAATAATATGTATAAACTTTTGTCAGTGCTTTTGAAGTTGTTCAACTTTTTTCATGTTCTTCTTCAGGTGTTTGAACAGTTGAATTAGCACCACTGCATAGGAATTATTAAAGTGATTTTTTGACAATAGTTACTGCCACAGTGACTCACAACAAATAACTGAGAGAAAAACATTATAGCAACATATACTTAGGTTAGGTTGTATCTTAATATTGTATGTCATTAGTAACAGCAAATAATTTCAGAAAAATCATTGTTATTTCTAATTGCATTCATGAATGGTGGAGGCTGATGCCTGCACAAAGAAGGCATTCAATGCAAATAATTCTAGTTGACTTAGGAACTGAAAATGCAGTAGGTATCAGAATCAACTATTTAATACTAGCTGCGCCCCGCGGTGTTACCCGCGGTTAATAAGTTTGTACACAAAAATATTTGAACAGAATCTAATAAGAGTAACCTAGCAAAGAGAATGATAGCAAATTCATGCAAACATTAGTATAAATGCATGCAACAACAGCAAACTATTGCAGTAATGTGAGCATGATCTACCTAAGAACAATCAGCGCCATCTATCGCATTTTTGGAAGTCTATAATTATCTATTTAAGTCCCACAGGAACACTTTTTCCAGGATAAAAAGTAGCCTATGAGTTATTCCAGGGTATAATCTATCTCCATTCCAAACAGCCAAATCGTTTCAGTAGTTACGGCGTTAAAGAGTAACAAACATACATAATATATACATTATACATACACACACACATACTTTCGCTTTTATAATATTAGTGTGATTGCCATAACTTTCTTTTAGTTATAGTTACACATGACCATTAACTCTATTTTTATGTTGTTTCTTTATCCATTATTCAAACCATGCACATTGCATAACATCTAAAACTTACATAAGGTCCAATTCCTCAGAATTGGTAGGGATACTCAAGTCCTCTATTTTATACATGATTGATGTCTTCTTTTCCACAAAAAAACTGAAAAAATAAGATATTAAGAGCTGTTATAAAAAACTGATGAAAATTCTCAATTATCAGTGAAAACTTTCAAAAGGACTTAAGAGTCGGATAAAGATAATACAATGTCCACAGGACCAACTTTTTGACGGCTATAATGTGATTGTTGGAAATAGATAAAGGAAAAGGAATTAAAATCCAGTTGAATTTGCTATCTAATCTATATAATTAAAATATAATGTTTATTGTGTTCTATGTAGGTTTACATAATAATAATAATAATAACAGTTTACTAATGCACCTTACAACAGCCCAAGATTAAGTGAAGTAACTGTCTTAGCCCTCATACGCATTAGCGGTTGCGGTAGCGGTGCGGCTAGCCTTTTATATGCAACCGCTACCGCAACCGCTAATGCGTACGAGCGCTTAGTGCGTACAAAATGAGCGGTTGCATATAAAAACTAGTAGGGCGCGTGGGTGCGCGGCCCGCAAGCGGACCGCGAGGTTTTGCTTTCGGGTATTTTGGTTTGAGGAGCCTCCACTTATCTTTCCCAAATTCCTAATCCTCGATCATTATCACTCTCCATATTTTTTCTTCGAATCATTCTGCTCATCAAATAGATCTTTAGGTATTGATCATCTTTTTCCAAGAAACCACTCTTCCATCTTGTATACTTGGTGAGATAAACACCGACGAAATTTGTATAGCCACCATCTTGAATCCGCCATTTTGGTATTTTTTTTTCGCCGTGCCAACTGGATGAGGTTTTGAGTAATTTTTGTTTGAGCACCTCCCACCTATCTACAATACCCTGCCCGGGCTCCTCAACCATCTTCCAAACCCTCAATCATCATGTCTTCCCATATTTTTCTTTGAGAGTTCTCCAAAGAACCTCATCAAAGCCTTGGATAGTTCACAACTTGTAGTCTCTTCAATATTCGCCATACATTTTCTATGGAAAAATAAATTCCGCCATTTTGATTTTTTTTTCTATGCATCGAGTAGATCTTCTGATCCTGATCATCTTTTGCGAAGAAACCACTTTTCCATCTTTTATACCCTCCGAGTTGGACGCCGACGAAATTTGTATAGCGGCCATCTTTTTTTCGCCATTTTGAATTTTTTTTCAACTCATTGCCAATTGGATGACGTTTCAAGTGACATTTGGTCGAGCACCCCCCACCTATCTTCAATAGCTTAAGCATGCCATTCCCTCGTCTCTGAAATCTTCAATCATCAGCTCTCTCCATATTTTTCCTCTTAATGAATTTTTATCCTCTATACGACACCATTATTGAAAAAAAAAAATTTCATACAAAATTGTTCAGGAGAGGCGATGAATGAGTCAGTGAATCAGAACGAACAGCTATACAGTGTGTCCGGGATCGAATTAGCGATATTTTAGGGACATATTCTACAACTCATTACCTCTCTGAAAATACCACTTATTAGGGCCTGCCCCCCTCCCCCTCCCAGGGACAGCCATTTCAATTTGGTGTGCGTTTTTGTGGGTATGTGCGCACAAAAAATGTAATAACTCGAAAGTCTGCTGATGCACAGGTCTTCAAATGACCTTATTCGATTGGATACAATATTCTCCATCACTAAATACCACACAATAGAATAAAATGTTAAAATAACTCGATCAAAAATGCTTCGGAAAAAAATATTTTTTCAAAAATATTGAAAACTACAAGTTTTTGCTGCATTTTGCAAAAACGAGGTCGTTAAGATTACATTGTTAAGTATTAAATCGTCAGTTTTTGAGATAAACAACAAAACGACATAAAAATTTTGACTGTAAGTTATTTACTTTTGGAGATATTATTGTTTAAACATAACTTAACCGCGAGCACGTAAGTTCTTATGTTATTCGAATGTGGGTTTCCATCGCATACCTTGGGCGATCAAGTAATAATAATATTGTTTTTGATTTAGTCAGTGAATGAGGTTAAAACTAAGGATCGGACCCCTACTTCAACTGATTAAAAATTCGTATAAAAAATTGAAATATCTGAAATTTTATTTTGTTGTTCCTGGCGAGGAGGCGTTATGATCACTACTTAAGTTATTACTCATTTTTGTTTGTGATTCAGGTTTGTGAAGTTTGCTAAGTTTAAAGACATGCCTACTCGGTATTATTATAGCCATAAGAAAGCATTTAGATGTCAACTATTCGCCTTGGATCGGACGTGGCAGCAATTCAATGGAATGGCCACCTCATTCTCCAGACCTTACACCTTTGGACTTCTTTTTATGAGGACCTATGAAGCAGAAGGTCTTTTATATGGTACCAAATACCAGAAAAGAATTATTGGAGACGATCCTGTCCGTTCCAGATAAAATAAGATTGTATTTGGACATGATCCAACGATCCTCCCAACATGAAGCAACTAGCTAACAGAACAGAGGTGGTAATTTCGGTTTGTGGCGGAAATAACTTAGTTTTTAGGATATCTGATTTGTGTCACATACACAAATCAGAGTTATTGAGTTTAACTAACAAAAATTAAATTATAAAGTTAAGATTTTTTTTACCTCTTTGTAGTAAAAAAATGATGAATCTTAAATTTGGGTTCAATACTCGTAATTCATGCTTGGGGACGAAGTACTTACAATTACCAATATCTCCAGAAGTAAGTAACTTACAGTCAAATTATTTATGTCGTTTTGTTGCTTATCTCAAAAGCTGTCGATTTAATACTTAATAATGTGGTCTTAACGACCTCGTTTTTGCAAAATGCAGCAAAAACTTGTAGTTTTCAATATTTTAGAAAAAATATTTTTTTTCCGAAGCATTTTTGATCGAGTTATTTTAACATTTTATTCTATTGTTTGGTGTTTAGTGATGGAGAATATTGTATCCAATCGAATAAGGTCATTTATAGACCTATGCATCAGCAGACTTTCGAGTTATTACATTTTTTGTGCGCACATACCCACAAAAACGCACACCAAATTGAAATGGCTGTCCCTGGGAGGGGGAGGGGGGCAGGCCCTAATAAGTGGTATTTTCAGAGAGGTAATGAGTTGTAGAATATGTCCCTAAAATATCGCTAGTTCGATCCCGGACACACTGTATATATATTAATATAAAAAGCGGCTAGCCGCACCGCTACCGCAACCGCTAATGCGTATGAGGGCTTATTGAATAACTTGGTAGTGCATTGAATTCTTTCAGATCTGAATGTTTAGATGGACTGCATTTGTGGTAAGACGGTAAAGTGTTAGTAGTGAAGTACTTCATAACTAATAACTATGTTAATACATAACCACAGGTTAAATCCACCTAGAGTGAATGTCATCAAAGGTCACAGGAAACGCTAAATACAAGGGGTGCAGACTAACTGTCATTAACTGACTGGAACTGGACTGTAAGTGTCATTAACTGACTGGATATAGGCTGCAGATCACTGAGCAATTAATAGTAGTGGAGGAGCCATACCTACTTTAAAAACGTGTCAAAAATACACTCACACACGCACAATCCGAAAACATAAAATGGCGCATGTTCATTGTGATGTCTCAAGTTGTGCGTGTGTGAGTGTTCAATTGTTCATGTATTACATTTTAGGGAGGCCATTTTTTGTTTTAAGTCTGTTGCAAACTGTTTTATTATTATGTCAAAAATGTAATGTTGTCTCTTACACACTTATGAAAATTTTGATAAGCTTGAGCTATTTTCCCATCCACTATTTTCTATAGGACATTAGGGCACCTCTAATTATTATTATTATTATTATCTCTATGCTGCAGATCTCTGTCCAGTCAGGTAATGACAGTGACTTAAACACTTAATGACAGTGACTTAAAAAGGAAATTAATTCTCTATGAGTTTTCAGTTTACATATCAGAGGACTATCCATCTTTCAAAGATAGAATACTGCTGCTTCCGCAGACTCTATTTGTGTTCCCACACAAATAGAGTCTGCGGAAGCAGCAGTATTCTATCTAGACTGTACCTCTTTCACCAGATGGTTTCAAAACCACCTTGGCAAACACAACCACACTATTATGTGTCTGTGTTGTGTTAGTTGTGTTCAACTACACTATTATGATTAAGAAGTAAAGTTTATTATAAATAGGTATAATGTTCAAACCAGAGATAAGGGTAGTAAGAAAATAGTAAACAAAATACTGCAAGTACTTTGAAATATACATAAAACATGTGCAAATCAATCACTGGCAGTGGCTAGTATTTAAAAAATACAGAAACTCATTATTAATTGAAGAATTACTACCTACCCATATTCTTTTTCAGAATGAAGAATTACACAAATTAAAAAAAAAATTTAGTATTTATAATAATTTGCATGGTGTACTCCAAAAAATGGTTGCCACTTGTGGTAAGATATAATAATTTTACTTTCTACTCTAACTCTTACTTTCGTAAGTGTTGGGTATAGAGATGGGTAAGCCCATGGATTCTTCGGGTTTGAGTCCAGATGTACATCCAGCTCTAAAGATCTAAATCCAGGTCTCGAATCCGCTGGACCCATATGAGCCCGGCCCGCTAATCGTGATCAGCGGATGACGAAATAGCGAGTGACGAGAACGTTCCCACTCCGACTCGCCGTCCGCGGTCCGTACTCTCAACTCTGTAAATCTCGATTCAGATTTCAGTACCAATGTACCAACCCAACCGGCGATTAGCGCGAATTGCAGCTCCGATGTAGAAACCTCATAACTTGGCGAAAACTACCGGGACTATCGGATCAGTATCCGGATTAAGGTTGGATGTACAATGTACATCCATCAATATAACAAGGGTTGCGGAACCGCGGATTAGTATCCATCTGGATCCACCCATCTCTAGTTGGAACGGACTGCAACTACATATCTCGACTCGGTCTTTTGCAGATAAACAATTTTGTTAATCAAAGTTGAGTTTATGAGTTACTTCGGTTTCGGATTGCGAAAACTTCTTCAATCGGTCCATTGTTTTTACGTGATAGGCGCATACAACGGACGAATTTTAATTTTGAGACGGTAAAGGAACAAGAATAAATTAAAATCACAACAACTTTTTCTGCTGAAAAGAAAAAAAAACATGGCCCTACGATCAGTTTTAAATAACTTACTCACCAATAAAAAGAAAAACCTTAGGTACACGCTATTGATAAAAAATAAGTAAAGGTTGCTGCCCCCTATTTAGCATAAATTACTTTGAAATTAAATTACTGACACATTTATAATTTTTAAAATAAAATTCAAGCTAACAAAACATTTAACAAGACAACCCAGACCACAGAACAAAAATACTCTCTAACGCAAAGAATATACTACTCAGTGTTGCCAGCACGGTCATGTCAAAAGTTACCTAAAATAAATAAAAAAGTAACCTTTTAGTGTAAAAAATAACCTTTCATTTTTTTGACGTGATATTTAACGTCTTGTAAATAAATGAACGCCAGTCGCACGCACGTAAAAGCATGACTCATTGTCACGTACCTACCGCGTGCAAGCGTGAGCGCGGAACAAACGATAGATAGGCAATGTTTTCTTTATGACGTTAACACGTAAAAATGTCGTCCGTAAACCGACTTCACAGACAACTATTTTTTTTTTCTAGTAGAAAATTGTTTTACAAGTTGATAGAATTGATGTTGCTTGTAAATAACTTGCACAAATATTCATTCAGATTTCAGACATTGGTCGAGATCGGTCGAGAATTGAAATGAAACGAGTGTGAAAGAGAAACTGATGAGAAGAGTTGCAATAAGAACCACAGATGACAGAGTATTTATGAAGATTCGAAAAATCACCTAAAAGTTACCTTTTGAATAGTGTAACCTAGAAGTAACCTGACCGAGCTAAAAATCACCTAAAAGGTTACAAAAGTAACCTTCTGGCAACACTGATACTACTCTCTACGAGAGCTCTAACGAGACCCAGACAACCATAGTGAATAACTCTTCTATAGGTTCATGGAATAACAGCCCCTTGATTGTGTAACTTTTGACGATGAAATGGTATTCCTTGACCATCGTTGGCCATCAAAGTAAAATATTCCTTGAATGTATCAGTTTAAAGTCACAAATTCATTACAACCGATTTCAACATGGAGCGTTATGGAGCGTATCGTACATACCTAAACGTATAAGAATGCATACACGAAATTGAGCTCTAAGTCAATGTTGTTATGGTTTATTTTACTTTGATGCCTAAGGCCATCAAATGAATACCATTTCATCGTCAAAAGTTACACAATCGGGGGGCTGAATAGTGATACCTACTTGATAGACGACAGACGTGCCATAGAATTAGATACACACAGCATAGAGCGTGCATCTAGAGCTCTCTGGCATAGAGCAATATAGAGCACAGACCTAGAAAGATAATTATAACCTATGGAATTTGCGCTCCAAACAAAATATTGAGGGCCACAAGGTGGCCACAAGTAGGTATAGATCGACCAGAATCTCATGAAAAATCGGGAAGTTAAATTTTGTAGTAAGCAACACTAGGTTAACTCAGCTGCCCTAGTGATAAACAAAGTAATTACATTCAGAACACCTTACCTGGGATCGTTTCACGAAACGAAAAATCCAGCAACTGCATTTTAAATACAAAAACAAAGTAATCAACAACCAATTACTTTGTTTTTGTGTTGTGCTTGTTGTTTACTTGGTTTTTGCATTTATATTCCGGGTTAGTGAGTGCAGTTACTTTGTTTGGGCAATTTAAATTTCAGTAAACGGTTCAAGTTATTTGAAATATTAAACTGTGGTAAAAAACTACTTGACAAAACTTTTGTTAATGCAAAAAGTCAATTTGACAAAAAATGTCAGTTGCTTTGTTTATCGCTAGGGCGGCCGTAGTGTTGCTAACCTTGGAATTTCATTTCCCTATTTTTCATGAGATTCTGGTCGATCTATACCTATAAGTTGGCATGGCGGTGGCGTTTTATCGCCCTGCTACCTACCTATTTTGAAATTGGAAATGAATAATGATTATGAAAATAACAAAATAATTATTTTTGTTGATTGGCTTGTCTAAAAATCAGAATAATACGAAAATAATACAGCAGGTCGATTCAGAACACTTCGTTAACGTAATTATCGATTAATTTGGCAAGTTATTGTACGATAAGATGTACGTATATTATTTTCAATCTATACTAATAAATAAAATTGAAGTGTCTGTCTGTAATATCGAAATAACTACCTCATATTAAGCTCATATGGTTATTTGAACGATACTATAACCGAATCACACGTTTTTAAAATTTTTGTCTGTCTGTCTGTCTGTCTGTCTGTCTGTCTGTCTGTCTGTCTGTCTGTTTGAACGGGCTAATCTTTGGAACGGCTGAACCGATTTTGACGGGACTTTCACATACAAGTAGAGAATTAACCAGGGAGTGACATAGGCTACTTTTTTAACCGACTTTCAAAAAAGGAGGAGTTGTGTTTTTCGACCTATGTACACCGATATCTCCGAGATTTCTGAACCGATTTGCGTAATTTTTTTTTTAATTGATAGAGAAACATTGCGACAATGCCCTACAAAAAATTTGGATTCCAACTCCTCAATCCTGATGCTGTAGGGGATCTGATCCCCAAAACTAATGGGATTTAGGCACTGTCGGTTATTTAAATTGATGTTGGGGATACCAATTAAAGACTTTATTGTTGAATGACCTCGAGTAGGTACATGTCCAACTCCTCAACCCTGATGCTGTAAGGAATTGCATTCCGAAATCGTAAGGATCCCACGGAATTTCTCCGTTTTGTGGACGGGTTACTACTTACTACAGATAGGCTACTTTTTGTTCTGGAAAATCAAAGTTCCCACGAGATTTTTACAAACCTAAATACACACGGGCGAAGCCGTGGGCATCATCTAGTTCAAAATATAAACCGATCGACAGGGTAGTTGTTGAAACCGAAACCGAATCGAACCGTAATCGAAGTGTTCTGCATAACCCTGCAGGGCGCGTTTGGAGCCCTCGTAGTTTTAGTTTTAAGTTTTCGTAGTAATTATCACCATTACCATGTGAAAGTCACATGTCTATATAAATAAAAATGAATGCCTTTTTTCGTTGTAATTTTATAACTCAAGAACGGGCTCACCTATCCAAACCAAATGTTTAGGCTTTGTTCGGACTATTTAGTAGATGGTTTATGTGAAGTTTGCACAAAATCGGTCAAGCGGTTCTTCATTTATCATATATCATTTTTTGTAATAAATTTATATTGGTCTGTGAGTGTGGCATACACGGTAGGTGACGCTGATGTCGGTATGTCAGTAGGACGACGTCTGCCAGGTCCACTAGTACTTTATAATACAGACGTTCAAAAAGTGTAAAGTCTACTTTGAATAAATGAATTTTGAATTTGTAGTTGTTAGGGTTCCGTACCTCAAAAGGTAAAAAAGGAACCCTTATAAGATCACTTTCTTGTCCGTCTGTCCATCTGTCCGTGTGTCACCACTGATTTTCTCAGAAACGGGCGGACCTAGCAAGTTCTAATTTATACCAGATACTAAGGTTTATGGTCTCTATTAGGTGTATAAAAATAAAGGTCCTGAGTTCACACAATAAAAAGATATGGGCAAATTTAGATTTTCACGAAAACTTGTAAGTACCAAAATTTACCTTAATTTTCAACTTTTTTTATTTTTCGGAATTTTACCTTTATTTGATCTGTAAGACCTTGCTTTTAACTAAAATTGACAAATCTAGGTCAACCGGAAGTACCCTATAGGTTTTGGGTCGAAAACCTAAATGGTAGTTCCAGTTGACCTAGAATTACGAAATTTGGCAAAAAAGCCAGGTCTTACAGCACAAATAAAGTAAAAATTCCAAAAACTAAAAAAAAGTTGGAAATTAAAGGGTGTCCCCATACATACATAGTTGAGCCAATTAAGATAGACCTCTGAGTTGTATGAGTGCTCATACAATTCAGAGGCCTAGCTTAATTAGCAACGTACCTTTTAAGACAAACTATTGAAAAACAGATTGTACTTCTATTCTGGAGTACGGAACCCTCGGTGCGCGAGTCTGACTCGCACTTGGCCGGTTTTTTTTTATTTAATATATTCTCTATACTACCATATTGGTTAAAGTCTGTTCGTTTACTTACGGTCAACGTTCGTTTACTTACCACGCTGGCCAAGTGCGGATTGGCAGACTATTTGGAGATTCTGTTTTATTCTTAGAATAGAAAAAAAATTACAAAGTGTAAAAAATAATAAAAATTAAAGCAGAATATTAATGGTCTAAGATACCATCATAGAGATTACTACCCTCATCTGTTATTTAATGCTGATAGAGATAATATGCTAGATAATTCATAGATTGATACATTGCACTTTGGTTGCCTGGCGAAATTTGGTGCCTATGATGTTAAACACAAAAAAATGTAATCAATTTTTTTCGATCTGCTTCCCTCATCTGTTATTTAAACGAATTATATGTCAAATGAAAGATTATTTTATTCCCAATCGAACCGTATTTGGTTGCCTGGTCAAAAGTGGTGCTAAATCATGGTTGTCTGGATTTTAAGATATAAAATTTTCTGTGCGAGTGTTGAAAGTGACGGAAAAGTGTTGCGCGCGCAATTCCATTTGACAGACAAAGATGCAGTGAGGCAGGCGTGCACTCGGCAGGTGCTTAGTCTATACAAAGATTAAAACCATAGACTAGCTGTGCCTATCCATTAAAGATATTTGCAAAAAAAATAAGTGAGCAACGTAAGGAATAAGTAATAAAAGGTAAAAAAGCTGTTTTTGAAAATTTTGTCTGTTTGTCTGTATATTTGTGCATGTATTACGCAAAAACTACTGAATGGATTGAAATTAAACTAGGCATGATTTAAGTTCATACTACATAATAGCATATAGGATACTTTTTATCCCGAAATTCAGCACAGTTACCTTGGGAGAGGGGATGAAAGTCAAAATGTGTACTTAGCTGTAATTCATTATCGCGTAGTCCGATTTCATTCATTTTTAGGGTTCCGTACCCAAAGGGTTAAAACCCTAAAAATGAATGAAATCGGACTACGCGATAATGAATTACAGCTAAGTACACATTTTGACTTTCATCCCCTCTCCCAAGGGAACTGTGCTAAATTTCGGGATAAAAAGTATCCTATATGCTATTATGTAGTATGAACTTAAATCATGCCTAGTTTAATTTCAATCCATTCAGTAGTTTTTGCGTAATACATGCACAAACATACAGACAAACAGACAAAATTTTCAAAAACAGCTTTTTTACGTTTTATTACATAACCCTTACGTCTCTCACTTATTTTTTTTGCAAATATCTAGCAAGTCTATGGTTTTAATCTTTGTATAGACTAAGCACCTGCCGAGTGCAAGCTTTCCTCACTGCATCTTTGTCTGTCAAATGGAATTGCGTGCGCAACACTTTTCTGTCACTTTTAACACTCGCACAGAAAATTTTATATCTTAAAATCCAGACAACCATGATTTAGCACCACTTTTGACCAGGCAACCAAATACGGTTCGATTGGGAATAAAATAATCTTTCATTTGACATATAATTCGTTTAAATAACAGATGAGGGAAGCAGATCGAAAAAAATTGATTACATTTTTTGTGTTTAACATCATAGGCACCAAATTTAGCCAGGCAACCAAAGTGCAATGTATCAATCTATGAATTATCTAGCATATTATCTCTATCAGCATTAAATAACAGATGAGGGTAGTAATCTCTATGACTGTATCTCCCACTATAAGAGCAACTGCGCCTGTGTGACACTATGTTTCCGAACGGACTTTACTTGTTCCTGATCTGTGGTGGTCTCTAAATTGGGTTGGGCCCGTGTTGGGCCTGAGTTGGTACTTGGTACGGGGTTGGGTGGAGTTGAACCATAAACCTGTACCTACTGTATTTGCTATCTATACGATTACCGCAACCACAAATAAAAAATAGTGAAAAAAAAAAATAAACTTACGAACTCGGCTTCAGTCTTCACTCACTTTGTGTTTTTTTATAATTTTTACTGTCAGTAGAGCTGATAAATTAGTGCATAATTCGAATGCAACAGTTATTTTGACTTGATATTGTGCTTTATTATGACCCAATTTATCGGAAAAAAGGTTCCAAGTGATTCTATAAACTAAAATCAATAACAATCAGTCTGTAACAAAGGTACGCTTATGTTTGCTTTTACCGAGCATATAACCTGTGTTTAGTGCTAGCGTCCGGTTGGCGTCTGTCAGAGACCAGAGTTAACACGAAACATTTCATAATTTGTTATTACGAAGATGCGGGGAAGGGGTTTGTGTGATTGAGATAGGTGGAATTGTAAGTGGTTTATCATTTTAGTGATCAAGATGAATTATGATGCGGAACGGGCCATGAATCAGAAGCGGCTGCGTATGGAAGGTGAGCCGGGACACGGCGTTGTCCAGGGAAACGGATTGCCGCTGAATTACATAGGTATGTTGTGTTAGACATACTCGTCGGAGGGAACACTGGCTGGGAGGTATACTACAGCAGCTGCATATTTGTTGTTGTAGATAATGGCCACCAAATACCGTATCAGCCGTACGCGAGTGCGTACAACACGCACTATCCGCCGCCTGATGCGTTCGCGGCGTACGGGCCCCCGCCGCCTGGGGGCTACGCGCCACAGAACCTGTCGTACGCTCCCCCCGCGCACCAGAACTACCCGCATCATCAAAGTTTCCCGCCGCAACAACCCACCCAGGCACAGCTTCACATGGCACAGTCACATATGGGTGTGTATCAAAACAAAACTGGACCTGAGAATCAAAGTTATAATATATTTTTATTTTTGCCATAGAGGTAGAGAGTTGATGGCAGAATATCTTGCATGCCAGAAGTTGATATTAGTGAAGGATTGATTATAATATAGCTGATTCAAACTTATTTTTTCAAAAATCAGGGACACTTTATACCTTTCTACCTTGTTTACTGTGTTGATAAGCTTCAAAACTAGTATTATCTGTCAATCTCATGAACTAATTAATCAAAAACCTACTATAATTGGAACCAACTCCCTAGCTATTGGTAATTTCTGCTTTTGACACCATTGTGTGGCCGATTCTGTTGTATACAATCTCTAAATCTAAACTAAAATGACAGGTCTAAATATATTCCTGTCTCTTTCACAATCCTCCCTGCTGAAGGGGATAGCACTATTTTTAAACCTGTCAATTTAGTTTAGGTTTAGAGATTGTGTACAACAAAATTAGCCACTGTGTGTTAGTATTATTTTCTTATTGGTTTTATTGTGTATTTTTCAGGGTTTGAGGACATAATATATCAATGGATATATATCAAGATATATGTCCGATATATATCGGATATATATCCAACAGGATTCGATGATATATATCAATAGTGGATATATGAAAATGAAAATAAAATGAAAATTTATTCATTAAATTTATCTCTAATTCAAAACGTGAATAATAAATATGTTTCACGTTATTCAAAACGTGAATAATAAATATGTTTCACGTTATTCAAAACGTGAATAATGAACATACTATCCGATATATAATCAAATGTTTTTTTAAATATTATATTTCAATATGTATTTCTTGATTATTCTATTATTTTTTACAAAGAAAGTAATCACTAGATAATTTTAGTATGTTTAAGAATTATAGCAGATAGTATTCATAAATAATACAATAAAATAATAATATGGCTTTCATACAAAATGGATATATATCAAATGCAGATCCCTCAAAGAGTGGATATGAGTTTAATAATAACTGCCATACCTCTTCTAAGTTAGCCTGCTTCAATCTTAGACTGCATTGTCACTTACCATCAGGTGAGATTGCAGTCAAGTGCTTACTTGTTGGATAAACAAAATGAGTTGATCAATGTTTGTTTCAGTCCAAGGTTATGGAGACGTGGGCGTTCACAAACCAGCCTGGCCTCCACAACCACACCTGCTGCCTCCGCTGGACACACAGAAACCACTTGACATCAAGCAGCTCAAACCGGAAATCAAACTTGAACCCGCTGACACACACAAGAGGCCACATCCTGAAAATGAAATGATGGTATTCTTGTATTTTTATATATGTATGTGCACATACATGCAGAATACTTGCATCAACAATCACCATTATACAGGTGACCTAAAGTGATGTGATAAATGTGTATAGAAACTTTCTCCCCCTGAGGTATGATTTTTGAAGACTAGCAATCACATAACAACCTTTTTTGTTATTATCTAGGTTTAAATTAGTACTAAGCACCGCTACAAGTTGCTACAAATAGTGCTACTATACAAGTAGTATTAATATAAATAATGCAATGTTAAAGATAAATAATATAATCAACCATATTCAATCATTCTTCTCAATCAAATTAAATCGTACAGTTAGTCATATTACTTTCTTTCAGACTGCTGAGATGGAGCATCCCAAAATCAAGATCAAGACAGATATCTTTAAGCCTGATGAGCTGGTGCATAGACCTGATGTTGAGAAACCACATGGTAAGTTGTTTTGAAGGTTTCTCAGATGAGGGTATTATACATATTGATAGTATATATTATCAACTAGATGATGCCCACGACTTCGCCCGTGTGGATTTAGGTTTTTAAAAATCCCGTGGGAACTTTTGATTTACCAGAACAAAAAGTAGTAACCCGACCCCAAAACGGAAAAATCCCGTGGGATCCCCACGATTTTGGAATACAATTCCTTACAGCATCAGGGTTGAGGAGTTGGATATGTACCTACTCGAATTCATTCAACGATAGTCTTTAATTGGTACCCCCAATATCAATTTAAATTACCGACAGTTCCTAAATCCCATTAGTTTTGGGGATCAGGTCCCCTACAGCATCAGGATTGAAGAGTTGGAATCCAAATTTTTTGTAAGACAGTGTCGCAATATTGCTCTATCTATTAAAAAAAAAATTACGCAAATCGGTTCAGAAATCTCGGAGATATCGGTGTACATACGTAGAAAAACACAACTCCTCTTTTTTTGAAAGTCGGTTAAAAAAGTAGCCTATGTTACTCCCTGGTTAATTCTCTACTTGTATGTGAAAGTCCCGTCAAAATCGGTCCAGCCGTTCCGAAGATTAGCCCGTTCAAACAGACAGACAGACAGACAAAAATTTTAAAAACGTAGGATTCGGTTATGGTACCGTTCAAATAACCATATGAGCTTAATATGAGGTAGATATTTCGAAATTACAGACAGACACTTCAATTTTATTTATTAGTATAGATAAGTATATTATCTATACTACTATAGTAACAAAAAAACAATACATATAAGAAATGGGTTTCAATAAAGACAACTGCTAAAATCTGGCATTTGTAGAGCATGTTCATAACATAATCAATGTTTGTACTTTCTCCAGATGTTGCAGCTATAATACCAACCGAAGTTGCCAAGGTAGCTGACCCATCTAAAGGTAATTAGTAGGTACAATAAACATTAATAAAACTTATAATATTTTGTGTGATATTTAATGGTTTTTCTGCATTTATTTAGATGATGGCCAGACAGCTAGAATTGAAGCTGAGAAACCAATCGGTAAGTGAGATTTGATATTGCAAAAATAATATAAAATAGTTATTGAAATAAAAATCCATACCTAATATTAATTGTTTTTATTCTATTACGAGCGGATACCCGCGACTTCGTTCGCGTGGATATTGGTTTTTAAAAATCCCGTGAGAATAATTTTGTTTTTTCTAAGCTCTTTTGAGCTCATATCTTGCTAAAAACTGTTAAAAGTTCACTGGCGGATATTTAGGAAGATCACAATATAAACATCCGCCAGTAAAAGTCCCATCAAAATCGGTACAGCCTTTCAGAGATAAGCCAGTAATCTTTAAAGTATTTCCTTTCTAACAAAAAAAGAATGAATGAAATCGGACCACCCGTTAACGAATTACAGCTAAGTACACATTTTGACTTTTATCCCCTCTCTCAAGGGAACCGTGCTGAATTTCGGGATAAAAAGTATCCTATATGTTACTCCATAGTATGAACTTAAATCATGCCGAGTTTCATTTCAATCCATTCAGTAGTTTTTACGTGATGCGCGCACAAACATACAGACAAACAGATAAACAGACAAACAGACAAACAGACAAAAATTTCGAAAATAGCTTTTTTACGTTCTATTACTTACCCTAACATCCCCCAGTTATTATTTTGCAAAAATATTCCATGTACAGATACGGCAATTCTACGATTTTATTATATGTATATAGATTAATGTAATACATATAGCTAAGATAAAATATATGTTATATATTCTATGTGATATATTCAATCTCTGCTTTGGCTCAGA
The DNA here is from genome assembly GCA_920104075.1 of Melanargia galathea. Taxonomy (NCBI): domain Eukaryota; kingdom Metazoa; phylum Arthropoda; class Insecta; order Lepidoptera; family Nymphalidae; genus Melanargia; species Melanargia galathea. The sequence continues at coordinate 24,457,926 of OV049857.1, forward strand.
GAGCTATATTCGATGTATGCAAGAGATGATGATTGAATCCTTACATGTTTTATGGTTTTTTTCTAGAATCAGGCAAACCTGAGGGCTTACCAGAAGCTGGCACAGATATAGCACGCCCCAAAGATCCCACAGGAACACCTACGGATAAAAGGTTAGCATTTTGGATTCATCATAGCCTTTATGTAGCAAAATTAAACTCAGGTCTACTAAATGAATGTTTCACAAAAATGTAGATAAAAAAAATTACATACTACAGACAAACCAGCCCATTACATGTTACTAGGACTGGTGTATGAATATTTGTTCTTCAACAAAATAAAATAAATGGTAATATAATAAATAAACTATCTATTATATTATTCTAATATTTCTTTAACTAGGCTCATAAAATCAAAACACATAGTTAACAAAACAATATATAATAATGAAACTTAAACTACTACAAATCTTATAATTTGTGTCACTTTAAACCAGGGTTCGAAAATATCCGATATTTATTATAAACTAGCTGATCCCCGCGACTTCGTCCACGTGGACATAGGCTTTTATATAGGATCAGATTGGATCCCATAATCCTTTTTTTACCTAAACTAAATGTAGCCTAAGTTACTCCTTATAACATCATCTATATGCCATTGAAAGTTCCGTCAAAATCGATCCAGCCGTTTCGGAAATTAGCTGGAACAAATAGACAGATCGACAAACATTTTAAACGCACACCGGTTTAAAATAAGCCGTACGTTCAAAGATCCGGGTCCCAAGTTATTTGAACCCAATAAATGTGTGTCATTTCTGAACTAAGAAACCTATGACCTTGAAATATTTACGGGACAATACTTAAAGTACTACCTTTCTAACAAAAAGAGAATGAGTTAAATCGAACTACGCGTTAACGAATTACAGCTAAATACACGTTTTAACTTTCATCCCCTCTCCCAAGGGAACCATGCTGAATTTCGGGATAAAAAGTATCCTATGTCCTACCTCGGAGTATAAACTCAAATCGTACCAAGTTTCATTCGAATCCATTCAGTAGTTTCGGTGTGATGCGCGGCCAAGATACAGACAGACAGAGAGACAGACAGACAGACAGACAAAAATGAAAAAAAATACAGTTTTGTCTTCAGTATCGGTTGTAGAGTGCCCTCCAATAAAAAATTTCAAAATATCTTCAATGTACAGAATTGGATCTGTTATAGTTTTATTATATTATAGATATCAAAATATCGGATATTTATGATATATTATATTGGATATATATCAAGTTTGATATATATCCATTTTGGATGAAAGCCATATTATTATTTTATGTATTATTTATGAATACTATCTGCTATGTTACTTAAACATACTAAAATTATCTAGCGATTATTTTCTTTGTAAAAAATAATTGAATAATCAAGAAATATATATTGAAATATAATATTTAAAAAAACATTTGATTATATATCGGATAGGATATATGTATATCTTGATATATATCCATTGAGTCTTGATATATATCCATTGATATATATCCTCGAACCCTTTAAACTTACAATAAAAAAAAATATGCTTAGAAACCCATTAAACAATCTAATTTGTTTAATTTCAGCGATGAAGAGAGAAAACCGTTCAGCAGTCCTGAAGGTGCGAAATTGGGTTTCACGCCGGGGAAAATCACACCTGGCTTAGAGGTGATAAACTTTTAACTTTAACTGTTCTGCTGCAGATCAGGAGATCCCGGGTTTGAGTCCTGGCTCGGCCTGCTTACCTCTATAATTATACAGGGTTATAAGGGGGCCGCTACAATAATTATACTACCTAAACATAATCCAATACCAATAACCATTTGTTTTATACTTATACTTCTGTTGTATTAGTGGTTCAGTATTTAGCATTCAAAGCGGCAATGTATAGCGTGCACAAACCGGCGACAACTTTAAGTATTTACCAAACGTTCGCTGACCTCTAGTGTCAGCCGATTGCATTACATTGCGAACTTTTCAGAAATACAAGAAATATTAAAAAAAAAATCGCATTGTTTTGTGGTATCGTGTCAGTAATCATCACTACTATTGTCTGCCTTCGTTTGCGATAGCAGACCCCTTACAGGCTTACACCAACGATACATGCATAATATAAAATACAAAATTTTATGTATCCAGCCGAAGAAACGAGGCCGCCCCAAGGGGTCCACAAATAAGCCGAAGCCACCGGGCACACCCACCAAGCTGACGCCCCCCACGCCGAGCGCCGCGACCCCCCGCGGGCCGCCGCCCCCGGCGCGCACCGTGCCCGTGGGCCGGCCGCGAGCCCCCTCCGGGTACCAGTACGCCATACGACCCTTCAGGAAGGACTTCTCAGGGATACAGTTCAGAAGGTAGGACGGCTATCTGTGTGTTGTGTTTTACACAAACAAATTGTTTTTACAAAAACAGATGGTGATTTATTTTTATACCACGGTAATTTTACTTTAAGCAAAAGCTGAAAGTAGTTTGTTCCGAATCAGTAACAGAATCGAATCCAACCATTTTGATACTGTGTTTTATTTTTGTCCAAAAATATTTTGAAATCCTACAAAAGCTTAGGCAAAATAGTTTAGAGCGCATCGGCTGACGATCGGCACACAGCGGCGGTCATTCAACACCGCGTCGATCGCAAATCCTTGCGGTGACCATTTTTTTCGAGGACAATGACGCAACATAACAAGCTTATAACTTCGTTAGTTTGTATTATATTTTTTTGAAATTTTGCATAATTGTTCCCAATGTAAAAATATTTGACACGTGTTTCGGTTTTTGCGCAAAGTAAAACTAACGTTTGTATATATAAGAAGAGGAAGATACTAGATAGATAATGTTTGTTGACACAGGCGATGGAGCGACGACTGTCTAGACTCTTCGCACATCCCGAACGAGGTGTACTTCGGCGACGTGCCCGTCCCGCTCGCGGTGCTGTACAACTACTACGACGCGAACGCCGAGCGCGAGAAGCTGGCGACGCAGGCCGCGCAGATCGCCGCGCAGAAGGCCGCCGCCGCCAAGCTCGCCGCCGCCAAGCTGCAGGCCAGGGGCGTCATGTCCAATGAGGTACGATGTCGTGTACGAACAGAACGAGGTGTACTTCGTGTGTACTACACGTGAACATGCTCACGATTAACAGCCCCGGATGGATTCCAAACTAGTCGCGCATACTCCGACGTACATCAATCTCACGTGAACATGCTCACGATTAAGAGCCCCGGATGGATTCCAAACTAGTCGCGCATACTCCGACGTACATCAATCTCACGTGAACATGCTCACGATTAACAGCCCCGGATGGATTCCAAACTAGTCGCGCATACTCCGACGTACATCAATCTCACGTGAACATGCTCACGATTAAGAGCCCCGGATGGATTCCAAACTAGTCGGGCATACTCCGACGTATATCAATCTCACGTGAACATGCTCACGATTAAGAGCCCCGGATGCATTCCAAACTAGTCGGGCATACTCCGACGTACATCAATCTCACGTGAACATGCTCACGATTAAGAGCCCCGGATGGATTCCAAACTAGTCGCGCATACTCCGACGTACATCAATCTCACGTGAACATGCTCACGATTAAGAGCCCCGGATGGATTCCAAACTAGTCGCGCATACTCCGACGTACATCAATCTCACGTGAACATGCGCACGATTAACAGCCCCGGATGGATTCCAAACTAGTCGCGCATACTCCGACGTACATCAATCTCACGTGAACATGCTCACGATTAAGAGCCCCGGATGGATTCCAAACTAGTCGCGCATACTCCGACGTACATCAATCTCACGTGAACATGCTCACGATTAACAGCCCCGGATGGATTCCAAACTAGTCGCGCATACTCCGACGTACATCAATCTCACGTGAACATGCTCACGATTAACAGCCCCGGATGGATTCCAAACTAGTCGCGCATACTCCGACGTACATCAATCTCACGTGAACATGCTCACGATTAAGAGCCCCGGATGCAGTGGCGGTCACTCCATAGAAGCAGAAAAGCTCTGCTTACCCTGAGAATTTCGTAAATAAAAAGTAATTTCTCCACAAAGAAAAATTTCCATAAAAAAATATTAAAAAATAATAATGTGATATGTACCTAATTATTACTTACTAATTCATATTTTTAGTAAGTAATAAATAATAGTAGTAATAAGTAATATTATTATCATCAATATGCATACTTCTTCAATTAACTCGATAGGTATATTTTATAGCGCACGGACGCGGACGGAAGGAATCGCGTAGGTACAAATCGCGCGGAACTACAAGACTATAAATTAATAGGTATAACAGCGAAATAAGCAGCCGCGAGCTGAGCTTCCTGAATTCTATGTGTGCGTTAAACATACAGTAATATTACACAAAAAGGAGTCTAGATGTGTGCTCCAGTTCTCCTAGAAATTTTGTTTATGTGTGCGCGAATATCGACCAGAATAATCAAAGCTTATTTAGTAAAACCAGCGTAACTGGCCAATCACAAACGAGATAGTGGAATGCCAGGAGCACGAGTCAGGGTTGCCAACTTCGGGGTTTTCCCCCCTTTAAATAAATGTACCTTACTTTACCTTGTAAACAAATGCGGAGGGGTTTTTAGGGGCGTTATATTTTTAGGGATATTTTTAGTTTTTTTTTTCTGACCTGTTGTATTTTTGAAATTACGCTAAAAATATTGGTCGTATAAAAAATTATGAGACATTTTTATAGAAAATTAAATTTCTTGCAACTTTTGTTTAAAAATTTAAACATTTAAAACATTAATTTCGAAATTAAGGCAAAAATCTTGGCCCTATATATAATTATTATATTTAATTTTTTGACTTAAGTTTAGGGGCAAATATTTTCGAGAGTTGGCAACACGCACGAATACGAGCGCACGGCGCGCGAGCAGGACAAACGATTTCAATGAATGTTTTTATTTTGGAAAATTAAAAGCCACACGTAATACATTGGAAATTACAATAGTGCCTACCTAATAAATAAATATTAGAATATCTTGCAAATTACCTAAATAATATTTGTTTTCTTACGTTCAATGTACCTAAAGTGTTTAACTATTATTTATTTCTTGTAAAAATAGTTTATGTACAAATAATTCTGTGAAATAATTAAAATTCAGTGAGTTTTGTGACTGTAAAAGTTTGCGGAGATTTGTTTATAGAACATAGTTACCTATTACCTTATACCTATTAGGTATTAGTAGAAAATGGAATATTCGTGTGGATAATTTGTGTTGACGCTGTGTTTGTTGTGTAAGTTACTTACAATTAGACAAAAGTTTATTTCCTCTCCATTTAACGTAAAATCAGACATTCGAAAAGGTTCGATTTAATATGGTACTCGAGTATTAGGTAGATATGGTACGGCGCGGCGAGCTGTTATTATGCTGTACCTACCTACTTAGCTGCTTTGTGCTAAGTTATAATTACTGATAACAACGAACGTGTTACAGGTAAGTGCTTTAATTTAATTCATCTCTAACCGACTTCAAAAAATGAAGTTTCTCAAGTCGTTCTTAGTCTCAAATCAAAATCAAAATAATCACTTTCGAGCGGTTATTTTCACCCATTTTTGCGTATAAAATTATTCATTCTATTTAACAAAGGTATGTGCACTGCATAAATGTGCATATTGCATACCCTGGCTCCGAACCCTGTGCTCGCCGCTGCCCGGATGCATTCCAAACTAGTCGGGCATACTCCGGCGTACATCACGTGAGACTAATCGTTAATCTTGTCCTTTATTTGTTTTTTTTTTTGATAACAAAAATCATTCCATTTCTTTTTAGGTGACGACAGTCGACTCATCGTCGTCGGATGATTCGTCCGGATCTTCCGAGAGCGGGTCCGAAGAGAGCGACGACGTAAGTATAATTTCTTTTAAAGATTACAATATAAAATATTTTGTATAAAATTAAGTTGTGTAAGTGTAAGTTAACATGATATTCAATTGTATCTTTAGTGTTCTGACAGCCTTTCAATATTATTTGCTCCGACATCGGTATAGGCTGCTGATTCGATATAGAACACACATTTCGATATCGATTGTCGAATCGACGCCCAATACCGATACCGGAACAAATACTGGAAATTCTCGTGAGTATATAAATGAAGTTGAATTTGCAACTCTAAAATAAGGATCTTTAAGTCTTCTTTACGCTAGACATTTCACGTTATAGTATTTCGATACTCGAAGTGTATCAACGTTTTCGAGATTTGCAAAGTCGTACTAAGTATACAAGTGAGATTGCAGACAGCAGTCAAGGGCTAACTTGTCTGTATAAATAAAAATCAATGCTTGTCTGTATGCCCTCTAAGCACTTCTAAACTATTCATCCGATTATAATGAAACTTTGGTAAATTGTTCTGCATACGTCCGCGAAGGTTTCTTGGCCCAAAATATCTAATAAAAAATAAATAAAAATAAATGTTTGCATGTTTGTTCCCTGCGCGCTCTTAAACCATACTTTACGTGGCAATGCAACGCAATGCAGGGAACAGCTAGGAGACCGATATAAAAGGACTTTGAATATTTTTGTATGGAGCCTGTCCTACCTACCAGTCCGCCATTTTAAGTTTTTTTCCAAAATAAAGGCCACGCATTAAACCTGCATAAATCAATAGCTAGCGTGAATACAAGCAACTATTGTTATGAGACAAAATCTACCAAAGTGTCACGTTTTCGAGATATAAGCTATCAAAGTTGTACTTTCGTTGTATCGTTTAATTTCAGTGAAACGATGACGCCACCAGTACAAATTTGATAGCCTAAATCTCGAAAATGTTGTCTTCGAAAAGCTCTAAATCTCGAAAATCTTGTCGAAAACTGAAAGATTTTGTCTCATAACAATAGTTGCTTGTATTCACGCTAGCTATTGATTTATGCAGGTTTTATGCGTGGCCGTTATTTTGGAAAAAAATTAAAAATGGCGGACTGGTAGGTAGGCCAAAATATTAAAATAATAATTGGGGCCGGTCGTACGATTCGATGTCGAGTGGGTGAGGAGAGGAGGGTTGCGCTATAATCCGGGAATGTGGTTTATTTCTACAAATGGTAGGACTTGCCCCTAAAGCGCGGCCCCGGGCGGCCCAAGGCGGCGAAGTCGCCCAAGACGCCGGGCACACCGGGCCGGCGCGGGCGGCCGCCCGTGCCGCCCGAGCTGCGCCAGCCCGGCATCACCGACATGAAGAAGTTCCTCAAGGCGGCCGGCATCCGCTTCGACTACAAGAAACTGACTGAAGGTAACCGCAAATACTGTATACTCTGATTTTTAATTCCGTGCAATTCTGACGTTTCTTGTAAGATCTATACATTGAGAAAATTAATAGTAGTGGAGAAGCCATACCTACTTTATAAACGTGTCAAAAATACACTCACACACGCTTAGATTAAGTATCATACATGCACAATCCGAAGACATAAAATGGCGCGTGTTCATTGTGATGTCTCAAGTTGTGCGTGTTGAGTGTTCATGTATACATTTTAGGGAGGCCATCTTTTGTCTTAAGTCTGCCGCAAACTGTTTTATTATTATGTCAAAAATGTAATGTTGTCTCTTACACACTTATGAAAATTTTGATAAGCTTGAGCTATTTTCCGATCCACTAATTTCTATAGGACATTAGGGCTCCTCTACTACTATTAATTTCTCTATGGATCTATAGAGCAATAATTTAATTTTCCGGAACAAAAAGTAGCCTATGTCCGTCCCCGGGATGTAAGCTACACATGTATGCACCTTTCATCCGGTTAAACTGTTGGGTCGTGAATAGCTAATAGACAGACAGGCACACTTTTGCATTTATAATATTTGTATGGACTTTGGTATCTTACGGTGATATGTTTTCATAGTGTTTCTATTATGTTGTTAATTCAGGTTGCACGAAGAACAAGGAGCGCGTGTCGAAGATGCAGGAGCTGCTGGTGGCGGCGGGGCTGGACGGCAAGCCCACGCTGGACAAGTGCCGAGCGCTCAAGAAGGCCAAGCTGGACAAGAAGGAGCACGAGAAGCAGGCCAAGAAGGAGGCCAAGGCGACCAAGCACAAAGAGACCGATGGTCGGTATACTTATATCTGTAGTGTACATTATAGTCTGATTTTTAATTCCGTGGAATGCTGACGTTTCTTAACTCGAGAACGGCTGGATCGATTTTCTTTTGTTGTTTTTTTTTTGTTGTATTTGTCTCCGTCCCGAATAGTAAAATACCTATTAAAAACATTGGAAAATTGACGAAAAAAGTAAAATAAAAGAAAAAGCATTTTCCCATACAAAATGTTTGTATCGGGTCCGATGACGGGACTCGCTCGCCGCTTGCTACCCGTGCGAATCGGGAGCGAGTCCCTACTTACTAATAAATTACGGACAGATGCTTGAGTATGACGTCCTAATGCACACGTTGCGTCAACCTCACCTCTAGCACACGAGTAGATAAGTAGGTACAGAGGGGTAGCTTCTACAAGCGGCCCGCTGTAGGTACACTCACACAAACACTCACCAACGGTTCACGGACGCCCGCTCGTTCCACTAACCGGTACAGTTGGTGACAAACGTGCGCATATGTGTGAGTGTACCTACAGCGGGCCGCTTGTAGAAGCTTCCCCTCTGTACCTACTTATCTACTCGTGTGTCTGTAGTGTCACCTCCGCCGCAGCGCACTGGTCGTCGAACGCGGGTAGCAGGAGAGGAGTAACTTGACACACGATTGCAATATTCGTGTACCTTAGTTTTAGAAATATTACGGCATATTAGGGGCGTAATTCCATGATTGGTATTTTTCCTCTACGGTGGGACAGTAGCGGGTAATTACTACCCGTGTGAAGCCGGGCGGTTAGTCAGTTTATCCGTTGTATTTGTTGGTGAAGGTGGGACGGAGGGGTCGCGGCGCATGACACGCGGCGCGACGGGCGTCAAGCCGCGGCAGCGCATCGTCATCTCGTCGGACGAGGAGGACGGCACGCCGGCCGCGCGCCGCACGCTCTCCAAGCTGCGCTCCAGCGTCAACGACGACTCCGACTCCGACTAGGTGACGACCCATCATTATCATCACCTCCACCACCATCATCATTACCACCATTATCATCATCACCACCATCACCACCACCACCACCATCATCACCTCCACCACCATCATCACCACCACCACCATCATAATTATCATCACCACCACCACCATCATCATCACCACCACCACCATCATCATCACCACCACCACCACCATCATCATCATCACCACCACCACCATCATCATCACCACCACCATCATTATCATCATCACCACCACCATCAGTATCATCACCACCATTATCATCACCTCCACCATCATCGTCATCATCATCACCTCCACCATCATCACCACCACCATCATCATTATCATCATCAAAACCACCATCATTATCATCATTACCACCATCATCATCACCTCCACCACCATCATCATCATCACCACCACCACCACCACCACCACCACCATCATCATCATCATCATCATCATCATCACCTCCAGCACCATTAACCCATTACCGATCCACTGCAAGGCACGAGTCTCCTTTCAGAGTGAAAAGGTTTTAGGCCGTAGTTCACCACGTGGCCGAGTGCGGATTGGTAGACTTCAAACGCCTTTGAGAACATTATGGAGAGTTCTCAGGCGTGCAGGTTTCCTCACGATGTTTTCCTTCACCTTTAAAGCGAGCGATATTTAATTGCTTAAAACGCACATAACCCCGAATTAGAGGTACGTGCCGGGATCGAAGTCAGTACTCCCGAAAGGGAGGCCATAGTCTTAACCACTAAGCTACCACCGCTTGTTGAGTTGAGACCCACTTCAACACAACACCAAAACGCCCCAATCAAATGACTACCTATTAGACGTGTGCGCCGCGCCGACCCGCCGCCGCCGCCGTCATTTTTTGGACGCCGCCGCCGCCGATCTGCGTATCGGCGTAAAATCGGCGCGAGTTCTAAATGTTTTAGAACACCCTCCAACATCATTCACCCTCTTCTATACCAAATAACCTAACGATTATACCATTCATATTCCATATTTCTGCGTAACACCTTCCTTTTCATAATAAAACTTAACTAACTAAAAAACTTACTCCGACAAAATCTGCTTCATCATCCATCCATTTATTTTGGCTTTTCGAGAATCCTCTCGCAGGATCTCCTCATTTCTGATTTGATCCCGCAGGGATACTCCGAGCACGGAGCATAGCTCTCTCCATCGCCCGCTGAGTGACCCTGAGCCTTCTTATGAGGTCCATTGTTAGCGACCATGTCTCAGATGCGTAAGTCATCACTGGTAATACGTACTAATCGAAGACTTAGACACTGAGGGATATTGGACGAAAATACATCTCGAAGTTTCCCGCATGCTGCCCAGCCGAGTTGGATTCGGCAGTTGATCTCTTTCTCAAAATTGGACCTACCTAGCTGGACCGTGTGTCCCAGGTATATATACTAGTCTACAATTTCGAGTGCCGAGTTCTCAACGACTACCGGGTGGAACGGAACATGAGCATTAGACATGACCTTCGTCTTACTCATGTTCATTTTTAAGCCCACCTGTTGAGAAACTCTGCTGAGATCATTGAGCATTGTACTGTAGTCTTCCAGAGTCTTTGCCATCACGATTATATCATCGGCAAACCGTAGGTGAGTGATGTACTCACCGTTTATGTTGATGACTTAAAGACCTCTTCCAACGCAGCGGTAAATAGCTTCGGGGATATAACACCTCCCTGACGCTCTCTTCGGTGCAATTGGATTGGCCTCGTAGTCTGGTCCTGTATACGGACTGAGATAGTGGCGTTTTCGTACAAACACTTCAACGCTTGGATGTACCGATAATCGATCCGGCATCTCTGTAGTGATCTCAATACAGCCCAAGTTTCCACCAAATCAATGGCTTTCTCTTAGTCCACAAACGCTAAGCAAAGTGGCCGGTTATACTCTTCAGTCTTCTGTATAATCTGCCGCAGCGTATGGATGTGGTCTATGGTACTCAAGCCTTTTCGGAACCCGGCCTGTCTGGGAGGCTGGAAGTCGTTGAAACTAAGAGCGAGACGATTCGTAATGACTCTCGAGAACAACTTATAGACCTGGCTCAGCAGCGAGATGGGTCTATAATTCTTCAACAGGGTATTAACGCCCTTTTTGAAGAAAAGTACCACCATGCCTCTGTGCCACGCCTCTGGCGTTATGCCCTCGTCGATGACGGAATTGAACAGTCGCTGAAAGACTTTAAGAACTGGTTTTCCACCTGCTTTCAGGAGTTCCACTGTGATTCCGTCATTACCTGGCACCTTGTTGTCCTTAAATTGTTTGAGTACCTAGTAGAATAAAATTGCTATAATTTAAGACCAGAACCAGCTCTGTAGATACATTACTTACTGCGATGCTCATGACTTCGCCCGCGTAGATTCTTAATGTCATACAAACTTCCATCTCCTATTTAACCAACTTGGGGGTAGTTTTTCCAAAATTTCTTAAACACGTAGGTAATTCTTTATTTTTAACCAAAAATCTAAATACCAATTTTTATGGATATAACTTGATAAATGACGTGACAACGTGACGGGGTCTCCATTAAATTTTCATCCCCAATTTAACGTACTTGGGGACAGAATTTTCAAAAATCCGGAAATATATTTTTTTTATCGCAAGCCCAAATACCAATTTTCATGGATATAACTTAATAAATGATAGACTTTCATACAAAATTTCATCCCCTATTTAACCCCCTTAGGGGTAGAATTTCCAATAATCCTTTTTTAGTGGGCCCCTACATCATAATCATAATCATTTACTTATTTATCATAAATGGTAGTTATTGCAAACGTCCTGAAAATGGACTATCAAAAACTAGTCCTTTACGGTTCACCAAAATTGCCAAAATCTGAACGCAAGGTACCCCATACTTGCAAACGTTACAGTTACTGGACTATTTGGCAAGTTGTTGGTATTGCAAAAGTTTTATTTAATTGTACCTAGCTGATTTTCAGTAAAATAATTCTATAAGTTAGACAGTTTATTAAAATTTTCCGCGCCGAAAGTACGCCGAAAACACGCCGCCGCCGCCGATTTTTGACCGGCGTGCGCCGCCGGAGATTTTAGCATCGGCGCACACGTCTACTACCTATTATACAGATATTACGTAGTCATTTAGCTTTTGCTTTTAAAACCCTATGGAATATACCGTAAGGTTTATATTATATTATCACATGATTAGATATTACACATTTTTGAATATAAATCAATACGGACAAATATTTACTTGGATTTTACAATTAGTGATCGGGCGTTTTGATATTGTGGTCGAAGTGTAGCCCGCTTAAAAATCCTAGTGAGGTGAAACAGTATTTTACAGCAATTTGACATAGTAAACTAGTGACTATAGTTGGGACATTACAAACGTGCGAACTGAGTCATAAAACTGACAGATCATAGTGTTGTGCTGGCTCTCCCTCACTCTTTATAAAGTTTATAACCTGACTAGAGAATGCCCGCGGCTTCGCCCGCGTGAATTTCGGTTTTGCACAAATCCCGAGGGAATCGTGGATTTCCGGTTCCCGTTCCCGCTCCCTTTTCTAACCTTTATACCTACTTTCAAGGAAGTTTGCTATAGTAATCTACCTATAGCTGCAGCTATAGATTTCGGTTTTTTCAAAATCCCGTGGGAACTCTTTGATATTTCGGAATAAAAAGTAGCCTGTGTTTTAAGTCAGGGCATAATCTATCTCCATTCAAAATTTTAGCCAAATCGGTTCAGTAGTTGCAGCGTGATTGAGTAACAAACATCCAAACATCTAAACATCCAAACATCCACACTTTCACATTTATAATATTAGTAGGACTAGTAGGATATCGACTATCGACAAATCCTTTATTATTGTTACACACAACACCACAGATTCAGGTTCCAGTTCCATAAGGCCAGTAAGTGCGAGCGAGAAGTCCGATAGAAATGATTTATGACTTGTTTCGCACGTTTGTAATGTCCCAATTATAGTGACTAATACGTACGGATTGTGTACACAGGTGGTAATTGTCGAGTTCTCTGCGTGGTGAGGGCGTCCTATGGACAATAATGCCGATGCCGTTCCCGGGCAGGGCGGGGCAGTGTGCGGCGCCTCTAGAAAGTGCTTCGACGGGGGTCTGCCGGCACGGAGCGTGAACGCTTCAATTCCTACTAATTTTAGGTCGAAGTGTCGAAATTTCGAAAATATTCGTGTTGTGCGTACTGTATGTGTGTGGAGAAGGAGGCCGGAATACGATTGCGCGATGTATTATCTTCTTTTATAACAACGTTAGTTTTACTTTGAGCAAAAAGTAAAACACGTATCGAATATTTTTACATTTTGGAATAGTCATACAAAATTACAAAAAAAAAATGTAATGAAAAACGAAGTTATAAGCTTGATGTGTTGCGTCATCGAAAAAAAATGGTCACCCCATCTTGCAAGCCATCGCCGCGTCGAGTTGCGAGTTGAATGACCGCGCGCTGTTCGCCGATCGTCAGCTGATGCACCAACCATTGTGCCTAAGTTTGCAGGATTTTAAAATATTTTGGACAAAAATATAACACGGTATAAAAATGGTTGGATTCGATTCTGTTACTGATTCTGAACAAACTACTTTCAGGTTTTGCGTAAAGTAAAACTAACGTTGTATATAATTATTGTCACTTTTATTTATTGCGTAGCCTGAAATTATTGTAAAAAAAAAGTGGTCTAGAAACTCATGATTCAATTTTATAATGTAAATTAGTACCTATTATCATTTAAAACAAACAGAACACGATGCATGGCCCGAAACATACTAAATCACAGTTCGATTCAATTTTAGTTTATGAAAAAATGTTATTTACATTATTTTTTATTTATATTGAAAATATTTATAATCCACTATATTATGTCTTAAGAGTGCTTTGTAATCGTATTTTTTTAAAATATTTTTTATCGAATTATACGTCGATTCCATATGTTTAAATATGTGGTTAAAAAAACGTCTAAATCAGTATACAAATTGTATGTAAATATAAATATTTGTAGGATGGCAGCTCAGTAAAGGTTCGCGCACATTAAGTTAGACGCCACCGCCTGCGCCTCTATGTGTTGCTATCCATTGGGTTCCTGTTCTACAAAATCTCTAAATTAAATTGACAGCTCTAAATGTGATGCTGTCTTTTCCGCAGGAAACATCGTGAAAAGGATAGCACTATATTTAGACCTGTCAACGTAATTTATAGTCTGATTTTTAATTCGATGGAATTCTGACAGTTGTCATTTAAAAATAGAATGAGTTATTTGTATGAAAACAGGGTTACCACCTGGTACGATTTTACCCCAAACTAAAGTAGGTACCTGAAGTATCTGTCAGGCATTTGTCATATCTACATGAGGCAATTGGCTATTTGACTAATTTTTGGAAATTGTTTTAAACTATTCTTTATAACTTATTAAAACACACTACATTGATATTTTTCGGAATATCTACAGTATTAAGAATTAAATCAATGATAAAGTTTAAGTTTTGAAAACCGCGCCAAAAACGACTTTTCTGTAATGGCGCTGATCATATGATACGCGTGACGTCACGAGCAAGTTTACAGGTTCAGCTGGTTCACACAGAGTATGGGCTACATAACCAAACCACAACAAAACAGCGCAGCTATCCAGTAACAATAATTAAATAGTTAAATACAAATTAAAAGTAATTAAATAGGTTAAATACAATAAATACAAAGTTAAATGCAATAAATGGAATGCGGGAGAGGAAACAAGAAAAATAACAAACTTTAATTAAGTAATAAATGCATAGAAAAATATTAGCATCATCACTTTTCTCGCTCGCTCTCGGTGCGTGCGACAGAGCGCGCTGCGCAATTAGTTACAATGGATGACGCGAAAAATACTTGTGTATTTAGGTACAAATCTTTCGTTTTTGTGAGGAAATAAAGAAAAGTTATGAGTTTATCTTGTGATAATTTAGGAATAGAAGAGTTTATCTAATTATTGGAATGAAAACAATTGTGTATTGTAGAGTATATGCCCTAGAAAATCCCAACAAAAAAGTGAAATTAAGAGGTTAATAATGCTATTTTAATATCAATCTTATTGTTTCAAGTTTAAAGTTTACTTTCGGTTGGTTGATAAACTTCAATTATATGGAACAAGTAAAGTGTACTCTCGACGTGACGTCACCAGAGTAGCAACCAATCACAGGGCGTTCACGTCTCTGATAAAATTTCAAAAATTATTATGTTTTATTTCGTGCAAAATATCGCGTTAAATTACATAATTTAGTTTGAATAAGTGAAATATGTCTTTTTTATGCTATTATCTGTTATGATGACCACAATCAATAGTATATTTTCAATGTTGTCAAATAGCGTATTGATTTTTATTTATGTAAGTTTTGAACTTATTACCTTTTTTGTGGCAACTGTTTTATCTCTGGTAACATTAAGAAATGTCAGGATTCCACGGAATTAAAAATCTGAGTATAGTCTAGAGTATGTACCATATTGTACCATATACCTATTGGTACCATAGTCGCAGGGAGTGCGCGCGAGACTTGGGTGCGTGAGTCTTTAAATATGCAAGTTTAATTTTACAAGTTGCTCGGGTGAGTGTTGATACGCACACATAGTCATTATGTTTGTTTTAAAATATACACACATACTTGTATGTATATTGTATATGTATAGTTCACGAAATATTATTATTATTATTATGCGTGACCTAGATGGCAGCCGCATTTCTTAAATATATTTAGCGCAGTCGACTATGTTTGAGATTTTTGCAGTTAAGCTTAGACTGAGATTTATAGAGTACTAGCTGTTCCCGGTATACGTTGCAATGCCACGCAAAGTGTGGTTTAGGAACGCGTAGACGACAAACATACAAACTTCCATTTTTATGTAGATTTTTTCGTCTAAGAAACCTTCGTGGGAGAGTACACAGAAGAATGCACAAAAGTTTCACCACAATCGGTTCGGTTCATCATCGGCATCGGTTCTATGGTATAGCAGCGTATAGAGGACATACAGACAAACATTGATTTTTATTTATATACATAGATATTCTGACTTTACTCGGACTTGAGATTATTTAAATGGGACACAAAATATGTCCCTGATATAAATCGGTCTCGTTTTAATTCTGTCTAAAGTTTGTGTAAATTCAGTGTGCGCTCTATAGATCTCAGCCTTAATACCACATCTCGAAAACACTCTATGAATGTCAAAACTCAAAACGCTAAAATGTAAAAGTAAAATGGAGTTAGTCACTTTTCAAGTTTGTCCACAACGTAAAGCCAAAATTAAACGGTTCATATTCCGGGATTTTTGCTTTCATTTTCGAGGCTTCATCGATGAGTCATTGAAAATCAATTGAAAACCATCTAAACACCGACCTTTCATCGTTCACAGGCACTGTGCCATAGCAAATATCGTAGCAATAAAAAATTAACAATGAACGGGGCACCATCTAATTTGGGCTTTAAGACCGAAAAATGAACTGTCTAATTTGGGCTTAAGGGTCGGGGTATATTTGCCTAAACCCTAAATTTTTAGCCAGAGAGTAAACTTGTAGTGTTGCAAAACATTTTATAAAGGGAATATTAAGGGCCTATTTCATTGCCATCTTAAAAGTGTCGGATAGCCTAAACGTAAGTTTTGTCACTTTTTTACTTTATGTCAAGTGACAAAGACAAAAGTTGTGAAAGCTATCCGATACTTATCAGAACGTGGTGAAACAGGCGATTATGCTTTTATAAAACGAGTTGGAATACTCGTATATTATTTTTATTATGTTTACATTGAATAATGTATAAAAAATTCGAATTTAATTTAATGGGCATTTATTTATCGAATACCACTTCTGATATTTTCGATGTGTTTATTTCTTAATTATCTTACTATTTAAGTTTAATAAATATTCTCTATTTCTTGATTTCACAAGTAAAACTACATTTAACTCGGTGTGATTGATATTTAAATATAATAGCAATAATAATAATTATTGAACTCGTGAAAAAAAACTTGAAAAGGGATTGTGTTATATTGTGTCCGTTTTCTTTATTCCTTATATCTGTAATCTCTCGAGAAAATAGGTTATTATGTGTGTAAAATAATTCTGTAAAGCGATCAAGATAATATGTATTGTCAAATCGCCATTTTCTATACCTATCTTGCTCAGTGTAATATACACGTGAGCAAGACAGACATAAAAATGGCGGTTTGACATTTCATTTGTTTCATATCGCATTATAACCGTGCATTTAAACAAGGAGGACAAGAATGTGGGAACATGTGAATGCACCTTGAGGAATAAAGCTTTATTCACATACTTCGATCAGTAATGTACTAAGATTTATGCAGTCCCATATAAATTGTGGCATTGTGGCATTGTGGCATTGTTGTGTCTGCCAATCCGCTTGGCCAGCGTGGTAGACTATGGCCAAAAACCCATCTCACTCTGAGAGGAGACCCGTGCTCTGTAGTGAGCCGGTAATGGGTTGATCATGATGATGATGATGATGATATAAATTGTAAATGAAAAAGTGTCAGTGAAATATTAATTCTCACTTACTAGAGATTTAAGCAAAAATACATTTTCCTTCAAAGTTCTTTAAACCTCATACACTTATTTTTTATTTTATTTTTACAACTTTTAAAAGCGCATTTTGGCATCATAAGACGTGTCCACATTGACTTCCTCACCAGATAACTAACAAAAAATAATTACCTAATCGTGGGTGAGAACTAATATTTCACGGACACTGTTTGAGCTTGTCTATAGCACATTATGGATCGAATAATAAAATCTATAGATTACAGACAGATTGAATATAGACAATGGACGTCAGTGAGATGCGAAAGGCCCATGATAACCTTTTTTTTTTGTTTAAATGTAGACCGGTAGTGAATGAAGGCCCGTATGAACTGTAGGACTAACCCCTCGCTCATATAAACTCGTATGTAGTGGTAGCAAACGAAGCTTGGCACTCTAATGCCCTGTTTCACCACCTTCTGTTAAGTGTCGGATAGCCTAAACGTAAGTTTTGTCACTTTCTTACTTTATGCCAAGTGACGAAGACAAAAGTTGTAGATAGCTATCTGATACTTATCAGAAGGTGGTGAAACAGGCCCTAAATGTTCAGTCGTGCCTATAATACAATAATTATGAGAGTAAATGTAACGCGTAACTGTGTCAATCGTACACAATGATATTATATTGTATAAAAAGAACAAGTAGACATGTTACTGTGTTCAAAGTGAATACTTAAAAGTATCCCGATGGAGTCACTTCGCTGTTAGTTCGCCTACAACTAGACTATGAGCGTGATGTCTATGACAGTTTGCCATCGGTGTCAGATAGGTATCTCTTTGTCTCTCGTATGTAAGACTATGAGCGTGACTTGACGTCTATGACAGTTTGCCATCGGTGTCAGATGGGTATCTCTTTGTCTCTCGTATGTAAGACTATGAGCGTGACTTGACGTCTATGACAGTTTGCCATCGGTGTCAGATAGGTATCTCTTTGTCTCTCGTATGTAAGCACTGAGCAATTAATAGTAGTGGAGGAGCCATACCTACTTTAAAAACAAGTCAAAAATACACTCACACACGCACAATCCCATAACATAAAATGACGCGTGTTCATTGTGATGTCTCAAGTTGTGCGTGTGTGAGTGTTCATGTATACATTTTAGGGAGGCCATCTTTTGTCATGAGTGCCGCAAACTGTTTTATTCTTATGTCAAAAATGTAATGTTGTTTTTTACACACTTATGAAAATTTTGATAAGCTTGAGCTATTTTCCGATCCACTATTTTCTATGGGACATTAGGGCACCTCTATACTATTATTATTATCTCTATGTATGTAAGACTATGAGCGTGACTTGACGTCTATGACAGTTTGCCATTGGTGTCAGTTAGCTATCTCTTTATCTCTCGTATGCAAGACTATGAGCGTGACGTCTATGACAGTTTGCCATCGGTGTCAGATAGCTATCTCTTTCTTATAATACTACGAGCGTGACGTCTATACGTGACAGTTTGCCATCGATGTCAGCCAGCTATCTCTTTCTCTCTCCTATGTTTTATAATAATTATTGATATCATTTTTCAGGCTTGTCACTGCAACGTGAGCATTATGCAGTTTTATAAAAAAAAAACAGCGATTCGATTTTTTTTACTCCACTTTAAATGAATGTAACATATCTATAATAATTACAATATAATATCATTGATCGTACATTTTTTTAATCATTTGATAGCAGAATTATTATGTTGTATTTTGAGTGGAAACAAATTTTTATACTGTAGATTGTAATGGAGAACTTATTATTAGTGAATCAATAAAACGGTAACACCAAGACGTTAATGATGTTTAGCGATTGTAAATAAATAATATATAAAGAGGGCTAAGACATACTTATAACATGCGAGTCAACTCGATTCCAACTTTTCGAGTCAAATCAAATCGTAGGTATAATCGAGTTTTTCTTTCCAAGGTCATCATGAGCGCGCCACATACAAAAAAGTTTCATTATTTTTTTAGTATAAACCAGCCAAAGGCAGTGAAATTTTTTGTCGTACATCCGGTTACCGTCAAAACATGAAGTTTCAAAGATTTGTGTGTAATTCTGTGGTCAAATAATTGAATGAAAAAATGAATATTTCATAGTAAAATTCAAACACTGCGCGACTTTGAGTCGGATGTTTGAAGTTTGGTTCTGGTCACGATTTTTGACTCGAGTCGAGTTCGAGTGGCGTGTTGTAAGTATGTCTCCCCCCTAATTGATAAGTAAGCAATGTGTGTCCTTTATTTTTGTACAGAATAAAAAGTGAGAGAATCGCAATCGGTTTTGTAAATAGGTGTGTGCTCGTCTGCGAGAATGAAAAGTTCAAGGAAATAATAGATTTGTAGGGTAGTTTGACCGTTATTTTGTACGCAAAAAGAAATACTAATTGAAAAGAAAACTTTACATGAAAAATTAATACATTTTTTTCTAATAAATATTTAAATTGAAGGCTTGCTGAAAAGTGGCGATTGATTGGTAACCAGATGTTCTATCTCCCTCGCACGCCCGCACCTAAATGGCGGTGACGTCACTGATCGTTCGTGCATCCCTTATTATGTATCCCTGTTGGTCTTATACCAACCACTTAAGAAACTTAAATTATGAGTTAACCGCTATAGGTTTCAATATGAATATGGCGGCCGTTTAATTTATCAAATCAAATCGACAACATATTATATTTACTATATTTTATATTCGAGGTAATAATTTTTCAGAACGAAGAATCTCAAATAGGTCTAAACTGTATGGTTTTATTTCTGAGGAAGGGCGAAGATGCAAATACATTTTATAAAGCACCTAGTGCTCATATGAAGACTTAGATCAGTGTAGACAAATGTATGTCTGTTAATGCTGATTAATATGTATTACTTTTAATTATAATTGAAAACAAATACATAGTTTCGAAATTCAAGCAGTATACTTAGTACGACTTTGCACATCTTGCCAACGGTGATATAGTTCCAGTATCGAATCACTATAATGTCAGCGTAAAGCGGACTTACAGCGTCTTATTTTAGAGTCGCAAATTCAGTACTTTCGATTTTTATTTCGTTATTTTTCCGCTTGGAACGCTGGATGTAGACGTACGGACGAACTCGAGCCTTTTGTAAATGGAGTAAGGGACCTTTCAGACAGACCGGCGCGGAGAGCGTCGGAGAGCATTTTTTTTTTCACACAGACCGGCCGTTCAAATTTGCTCTGCTCTCCGCGCCGGTCTGTGTGAACGGACACGCGGATGCGCTCGGAGCCGAGCGTACGCTCTTGGGCCGGACGGCAGAGCATATTCGGCCTACGGTCGGCTGTGCGAGCATGAAAGAGCACGCGAACGGAGCCGGTCGGATGCTCGAGCGCGAAAGGGCACGGGCATGGAGCAGCCGACCGGCTCGACGAGTAGCCGACCGGCTGCTCTCATATATTTCACACAGAGCGTATTGGGAGCATGCTCGAGCATCCTCTTATCATAAAAGAGTTAACATGTAAAAATAAAGCCTATTTCAGATTCTATTTTAAATGCGATTAAAATTTGCTCTGCTCTCCGCGCCGGTCTGTCTGAAAGGTCCCTTAGGATCCATTTTATTTTAACGTTATAGTTTACATATCAACGTTGTCGAGATGTGCCAAGTCGTATTAAGTACATATACAGTTTGTGTTATTTTCGACACGGACATTGTTAGTTAGAGTGTTAAAAATGAACACAAAATTATATTACATAATTTAATATTATGTGTCTTTACCTTTAATACTTATAATTTATTGCCATATTAACTAACGGTAGTTAACGCCACAAAATATCCAGAATTTATTTTTAAAATGATCTTTTTGCTAGAACATTTATTTTTATTCCATGTCTATAATATAGATGGAAACGTGAGTGAAATATAAATCGTATGAGTATGAGTATGTGATGTGAAAGGACACGACAATCACAATATATCATAAAGTAGGTATATTATAATAAAAGTTGTACATATAACAGATAATTTTGGTATAAAATAATAATAATAATTAAATAGATCCTATATGTATTTGTAAGATATTTAGATGTGTTTGTTTTACCACACAGTTGCGACCACTCTAACTTGGCCTTTTAACTCTTCACATTTTCAATAACAACATGGTGCCTTTTTATAGTGGTCGATTTGTATTAGTCAACTATATATTATTTTAAAATTTAAATATACTATTTGAATAAGAAAAGATGCTATTCACCGATAATGTGTTTTTTATTACATATCCTTTTAGTAACCTATTTGCTGGACTTTGATTCTTCTTTCCATTGAGTGTTTAATCCAATTAATCACATGGTGGAATTGTCTTTTTCTGACTACCTGAATTACATTAAAAAATCCACAAAATCGACTTCAAGTGCCATTGCAAAGTACTTCAACCACTTGTAGGTATGCATTATAACATCGCACCTTTGGTAGAACAAGGGCATATTTGCATTTTGCAGTTTTTGGAATTTAACGGCAAAGCGCATTTAAGATTTTTTAACCCCCGACGCAAAAACGACGGGCTGTTATAAGTTTGACGTGTCTGTGTGTGTGTGTGTGTGTCTGTCTGTTCCCCTGTAGTGCTCAAACGGGTGAACCGATTTGAATGCGTTTTTATTTGAAAGGTGAATCAGTCGAGTGTTGTTAGCTATATTTGATGAAAATCGATCCAAGATGGCCGCCGCTACAAAATGGCGGATTACATTTTTTATCAAAACTCCCTTAATATGGGTATCAAATGAAAGGGCTTGATTAGTAGTTTGCACTATGCAAATCCAAGATGGCCGCCGCCACAAAATGGCGAATGTCGGAGGTTTTTTAAATTTTCAATTTATACTTGTTTGAATTCAGTATGGTCTGACTGCTGATATTGGTCTAAATTAATTCTCCTTTGCATGAAATAAACTACACGATAATTATTTGAGGCATGCTGTTAACAAAAGTTAATAAAAATCGGCCAAGTGCGAGTTGGACTCGCGTACGAAGGGTTCCGTACCATTATCCATAAAA
This sequence comes from Melanargia galathea, assembly GCA_920104075.1. Lineage (NCBI taxonomy): Eukaryota > Metazoa > Arthropoda > Insecta > Lepidoptera > Nymphalidae > Melanargia > Melanargia galathea. The sequence continues at coordinate 24,480,538 of OV049857.1, forward strand.
ACGGCAAAAAAATCACGTATTGTTTTTTAACTCCCGACGCAAAAACGACGGGGTGTTATAAGTTTGATGTGTCTGTGTGTGTGTGTCTGTCTGTTCCCCTGTGGCGCTCAAACGGGTGGACCGTTGTTACCAATGTTTGAAGAAAATTGGTTCAAGATGGCCGCTGCTACAAAATGGCGGATCACATTTTTTCACAACTCCCTTTGGGTATCAAATGAAAGGGCTTGACCAGTAGAATAGCACTATTGCAAATCCAAGATGGCCGCTGCCACAAAATGGCGAATGTCGGGGGTTTTTTAAATTTTTAATTTATACTTGTTATTATTTTTTGTTATAACGGCAACAGAAATACATCATCTGTGAAAATTACAACTGTAACTATCACAGTTCATGAGATACAGCCTGGTGACGGATGGACGGACAGCGGAGTCTAGTAATAGCGTCCCGTTTTACCCTTTGAGTACGGAACCCTAAACACGTTTAGTTTTTTGATAAATAATTTATTTGTTAGGGTTACAATAATTGTGCCACTGTTCTAACAAAGGTAAATAAGTATCTGTTATAATGTAAATAAGTATGTGTTTGTAATAAGTAGAATAGCATCCAACTGCGGCTTGGAGACTTGAAGTCCAGTTTAGTAACAAGAGCTGTCTGGCACTTGCGATCGAAATTCGAAACTTTAGTGAAGAATAGAATAGAATAGAATAGAAAAGTTTTTTATTCAAATAAACTTTTACAAGTGCTTTTGAATAGTCAGATGAATCTACCACTGGTTCGGAATGCCGTTCCAACCGAGAAGAACCAGCAAGAAACTCGGCGGTTGCTCTTTTCCAAATTTACAATATCAATATAACAATTTTATGGTAAGTACATGATTGAATTGCCGTCTCGCGCATTGCTGGAACGAGTCAAATCCACGCCTTTTTATCATTTATATAAGTAATCATAATTTTATTCAGATAAACTTTCGGAAGCGTTTACGAATCGACAAATGAATCTACCACAGGTTCGGAATGGTGCTTACAATTCTACACATGTGAAGAAGGGCAGACAAAAGTAGCCCCATTTCCGACGGTGGCACCCGTTCACGAGCATGACGCATGATCCAGCCATTGCTTCGCTCAACCATATTCGAGGGAACGTAACAACCCGCACCACACGACACCACCACAGAAATGTTTAAAGAGAGCGTGACATACTTAGGCTACCCATGATCAAAGCATCGAATTGAACACCAATAATCAAATACTCGGTTTAAGACATTGAGAAATTGCTCCATGCTTTTTTATCATTTATATAATCTTCAATTGTATAATATGCTTTTTTTATGAGCATATTTTTAATAGAGTTCTTAAACTTGTGTAAAGGCAAGTCTAAGATTGCTTGTGGAATTTTATTATAGAACATTACGCCCATTCCCACAAATGACCTTTGGACCCTTTTGAGGCGTAACTGAGGAATCACGAGCCTATTTCTATTTCTTAATTGCCTGTCGTGTAATTCGCACTTTTTAATGTAACTGTGAATGTTTTGCCTAACAAAAATTATATTGTTATAGATATATTGAGAAGCTACCGTAAGAATACCTATTTCTTTAAATTTCTCTCGAAGGGAATCCCGCGGTTTTAAATTATAAATTGCGCGAATTGCCCTTTTTTGTAAAACGAAAATTTTTTCAATATCAGCCGCTTTACCCCATAGTATGAGTCCATACGACATAATACTATGGAAATATGCAAAATAAACAATTTTTGCAGTTTCTATATCTGTTATCTGTCGAATCTTCCTAACAGCGTAAGCAGCAGAGCTGAGCTTGCCAGCAAGTGTTGCTATATGGGTGCCCCATTGAAGCTTTGCATCTAGGGTTATTCCCAAGAACACAGTTGTGTCCTCAGTTTTCAATGGCTCACCACTTATCTTTAAATTTTTGCTAGTAACCCTTGTATTGGGCAATAGAAACTCGACACACTTGGTTTTTTTTGCATTCAAAAGTAGATTGTTTGTAGTAAACCAGTGTGAAACTTGAGATAATGTATTATTTACATCGTCAAAATTGTCCTTAGTCCTATCGACTTTAAAAATCAAAGACGTGTCGTCAGCAAATAGTACAATATCGCAAGTATTTTTGACAAAATGTGGTAAATCATTAATATAAACCAGAAACATGAATGGACCCAGAATAGAGCCTTGGGGAACACCCATTACTGAGGCTTCATAGTGCAAGTACATAGTTCAAGTTCATATTGCTATGTTATTTGTCTCAGGCGTTTCCACTTTAACAATGCTGCGGGCGCGGAAACGCAACTCCTGCCACGTCCTAACCCAACTCAGAACCTAACTTCTTATGAGAAAAAAATATTGAGATTTTTAACTGCGAGTGTTTCTGAGTGGTTATAAAAAAATTTGGTTGTCTGTAAAGTCGGTTTACGGTCGATAATTTTACGTTACTTAACGTCATAAGAAAACATTGCCTCTCTATCGCTTGTTCCGCGCTCTCGCTTGCACGCTCGGTTAGGCGGTACGTAACAATGAGTCACGCTTTTTCGTGCGTGCGGCCGGCGATCATCGATTTATAAGACGTTATACGTCAAAAAATAACCACGGCGCATGACACGCTCGTCGCGTGAACGTGCTCATCCGGATGGATTCGGAACTAGTCGGGCATATAACCCCCGGCACGTAAGTCGAGCGCTGACCTTCAAGTACGCGCAGCGTCGTAAGAATGAGCGGGACACAATACGGCTGGAGAGCCAATCAGCGCTTACGAGGGATCCGCGAGAGCTAATCAGTGCTTACGAACGATCCCCCCGCCCTCCTCCAGCGTACTCCAGCGTAGTACATCACGTGAGTTTAGCTGTATATATATGACTAGATGATGCCCGCGACTTTGTCCGTGTGAATTTAGGTTTCTTAAAATCCTGCGAGAACTATTTGCTTTTCAGGATAAAAGTTGCCTAGTAAGTACTCATTTTATCTATGGTACTACCTCTGTACCAAGTGCATAAATTGGTTAAACGGATGAACCTTCAAGATTCCCGTGGGAAATCTTTAATTTTTCGCGATAAAAAGTAGTCTGTGGCCGACCCCAGGCTGTAAACTAACTTTGTACCTTTCGTTAAAATCGGCTAAACGGATTATTTACTTTAAATTTTTTGTCCTCCCGTGGGAACATTAATTTTTGCGGGATAAAAAGTAGCCTATGTCATGTAGATATGTAAGCTACCTCTGTACTAAACATCAAAAACGTTTACACTGTTGGGCTCGGCCGTGAGGCTAGCAGACAGATAGACATATTTTCGCATTTATAATAATACAAGCGGACACCCGCGACTTCGTTCGCGTGGATATTGGTTTTTAAAAATCCCGTGAGTATCATTTTGTTTTTGCTAAGCTCCTTTGAGCTCATACCTTGCTAAAAACTGTTAAAAGTTTACTGGCGAATGTTTAGGTAGATCAAAATGTAAACATCCGCCAGTGAAAGTCCCATCAAAATCGGTCCAGCCTTTCAGAGATAAACCAGTAATCTTTAAAGTAGGTATTTCCTTTCCAACAAAAAAAGAATGAATGAAATCAGACCACCCGTTAACGAATTACAGCTAAGTACACATTTTGACTTTCATCCCCTCTCCCAAGGGAACCGTACTGAATTTCGGGATAAAAAATATCCTATATGTTACTCCATAGTATGAACTTAAATCATGCCGAGTTTCATTTCAATCCATTCAGTAGTTTTTACGTGATGCGCGCACAAACATACAGACAAACAGAAAAATAGATAAACAGACAAACAGACAAACAGATAAACAGACAAACAGACAAAAATTTCAAAAACAGCTTTTTTACGTTCTATTACTTATCCCTAACATCCCCCAGTTATTATTTTGCAAAAATCTTCAATGTACAGATACGGCAATTCTACGATTTTATTATATGTATAGATTAGTAGGTATATGGTGGATTAACAAACCGGTGTATTTTGGTTTCGGACCCATTAGACAAAAATAATACCTAGGGTGGATGCTCCCTAGGCCGGCATCCCGCCATAAGTCGGCACTTCGTTATATTTCTGTCGATATTATCGTTTTGGTGCCATTTAGTCGCAATGGGTATTTTTTTTATTTAGTATTGCTCCAATGGGAAAATAGTTCTAAAATAAGGCAGCTTTTTTTTGCACCCCTTTCCCTTAATTGTCTCTTAGAACGAGCGCGAGTGCGTAAATTGCTGAATTTCTTACAAAATTGCTACTTTCCGAGCGGCGTTTGGTAAGAAATAAATTACTTATTATAATAAGTATTTAAAACTTGTTGTTGCATTTTAATTTGTTTTGCGTAAAATTTGACATCGTATTATAGTGATTTAATTCAATTATTATACGTATTTAAAGAAAAAACAGAGGTGCCGGACTAAGGAAAACCAGTAGTATGAGGTACCTGCATGAGGTCGGCAGGGGGTGCCGACTTAAGAGGAAACGCGGTTGCTCTTTTCTCCATACAAACGTTCTCGCGTGTTTTCTCCCTGGTTTATGATCCTAAATAAAGCAATGATTCTTTACAATAAAATAAATATCAACCTCTTCTATGTCCCTATGTTTTCCTTTTTGAAGATACATTATTTTTATAAGCACTAGAACCGTTACAAAATGCTCAAAATTGCCTATTTTAGATCGCTTTCAACAGAGGCGTAATGTACAAATTTGAAAATGTGGCCGATTCTGTTATACACAATCTCTAAATCTAAACTAAAATGACAGGTCTAAATATATTCCTGTCTCTTTCACAATCCTCCCTGCTGAAGGAGATAGCACTATTTTTAAACCTGTCAATTTAGTTTAGGTTTAGAGATTGTGTACAACAGAATTAGCCACAATGCCTAATGTACAAATTAATATTCAGTTTACGAAATATCTTTTAAATTGGTCCAATATTGGAGGAGGAAACACTAAAGAGCCAAACCTCGAATTATCTATAAAAAATTGCCTGATTGTTTGTCAAGGTTGTTAAAAAATATTATATAGGTATCTATTTCTTCAAAAATTCTATTAATTTCGGAAAAGGGTATATTTTTTTGGTGGGAAAATGAAATAAAATGAAAACGAGGAAAGAGTTTCTATAAATATTTAAAAAAACATAAATTTTCGCGGACAATATCGGGGGTAAATGCTATTTTTCTAATAAAAACATGAGGGCCGACTTTGAGAACACAAATGCCGGAGAAAGGGACAAAGGTGCCGAGCTTAGGCAAATTAGTACTTACTTTTTTTTAATTAATTTAAAAAATACTTCTTTATGCTAAAAGCGGGTATTATCAATTATTGAATCAAAAAGTCAAAAGCATGAAGTACCTACCTATTAAAAGAAAAAAATACATTGTACTGAAATTGCTTCGTTTGACACGTCTACGATTTTTTAAACATAACACGACCATTAAAGTGCCGACATAAAGAACATTCACAATACCTATATTACGGCTGACTGTTTACTTCCTAGGTATAGTATACCTATTTTAGATGGATTGCTATTTGCCTACGGGTTTGCAACCAATTTGCAGCTCAAAATCAACTAGCCGGCAGCTATTTGCCTAGGGGTTTACAACTAACTTGTAGTTCAATTAGCTAGCCGACAACCTTTATCACAATTTTACCACAAATCCATAGATACCTTAACCTAAGTAGGTATAAAGCGAGTTATTTACCTTAATGATTTGACAAAAAAATATTATTCTGACCCATATTGAGTCAATATACGTAGGTACCTACCTAAGCGAACAAGGGTAGGTAGTGGTGAGGATGTGGTTATTAGGTACCTATCTACCTACCTAGTTATTTGAAGGAAGACCTTTATTTCACGACTCAATCATATTATTCAGTTTTAATAAAACTATGTACGTATGTTCTACCTAAATACCAAAGTACATGTAGGTAGGTGACCTTACGACCGAACGAATTCCTCTTATTTAAGTAAATTATTGTGGGAATTAGGAACCTTAAACCTATCTAGGTATGGTAGGTAACTAGGTATTTTTCATACATTTTTCGGTAATAATTTTATTTTTACTACAGTTTACAGCTGTTTTCAAATATTTACATTTATATCTTTTAGGTACCTTATAGGTACATTATTTAAAGCATGTTAGGATTTGCTAGGGTGGCCACATAATGGGAATTTCGGTAAATAAAAGCAAATATTCGTTGCGAATATTTTTATCTGTAAAAGGCATTACTTTACCAAGAAAACCTACGTCATAGGTATTACGGTAAGGTAAAGATTTCTTACAGAATATGATGCATTATCGCCTCAAGGTAAAATAAACATGTGACCGGACATCCCAAGGTAAGCGAAGAATAGTTTAATTAATCTTATACTTAAGGTAAAGTCCCCTTACTCCGTGGTATTTTCATAAAAACTCGAAAGAACGTAAAAAATTAAGCATTTACTACACCTTTCTGAAGAACTGGCTATTTTTATCAGAAGCGTTATTTATTTAACTCTTGAAATATCCTAAAAGGACAACAATTACAACTTGATTTAAATGTAAAATTAAATTAAATATGAAGAAAGTCCGAATGCTCCAATTCCGAGGTAAAAATCCTAATTCCGAGGCAAATGGCTCCTAATTCCGAGGGTACAAAATTCAAAGGGAAACGAGTAGAATGAATTCTACATGGTGTTCAAAAATGAACTGTATTTATTAATAGATTTCAAAATCAATTCGATACGTATGTAATTGTTTAATTATGTTTGTGTGTAAAATATTAATATATGTATATTATTAATATATACATATATAGCTGCTCGTGCTGATTCATTCGCTCACTGACTGACTGACTGATTGATCACCTCTCCTGTAAAATTTTGTATGAAAATTATTTTTTTCACAAATGGTTTCGTATAGATGATAAAAATTCATTCAAAACAAAAATATGGAGAGAGCTGATGATTGAGGATTTCGGAGACGAGCGATGGGCACGCTTAAGGTATTGAAGATAGGTGGGTGCTCGAGCAAATGTCACTCGAAACGTCATCCAATTGGCAGTGAGCTGAAAAAAAGTAAAAATGGCGAAAATAAGATGGCCGCCATACAAATTTCGTATTTCTCCATTATTTTGAGATTTCTCCAAAAAACCACATCAAAGCCTTGCATAGTCTCCGAAATCCTCAATCATCAGCTCTCTCCATATTTTTGTTCCGAATGAATTTTTGTCTTCTATACGGAATCATTAGTGAAAAAAATTTTTTATACAAAATTTTACAGGAGGGGTGATCAATGAGTGAGTCAGTGAATGAATCAGCACGAGCAATAATAAGATAAACGTTTTAGAATATGAATGTTTGCGTGACTGAACGCGAATGATACTTGGTGTAACTAAAACCATACTGAAATATTGTGAGCATCCTGTATTTTATTTCTATACATACCACGTAATTAGAGGCTCATAGAACCTTATTCCGAGGTAGTATTTCTATCCATACCACATAATTAGGGGCTCATAGAACCTTATTCCGAGGTAATACCACGGAATTGAGTTTTGTAACAAAAAACACGTTTCCTAATTCCGAGTGTTAAAAAAGAAAAGATTTTTCCCTAATAAACAAATAATTTAAAGCTTAATTAGATTATCTTCGTAAATATGTACAATACTCTCTCAAAATTGCATCGAAATATGTATAAATTTAATTTTCTTTTAAATTAATTTTCTTTAGCTTTCCCATACAATCTATCAATAAATTACCTAAATAGGTAAACTTTGACACGGTATAGTTAGTGATTGAGACGCCAAAGTGTACCTCGTAATTAGGACTCTGTAACTTTATTGCCTATTTAAATATTCAAAACCGAAACAAGAAGTATTTAACATAAAACGACTCTAAAAATTGAAAAAGTTATGAAGTCTATGAAATCGCAATTCCGCGGTATACCACGGCGATATGAACCGGCTAAAATATTTGGCACCTAACGCCGAGGTATTTTCAAAACCTATTTTCATCTTAATTTCTTTACAAATATTCACAAAAGTTGATTGTTTACGATTGAAAATATAGTCCTTCAAATATTCAAATCTAAATAAAAACAAATAAAGCTCAAAATTAACGGATAAACACTATTTAAAAAAATGTAGGTATTTCGTGCACGAGGTCCAAAATGTATGAAACATGCGTTCGGGCCGGCTGCTAGTGTAAAACTTGCCGGTTATTTTAAAACACATACATATAAAACTAACAATTTCGTCATTTATCTATGGAATGATAAACTATCAATTGATTAAGATATGTTGCAGTAAAAAATAGCTTGGGGATCGGTTGAAAACGCTGTTTTTCTATATACCTCGGAATTGGGTGCCAATTTTAGAATACCACGGAATAAGGAGACTTTACCTTAGTAGTTAGGTGTTTCATCTAGTCTCTAGAGACTATCAGACGAAAATGAAATATGCAAAGCCATTGCAAGCCTCATTCAACACAAACTGTAGGTATTTTGAAACTTTACAGATTCCATCTGACAAATTAAATACTTTCTAAGATCTGAATTTCAAACCAATGCAAATATTATCGGTTGAATTGCTCTGCAATTTATAATTTCTCTTTTATCAGGTTTACTTTGATACTTAATGAGAATTAATGTTGATAGTAAAATTATCGATTTATAAGAAGATTCCGAACCACTTAGTTACTCTGAAATGACCTTCTCTTTATCCGACTTCCCTGACCTTCTTTTGATAAATATACAATCAATGTCAACTATGGGATACCGTACGATAACGCATCTAACTAGTTACCTGATAATTAAACATTATCTTGGTTATGTAAGATTTCAGGCAGCCTCGATTTAAAGCGTTTAAAACAATACATTGCTCACTGTATATCTGCAAGGAGGTTTCATATTTATGCGAGGAACGTGCGATGTATCGCATTATTGTAATAAGTTAACGCACAGTCAATGACCGACCAACTCCATCTCTATAGCGTCTCGGTGCCTGAAATGACGTTTGCAGAAAACCGGCAACGCATGCTGGCCGGCAAAACTCCGACCAATCGCAGTTCAAATCAGAGACACACCTCCGTGGGATTTATAATTGGAACGTATGCGCGCGCAGTCAGTCGCGGTATCGAGCGCCCGTGCGTCTGTTCAGTGTCTGAGTGTCAGACGGTTGTCAGTTGCTACTTGCTACCGGCGGCGGAATAGCGTGTGCGACCCAAGTAAACAGTGTGCGGAGCTTCAACCATGGCTCTGCTTCGCCGGCTGGCTGTGAACGCGCCCCGAGGCGTCCGGATGCTGTCCACGCCGCCACCGACCCGCGACGAACTCGACCTAACCTTCAACAGCCCCAAAGACGCGTTCAAAAGCAAAAAAACTAGCGAACTGGTCCGGGCGTACCTCGTCTACCAAATATGCTCATTCAACTGGATTGTCGAGAACAATGACATGGTGAGTGAATCGATAAACAGGTGAAATCTTATGTAACGTGGTCCTAAGTTACCGGCTTCTGTGTAGTTACGTCCAGGAAAAACTAAAATTAACTGAGACGGTAGACCTTGAATATAATTCGGCTACTCGGCTACGTTGACTGATGTCTCGAGGTTGCACGACATTATGCACGTGCTCCGGCACGGTAAACTTGAATTGTTTTACGTAATTTCAGCTAAAAATTCTTCGCTTTGAGAGTTTGTCATTCTTTCGAATGCATCACTTCGAAAGACCGGTTACGTCACAAGTAGATCGACATATCAATGGGTGCGGGGCGCTTTCATGAACAGTTAATTTCCAATCACTAAGACGAAATTGAAGTTCAATCCAATCGCAATTCATTTATGGAAACCGGTATTTCAATTTAGTGTCTGAAATGGCATGAATGAAAAAAAAATGGATTTTCGGCTTGTTAGTGGAAGAAAAGCGCATGCGCTGTTAGTTCTCTGGGCTTGAGTAGATAAGTAGACTTGAAATTGACAAGTTTACTTGTCTGCAACTTACATAATGATCGGCGTTATAGCTACTTTTTCAAACAATAAGTAAAGCTGATTATTATTAGGTACCTTACGATTATTTTCAAGTACATATGCAATTACGGAGGAGGATTTATAAATTTTTTACCTACCAATTCCAAAGAAGCCAAAACTGAGTTCTGATAGTTAGTTGGAGTTTTTAACTATATTGATAGACATTTATTATGTTTTTTGTAATTTTTATAAAATATATAATTAATAAAAATCGCGTTAGGACCAATCCCAAAAAGTCGAAACGCATAGTGTATCTAGTCCTAATCCTTGTCCGAGTCCTACAAAGTGTTTTAATACCTAATTGCTCTGGAAAGTTGGGGTGGAATTTAATGAATGGATTTGATTAAAAATCGGTTATATAAGTAGGTACCTAGGTAGGTACCTACTATAATAAAGTACATTCACTTCTTTATATTCGTGCCTCGTGAGTCGTGACGTAACATCTTATGGCTGACAGAATGTATTCTGTCAGCCTTATGATGTTACTAACATGTAAAAAGAAAAACCTATTATTACAATAGACAGGTTATACCTACTTACTTTTGAAATACCGATAACAATTACTTCAGGTACCTACTCAAGGAATAAAATAAGGAACTTCGTTCCAAAAAATCTGTATCTATTTCTTTTCTTCAAAAATTCAATTGATTTCGGTAAGAGGTATATTTTTATAGCGGGAAAATGGAATAAAATAAAAACGAGGAAAGAGTTCCTATAAATATTTTAAAAAACATAAATTTACGCGGACAAAGTCGGGGATAAAAGCTAGTTTTCTTATAAAAAACATGAGGGCCGACTTAAAGAACACAAATGCTGGAGGAAGGGATAACTAGGTGCCGAGCTTGGACAAATTAGTAGGTACTTACTTAAAAAAATATATAAAAATACTTCCTATACTAAAAGCAGATATTAATAGTTGACTTAAATAGTCAAAAGCATCAAGTAGGTATTAGAAGAAAAAACATTGTACCTACTGAGATTGCTTCGTTTGACACGTACAGGTATACGAATTTTTAAACATGACACGACCCTTTAAAGTGCCGTTTTATAGAGCATTCACCCTACCTACATATCTACTATTTGTACTGGTAGCACTACCAATACCCGAAGAAATGCTTATCTGTGTAAAAAAACCGGCCAAGTGCGTGGCGGGCCACGCGCAGTGTAGGGTTCCGTAGTCACAATCCTCGAAAAACAGATATAACTCCTTAAACTGTGAACCCTACTTAGCCATGATAGTTTTCCTTTAAAATTGATTATAGTCTACTAGTGCAGTGAATTTTTTCAAGATCCTATATACTGCCATTTGGCTGATAGAGGGGGGAAGACACTAGACTCTAATAAAAATTAGCACTTTAAAACATCATATTTTACAAACGGATCTAGAAATCGAAAAATGATGTTCCCACACACACAGTATTTTTATAAGACCTATTCAACGATACCCCACACTATCGGGTAGACGAGAAAAAAAATATTCATCCCCACACTTAGGGGAGCTACCCTAAAAAAAATATTTATCAAAATTTTATTTCACCACTTTGTCGGCGTGATTAATATTTATACTCATGCCAAATTACAGATTTCTAGCACTAATAGTTTCAGAGATTAACCGAGGACGGACGGACGGACGGACAGACAGACGGACGGACATGGCAAAACTATAAGGGTTCCTTGTTTACTACGGAACCCTAAAAACATCATTTTGACATGGATAAGCGTTACTAAGTGCGAGTTCACACACGTGCTATAAGTAAAATAGTAGGTATGATACGGTACTCGTAACTTGATTAAAGTAGGTACTTAATTCCCTACGCTCGGATAATTTCACGCCGTGCACTAATACACATAATAGATTACTTATGTCACACGTATCGTAATATAGTAATATAGGTACCACTTTGTCAACGTAATAGCGGATCTGATTCATTCAGTAAAACAATCGCCTCTTATCACTTTACTACAGACAGATATTAATAAACACCGCAATACAGATAGATTAGGTATAACCAGCGTAGATACCTCAAGTAGTAAGGTCAACCTATTCAAGATACTTATCTACCTACTTACCTAATTTAAAACTGTTACTAAATTAATTAGCATAATAAGTATAATTTTAATTAAATATAAAATTAGCATAATCAAAAGTAACTTACCTGTAGTTATTACACGTAAGTTACTTCTTATTACTATCTATGACTATCCTATTACGTTTTAATATTATTACATCACTAGCACTTGCCCGCGGCTTCGCCCGCGTGAATTTCGGTTTTTCACATATCCTGAGGGAATCGTGGATTTCTGGTTCCCGTTCCCGCTCCCTTTTCCAACCTTTATACCTACTTTCAAGGAAGTTTGCTATAGTAATCTACCTATAGCTGCAGCTATAGATTTCGGTTTTTTCAAAATCCCGTGGGAACTCTTTGATATTTCGGAATAAAAAGTAGCCTGTGTTTTAAGTCAGGGCATAATCTATCTCCATTCAAAATTTTAGCCAAATCATTTCAGTAGTTGCGACGTTATAGAGTAACAAACCTTCAAACATCTAAACATCCAAACATCCACACTTTCACATTTATAATACCTATTAGTAGGACTAGTAGGATATCGACTATCGACAAATCCTTTATTATTGTTACACAACACCACAGATCTACCTATAGCTGTAGCTGTAGATTTCGTTTTTTTTTAAATCCCGCGGGAACTGTGGATTTATGGGAAATGTGCCTATTGTTAAGTCAGGATATAATCTATTTCCATTCAAAATTTCAGCCAAATCGGTTCAGTAGTTGCAACGTTATAGAGTAACAATACACAACAACAAACATCCACACTTTCACATTTATAATATTAGTAGGATAAATCCTTTTTTTAACCGACTTCAAAAAAAGGAGGTAACTTTAACCTACTTATACTTCTGGAGTACGGAACCCTCGGTGCGTGAGTCTGGCTCGCACTTGACCGGTTTTATTTTTAAACTAGTTATTCTATTGTTTCCTACTAGTTATTCTTATTGTTATTAAATTAGCACAACTCTATCGCGAAAGATTTCGTTCCACTGCTGTCTACTATTCGCAGCACATCTCCGCTGCGAATTTGCTAATTTGCTAAAGGTCTGCAGGTTCTAGCGAAAACTGGAATTTACAACATCTAATTTGTAAGATCCTACCTTATTTATTCAAGCCTGGTTCCCGGTTTTTGCAAGGTTTTGCTCTAACCCATATTAGTTGTGCTATCAGTTTTTACATAATTAAAGCGATTGTCGTCCAATATCGCAACCGGTTACGTACACATCATCGGTGGCAAAACTGGTAGGTCGTTGGTAGTACCTAAGTTATAGGCAACCTAACTATTTATAGCGAGATACTGGAATTTGAGATCAGACAAAAAGTTCTCCATCAACCACAGCGACGCGTATAGTTTTATCTTTATTGTAATTAGTTTACGTATTACCTAGTATAGGTACCTAGGTAGGTAACTAATTACAAATTTTCACATTTATAAGATTAGTAAGATGTAGGATAACGCTTAGATTAAAGACTATAGGTAGGTATATACCTAGCCTCCGCTGCGCAAAGCGCAATCCGAAGCGCAACTATACATCGATAGATGTATAGTTCATTTAGAACTTTCAATTTTCTTTACAAATGTAGGCATCATTGTTGTAAACATGAGTAATTCATTCATTGAAATACTTAGATATAAATAAAATATCTTATCAATATTATACGTCTATGTAAAACACGAGATCTGACGAACACTTCCGATAAACGAAACTTTAGATATTTCTGCCTCAAACTACCTTAATCCTCACTGTATTGTTTGCTACCGTGACAGATTATTGTGAATGATAAAGTGATAAGTTGATAACGTAGTAGGAACCTAGTTAGTTTTGAATAGCAACTAGATTATGATATTGAGCTGATAAAAAAATCATCTATTTACTTATAATTAAAGTCCTTGTAGTGCCTCTCAAATAATATAGACCGTAGATACTAGATAGGTACATCTAGGCAATGGTCCATGGCATTGTTAGTTGCTCAAGCTAAAATTTTAAAACTTTGAACATCACAGGTAGTAGGCGGTACCTCGCTCAATTTTTATTTCTCCTCACCTAGAGACAGTCCCTGAGAGTTAGACGTGTGCGCCGATGCTAAAATCTCCGGCGGCGCACGCCGGTCAAAAATCGGCGGCGGCGGCGTGATTTCGGCGTAATTTCGGCGCGGATAATTTTAATAAAACTGTCTATCTTGTAGAATTATTTTTACTGAAAATCAGATAGGTACAATTAAATAAAACTTTTGCAATAACAACTACTTGCCAAATAGTCCAGTAACTTTAACGTTTGCAAGTATGGGGTACCTTGCGTTCAGATTTTGGCGATTTTGGCGAACCGTAAAGGACTAGTTTTTGATAGTACATTTTCAGGACGTTTACAATAACTTCCATTTATGATAAATAAGTAAATGATTATGATGTAGGGGCCCACTAAAAATGATTATTGGAAATTCTACCCCTAAGGGGGTTAAATAGGGGATGAAAGTTTGTATGAAAAACTATCATTTTTTAAGTTATATCCATGAACATTGGTATTGGGGCTTGCGATAAAAAATAAAAAATATATATTTCAGGATTTTTGAAAATTCTATCCCCAAGTACGTTAATAGGGGATGATACGGATAATACGTTATAGGGGATGAAAATTTAAATGAGACCCCATCACGTTTTCACGTCATTTATCAAGTTATATCCATGAAAATTGGTATTTAGATTTTCGGTTAAAAATAAATAATTACGTGTTTAAGAAATTTTGGAAAAACTACTCCCAAATTGGTTAAATAGGAGATGGAAGTTTGTATGACATTAAGAATCTACGCGGGTGAAGTCACGAGCATCTCAGTAAGTAATGTATCTACAGAGCTGGTTCTGGTTCTTAAATTATAGCAATTTTATTCTACTAGGTACTCAAACAATTTAAGGACAACAAGGCGCCAGATGATGACGGAATCACAGCGGAATTCCTGACAGCAGGTGGAAAACCGGTACTTAAAGTATTTCAGCGACTGTCAATTCTTGGGTAAACGAAGCGTAGGTAGACCCCCCCCCCCACTCGATGGACAGACGATCTCAAGGCAGAGGTGAGTCGCTGGCAGCCGCTGGAATCAGGCGGCACAAGATCGTGTTCTGTGACGATCCTTGAAAGAGACCTATGTCCAGCAGTGGACGTCCATTGGTTGAGACGACGACGATTCTATTTTAAAAATGTTCTGAAAAGGTATTGTCAAATACAAGTCCTTTAGGGTTAAAACAAGTCTGCAAAAAATCAGAACTACACGATTTGACGCAAGGTCGGATTTTCAAAGTTTCAAATTTCAAAAGTCTTCTAACCCCTCGTTAGATACTATCGAAAGGCATGAGTGATCTACAAATCGACAAACATAAATCCCTTGCGAGAGGATTCTCCGAAAGCCAAAATAAACGGATATTTATTTTGACTTTTACAAGATGATGAAGCAGATGTTGTCGGAGTAAGTTTTTTAGTTAGGTAAGTTAGTTGGTTAAGTTTTATTATGAAGTGGAAGGTGTAACTTCATATCGATCGAATTTTAATAAAATATATATTTAATATGAATGGTGTAATCGTTAGGTTAATATGGAATATGAATGGTGTAATCGTTAGGTTATTTGGTATAGAAAAGGTTGAATGATGTTGGAGGGTGTTCTAAAACATTTAGAACTCGCGCCGATTTTACGCCGATACGCAGATCGGCGGTGGCGGCGTCCAAAAAATGACGGCGGCGGCGGCGGGTCGGCGCGGCGCACACGTCTACTGAGAGTAAAGAGTAAAGACGCTGTATCAGGTCTCAGACACTGACATAGACGACAGCTATCATCTGCTACCTATTCGTAGAATTGAATCCTAATTGAATCTTACTCAAAAGATGATGTATAGAACTCAATAGAAATTATGCCTGCCTGGACTGATTTTTTAGGGTTCCGTAGTAAACATGGAACCCTCATAGTTTCGCCATGTCCGTCCGTCTGTCTGTCCGTCCGTCCGTCCTCGGTTAATCTCAGAGACTATTAGTGCTAGAAATCTGTAATTTGGCATGGGTATAAATATTAATTACGCCGACAAAGTGGTGAAATAAAATTTTGATAAATATTTTTTTAGGGTAGCTCCTCTACATGTAAAGTGGGGATGAATATTTTTTTTCTCGTCTACCCCATAGTGTGGGGTATCGTTGAATAGATCTTTTAAAAATACTGTGGGTGTGGGAATATCATTTTTCGATTTCTAGATCCGTTTGTAAAATATGATGTTTTAAAGTGCTAATTTTTATTAGAGTCAAGTGTCCCCCCCCCCTCTATCAGCCAAATGGCAGTATATAGGAACTTGAAAAAATTCACAGCAGTAGTATATATAATCAATTTTAAATGAAAACTATCATGGCTAAGTAGGGTACACAGGTTAAGGAGTTATACAGGGTTACAGGTAAATATGTAGTGATCCCATTAATGGGTTATAGTTACTGGAAATTAGCTATCAAATGACCTCTAAAGTGCTAATGCAAAAGTGTATCGTTTTCGAGTTATTAATTTTTTTTCTATTTTTGTAGGTCAAGGGATGTTTGCTACTTTCAAAATTAATAAAAAAAAGGAATAATGTATTTCATGATAATTTTATTTATTTATTGCTGGTACATAATATCCTTGTTAATAATAAACAGTAATAAAACAAGAACAATCTTCAAGCATTTTAAAATTACAGCCTCAAAACTGTTCAAGTTTTCGATTTTTAAATTTAATTTTTTAATTTTTTGAATAACTTGCAAATTTTCTTTTTAACTTGTAATTTTTTGTATTGATGGATAGCTGACAATACGTACTTAGATGTTTTGTTTTTAAAATGATCCGCAGAATAAGTGACATAGTGATTTTTGCAGAAAATTTGCAAATTATTCAAAAAATTAAATTTAACAATCGAAAACTTGAACAGAACAGAACAGAAACAGACATTTAGGGTCGTGGCAACCCCCTGCCAGACGTCCTTAAAGTTTAAGAGTTCAAGGGTGTCTGATAGGGGGTTGCCATGATACTAAGGGCCTGTTTCATTACCTTATGATAAGTATCGGATAACTATCTACAACTTTTGTCGGTGTCACTTGACATAGAATAAGAAAGTGACAAAACTTACGTTTAGGCTATCAGAAGGTAACACTTATCAGAAGGTAGTGAAACAGGCTGTACGTGTCTGGCAATGCATGTGATTTCTAATACGAAGAAAATATGAATAAAATAGATTTTATACTTTTACGTAATTGTTTTTACACCTATATTACCAGTTATCTCCCAAAGTAACCATGACCCCAACTTCATAGTCGCTGATCGTTCTTACCTGTGTTAAGAGACATACACAGATAAACTTTCAGCTTTTATAAAATAACGAAAGTCTTGCTGTCGTGGGCTCTTGGACTATTAGGTGTATTTTATCTCGAAAATGCAAGTCAATTCAAAGTCGTGATTCGATACATCCCGCGGCATTTAGCTACAAGTTAATCAAATAAGCACACGGAATGTTTTGGTGGAGCATTCGAGGCTATTTTTTTCCTAAGCTACGTCAGGTGTCTAGAACGTGATCTGGAAGGCAAATCCATATACCTATTATTTCACGTGTTTCCGAACTGGCGAGAACGGGTTTATGATCAACACTTCCATCCGAAATAATGGCCCGAGCAGATGTAAGGTCGCGTTACCTGCGTGTGGCAAACTTTACCTGCAGGCAGGTAAGCAGGTGGCCGGACCGCGGGGGCATGTTACGGCCATAAGATAAAGGTAGGCCCAATTTAGAGAACGAGGTCAATAGCCGAATCCAATTTAGCTGGGCATCCTTCGGGAAACTTCAAGATGTCTTCTCGCCCAAAGTCCACCAGTGCCTGAAGACCAAAGTTTTCGAACAGTGCGTGTTGTTAGTAACAGGAGCTCAGTGGCGTGCACTTGATAAAAGCAGAAAAGCATTGCATACGCTGATAAGTCAACAGAAAAGCAATGCTTAGCTAAAACGATACGAAAAGGAGCAGTAGAAATTTTAATTGCATACCCTGGCTTCAAAGTTCAAACCATGTGCACGCCACTGCTGACTGCAGGAGCTACGGCACCGAGATTTGATCGTTAGTTATTATGGGCCGCATAACAAAGCAGAGTCATTTAGCGGCTGACGGCGCGGGCGGTGCTGTGGTTGAAGTTTCGTTACGTAATGAGTAATCCAATCAGAAATGAGAAGATCATCAGAAATGAGAAGAACCATAATTAACGATCTATCATTATAGTTCAAGTGGAAATGGACTGGGCACATAGTTCGAAAAACCGACGGACATTGAAGTCAAAATGGCGACCTCGCACCGGAAAGCGTAGTGTCGACAAAGCCTTTTTTTTTTTTTTTTTTTGACGTGGTGGAAACCTTTTATAGGTACCCCCGTTCTGCGGCCGAATGCGGCAGAACGAAGGTTATGTGGGACTCCAACCAGGTATACCCACTAAAACCACCACGGCATGACCCTCATGCTGTGTGCTGGACGCCTGGGGAACCCAAAGTATGCATCCCAGGTGTCCGGCAGCCGCCCCAGCTGGGGCTCCCGCTCGCCTCTGGGCTGTCCCTCCAGAGGCTCGCGCCCTCCCGTAATTTTTTAACGAGGTTTTCTTCCTCCCGCGATGGGCATCGCTACCCCCCGCCCCGGGGTGTCTCACCCCCAGTTTCATCCGCAGTGCCCTCTGCTAATCAGAGGGACACGCGGAGAAACCTCCCTCCGACAGGTCATTGGCCATGGCTAACAATATCCCCGAAATTATTAACCATGTTACCGGGGTGCACCGGCCCGAATACTGCTCTTCCCCTCGGACGTATCCAAGAGGACCAGCAGCACCCAGGCACACTTGGAGGTTACCTGGCTAGCACCCCAGTGTCGACAAAGCCTGGACACGACATCGAAAAAGTCACAGGGAGTCAGTGGATACAAATGGCACAAGACTGAGACTTGTGGAAGTTAATACAAAAGACCAGCTATATCTAGCAAGGACGTCATCGATTGACGACTTAGACTGAAAAAGAAAAGTGGTTTGGGTGCGACCCCTCGAGGTCCACACGATTAACTTTAGATACCTACAGTGGGTAAAAAAGTGGCTGGACCGATTTCGCTGGAAATCTCAATCAGTGAATGAACTTGTCCCATGTCATTATCATTATATAAAATTATTCGTCATTAAATACACACTCTCAAAGATAACCACTTATACATAACTAGCGGTCCGCCCCGGCTTCGCCCGTGGTACGTATATAGCCTATAGCACTCAAGGATCACGTACATATATAACGGTGAAAGAATTTTTGAAATCTGTCCAATAGTTCCTGAGATTAGCGCGTTCAAACAAACAAACTTTTCCGCTTTATTATATTAGTATAGATAAACTTTTCACAAAAGCCTTAAAACGTAGATATACATAGGTGTATAGGTATAGTAGGTATGTCGGGATTCATAAAATCGACTCCATTACAAGAACTTCCCACTGGAGAGTCAAAATTTAAAAAAAATGGACGAGCCTAGCCCTTATACAACGAAACTGGCGCGCATTCATGTTCAATGTTTTTATTGATTTCATGATTTGATTATTGAAATGTGCATGAATTGGTACTTAAGTATAGTTATGAAGACTTTTTGCGGCATTTTATTAAACAAATAGGTAGTACTTTATAATATAACTTAGATAAAAGCTATTATAAAATTGCCAAATGATTGTCTAAATATAAAGATCACGATTGTCTACGTTAAAAAATAAGAATCTAAGATATACGATAACCAATATCTGTTGGCAACCTCCTGTGTCGTTGCCTCATGCCTCCGTGGGAGAGTAGTGAAATTCTGGCCAAGACTACAATTCTAAAATATTCATCAGATATTAGACACCATCTCACCACCTTGCGTAACAACAATTACACATTGATATTAGATTTAGATTTAAAAGTTACATCAAGAGTTCAATGAATAAGTTAAGTAGGTACCTTCGTAGGTAATGTTTTCTGTCAAGTATTTTCCCCTAATGTTTCATAATATACCTACCTACCTATTAGGGGAAAAATTAACTTGTGACGGGACGTTATTGAGGAAAATAACCAAGCAAGGAAACCATTTTGAATATGTGGAATTTGTGGATATTTTAATTAGTAGTGTATAACTCATAAATCACTTGTGACTTTTCCCTATAAATCCCAAAGACCAAATAAATCAAATAATAATTATTTATTGTTCAGACAAATCCACGGTCACTATTATTTCACTTGCTTTAGTAGATCTAATGGAAACTACATAATTATTATATACCTACATACATGTACGCTAAATGAGTAGGTGTGGAGTAGGTATACATTGTTAGAGATTTGTACCTACGCGACGTCATTTGTCTCACGTTTTGATTGATTAGCGAGATTTTTCTTTAACACCATCAAAACCTTATCAAAACAGAGTTTTTGGTAACTTTCCACGCTTCTCCCGGATAAGAGATTCAAATTAATATGGATAAGATTGAAGCTGAAATTAAACTTGTCAGCATAGGATTCGCATTTTAGTAATTATTGAAATTGGCTATTTTGTGTGAAGAATATGCATAGTAACTTTAGTAAGCATCAATTATTTTCCTTTCAGAATCAATTCAGGTTTCGCATTTTTAGTAAAAAGCGTACGCGTAATGCTTAGTTTTTAAAACATGTATGAATGCATGAATTGAATTTTGAGGAGATTAAAGCTTGGTAGGATTTTTTTATTTGAAGAAAAAAACTTTTCAAAATTTTATATTGATTGTCGTTTACCGCTTAATTTAGTTTGGATAAATTGCTTCATGCTTGTCTACTATATAAAAATAAGTCGGGTTTTCCTTCCTGACGCTATAACTCCAGAACTCCATTCGTTGGAAAGGACTCGGGCTCCGTGAGGTTTATAGCAAAGAAAAACACGCGAACGAAGTCGCGGGGGTCAGCTAGTACTGTATAGGTATGTATAATTTATCCTGGTAGGTATAAGAAAAGCTCAATAGCGCATTATCTAACAATGTATTAAATACAAATGTTACAAACACTATCTACGCGCGTGCTGTACTATTATCAAATGGTACATTGATCTCTATCAGAAATAACTATAATAATTACATTGTTGCTGTCACATTAGTTCCGACCAGGGAGTGTGTTCTAATTCTAATAATAGAAACTCTTTGGACGAGATTTTCTACGACCAATAATTCTTTGTTGAAAATTATGTGTACCAATCTTTAAAGAGAATTCATTATTTGGACTGGATTTATCATCATCATTAAGGCCGTGTCCACATTAGGCGAACAGTTAACTGTTCGCTTCCAGTAAACCTCCCTATAGTTTTTAAACGGAGTACAAGTCACGGCAAATAAGTCGAGCGGTGACCTTCAATGCGCAGAAGTCGAAAATGAGATGGGTGGGGTGTGAGGGGGTCGCAGGGAGGGCGTTAGGGATCGTTCGTAAGCACTGATTAGCTCTCGCGGATCCCTCGTAAGCGCTGATTGGCTCTCCAATCATATTGTGTCCCGCTCACTCGTACGACGCTGCGCGCACTTGTTGGTCACCGCTCGACTTACGTGCTGGGGGTTATATCCAAACAGCGCGTAATTCGCGTTTGCGGCGTTTCGCTTGCCAATTTATTCAGTGAGTTCAGTGAGCGGCTGATTCGTCTCCAAATGCCTATAAAACTATATGACAGATCAAGAGCTATGAGCTGTGCTATGAGTTAGCGACCGATGTGCCGCTCAGAGTCAGCCAGCGGACAGTGAGCCGCTCGCTGTTCGACCAATGGGGACACGGCCTTAAGCTCTGCAGCCGTTGTTTGGTCGATGTTTGATTGACTTTTGACTTTTTGTTGTACACAGTTGATGAAGAGGCTGCGGCAAGTAGTAGGCCAGAGGCTCTTCGAGGTTATCATGAAGGCAACTTTCTACGGGCAGTTCGTGGCTGGCGAAGACCAGGTGAAGATTAAGCCTACTATTGAAAGGTACTATTTCAAATAGTCAACAAATTATACTTATTATTTTTAACCCCCGACGCAAAAACGACGGGGTGTTATAAGTTTGACGTGTCTGTGTATGTGTGTGTGTGTCTGTCTGTTCCCCTGTGGCGCTCAAACGGGTGGACCGATTTGAATGCGGTTTGTTTTGTTTGAAAGGTGAATTAGTCGAGAATGTTGTTAGCTATGTTTGATGAAAATCGATCCAATATGGCCGCCGCTACAAAATATCGGATTATCAAATGAAAGGGCTTGACTAGTGGAATAGCACTATGCAAATCCAAGATGGCCGCCGCCACGAAATGGCGAACGTCGGGGGTGTTTTAAATTGTTATTTTGTATTTGTTGAAATAATATTAACGTGAGAGTGGAGTGGCCTAGTTGCGACAGTGAACGTAATTATCCTCCTTGGCGACAGTTCATATCAAGCGATTGCGCTGGTTAAGCAACGTTGACCCAAGTTGGTAAATGGATGTGTGGCCGGCTAGTGTTCTTGAAATCATCCTCCTTGCGTCATTCGCAGGTACCAGTCTTTACCGAAAATTCAACAAAATGAACCATACAAGAACCATCTCTTCTCGTTGATTATTTTCTAAGCACTTGTAAAGTTGTAAAGGTCCGAAAGTCGTTTGTGGGAATGGGCGTAATGTTCTATAACAAAATTCCACAAGCAATCTTAGACTTGCCTTTACACAAGTTTAAGAACTCTGTTAAAAGTATGCTCATAAAAAAAGCTTATTATACAATTAAGATTTCATAAACAATCAAGATTATAGATCAAGATTATATTATAAACGATAAAAAAGCATGGACTTAGCTCGTTCCAGCAATGGGCGAGACGGCAAATCAATCATGTACATAAATAATTGTTATATTGTTATTTTTAAAAAAGAGCAACCGCCGAGTTTCTTACAGGTTCTTCTCGGCTGGAACTGCATTCCGAACCTGTGGTAGATTCAAATTGACGATTCAAAAGTACTTGTAAAAGTTTATTTGAATAAAAAACTTTTCTATTCTATTCTATTCTATGTTCTTAGTGGGTGTGATAAAATCAGACCCCGAGAGTCTTAGGAGCATCTTTTCATGTTAACGTTATCTGTGTGTGTGGACAAGGAAATCCAACTGTAATCGTATTTTGTCGGGACAGGGGGCGTACTAACGGACAGTCCTGAAATGTCGGGACGGATGGCGACCCTATTCAAGCCTTCTCGCTATGTTGTAATAGGATCATTGAATTACAAAGCGAAGGTTAATTTCTTTGGCCTTGCATGTTATTACAAATGTTCTTTGGCAAGCTGTTGTCAGAAATCGTGGCTAATAAAGAATTACATTTCAAAATTGGAAAAAGCCAATTCAGTGTCAGTCAGTATCAGAGAATTGGATTGGATCTAACGGATCTAAGAGTCTATACTCTGATTTTTAATTCTGTGGAATTCTGACGTTTCTTAATGTTACTAGAGATAAAACAGTTCCCATAAAAAAGATAATAAATTGAAAACTTACATAATATAAATCAAAATCAGTTGCCTCGTGTAGATAATTATGACAAATAGGTACTTACCTGACAAATACTTCATACTATCATGTACTTTAGTTTGGCGTAAAATCGAAGTTCAGGTGTTAACCCTGTTTTTCATACAAACAAGTCATTCTATTTTTAACCGACTTCAAAAAAGGAGGACGTTCTCAATTCGGCGGATTACTCCGAGATTTATGAACCGATTTGCGTGATTTTTTTAATCGACAGAGGAAGTTCGCGAAATGGTACCATAAATTTTTTTTTCTTCAACTCTTTAATCCTGATGCTGCAGGGGTACTGCCCACCTAAACTATGAAGATGGGGCAATGTTCATTATGAATTCATATTAAAGGTATCAGGCATAGACTATCATTAAACTCGAGGTACCTACCAGCTTTTCAGTTCTGATGCTGCAAGGTAGGTACTGCCCACCTAAACTATGGGAATTGGGGCAATGTTCATTATGAATTCATATCTTTAGTACCAAGCACAGACTGTATCATAAAACTGCTGGTCCCATCTCCTCAGTCATGATGTTGGTGAGTACTGTTCACATAACTATGGAGATTAAAGAGCAGTCCACTATGAATAATTCATATTGTAGGCAGGAAGTAAATCCTACTGCTGCAGGATCCTGTAGTCCTAAGCCGTGGGGATTTAGGAACTGTCGATTACAAACAAAATGAACCATACAAGAACCATCTCTTCTCGTTGATTATTTTCTAAGCACTTGTAAAGTTGTAAAGGTCCGAAAGTCGTTTGTGGGAATGGGCGTAATGTTCTATAACAAAATTCCACAAGCAATCTTAGACTTGCCTTTACACAAGTTTAAGAACTCTGTTAAAAGTATGCTCATAAAAAAAGCTTATTATACAATTAAGATTTCATAAACAATCAAGATTATAGATCAAGATTATATTATAAACGATAAAAAAGCATGGACTTAGCTCGTTCCAGCAATGGGCGAGACGGCAAATCAATCATGTACATAAATAATTGTTATATTGTTATTTTTAAAAAAGAGCAACCGCCGAGTTTCTTACAGGTTCTTCTCGGCTGGAACTGCATTCCGAACCTGTGGTAGATTCAAATTGACGATTCAAAAGTACTTGTAAAAGTTTATTTGAATAAAAAACTTTTCTATTCTATTCTATTCTATGTTCTTAGTGGGTGTGATAAAATCAGACCCCGAGAGTCTTAGGAGCATCTTTTCATGTTAACGTTATCTGTGTGTGTGGACAAGGAAATCCAACTGTAATCGTATTTTGTCGGGACAGGGGGCGTACTAACGGACAGTCCTGAAATGTCGGGACGGATGGCGACCCTATTCAAGCCTTCTCGCTATGTTGTAATAGGATCATTGAATTACAAAGCGAAGGTTAATTTCTTTGGCCTTGCATGTTATTACAAATGTTCTTTGGCAAGCTGTTGTCAGAAATCGTGGCTAATAAAGAATTACATTTCAAAATTGGAAAAAGCCAATTCAGTGTCAGTCAGTATCAGAGAATTGGATTGGATCTAACGGATCTAAGAGTCTATACTCTGATTTTTAATTCTGTGGAATTCTGACGTTTCTTAATGTTACTAGAGATAAAACAGTTCCCATAAAAAAGATAATAAATTGAAAACTTACATAATATAAATCAAAATCAGTTGCCTCGTGTAGATAATTATGACAAATAGGTACTTACCTGACAAATACTTCATACTATCATGTACTTTAGTTTGGCGTAAAATCGAAGTTCAGGTGTTAACCCTGTTTTTCATACAAACAAGTCATTCTATTTTTAACCGACTTCAAAAAAGGAGGACGTTCTCAATTCGGCGGATTACTCCGAGATTTATGAACCGATTTGCGTGATTTTTTTAATCGACAGAGGAAGTTCGCGAAATGGTACCATAAATTTTTTTTTCTTCAACTCTTTAATCCTGATGCTGCAGGGGTACTGCCCACCTAAACTATGAAGATGGGGCAATGTTCATTATGAATTCATATTAAAGGTATCAGGCATAGACTATCATTAAACTCGAGGTACCTACCAGCTTTTCAGTTCTGATGCTGCAAGGTAGGTACTGCCCACCTAAACTATGGGAATTGGGGCAATGTTCATTATGAATTCATATCTTTAGTACCAAGCACAGACTGTATCATAAAACTGCTGGTCCCATCTCCTCAGTCATGATGTTGGTGAGTACTGTTCACATAACTATGGAGATTAAAGAGCAGTCCACTATGAATAATTCATATTGTAGGCAGGAAGTAAATCCTACTGCTGCAGGATCCTGTAGTCCTAAGCCGTGGGGATTTAGGAACTGTCGATTAAGAATGGATGTAGGTAAAACACTAACAAGCTATAATTTAAAAATTAAAAACCCGACTGCCATGCTATAAAACGAACTAAAAAATTAATAAACTACCACCGTACCACTTACAGTGTAGTTGTTATTTATTTTGTTTTTCATGATTTGTCACTCCAAACTGATTTAAAACATATAGATTGAATACATTTTCGTACTGGCCTTTTAAAGCCCTTTATTTTGATACCCCACTCGAGCGTCTTGAAGAAAAAAAATTTTTCAGCTCGCACATTAAAGTGCATAAAATCCGCCATTTTGATTTTTTATGATTTTTATGTACCCAGTAACATTTACGCCATCAAGACAAATCTAATGACGTATAATTTATCAAAATTGGTTGAGCCGTTAAGTAGTTACGAACTGACATAGGAAACGGTCATTTTATACGATTTATCACTCCAAATTGTTTCCAAATATATAAATTGTATACATTTTCGTATTTGCCTTTTGAATCCCTTTATTTTGATACCTCACTCGAGGGTCTTGAAGAAAAATTTTTTCTTCAGCTCGCACAATAAAGCGCATAAAGTCCGCCATTTTGATTTTTTTTTAATTTAGGTATCCATTGACACTCGCTTCATCGACACAAATCTAACGACGTATCATTTATCAAAATCCGTTGAGTCGTTGATTAGTTACAAGCGGACATATGTAGGAATGGACATACACACAGGTGAAACACATATACCCAGTCGGGTAAAAAAGCTTAAAATAAAAATTCTTTTCAAAAAACCGACTTCAAACGCCATCTACATCCAATTCTACGCCTATGTATAGATATAATGTTAGGTTCAGTCTGGAAATAACATTTACCAAAATATATTTGAATGGTGTACCTATGAATATTATTATTTGATTGAATTTCTATGACAAATCACAATCAAGTATAGGTAACTGGTAAGCCTGATGAGAGTTCTCTAATAATATAATGTTCGCAAAGGCGCGTGAAGTCTACCAATCCACACTTGGCCAGCGTGGTGGACTACGGTCTAATACCTACCTTCTCATTCTGAGACCCGTGCCCTGCAGTGGGTTGATAATGATGACGATGATAGGTAGGATCTACATGTGTGTGACCATGGTGTGATCTATAATGTATTGTTTTCAGGTTGCGCTCGTTTGGTGTGAAGTCAATCCTCGATTATTCCGTTGAGGAAGATATTACCCAAGAGGAGGCTGAGAAACGCGAAGTCAGGTAGGTACATTTAATATAAATTTTATATGATGACGCCGGATATTTTATATTTTTAACCCCCGACGCAGAAACGACGGGGTGTTATAAGTTTGTGTCTGTATGTGTGTGTGTTTGTGTCTGTCTGTTCCCCTGTAGCGCTCAAACGGGTGGACCGATTTGAATGCGGTTTTTTTTGTTTGAAAGGTGAATTAGTCAAGAGTGTTGTTAGCTATGTTTGATGAAAATCGATCCAAGATGGCCGCCGTTACAAAATGGCGGATTAAGTACGTATTTTTTCACAACTCCCTCAATCAATCGTATCAAATGAAAGGGCTTGACTAGTAGAATAGCACTATGTACATCCAAGATGGCCGCCGCCACAAAATGGCGAATGTCGGGGTTTTTGTTAATTCTTAATTTTATATAGTACTTGTTAGGTACTTAGGCGGCGCGGCGATACATTTTTATTTTTACTTGAACTGTTCCAAAGCGTGAATATTATGTAAGTACGATATAGGAATATGTATCTACCGCAATAGTAGTGTATGAAGAATGAACCTTAGTTCAATAATTTTAATGCATAACCAGTACGACTATTCGGAGTTTCGTTCATTAATATGTACCTTGTTGGAACAACAGCCAGAAGATGTTGTTCCAACAGGGTTCCAAGTTCCAACAGGGTATACGAATGTCCTGTTCCACCAAAGCTATGATGAGCTAAGCTATGAAAATAAAACGATTTTATCATATCAGTAGTCAGTATTTGAACCTCTCCTTGTCCATGATTAGACGGAAATAATTCTGCGACTAGGTATCTTAACGCCATTGAATTCCCTTATGTTTCTTTCTCATTCCTCTTTCCACTTTTCTCGCTACACGTCCTCAAAAATCCCTGGTGGAAAGACAGGCGGGAGTTCCCTACTTACTGAGCATTGATGTAATTCTAGCATTTTCATGCGTGATTGAATATAAAACAGTAGATATAGATCGACCAGAATCTCATGAAAAATAGGGAAATGAAATTCCAAGGTTAGCAACACTACGGCTGCCCTAGCGATAAACAAAGTAACTGACATTTTTTGTGAAATTGACTTTTTGCATTAACAAAAGTTTTATGTCGAGTAGTTTTTTACCACAGTTTAATATTTCAAATAACTTGAACCGTTTACTGAAATTTAAATTGCCCAAACAAAGTAACTGCACTCACTCACCCAGAATATAAATGCAAAAACCAAGTAAACAACAAGCACAACACAAAAACAAAGTAATTGGATGTTGATTACTTTGTTTTTGTATTTAAAATGCAGTTGCTTGATTTTTCGTTTCGTGAAACGATCCCCGGTAAGGTGTTCTGAATGTAATTACTTTGTTTATCACTAGGGCAGTCGAGTTAACCTAGTGTTGCTTACTACAAAATTTAATTTCCCTATTTTTCATGAGATTCTGGTCGATCTTTACACATAAATATAATTCAGATATCTAACTAGGTGCGGCAAGTCAATAATTCCGTTTAACAATAGATGAAGATATTCAATCAGCATCTCATCTTTTTTGCATAATGGGTACCTACACCAATGACCAAACATAATATAATATGTAGCTAGTACAGAACCAGTAAGGAAATCTTCGATTCGGCACATACGAGGGTCAAGATTATGTACCTAGTTCGCTTTGTCATTATGCCAAGGAAATAGGAAAATACAATCGTATGGATTCGTTCACCAGAAAGCAATTGTTTTACCCTCAACTCTGTACAAAAATAGCCGGCACGTCTTTTTTACCCGACTGGGTTATGTGTTTCACCTGTGTGTATGTATGTCCATTCCTATGTCCGCGTGTAACTAATCAACGGCTCTACGGATTTTAATAAATGATACGTCATTCGATTTGTCTTCATGACGCGAGTGTTATAGGGTACCTAAATTTAAAAAAAATATAAAATGGCGGACTTTATGCGCTTTAATGTGCGAGCTGAAAAAATTTTTTTTCTTCAAGACCCTCGAGTGGGGTATCAAAATGAAGGGATTTAAAAGGCAAATACGAAAATGTATAAATTTAAATATTTGGAAATAATTTGGAGTGATAAATCGTAGAAAATGACCGTTTCCTATGTCAGTTCGTAACTACTTAACGGCTCAACCTATTTTGATAAATTATACGTCATTAGATTTTTCTTGACGGCGCAAATGTTACTGGGTACATAAAATTCATAAAAAATCAAAATGGCGAATGTTATGCACTTTAATGTGCGGGCTGAAAAAAAATTTTTTCTTCAAGACCCTCGAGTGGGGTATCAAAATAAAGGGCTTTAAAAGACAAATACGAAAATGTATACAATCTATATGTTTTAAATCAATTTGGAGTAAAAAATCATGAAAAACAAAATAAATAACAACTACGCTGTATCTAAGTGGTACGGTGGTAGTTTATTAATTTTTTAGTTCGTTTTTTAGCATGGCAGTCGGGTTTTTTTAATTTTTAAATTATAGCTTGTTTGTGAACGGCCTTCAAATTGTGCAGTGCAGATCAAATCACAAACTCGTGAGCTAAGTAGGTATGACGCCGGTAAATATAACGTAGATTTTATGCTACAGGTAGAGTTACACAATAGCATACATATGTAAGTAGCATATCATAAGTTGGTACAATGACAATGAAGTTTTTCTAATTAATCATAGTTATTTTTCCAAGGAACGAGAATTCCTTCGTCACGACAAGAGATAGAAAGCAATATCACAATGAGATGGACACAATGAGATGGATAAAGATGGAGCTATTGCTACGGCGATCTTTTTAGGCTTACGTACCGAAAGGGTAACAACGGAGCCCTATTATAAATGTCACTCTGCTGTCTGGCTGTCTGTCTGTCTATCTGTCTGTCTGTCCGTCCGCCGGTCACAGCTCTCTAGCTCGCAGACGAAAATATGAGGAACAAACCTAAAATGTTGGTATTTAGTGTAAACGTTGACCCAAAATTAAATATTGAATTAAATTATTTTTATTAATTTAAATTTAATTATTTTACAGGGGGGCTCCGATACATGAAAAAGGAGCCAGAATTTTTTTTTACTCTAGCTTGTGGGGTAGGTACCATTGTTTAGAGCTCACTGAGCAGAGTATACGAATATATTTTTTTAAATTTTTTTGCTTAAAAAATAAGGAAATGGGGGGCTATAAAATTTGACAATTTTAGACCATTTTTGTGACGGGGGATATCTCAAAAACTAAACCAGTTAGGAATATAAAATTTCGGTATATTACGTACCATATACCTACTGTATTTAAACAACAAATACTGAAAACAATGATTCATAAAGTAGTTTGTAAGCTGTGACCAAAACAAACGCACATTTTTTGGATTTTTCTTTCACGGTTTGTTGCGATGCAATGTCTAGCTCAAAAATCTAAACGCACGGCAGTGCGTCCGGTAAGTTCCGGTTAAATATTTCTTACATCCAAAATATTATGTTGTTCATTCTTAGGTACGGAATCCTAAAAGAGCGAGGCTCGACTTGCACTTGGCCAGTTTTTTTAATTTCATCATTGTGTGTGGTTATATAACCGCGTAGTTAACATACCTATTGCTACAATGTAAGTCGGTTTCATAAAAATAGAATGAATATTATAGATACATCTATATCCACATCAGTTCCTATGAAGCAAGTGACATGTATTAAAGTCCTTTAAAATGTGTAAAGAAAAGCGAAGTCGTGATAAACACCGCGACCGCGACGCGGCCGCCTATGTGATACATATTTTCAATGTTAAAAATGATTACCTGTAACTGTATTTGAAGTCACATGTTGCATTTCAATATTCTTTTAGCTCCTTATGTGGGACGAATAGACAATTCTTGCTATTCTTTTAGTTCGTTGCGTGGGACGAATAGACAATAGCTTAGAGCATTTCGCACGCTTATTAATAAACCGAAATAAGTCAAAATTTGTTGATTCCTACTTTTACTAATAAAATGAACTAACTCAACTCAAAGAATAGGTACAATCTGACAGCCACGCGAAACAGAGCAAAATGGCCGATTTAATGGATCACCCTTCTCTTTATTATTAAAACGCGCGACAAAGCATTTTATGAGATAGGGAATCATTCAGTGATGCGTCAACCGCGATGTGAGTTGAACGTTACCTTTTTTTGACGACGACGAATTAATGCGAAATAGTTCATTTTATTTACAAGCGCACGTAAGTTTATTAAATTTTTTTTAATTTCTAAACAAGAGCGATTTTGATTTATTTCACGTTAGTTGAAAATTGTGTTTTGTTACAACATGCATGATTGAGACATATTTCAGTATTTTATTAAATTTACTGTGAATAATTATAAAAAATATGTCTTAGTGCGTTTTAGTTTTAATTCTATCTTAAGTTCAGGAAACAATTCCATTTTATTTCACTTTGTTACAAAAACTATCAGCAAATTTAAAAAGTATTCGTATTTGTTTCTGTCTATTTTTTAAATTATCCAAAAGTCCAAAAGTACTCTAGCAATTATTGCAGTTTATTAATTTTTTGTAATAAAATTATTTAATTTTCCAATTCCATAGTTGTGATTAAACATGACGTGTGCCATAAGAAAACAACGATGCCAAAACAAGAACTGGTTGCGATAAGTAATAGGGGTCAAAAATGCTGGCTGACTTCATGGAGAAGAAGAATCTCTATAATATTATGATGAACTCTTTCTTCAGGAAGCGCCCACACAGGAAATGGGCCTGGATGAGTCCCAACGGTTCTACGAAAACTGAAATTGACTTCATCATGTCTACCAAACGGCACATATTCTATGATATCTCTGGCATCAACAAGGTAAAAACCGGGAGCGATCACCGTATGGTAAGAGGCACATTGAATCTCAACATAAAGCTTGAAACGGCCAGACTGATGAAGTCGACGCTCCAACCTTCTCGTACCCATATTCCGATATACCCCCAGCGAGAGCTTTCAACTCAAATTGCAAAACCGATTTACTTGACTGGCAGATTGCGATTCTGTGGACGAACTAAACAACAGGCTGGTGGAAACTGTCCATGTTGTCGGGTCTAGGTTCTTTAAGACCCACCGTAAAAATAGAACCAATCTCATGGAACAGAGACATGAAATGAGACTCCCAGTCTTCTAGAGATGCCTTTGCATATCGGCGGATGAATAGATAGATCTCTAAATCACGCGCGATCAGACACGCGATCTGCGATACTTTAACACCGAGCGTATCAAAGAGACCATTGAGCGTAACAAAAACTCAAAGATGTTCGCGAGAGATCTTCCCATCGGTCAGAGTCAGCTGACGTGACTCAAGACCGACAGCGGTAGTCTCATTTCATCTAAACCTGAGATTTTAAGGGAGGTTGAGAAGTTCTACGGACAGCTGTACACTTCAATACAGAAGCATGTTGAAGATTTGGCTAAAGATCCCAGAGCTAAATTGACTCGACACTATACCGAATATATCCCGGACGTCAGCCTATACGAGACTAGTATCATGGCTCTCAAACAACTTAAGGACAACAAGGCACCAAGTGATGACATAGCAGAACTCCTAAAAGCAGTTAGACAACCAGTTCTTAAGGTCTTTCAGCGACTGTTCAATTTCGTTATCGACGAGGGTATAACACCAGAGGCATGGCACAGAGGCGTGCTTGTTCTTTTCTTCAAAAAGGGCGATAATACCCTGCTGAAGAATTATAGACCCATCTCGCTGCTGAGTCATGTCTATAAGTTGTTCTCGAGAGTCATTACGAACCGTCTCCCTTAAAGTTCGACGACTTCCAGCCTCCCGAACAGGCTGGGTTCCGAAAACCATAGACTACATCCATACGCTGCGTCAGGATATACAGAAGACCAAAGAGTATAACCGACTACTTTGCTTAGCCTATTTATCGACTATGAGAAAGCCTTCGATTCGGTAGTAACTTGGGCTGTATTGAGATAACTGCAGAGATGTCGACTATCGGTACGTCCAAGCGCTGATGTGTTTGTACAAAAACGCTACTATGTCAGTCCGTATACAGGACCAGACTACGAGGTCAATCCAATTGCAGCGAGGAGTACGTCTTTAAGTTTCTTGACTGGAACAGACTTGGCATCAACATAAACGGCGAGTACATCACTCACCTACGGTTGCCAATGATATAGTCGTTATGGCAGAGACTCTGGGAGACCTCAATACAATGTTCAATGATCTCAGCAGAGTTTCTCAACAGGTGGGCCTAAAGATGAACATGAGTAACATAAGGAAGACGAAGATCATGTCTAATGTTCCGCTCCACCCGGTAATCGTTGAGAACTCGGTACTCGAAATTGTAGACGAGTATATTATAAACCTGGGACACGGTCCAGCTAGGTACTTAGGTAGGTCCAATTTTGAGAAAGAGATCAACCGCCGAATGTAACTCGAAGGGGCAGCCTTCGAACAGTGCCTGTTGCCTGGATCTGAGACATGGTCGCTAACAATGGGCCTCATAAAATGGCCCAGAGTTACTCAACGGGCAATGGAGAGAGCTATGCTCGGAATATGTCTGTGGGATCAAATCATAAATGAGGAGATCCGCAGGAGAACCAGAGTTACCGCCATATTTCATCGAAATGAACACATTGCTCGAAGAATCGATGGACGTTGGGATCCCAAGGTACTTGACTGGTGACCTCGCACCAGCAAACGAAGCGTTGGAAGATCCCCCACTACATGGACCGACGATCTCAAGCGAGTCGCTGGCAGCCGCTGGAAACAGGCGGCACAAGATTGTGTTCTATGGCGATCCTTGCAAGAGACCTATGTCCAGCAATGGACGTCTATTAGTTGAGAAACGACGAAATAATTTAGGTGCTGACTTTGATGGTTCGTAAGTGCAGTCAAGAGCAGTTTCAGTTAAACACAAGCAATTATTGTAACATACAAAATACCTCGGAAATAGCTCGTCCATCTATCGCGCTACGGTACCTCAGTGTACAGCCGGACGTGTTCTTGACTTACAAACTTATTCAAGTTCCTATTTTTGTGATTACTATTTAACTAAAATTATTATAAGGATACCAAAGCAGTTTTGATAAAACTTTAATGCAAAATGTAAAATAACTATTATCAAATAAAAAGATTTTTCACGAAATATTTCTGCACTTTTATTTTTATTTTATTTTTAAACTGTAGTAAGTATCAAATATCCAAATAATCTAATATAATTTTTAATACTAAACTGAATTATTAAGTCTTATTTCAAAGATATTCAAACAATTTGTCCCAATATTTTTGTACTAAACTGGCAGAAGTCGGAACTTGAGAAAAAAAACTTATTTTATTCGTTAAATATAAACAATTTCATTATAATGTTTATCTACTCTCATATCATAAAATTCCGAATATGAAATCAAAATGTGTCATATATTGGACTACTTTATTCACATACATCTATAATATTTAAAAAAAAAATTAAAAAAGTTCATTATAACACTACTTTGTTAGGAAATTATTGCAAAACAATGTTAAAAAATAATTTTTTCTACATTATAGTACAGGCACTGGGTTCTGGTATTTTTAAGCCATGCCGGGTGTTTATTATTATTATTATTATTTAATACTTTATTGTACACCAAAAAAACATAAATTAAACAAAAGAAACATTTTAAAAGAAATAGGTACAATAGTTAGTTTACAATAGTTAGTTAGTTTAATTTTGTTACTTACAATGATTATCCCGCTATCAAAGTTACCCTATTACTACTACTGCGAAAGTGTGGCGGTAGCAAGATGCGGCCAGAGGACAGAGTGTAGTGCTACCATAATTGACCATAGACGCACTGCACGCACCGCACATTCGAAATTGACAATTGAATTTTGGCGCCTATTATTTAAATTTTTAATTTATTATTTATTTACTATTCAGTTTTTGTAACTCAAAATTTTGCAAGTGATTTTTGTTGCGCGGAAAAATGTCTAGCAGTGATACTGAAGAGAATTTAACTCCACCAGACATTCTGGAAATAGCATCGGGAATGACAAATAATCTTTTGCCAGCAAAATCAAAGAAAATTTACGATAAATGTTACCAAGATTTTATGAGTTGGAAAATTTTGAAAAAAACCACTTCATTTTCAGAAAATGTAATGCTAGCATATTTCCAAGAATTATCAAATAAATTTAAGTCTTTGTCCTTATGGGCTAAATACTCAATGCTCAAAAGTATATTGAGATAGATAGATAGATAGAAATACTTTATTGCACACAAAAAATATTACATAACATGACAAAGAAACTAAAACTAAAAGAATAATTGTATGCAAAGGCGGCCTTATTGCTCACAGCAATCTCTACCAGGCAACCTTTGTTAGAAATTAGGTAAATAATGATGAATAATGTGATAATTGTGTTAAACAATGACAACAATGTAATGATGAATTGTACACTAATATAGATAATTAACGGAGTTTATGAAATAATAATAAGAAAACATATTGATTGAATGTTTATCATTGTATTAATGCTAAAAGTCAACCATTCAATCAAATGCATAACCGTAAAATGTATAATTATTTAAGTTGATAATTATTAAGATCGATAATAGTTCAAATTCCGTAAAATGTTTATCAAAGAAGTATTTTTGTTTGCTTAGTTATATTTTAAATAATTAAGATATTCCAATGACGAATTTTGACGAATGAACATATTATATCATGACATTGTTACGAAATAGCTTAGTTCGTTCATGACGAGTTTATAAAAAGCATGGTAGTTGAAAAGAGGGAATCAGTCTTCCCACGAAAATTGGTGAATAAACTTGTGAAATAAGTCTACGTGTTGTTATTCTACGAGGTCTTCTAACAATCAGAAGCGGGATTCGCTGAACGCAGGTAACAAGTGATTTATTCATTTATTTGTCTATTGTTTTGCTGTGTTTGTGTAAATTCTAAAGTGATTTAAAATCTAAGTGCTTGTGGTACTTATCATGAAAGTACACAGAAATATATTGTCGGTGGAAATGGCCTTATGGGAGGGAAACGTGTGCCAAACTTGTTTACCAAGTGTAAACAAGTTTTCAAAATAACACTCGTTACACATAGATATTTCGATGTAATTAATATAGTTTTAGTGCATAAAAATAACCGTACAAGTGTCTTTTTCACTATTTTTGACTCTAAACACAGATATTTAAAAATAAATATCAAAAAAGGAGGTTATTTGGTATCACACGTAACCGTTTATTTTGGCACGCGTGAATTAATAGTAAAAAGTGGTGATCGCCGATCTACCCTATATATGTCTCTTAAACAAAAAGCACAAAAAAAAAGCAGATAATCAAATTAAAAGAATTAACTTAGATTACCATGATGAATATTTTTACCTACCCGCATTAAATCGATTTCCAAGTAGTTTTCGTAGTTCAAATTCTAACCATAAACCATTTTATCTTGCACACCACGGCCTGACGAGAGACTACAAGCTACAGAGGGCAAGTGCGCTTGCGGTGCACTGACCAGCCCTCATCACAGTCGCGGGCCTGCATGGGCGACGCGGCCGGGAGCGCGGCTGGCGACACAGCCGGGAGCGCGGCCGGCGACACAGCCGGTGACACAGCCGGGAGCGCGGTCGGCGACACGGTTGGCGACGTAGTCGGGAGCGCGGTCGGCGGCGCAGCCGGGAGTGCGATCGGCGGCGCAGCCGGGAGCGCGGCCGGCGACACAGCCGGCGACACAGCCGGGAGCGCGGCTGGCGGCGCGGCCGGCGACACAGCCGGCGACAGCCGGGAACGCGGTCGGCGACGCGGCCGGGAGCGCGGCCGGCGGCGCGGCCGGCGACACAGCCGGCGACAGCCGGGAGCGCGGTCGGCGACGCGGCCGGGAGCGCGGCCGGTGGCGCGGCCGGCGACACAGCCGGGAGCGCGGTCGGCGACGTGGCCGGCGACGCGGCCGGGAGCGCGGTCGGCGGTGCAGCCGGGAGCGCGGCTGGTGACGCAACCGGCGACGCGGCCGGCGACGCAGCAAGCAATACAGCCGGGAGCGCGGTTGGCGACGCGGTCGGCGACGCAGCGCAGCGCAACCGGTGATGCAGCCGTGAGTGCAGCCGGCAAACGCAGTTGGTGACGCAGTCGGGAGTGCAGCTGGAGATGCAGCCGGGAGCGACCTCTCAGTGGGAACGCAGCCGGGAGTGCGGGTGGCGATGCAGCCGGGAGTCCACACGTAATGAGCAACCGATCGAAACAGCAGTCTGGTATGTTGAATTGTGATGTTAATGTTTCTGGATTTACGAGTTTAGTGAGTGTGCTAAGATATATAATTAGAATGATTAACAGACGGCCCATATTGCACTTCTCCGATCAAAAAAGTTCATACTAAAAATGGTATGAAGGTACAAATCGATAATTGAATTTGGTTAGTAGCAGAATTTAAAACGAGCCATTCATCTTGAAAGTAATGAATATTATTTTAACAAAATGGTTATGTATTACTAAATAACGTAATATTTCGGATAAAACAACAGGCGATTGTTTTTATAAGTTACTTTAAAAATTCTAAATATAGTAACCCCGAAAATAGAGATAATATGTGTAGGAAAAATAATAATAGAAGTTACTGCAAAGACTTGAACTTGTTCATGGGTTGTTTTTCTGTAACATCGGCAACAGGAATTTCACCTAAATGAATTGAAATATATATAGCTTCAGTGTATATTTGATGACAGTATAAACTATTTGAAGATTATATTTTCTTTTGAATATTAATAAAAGATTTTTATAAAACGCAAACTAATTGAAAAATCTTATTTGATAAAAATAGAGCGTGAAGGATATTATTTTAACGACAAAGAAAAACCATGGGCATAGATAGCTCTAAAAGCCAAACCAGTTCAAACTTTATTTATACTGAACCATATATTGAAATGGTGATAATCTCGTCGTTTCAATTTCAAGTCTTTGTAAGTAAGTATCACCATTACTTCACTTTTATGTACTTATTAAATTGATGATTCAAAAAAACCAATGTTGTGACAGTGGCCCAATTTAGAATGAGGTTTCTTTGCCTCTTGGCGGTTTTACTAAATTTTGGTATACTATTTTCTCTCCATTCGGATTTCTAACAAGATTACCTAATCTCTGACCAAAGTTCATCATTGAGTTTGAAACATTGTTATATTTCACATATTAAACGCATTGTTGAATGCGGTTGCTTTGCCTAGATCCCAATGGACAAATGGAGCGTTATAACCGAATAATATTTGATGCTCAGTGCTCCTAAACAGGTAAAATAGGAAACTGTTACATCTCTTCAGGGCCTTATAAAGATAACTAAAATACTAGAAAATGATAGATATGAAGTGTTATTACGATATATGGGCTGTAGATCAGATAGAAACTTGGATTTGTACACTCATTGACCGTGATGGTTCGAAATATTAACATCAATAAAAATAATAATAAAAATATAGGTATATATTTAAATGACAATTGATATAAACGAACGATAATATATATAAACTATAATTGATATAAACTATAATTGATATAAATGATAATTGATATAAACTACAACTGATATAAACTATAATTGACATAAACCATAATTGATAAACTATAATTAACATAACACGATAATTGACAAATGACATTTAACTATAAATGACATAAATGAATAAACGACATAGACTACATAAACGATAAACAATATGAACGATAAACCATAAAATGCGATATAAACGGTAAACGATAAAATAGGATATAAACGGTAAACGAAATATGATAGAAACAGTAAACGATAAAATATGATATAAACGGTAAACGGTAAAATATGATATAAACGGTAAACGATAAAATATGATATAAACGGTAAACGATAAAATATGATATAAACGGTAAACGATAAAATATGATGTAAACGATAAACGATAAAAAAAAATTATATAAACGATAAACTTTATAAACAATGGTAAACTGAATAAACGATAAACTGAAACTGTATAAGCTACTATATACTATATAATAGAGTATATATGTATAAACTATATATATATATAAAAGAGAGTATAAAAGAGAAATGATAAAAGAGAAATGATAAGAGAGAAATGATAAATGTTTTTTTCATATTAAGAGATAAGTGCATTAAGATAAGATTAGTTAATTCTAAAGTCGAATGATTGATAGTTAAACAGTAGATATGCACAATGATGTATAATTTTTTTAAATGAATGTTAAATGATTACAATGTTTTTAAACGAATGTGATACGAATAAGTTATCGATTAATAATGCCTTTTTTTATGTATTTAAGTTTGAGGACAAACTATTTTGTCAGGAAGGCCGAATGTTAGAAATTAGGTAAATAATGATGAATAATGTGATAATTGTGTTAAACAATGACAACAATGTAATGATGAATTGTACACTAATATAGATAATTAACGGAGTTTATGAAATAATAATAAGAAAACATATTGATTGAATGTTTATCATTGTATTAATGCTAAAAGTCAACCATTCAATCAAATGCATAACCGTAAAATGTATAATTATTTAAGTTGATAATTATTAAGATCGATAATAGTTCAAATTCCGTAAAATGTTTATCAAAGAAGTATTTTTGTTTGCTTAGTTATATTTTAAATAATTAAGATATTCCAATGACGAATTTTGACGAATGAACATATTATATCATGACATTGTTACGAAATAGCTTAGTTCGTTCATGACGAGTTTATAAAAAGCATGGTAGTTGAAAAGAGGGAATCAGTCTTCCCACGAAAATTGGTGAATAAACTTGTGAAATAAGTCTACGTGTTGTTATTCTACGAGGTCTTCTAACACCTTTGGTGAAAGGAGAAACTAGGTGTGTTGGATAGTACTTACACGCATTTACAGAAAAATGAAGTAGTATAATATAATATAATATAATTAATTAATAAGTACCTAACTATTTCAGTAATACATAAATAACTATCATACATATATAAACTATAATATATAATATATATATATATAATAA
Organism: Melanargia galathea; assembly: GCA_920104075.1. Taxonomy (NCBI): domain Eukaryota; kingdom Metazoa; phylum Arthropoda; class Insecta; order Lepidoptera; family Nymphalidae; genus Melanargia; species Melanargia galathea. The sequence continues at coordinate 24,520,637 of OV049857.1, forward strand.
TAACTATAATATATATACAATCCATAATAGAAATATATATATATATATATATATATATACAACTACATACCTACATATATTATAATAGACATACATATTATACCTATGATATTATGGCATCGATAAGTATAGTTCTTTAAGACGATTTTTAAAAATGGGCAAGGATTTCGAGTCCCGAATATTTTTGGGCAGAGCATTCCACAGTTGTACAACATATACTGTAAAAGATTTCCCGTAGAATTTTGTGCAGTTACGTGGGGTTCGGAGTTTGTTATCAGTGGATGAGCGCAACTTCCTGTCGCGATCGTCAGCACCAAGAAAAATGAAGCGATCTTTAAGGTACGAAGGAGTGTGGGGAGCATAGAGGATAGAGAAGAGTAAGGTGAGTGCGTGGAAATCCCGACGCCGTCTAATTGTCAACCACTTAAGACGCGTACGGTATTCGGTGATGTGGTCAAATTTCCTTAGTCCATAAATAAATCGAATGCAAAGGTTTTGCAACCGCTCCAACTTGTTTAGGAGCTCCTCATTCAGATCTGTGTAGCTGCTGTCGGCATAGTCCAATATGGGTAAGAGCAGAGTTTCAGCCAAAGATATTTTTGTTTTGATTGGGAGGAGATTCTTCCATCTTTTAAGAGAGCCGACAGCGGCGAAGAGGCTTGAGTATCTACAACCAAATCGATATTATTAAATACACAAGACTGATTGCTGTTTTAAAAAGAAAATCGCAGGGCTTTAAGGGAAAAAATGCAAAAACGTTCTCCCCTGAAGAATTGAGTACATTTATAAATTGCAATATCCAAAACATGAATACTTATTATAATAAATAATTTTGTTAATTTCTTAGTCTTTTCTTTTATACGTAAGATACCTATTGATGAGCTTAGATAAAGTAGTGTATGAAACTCTACATAATTAGTTATTAAAACACTCGTGTAATACTATTAAAAAACTCGCCTGCGGCTCGTTTTTTAAACTAACACTCGTGTTTTAATAACCTCTATTATGCAACCGTTTCATAAACTACTATTACTTATTTAAATCCGCTATACATCACCCTACAATTTAAGACTAAGTACCTAAAAATAGTACCGTAAACACGTGAAGGACGACAGAATGTTTCCAGCAAGGTAGAGGGTCAAAACTTTGACAGCGATTTCCCACAAAAGTGGTTTTTTGACTTATTTCGGTTTATTAATAAGCGTGCGATTTGTGCTTAGAGCGCAACAGGTGCGCGGATAGACAGTTAAAAGATCTCTCTAGCTTTTTGAGGTGCATCCTTTCTAGCTCGGGATTACTATAAACCGTAGTGTCTAGTCAAAATCCTTTTTTTTAATATCTGTATACAAATAAATGAAATAGTTATTTAACCTGATTTGGTCTTTTTCACGCAGTTAAGAAAATGTCACAAATGGTTCTTCTACTATAGAGTAGAGTACTAAAACAAATTTTCAGATCCTCGAAAAGTTTATAGCGTCTTGTTGTTTTTAATTCCTTCATTCTTTTCCTTCCTTACTTCTTTCCTTTTCTTCCTTATTTCTTTGTTTCCTTCCTCCCTACCTCCCTTCCATCCCGCGGTGCGCAGTCTGGTTCATAATATCTTTTCATTACTAGGTGTTTTATTTTTATAAAGCTGAGTTTGAGTCTGCGGCTTACGCATTTGATTTGTCTTCATCCTCAACCGATACCTAGGTGTCTACTAGGTATAGACTATTATTAGGTCTCTTATGGAGATTTCCATACTGCAAAGACTTGTGCCGCTTGTATTGATATTTGTTTTCGGTCGTCAGTCTACCTAATAGGAGTTCCAGATTCTATATTTCAGAAGCAGTGTTACCACTGTGCCGTTAGCCGAATGAATAAAAACTGGACTAAAAAACTTGCAAGATTTGTTCATAGCTGGGTTTATCCGTTACTTTCTAGTTTTCTAGACCATAGCTATCTGTACTCTGTACTCTGTAGTTATCTGTTAGGTGTAGTTGATATTTTATTGAGTAGGTAGGTACTTAGTTAGTGTAGACTTAGTTATTTTTACGATTCTAAAGATAGGTACTTTTTATTACTTTTTGCTTAACAATAAAATTAATAGGAAGTAATTTAGACATCGGATTTAACTTGGTTACCTTTTGTTTTATATCTTAAATAATATTAGGTATAATATAACAAAAGGTATAATAGTATTAGGTAGGTATGTCAAAAATCAACAGATTAAAACAGTAGACAACCAGATGAATTACAAATAGGTGTATAATTATATATATACGAATTCAGTAATTGCTGAATATTTAAACAGGTGTTCATATTATGAAATAACTATATTGGTACCTACGTGATACTGTTATGGGATCCTAAGAATTTGATATAACGGCTCAACCACTACGTCTGAACCTATCGTTTCACAGAATTCTATCAAGGCACATAAATAACTGACACAGATACAGAGGTGGACATAAAATAGACTTCTTCCTAGGTACTAGCCCGAAAAATTAAAGAGTTCTCAAAGGATTTTAAAACCTAAATCCACGCGGACGAATTCGCGCGCATCAGCTAGTATAGCTCTATGACATTTTTCAAACGGACTTAGGTATGTTTTGGATTGAAATGTAGGTAATTATAAAATAAAAAACTCAATACACAATTGTTTCCTTATACCTACCTACCTACCTACCTAAATAGCCAAAAATAAACTCGGTCTGACTACAGTGTCGTAGTGTCGTGTAATGTAAGGATTGTCCTTCCAAATTCTGAACTAAACTTAAATACGGTAATTAGTTTTCCCATTAAAAATTTTAAGAATAGCAAAATCATTTTTAAACATAGATGAACTGTCAATTAGACTGTATGACGTATACTATGTAAGTATGTACAATGTACATACATAGACAAGTACGTATGTATATATATATATATATGTACAAGTGATTAAGAATCACAGTATGGAGTCCTAATAATATCTAATACTAACTTAGCATACGAAAACAGTATTAAATCGTATCGAGTCAAAGTTTATATTTCTTTGGAATAGTTAGAGATTGTGGTCGAATTTTTCTATGCCGATCTGCCGTTGTGTTGAAAATAGATGAAAAAGAGGTCAACGGAAAGTATTTCTTTTTCAAACGTTACGTTTTGTGTAACACAATAACATAGATTACTTATAAGAGTCGCCTTTGAGCGCTAGACGTATGGATGCGCGAAAAATATTTGCTGCTAAATTTTGAGGTCGCTCCGTCAATGCCGGCAGATGATGTAACGGAGACGGTAGGTATATTATGCGTTAGCGTAAGAGATTGTGTGTTTGTTTGTTCGTTTTTCTGTTAGGTACCTACCGTTCAATAACCATCTAAAAATCTGGTCCGATGTTAACGCAGTTTTCTGCGATTTTTTGAGTTTAGTAACGTTCACTTCTGTGCAGGTTCTTCGGTTATTGTGTTTTTTCAGCTACCAGGCATAATCTTAGTCGCTAAAATCCAGATTCTATAATATCTTATAATAATTATAACATATAACCAGAGAACGCTGCAGTTATAGACGTGGTTTTTAGGGTTCCGTACCCGAAGGGTAAAAAACGGAGCCCTATTAATATCACTCGGCTGTCTGTCTGTCTGTCTGTCTGTCTGTCTGTCTGTCTGTCCGTCTGTCCGCCGGTTACAGGTCTCTAGCTCGCAGACGAAATGAGTTACAAACCTGAAATTTTGGTATTTAGTGTAAAACGTTAACCCAAAATCAAATATTAAATTATAAATTGAATTAAATTATTTTTCAGGGGGGCTCCCATACATGAAAAAGGAGCCGGAAAAAAAAATTTTTTCTTTACCCTAGCTTGTGGGGTATCATTGTTTAGAGCTCATTAAGTAGAGTACAAATATATATATTTTTAATTTTTATCTCAAAAAATAAGGGAATGGGAGGCCATCAAAGTTGTCAGTTTTAGACCATTTTTGTGACGGGGGCTATCTCAAAAACTAAACTAGTTGGGAATATGATATTTCAGTATATTATGTACTATATGCTCTATTTAAACAACAAATACTGAAAACAACGATTTATTAAATAGTTTATAAGCTGTGACCAAAATAAACGAACATTTTTTTGGGTTTTTCTTTCACGGTTTGTTGCGATGTCTAGCTCGGAAATTAAATATTTCTTAGACCCAAAATTTTATATTGTTCATAATTATGTACGGAACCCTGAAAGAGCGAGGCCCGACTCGCACTTGGCTGATTTTTTAAAAATTTTGATTTTGTTTTTTCGGTTATCTTTATATATTGATATATAATATGTTGATATCTTTCGGAACGGCATTCCGAACCAGTGGTAGACTCAATTGACGATTCAAAAGTACTTACTTGTAATATATTTTTTATATTCATGTTTTTATTTATTTATATTAATTTCACTTCAATAATAATATAACTGGTTCATCCTGTCGGCCATCAGCGCTTCGATCTCAACGTTCGGCGACCAGGCGGAGGAGGGGCAGCTGAAGCAGTACCACGTGGAGCAGAGGTTCGCGGACCGGCGGTACAAGGTCACCAGCGCCAGGACCTACTTCTACCTCAACGAGGCCTCCTGCGAGAAGAACATGGAGGCTTTCATGAGGAGCATCGACGCCGTCGCAGGTATTTCATTTTGACGCGACAACGTCTTATAAATCGATGAACGGCTACACGCACGGAAAGGAATGACTCATCGGTCACGTACCGCGTGCAAGCGAGAGCGCGGAACAAGCGATAGAGAGGCAATGTGGCTAATTCTGTTGCACACAATCTCTAAACTAAACTAAATTGACAGGTTTAAAAATAGTGCTATACTTTTCTGCAGGTATCACTGTGAAAGAGATAAGAATATATTTATTAGCCCTGTCATTTTAGTTTAGATTTGGAGATTGTGTACAACAGAATTAGCCACAATGTTTTCTTATGACGTTAATATCACGAAAAATTATCGTCCGTAAACCGACTATTTACAGACAACCAGCTTTCTGTTTAGCAAAAATCGTGATCATCGTCATTGTCAATCCCTAAACGTTCGGCTTGTGACGCATCTATCTCTCTTTGTTTTCTTCTAACGTTATCACGTAAAATTGTCGTCCGTAAACCGAGTATTTACAGACAACCAGCTTTTTGAATAGAAAAAATCGTAGCCATCGTCATTATCAACCCCTAAACGTCCAATGATGGATATAGGTCCCTTGTAGGCATTAATTATTTATTTAAATTAATTAGAACGGCTCGCAGGCCACTTACACTAATTAATTAGGAAAAAAATAGAATAACAAAATAAAAGAGCACTTAAAAATAAATAGGCTATATTATAATCACAATCACGCTGACTTCTCACAAAACTCCAGACACGTTCGTACGATCACCTTCCATTCATCCGCAAACACATCGAACTCGGGGTTTGAAACCGAGGACAGCATTGATCGCTGAGAAAGCGCGAGGGATAGGAGAGCGAGCACGCGCCACTGTACGCGCTCTGGGCTCGGCAAACAGTCTGTCTCCTGACACGCCTTGCTACTCGATAGTTGTTCGAGTAGCAATGGGTTATTAATCTTTCCATGGAGAACTTTGAGCACCGTTGTGATCTGATCGAGCATCCTCCTAACTTCCAACGAGTTATACTCTAGGCGCAGCCCGAGATATCTTGTGGGATACATGAAAGGGTAGTATCCATAGGTACGCTGATATAGGTGCCTGAGGTAGGCCTTCTGAACTTTCTCTAAATAAGTGCATAGGTGCTTTCATGAGGATTCCAAATACACGCACTCGCTTGCAACCTACTGCGAATGAGAGTGTTATATAGCAATTGCAAAATATTTCCGTAACAACAATGCAAAAGATTTAAAATGCAAAAGATTTCTGTGACAACAATGTTGACTACATTGTTGTCACGGAAATCGCGGACAAAGCCAAGTCGCCTGAAAGACTTTGGCAACTGTCTTATAATGTGAGCATTATATACCTACCTACGCCGCGGTCTTTAATTTCTTGTATATTCAGTAACATGCAACCAACCAATAGGTTCCCTTTAATTTAACTCGTTAACGTCTTTTCAATCAGAGGAGCTAGATGATCTATCATCTAAGCAATGAACAGTATGAAATTGAAGCAATGGATGGAACGTGGATTTCGAAATCTTGCGCAATGGTAGAAAAGTAACCTATAACAACACAAAGTTGCATTAATATAACTATAAAGAATTTCGTAAAACTTTCCATTGTTCCATGTTAGCGTGTTCCACCTTTATAGGACATCGTCGATTACCATAAAATAAAGTGTAATTTTATTCAAACGCAAACCATTGATCGATAGGTAATAGAGACTGTGATAGGGATTTCACGAGCAACGATTGTCTTTTGTGTGCATTTATGTGTGTCTATTTTAAGCAAAATAGAACATTTTTAGGATTCCATACCAAAATAATTAAAATGGAGCCCTTATGGTGAGACTTCCTCCGTCCGTCTGTCCGTCTGTCACAGTAGATTATTATTTTTATAAATGATAGTTTTTGATTGTGCAAAATGTCGAAAAAAATACCGTTTTTCGGTTTACAGTTTTTTCGATTGGTAAACTTCGGAAATAAGGGGGGGGGGCCTTATTTCCAAAGTTTACCAATCGATAATTATGAATAATTAATTATGGTCAATAGAACTTTATGTATATTTTACAGGAACAAGTATAAATTAGAAATTTAAAAAACCCCCGACATTCGCCATTTTGTGGCAGCGGCCATCTTGGATTTGCAATAGTGCTATTCTACTAGTCAAGCCCTTTCATTTGATACCCATATTAAGGGAGTTGTGAAAAAATATGTAATCCGCCATTTTGTACCGGCAGCCATCTTGGACGGATTTTCATTAAACATAGCTAACAACAATCTCAACTAATTCACCTTTCAAACAAAAAAAACCGCAATCAAATCGGTCCACCCGTTTGAGCGCCACAGGGGAACAGACAGACACACACACACACACACACACACACACACACACACACACACACACACACACACACACACACACACACACACACACACACACACACACACACACACACACACACACACACACACACACACACACACACACACACACACACACACACACACACACACACACACACACACACACACACACACACACACACACACACACACACACACACACACACACACACACACACACACACACACACACACACACACACACACACACACACACACACACACACACACACACACACACACACACACACACACACACACACACACACACACACACACACACACACACACACACACACACACACACACACACACACACACACACACACACACACACACACACACACACACACACACACACACACACACACACACACACACACACACACACACACACACACACACACACACACACACACACACACACACACACACACACACACACACACACACACACACACACACACACACACACACACACACACACACACACACACACACACACACACACACACACACACACACACACACACACACACACACACACACACACACACACACACACACACACACACACACACACACACACACACACACACACACACACACACACACACACACACACACACACACACACACACACACACACACACACACACACACACACACACACACACACACACACACACACACACACACACACACACACACACACACACACACACACACACACACACACACACACACACACACACACACACACACACACACACACACACACACACACACACACACACACACACACACACACACACACACACACACACACACACACACACACACACACACACACACACACACACACACACACACACACACACACACACACACACACACACACACACACACACACACACACACACACACACACACACACACACACACACACACACACACACACACACACACACACACACACACACACACACACACACACACACACACACACACACACACACACACACACACACACACACAGACACGTCAAACTTATAACACCCCGTCGTTTTTGCGTCGGGGGTTAAAAATAAAATCAACGCTCTAATTTTTTCATAGTTTTTTGAAGCAAGGCTCGAAAATACCGATTCCATCTGATTAAAAAAAAATTATGTCACATGATAATAAGTACAATATTTATTTCAGGAGACCGTACCTCTCGGTGTAATATTGTAGATCAACATTCCGGTAACATTGACTGTATTAACGCTAGTTAATCGAGACAATCGAATTACAAATGTTAAGACCTAGCTAAGGCCACAGCGACGAGCGGATTTACATTAAAGTGCGCCCTCGCCTCTTTAAAATCAAATTATACCTGTTATCGTTGATTTTGATTTTATATAACTACCTATGTACTTAATATCTTCGAAACCAAGGGAAAATATTATGAAAAAATTGAGCAAAAGAAGGTCCAACGCTTTACTATATTAAAAATATCACGATTGTTCTTGTCCAGTTATGTTATGTCAAGATTGTCAAGCCTCTTGTGAAATAACCAATTTAACTTTTTGATATTTCTTCTCTTTATCTTACAGAAACAACCAAAAGCACGGGGCTAATGGCTATCAAGCTGACAGCTCTCGGAAGACCGCAACTACTCGTGAGTTACACTCATTAGTTCAATAGGCTCCGATTGAGTAAATTGCCTATGTAGGAACTAGGAAGCTGTGGATTGTGAAGGATTTTTTGTGCATATGCTTCAAAGTCATATGACTACCTGCTGGTGACACTGATAAGGTCTAGTTTGGACCACTCTATGAAGATGCCTATACTCACTCTAACCTTGAAAATAGTCCATTTATATGTGGAAACACGGACGCCGAAAAGGTCCTCATCTTGGCTGTTCGCATCAGAAATATTGGACTGAAGAGCGCGAGTCGATTGTATGAGAACCACATTCATCATCATCGTTATGAGATCATCACCGGCCTACTACAGGTTACCGGTCTTCTGTCAGAATGAGAAGGGTTCTGATTGACTTTAGACCGTAGTCCCGCTGGCCTAGTTGACAGACTTCACACGTCTTTGAGAATATTATAGAGAACTCTCAGGCATGCAGGTTTTCTCACGATGTTTTTCTTCACCGTTAAATCAAGTGATATTTAATTGCTTAAAACGCACCTAGCTCCGAAAAGTTAGAGATGCGTGCCGGGGTACGAATTCGGTTTTCCCGAAACGGAGGCCGAAGTCTAGGCTATCACCGCTTTCGTCGTCGTCGCCGTTATCAACCAATCGACGTCCACTGCTGGATATAGGTCTCTTGGAGGGACTTCCACATGCCACGGTCTTGCACCGCTTGTATCCAGCGGCTCCCTGCGACTATCACCGCTTTAACCACATTCAATTGTAAAATTTTCAGCTCCAATTATCCGAAGTGATAATGAGGGCGCGTAGTTACATGCACCAGATTGCCGGCGGTGAGGGCAACGTGCTCACCCACCACAAGACCATCGAGGACCTGCAGAGGTACCTGGGCGACTTGAGCTCCAAACCCGAAGTGCAGGACTTCATGAAAAAGATCACATCAGACAAAGAAGGGTCAGTGAATGTTAATGTTATAACTGGTTTAGGATTTTGTTACATCTAGCAACTTTACCATGCTCATATCGTAGTTCTTCGTAGATCTCACACCTAGAATCTCTTTCCTTCTTTTTAATTAGTAGTTACGTACGTATTTTATCATAATATTTTTATGGTCTAAGCAGCTACAGGTGAAATCACACATAATATATCGTAAATCGTTAATGAATTGCAATTTAGACTGCTGTCTGTAAGCGAAACAATAGCGAAATTGCCGCAATCTTTGACTATGTACGGCAAGCATTTTAAACCTGAGTATATTTTTGTTCATAGCAAATAATTTGTAAAAATGTATTAAAATGTAATGAAATGGTAAGATGGAATTCCTATAAATTGAAAGCTGATCAAACAGACTCAAATATTGATAATGTATTTCAGTGTGCTGCACTTATTTCCATGGGATCGGTCAGTGCCGAGTTTTTTAATAGTAATTATTATTGTTGATATCGCTAAACCACAGGCTTAAACGTCATAATAGCCCAGTCTAATTAGACTAAAAAATAGGGGTGAGGTTACAATAATTCCCACCTGGCTGAAAATTGGTAGGATTGTTCAAAACACTATTATAAATGAAATGTGAAAAGTCTTCATCGATCCGACACCTGGAAAAAAATTTACTCCTGGACACGCACAGTTGACTCACACTTGCCTGAAAATTAGTAGGATTGTTCGAAACACTATAATAAATGAAATGTGAAAAGTCCTCATCGATCCGATACCTGGAAAAAAAATTACTCGGGGTCAAAGGTTACAAAAACGGGTTTTTCATGATTTTCAGCAAAACGGTAAGTTTTATCATAAAATTAGCTGAGACAAAATTGTAGATCAGATAATTATCTATAAAAAATGCCTGAATACTTTTTTTCTTAAGAGCCACCGTTTTTGAGATATAACGATTCAAAAAGTTAAGTGTCGAAATAAAAATGAGGGACTGGATTTCTTTTTACCTGGAATTCTGATATTTTCAATGTTTTTTGTGTGTAAGTATGTAACTTATATGTGTAAGTTATGTATAAGTTACACACTTACACATATAAAATATTATAAATATCAGAATTTCGGGAAAAAAGCAATCCAGTCCATGATTTTTATTTCGAAACTTATCTTTTTGAATCATTATATCTCAAAAACAGTGGCTCTTAGGAAAAAAAGTATTAAGATATTTTTTATAGATAATTACCTGATCTACAATTTTGTCTAAAATAATTTTATGATAAGACTTACCGTTTTGCTGAAAACTTCCCGTGAAAACTTTGACCCCGAGTAATTTTTTTTACAGGTGTCGGATCGATGAGGACTTTGTACATTTCATTTATAATAGTGTCCCGAACAATCCTACAAATTTTCAGCCAAGTGTGAATAAACTGTGCGTGTCCAGAAGTAAATTTTTTTCCAGGTGTCGGATCGATGAGGACTTTTCACATTTCATTTATAATAGTGTTTTGAACAATCCTACCAATTTTCAGCCAGGTGGGAATTATTGTAGCCTTGAAAGTCTAAATTGACTGGGCTATAATTTTTATGCTCGAATTACAGTAGAATCTTCCGCGATGTCCTTACCTTATCTCATATTGTGCGAATTAATTATTATTAACTAAGCACTAAGCTACTCGAATTTTACAGTAGAAATCAGTTTGTGGGTCTTAGGAGTTTCATCTTACTGTATAAATATGAGCTCGTGAACAGTTTCGTAAGCTCTTTTAGCTAAAATGCTATTAGTATAAAAGTATAAGGCTTCGGTTACACTTTTACGGATAAGGCTTCAACATAATTTATCCTCTAGGATTTTATTTTTTGACAAAATATAAGTATTAACCCTTCCTCCAGGACTGCTTTTTCTAAATTGACCAATTACGGTCGCACATAATGCATCACGTCATTGAAATTTGGTATGTGCTTTAGGAAAAAATCTAAAAAAGGAAATTAAGTAACCTTATTTTTTTAATTCTGCAGAATCGTCCATCTGTTCCCATGGTCAAACATTCTAGACAAAGATATGGGTCTGTCGGACTCCTTCCGAGTCCCGGACCCGAAGACGGGCCAGATGCGCCGACTGATTTCCCAGATCTCACCGAAGGAAGAGGAAATGTTCAGGAACATGTTGCGGAGGCTGAACGCCATCATTAAGGTCGCCAATGATCACGACGTCAGGATTATGATCGATGCTGAGCAAACGTACTTCCAGCCGGCAATTTCAAGGATCTGCTTGGAAATGATGAGAAGATACAATCAAGTAAGTGAAAACATTACTTTTCTGACTAGATTTTTTGTTTTACATGAATTATTTGCACTGGGTATTTTAAAATTCATTCATGAAGAAGTCCTAGCAAGTTACCAATTTTTCAATCGAGTTCCCTTTAATATTTCAATTACTCATTGAAAATGACTTTATGTGCAGCGACTGCTATCTTACCTGCTCATACTGGTTATATCTGTAAATAATATAAATTTTTAATAAATGATATAAATTTTTCCATTATTTGGTTAGCCACTTTTAATATCAGATGTAAGTAAATAAAACGAGGACTGACGGCTTGACTTCTCCAATGCACGTAGGATAGGAATCAGCCAGACTTAGACCACCAAAGCTGGTCATCCATCTAGTAACCGACTTAGCGTCGGTAAACTTAACAAGCGCAATCAACTGCGCTGTCGTTATTTTCCGACCACTTTTGAATCATTACCAACCTCACAAAAAATAATTTGATTTACTTAGGTAAGAGTTAATTTTATTTTTCACAATTTTACAGGAAAAATTCCTAGTATTCAATACTTACCAGACCTACTTGAAGAACACCTACACCGAAATCGTAACGGATTTAGAGCAGGCTCAGCGACAGAACTTCTACTGGGGCGCCAAGCTCGTCCGCGGTGCTTACATTGAACAAGTATGTATTCAATATTCATTATTAAACAAATTATTTAGTTTCGCTTTCGTAAGTAGGTAGGTACTATTATTTGTTACTTGTATACTATTCCATTTGTTATAACCTTCGATGGATTTTTAAATTCGTCGAGGATGAATTTAAATATCCGTCACAACTCACAGCTTCGATCTAGATCGGTCTACTGCTGTAGGTAAACAAACGTCCAATGCTGGACGTATGTCTCTTGTAGGGACTTCTACATGCCACCGTCTTGCACTACTTGTATGTCATTTAACCACCTAGTGAAGGGTCTGCCAACATTGCGCATTCCGGAGCGAGGTCGCCTTTCGAGCACCTTGGGATGTTTTTCGGTTTTTCGAACTATATGCCCGTCCATTGCATCTTTACGCTGAGTTATGTTGGTTACGCTGATTCTTCCATACGGATATCATTTCTGAACAAAGAGAATCTCCGCACATAGCTCTCTCCAGTGTCCGCTGAGCGACTTTGAGCTGTCTGATCTTTTTCAAATAATATCTACTGAAACTTCGTACCTATATTATTCGACCATGATAATTATTAGGCGAACATTATGCGAATCCCTCAATCATGAGAAAGAGTAGGAACTAGCAGTACTGTTCACCTGAATCCCGAGTAGTTCGGATCTGTCCATTGTGAATTGATAGATACGTGCATTATGGGTTCAAAGTAGATGTAAAATTGGTCGTAGAATTTTGGGTTTCAATTATTCAATCATAACGGGTAAAGTAAAACTGTTTGACTTCTTTACTTAGGAGCGCGCCCGAGCAGCAGCCATGGGATACGAAGACCCTACGTGCGAGACTGTGGAGGCAACCACCACTTCCTTCCACAAATGCCTCAAAGAAATTCTCAGCAGAGTTAAGGTAAGGTTTTTCCATATAATGGCAATTCGTGTCATCATCTTCCGGTCCTTATCCCACGCTATGTGGGATTGGCACAACATGTCTTCTTGTTACACTCACTTCTAAGTATTATACGTCAACGTATCATTTACCTCTTTTACGTGCATCCACTCATCTCACTCTCATCTCACTCCATCTATACACTCCATCCATCTTTTCCTTTGGTATTCTTCTACTCTTTTTTCCCTCCACACGCATGTCTAACATTCTTCTATTGGCAATTCGTGTACCCAAATGATTTTACCCCACTTCATTTAGTCCCGTTGGTATTTGGCAGAATTGTCCCAAAGGAGGCAGCAGTATGGAATCTCTGAGTTGAGACGTGTGAGATGTTTTTCAAGTGTGAAAAACCGCTTCACGTTGTTCAGTATTACGGCAGTATACTTTAGTAATTTAAGCTTACTTTACGGCAGACTTTGGCTCGATGCTTTCCCAAAACTTAGATTGAAGTCCCAAGAGCTTTAATCCTATCACATTAAGGTTTAATTCAGCAAATAACTAAATGCATTATGTACTCGTAGAACGAGCAGAAGGATCGTCTCGGCATAATGGTGGCGTCGCACAACGAGGACACGGTGCGCTACGCCATCCAGCTGATGAAGGAGCACGACATCAAGCCCGACGCCAAGGTCGTCTGCTTCGGACAGCTGCTCGGCATGTGCGACCACATCACCTTCCCGCTCGGTACGTCACCGTCGCGACACGCGTGCTCCCGAGACCGCCCCATACAAACGAAATTTCACTGTTACTTTAATATTAACCAATTACCATATACCACCACTACTCTTTTTTAACGTTCCACTGCTGGGTACAGGCCTTCTCTCTCATAGGACAGAGGGATTTAGAGCTTTGACCCGCCACGCTGCTCCAGTGCGGTTTCACGGGCTTATTATATTATTAACCATAATTTATAGACAGACATAGTAATATTGCGGTTTGTCAAATTTCCGTAAATAGTTTCAAAGTTACAGGACCTAAAAGAAACACGAATTAAACTTCGTCTGTATGTGCTGCGCTCGAGAAAAATCCTTTTAATTACAACACACAGAGTAATTTTTTATTTTTTTAATATGATTGAGTCAAGTTTATGTGTATCCAATAGTTGCTACTTGCAAAGGGTTAATTGTAGGCGGAATTGTCTCTTCCCAATAATAATAATTATTGATACGTAGTTTGATATTATATTTTGTCAATTATTTTATTATTATTTGACTTGTTTTATACCCTTTATATGGTTCGGTTAAATAATTTATTTGAGATGAATTTTAACTTGTAGCAATGGGATCCTCACCGAATAATCAGGCAGGTTTAATATGGTCCCATAAAAGGCCCTATCAAACCTATGCTAGTAATGCCAGTGGCATCAGAGTGGTGTTTAACAGACAAGTTATAACATCTGAAGTAATTTTTTTTCCAGGTCAAGCCGGATATTCAGCATACAAATATGTTCCCTACGGACCTGTGGTCGAAGTCCTCCCGTACCTATCACGGCGTGCCAACGAAAACAGAGGTTTCCTCGTCAAGATTAAAAAAGAGAAGGGTCTTCTATTGAAAGAAATCTTCCGCCGTATCTTCACGGGCCAGATGTTTTACAAACCAGTTGGAAATTATACGCCCGTCTAAACGCCCCACGTATATGGTCAGGCTTACCAACTTTACGGGTAATAAGGATTGGACTGGCTTTGAGGGTTGGTTTGAGGCTGATGTGAACTACCTACCAAACGGCAAAGAATGTTCTATTTTACTTGGCGTTCTTGATGGCAAAACTGGTCCGTGGCAACTGAGTGCCAGATTTGTTCCTTTGTCTGACATAAAAACCACAACTTGATGGAAATAACGATCTGTATTTCTAAAATACGGCCTAAAAGCGAATTGTCTGACAGCGAACGGCAGTTGTTTGTCAAATACGGAAAATCTCAACTATTCAGTTTGACTTTGGGGAGTAAAATCCCGTCAGAACTAACCCATTGCATCAATGAATAGCTAGAGGTAGAGTCCCAACCCCGAAGCAGAGGCAGTCGAAACTACGCATTTGAGTAAAAACTAGTCGAAATTAATTTGATTTTGGTAATGCTCTTCATCCGCCAGTGCATAGTAGAATTTGCGAAGAAATTGTAGCGATGGTTGGTAAGCCTAGATGGAATTCCAACGGAGTAGCGCCATCTGTCGGTAGCAGTTTCGTCAGTTTGAATGTTGGTTAGCTAACTTATTGTATTTATGTAATAGGAACAATAATATATTAAGATTGAAATAAAGATGCGGTTCTCTTGTTATTCGTATAATATATCGAAGTATATCGTTGAAATATCGAAGTATAATTTGGCCGAGCGTACAGTTTGCCTAGATTGAGTTTTTATTAAACTTTAATTTTTTTTTCAATAGCCCGATAGTGTTTTTAAGGTATATATATATATCATCACAATTTGATTGGGCTATTGAACGGTTTCATTCGATTTCAACGATTCAATACATTATCTATGGGGTTATGTTTAGGCGGAGTGAAAAAGTCTTGATGACATAATCAAAAAAAAAAACATTATTGCTTGTTAACTTATTTGGGTCCGTATATATTTATCCGCTGCATGCGGGTATGCGTTACTGCCATAATTACTCAAATAGATCCTTAAGAATCCTCTGAACGTTAACATAATAATTATAGAATATCTGTCAGCGAGGATCACGACAATGCATGCAGTTTAATAATATTGTCTTAACATATTACACGTAGCGTAAAACATCAAATTAATCGATTTTTAAGTCACTATTGAAAAATACTTAAGTTTCGTATTAGCTTTCGCAGTGATATTGTTGGGTTCCTTGTTTGAATGAATATATCTTCGTTTTTACGAATAAAGAATAATGAATTAAGTATATGTAAATAATTCAATGTGGTAAACGCCCCTTATTAAAGCTGATAAGTGTGTGCAGACCCAGTGCATCGATTGCGTCCTTTTAGTGCTGTTGAAGTTATGTAGTACGACTTTAAGAATACATTATTGTTTCGATACCTAGTCGATTTAATTGAAATTTCTTTGAGATTTATTTTTCCGGGTTTATTCAAATAATAATACCATATTATATAATACTATTATAATATAACAATAAAGTTCTTTCTATGACTTCTAGGACAATAAGTTTTAAATAGGTACCTAACCTAACCGTTAATTGAAAACGATGTATCATGTTCGTATTTTAGTCATAGGAAAAACAATAAATGTTGTTGGGCATTTTTCTATCCAAAATTTTTGTACCCTTTAATAACCCCTGAAAAATAAAAAGAATAATAATGTGAAAATGTTATAGTTATTTTTTTTTTGTAACGTAAGTCTCTGAGATACTGTACCCACTTATTTTATTTTTTTACAATAGTGCAATTTTTAGACTGCAATTTATATATATCTATGTGAAACTATTTTTTTTTTCTTATAACTATTAATATTGTGGACTTAGCGAAAATTGAATTTTGTACCAGATATATTTGCTACCTACTAAGTATGTATTATTATTTTTATGAGCTGCCACTCTGATTTCAGTATTTTCGATATAGGTATAACTAGGAAATTTGAACCTTTAGTCTGTAAAAAAAGTGACTGCAGATCCGGATCTTAAAATGATAATGATATTAAGCGTAGGTAGATGTTTTACAGTGTTAACTATACTAGCATTGAGGACATAATATTATATACTTACTAGGATTTTACAGACCGATAAAAGCTTCGTCTTAAGTAATTATTATCGAATGTGATTATAATCTAAAACCATAAACTTGTCTAAACACTTTATATCTATTTATATCCATTTTTGTTTCGAAATTTTTGTATGTTTCGGTGCGTTAAACATATTCAATTTGTCCATCATACTTTATTTCATTTAATTCAGCGTGTGTTTTAGTTATGTTGTTTAGAACAACAAGGTCTTGTATGGAACAAAAAACGCGTTAAGCCCTAACTATAAGCTCCACGCCTATGTCGGGCATAGCAATTTATAAAGGCCTCATCATATCTTTGAAAGGAGACCTTCACAGAATTATTAAGCTGGTTTGTATGGTGTCCTAGAACGAAATGAACATTTCTCATGGGAAGCGGACACTGTCATAGCCAAAGAGCCCTAACCCTGAGACCTTGAGTCCTCCGGCTCGAACGTCCCCGTGTACATACTATGGAATTTTACTAGCCTTTCCACTCTACGTCACTGAGCATGAAGTTTAAACTCCCCAAATAGCAATAGTTATGATAAAAAGTAAACGGTATAGGAGTAAATAATATAAATAATTGACTCGGAAATTAATAGGGTCGTAAATTTTTATTTTGTAACATTATAATATTAATTAGTGCCTATGTTTAAAGATTCGCGCAAATTATAGCCGCGGCGGCGGACTGCATCGCAAAACCGCACCCAAAGTACACTAGGGTTTATACATACTTACATATAATATCTGTTGATTTTAGAGCCTAATCACCAGTGTGTTCCGCTGAGATCCGGTGCGGCCAGTTGTTAGACGTGTGCAATATTTTATATAAAATGTATGCAAATGATGTAGGAGTTTTGCAACGCGACGCGTTGCGACGCCGCCCGTCCTTATTTGCGCGAGCCTTAAATTGTACACCTGAATTGTAGATCTCGAAGGTGAAAAATTGCGTTGTATTTTTAAAATTTTATTTTACTATATTAATCATGTATTATTACTTAGTGCGTAATACATATTATGTTACTTTACTTGTCTCTTTATTTTAGGCCGTATGGTAGATATAGAGACTTGAAATAGCAAGCGTAAAGGAAGCGCGCTAGGAATGATAGCAGTTTCTGAAAGAATGTATAGTGATGCAACGATATCAGCAAGGTATCGATACTTTTAGATGCTCGACGATTTACTCGATACCGCATCGGTGAAACAGTCTGATTTGGTAGTATTCCCAAATAACAACTTATTTTAGTATAACGTTTGTTTATTCCATGCTCGAAAATCGACGTTCTCGATGTGCGCAGACTCGCACTAAGGATATTCTACGCTTGCTATATCAAGTCCCTAGTGATATGTGCCTGTTTTTATGAATACGTAACTTAATATTTTCAAATCTCATTGATCTGAAAACGAATGTCAAATAGTAATATTTATATCTTACACACAGGAAAGTTTTATCAAAAACAATTAAAATGGCGAACTACAGATAAAAATAATTCAAATGGTGTGAAATCAAAGAAAATAATTAATTTAAACATTGCCATTGCTCATGTTGCCTCCATCTTTGAATTATGCTATATATTTAAACGGAAAAGCTTTGTTATAACTCCACTTAAACATGCGACACGAAGAGACTCATCACTCACTATTGCTTTTCTTAAGTTTTACCTAGGTAGGTACATCACTAATTTCAAAACCTTGTTATATTTACGTCAGTCAACGGTCTATCGCAATTATTTTAGACGTTTAATTTTATATTCATCAGTATTCAGTATGTCATACTTACTTACTTACAATCTGACGAACATTTATTACTGTTAATTTGTGTTTTAACTGAATTACTTACCGACAGGAAATCATAGCAAGATAATAGGGAAGGGTATAGTCCGGCAGCCCTGGAACAAATTTTTTAGTGATTAATAACAAGCTGAATTTTCGTGAGTAGGTTCGTTTCGATGAGACGACCAAGTTTTTTATCTATGAAAATTTTCGATGGAGGTACGTACTCGAGTGCGCAGGTGTTAAACATTTCGATTCGCCCCAGCCCGATTTCTCACCCGAGTGGGAAATCGTTCCACTAAAGTAGGACTATGTAGCCATTTCATTATACAAGTATTTACTAAGCTGCATACAAAAATTCAGCTTGTAATTATTAATCACTAAAAAATTTGTTCCAGGGCTGCCGGACTAGTACCTTCATTTTAATTAAAACTCAATCACGATTGCTCTAATGATATTTTAAAATATAATTGAACAGGGAGATAAGAATGCATTTTTGTTCTATGTCCTAATCTCTTAGCTGATTTTGACTGTCACTTAATTTATTATATTTGTTATTCCGTTTTACTGATAAGTGTATTTTTAGTGTGTATGTATCCTTAAAAAAAAGAACATTTCAGTAATCTGTTTAGATATGCATAACCCTTAACACGTTCACTGCGGGCCAAAATTTAGAGAACTTTCAGCTGGTGCGGTTGGGGTCGATTTAGGAAACCTGGAACTCTATTTCAGTGCGGTTGGCACTTTTTTGGCCTCGTGCTGAATGGTTTGATAAATATGTCATAATTTGACCAGGAACGTGACAAGCTGTTTAGATTTGCGCTAAAATCATTTATGTGTTAATGTTTTAACTAAAACTAGCTTCGCCTGCGGTTCTGACCCTTGGTTTCAGAGAAAATACCGAAAATAGATCCGAGGTCGCTTTAGATCCCGCGCCGCACCTAATTTGGGTTAAACTAGTGACGGGAATAAATTTCTCTGGTATAATATCGATGAATATCGAAGTCAATGTTATGAATGATTTTCATGAAATTTAGTGTGCAGGGGCTTTCGGAGGCTAATATCATTAGAATACAAAGGTAAATTTTGCCACCATCATCTATAAGGTTATAATAGCTCAGGTGGGAATCGGGCGGTTCTGAAATCAAAACACCCCGGTTCGAGTCCAGATGATTATTTTTTTCCCTTAGTTTCATAATAATTAAAACTGTAATGATAAAAATATACGTACTTGTTTATTTACGTACTTGGTTATAAGTACTTGTTTCTAATAAAATGCTAAACTTATTGCACTCGTGATTTTTTATTTAAATATAATAACCAGTGCACATTTTCTTATTATTATGTCCGTAAGATCGAAAAATATTATTCATTCATCAGTAAGTAATTCGTATCTATATCTTTTATTCTTCTATACATGCAATAAAATCGTAGACTCGCCGTGTCTGTACCAAGTCTCTATCAAACAAAAAAAAAAACGAATTCAAATCGGTCCACCCGCATCCACACACACACACAGACACGTCAAACTTATAACACGCCGTCGTTTTTGCGTTGGGGGTTAAAACAAAGAGAGATAGATGCATCACAATCCGAACTCTTAGACCAATCGTTCCTCTCTATCGCTTGTTCCGCGTTCTCGTTTGCACGTTCCACTCAGGCGGAACGTGACAATAGTCACGGTTTTTCGTGCTTGCAGCCGGCGTTCATCTATCTATAATTATAATAATAATATTATAAAGTAGCTTGCCCTGACTGACTGACTGATCATCAACACACAGCCTAAACCACTGAAGCTAGAAACTTGAAATTTTCACAGTAGCTTCCTTTTATGACGTAGGTGCACACTAAGAAAGGATTATTGCGAATTCCACCCTTAAGAGGGTTAAATAGGGGATGAAAGTTTGTATGAAAGTCCGTCATTTTTCAAGTTATATCCATGAAAATTGGTATTTAGGTTTTCGGTTAAAAATAAAGAATTACGTGTTTCAGGAATTTTAGAAATTCCACCCCAAGTGAGATTTATAAGAATCCAAGCGGACGAAGTCGCTGGCATCGGTTAGTCGATTTATAAGACGTTATCACGTTAAAAATGTTTTTTTTTTATTATTTCTCCTATTTCATATACGTGCACTTTAATAATATTCACCTGTATAAGTAGCATAATAACATGCTATTCAAAACTTAACTCAACAACACTCCAATATTAATGTTACACGATAAAATAAGTTGAGTTAAAATGATTACCGTTTTTATTAAAACACAACTGATAATCTAAAAGATTGAAAGTCAAACCGACTTCATCATACACTTAACAGTCCATATCTTGAAAACTACAATTATTATAAATTATCATATCCATCTATTATAGTATACCTATATAATAATATGGAACTTATTAACAACTTATACCCGAGGAAGCACTGAAGACATAATTAACATAATATGTATTTCGAAGTCATGATGCGGACTCAGAATATCGACTGCTGCGCAAAACGCGTGCTCCGTTATCGACTATGGTCGCGGCACTAACGTTGACTGAATCGTTTCCCCGCCGCCTGCGCCGCGCACCGCGCGGGGACTAAATCAGCGTCGTCCCGCACTGAATTAAATAATTTTGAACTCAGTGCGCACGACGCTTATTTTGATCCCGTGCTATTTTTTTATACCAACGAGTCGAGGCTTTGAAGACATAAAGAAAACTATATTTGTCTTTGTCATACGTCTTACGGTTGATCGTAGACAGCTCCCGCACAGGCGAGAAAACACGAGTTTTGCGCGCCGCACCAGACGCAAGTCTACCACGGGGCTGTTATCGACCCCGCCCGCAGTGAACGTGTTAAAATGTAAGATAAGTAGGTATTTCTAGAAAAAGAAAATAGAAAAATCTTTTTAGTTCACGTTTGATAATCCAAAGTTTTGTAATGGATGCTCACGCTGTCGATGCAGGTTTAATTAGTTCCTATAAGAATCAATAAACCTTGTTAAGCCACGAATCAATTATAAATTATACATATATACTTAAATATTATTTGGTGATCATATTATTTTTATATATTTATTTAATTTTAAGTTATTTTGTTTTAGAAATCAGCGCTAATTATTGTGATGCTAATTTAGATTATTTTACGAATAGACATTTTAATAAAGACACGAATGAGTTTTCTTTTTTCTTTTATTTTTTCAGTTTTTCATTTCTGACCTTATAGATAATTTATAAGTCCATATTAAACAAGACAATAATTATAAATACTTAAATAAATAATATGTGTATGTAATTATAATATATTATTTTTTCAATAAATTAATTTTATGAGATTAGAGCGGTGCATGACCTCAGAAATACCTGTTCAGTCCATCAAGACTTTTTGAAATATTTGTACCTAGGACTTCGTATAGCAAAAATAAATCAAAAACAGTCTTTTATTCAATTTAATTTACCTTTAAGATGGTATACTTAATTATTAATAACCATATTTTATATTTAAGAAGTTGACTTTTATTATACTTGTCAATTAAAGGGTTTATAAACTGAATTTTCATAACATGAAATTTTTGATGTATTTTTGAGTAGACTGCGTAGTTATTTGTTTTTGCAAGTAAGTATAATTATTTTAATTTGGCCATATTCATTATAGAAAGAAAAACTAGCCAAGTGCGAGTCGGACCTCGCTCTTTTAGGGTTCCGTACATAATTATGAACACCATAATATTTTGGGTGTAAGAAATATTTCATTTTCGAGCTAGACATCGCAACAAACCGTGAAAGAAAAATACAAAAAATGTGCGTTTGTTTTGGTCACAGCTTAGAAACTACTTTATGAATCGTTGTTTTCTGTATTTGTTGTTTAAATACAGTATATGGTACATAAAATACCGAAAATGCATATTCCTAACTGGTTTAGTGTTTGAGATAGCTCCCGTCACAAAAATGGTCTAAAACTGACAACTTGGATGGCCCTTCATTTCCTTATTTTTTAAGCAAAAATTAAAAAAATATATATTCGTACTCTACTTGATGAGCTCTAAATAATGATACCCCACAAGCTAAGTAGGGTAAGAAAAAAAGTTTTTCCGGCTCGTTTTTCACGTATCACCACTGAAAAATAATTTAATTCAATTTCTACTTAATTCAATATTTGGTTTTGGGTCAACTTTTTACACCAAATACCAAAGTTTTCGGTTTGTAACTCATTTCGTCTACAAGCTAGAGACCTGTGATCGGCGGACTGACAGACAGACAGCAGAGTGACATTAATAGGGCTCCGTTTTTACCCTTTGGGTACGGAACCCTAAAAATGATTGCATATTTATATCAGAACTAAATTAATACCTTTAAATAATAGATGCATGTAGCTGCCAGTGCCATAGAATGATAACTTGCCTAGACCTATTTCGCCTGTATGTATTTATGGTCTTTGAATCGTATTTAATACTTGTAGAACAGTGGTGCAGCAAGCTAGAGGCACCTGTCAATCCATTATGGTTTGACATCAAAATTAGTTGCATTTTAAAGAAATAGGTACATTGAAAATGTGAAATTATAACACCATGTGGGATACCTACTTGGCGGTCCTAACTACCTCTTGCTACCCCACTGTTGCAGAATGACAATAATGTTAGTTATCTATATACTTGTTGGTCCATATTAAATCATATTGAACAACAATAAACATTTATCTACTTACTTGTTTCGGTGGAGAGCAGACATCGTCAATACAAACCCTACCTATACTGTTTCCGGTTAAAAAATTGTGGATTCTCATAAAAATGTAATTTATAGGTACGTGCAGTATGTACTCATTACTGCCAATAATAGATTAGTATAAAAATTCTAGAGAAATAAATAGCTCTTGTACCTAACTCTTAATAATATCTAAAGTTTGGGGTAGGTTACCTACTTGTAGCAGGATTTGATACCGTAAGCTATAGTGTGTACGGCCTACATACATAGGTACATAGGGGCACAGATGGGCTTATCTATACTTACTAATAAATAAAATTGAAGTGTCTGTCTGTAATATCAAAATAACTACCTCATATTAAGCTCATATGGTTATTTGAACGGTACCATAACCGAATCACACGTTTTTAAAATTTTTGTCTGTCTGTCTGTCTGTCTGTCTGTCTGTCTGTCTGTCTGTCTGTTTGAACGGGCTAATCTTCGGAACGGCTGAACCGATTTTGACGGGACTTTCACATGCAAGTAGAGAATTAACCAGGGAGTAACATAGGCTACTTTTTTAACCGACTTTCAAAGAAGGAGGAGTTGTGTTTTTCTACCTATGTACACCGATATCTCCGAGATTTCTGAACCGATTTGCGTAATTTTTTTTTAATCGATAGAGAAACATTGCGGCACTGTCTTACAAAAAATTTGGATTCCAACTCCTCAATCCTGATGCTGTAGGGGATCTGATCCCCAACACTAATGGGATTTACGCACTGTCGGTTATTTAAATTGATATTGGGGATACCAATTAAAGACTTTATTGTTGAATGACCTCGAGTAGGTACTAACATGTCCAACTCCTCAACCCTGATGCTGTAAGGAATTGCATTCCGAAATCGTAAGGATCCCACGGAATTTTTCCGTTTTGTGGACGGGTTACTACTTACTACAGATAGGCTACTTTTTGTTCTGGAAAATCAAAGTTCCCACGAGATTTTTACAAACCACACGGGCGAAGCCGTGGGCATCATCTAGTTAAGAATAAAATAAAATTACATGTTACAAAGTTGAAACCTGAGTTTTATTTGTTTATACTTTGTGATTATATTTATTAACCCCCGACGCGAAAACGACGGGGTGTTATAAGTTTGACGTCTGTGTGTGTGTGTGTGTCTGTCTGTTCCCCTGTAGCGCTCAAACGGGTGGACCGATTTAAATGCGGTTTTTTTTGTTTGAAAGGTGAATTAGTCGAGAGTGTTGTTAGCTATGTTTGATGAAAATCGATCCAAGATGGCCGCCGCTACAAAATGGCGGATTACAAATTTTTTCACAACTCCCTTAATATGGGTATCAAATGAAAGGGCTTGACTAGTAGAATAGCTCTATTGCAAATCCAAGATGGCCGCCGCCAAAAATAGCGAATGTCGGGGGTTTTTAAATTTTTAATTTACACTTGTTTTTTATTATAACCCACATCTAAATAAGTATGGATTTTGCGAACGGTTAGTATTAATAAATAACTAGCGGTCCGCCCCGGCTTCGCCCGTGGTACATATACATATATATCCTATATAGCCTATAGCACTCAAGAATCACGTACATATCCAATGGTGAAAGAATTTTTGAAATCGATCGAGTAGGTAGTTCCTGAGATTAGCGCGTTTAAACAAACAAACTCTTCCGCTTTATTATATTAGTATAGATTAAAGTTAATCATTTTTCTCACACGAAAACTTTGATGTATTTATGCGGTGCAGTCACGATGCTTTTCTTGATTATAGAGCATGCTGAGATGCATCAAAAAGCAAAACAAAATTGCCCAAATGTCACGTGCCCCGTTTATCGTTCATTTGATGAACGATGCACGATACGATGTTTGCTATGGCAAGAAGAGGAGGTACTTATACTTTATCTTAGGCTATGGCACAGTGCTTGTGAAAGTTGAACGGTCGGTGTTTAGACGCGGTTCATTTTTCATGACTAATCGATGAAGCGTCGAAAATGAAAGCAAAAATCCCGAAAAATTAACCGTCTAATTTGGGTTTTATGAATATTCGAGGGAAGAAAAATAGAAAAAAATAGCTAGTCATGTTTGTTTAAACAATTATTATTTCAATCACACATAAAATTGACAGTCATCATCCGTTGGGTAGGGTTCACATTCTCAATAAACTTACTATAATATTAATAACAATCTTTTTAATATAATATCTAAACATTTATTTTTTATACTTGCCTGTAGACACATAAAGTTGTCCAGAAAAAGTATGTTACTATTAATTACAGTAAGTACAAAAATTATATATAATTCTAAATTAATAGATAATAAGTATATAATATACTTAGTAAACATCAAGATGATCTTAATTATCACTTAACGAAGACGTTACTAAAATAGTAAAATTTTCACAGCTCGATAGAAATACACCCTGCATTATAAGGGTAACATTGATAAGTAGTTCTATTGAAACATTGAACAGTCATTTATACATAATAATTAACCCCCGACGCAAAACGACGGGGTGTTATAAGTTTGACATGTCTGTGTGTCTGTGTATGTGTGTGTCTCTGTCTGTTCCCCTGTAGCGCTCAAACGGGTGAACCGATATGAATGTGGTTTTTTTTGTTTGAAAGGTGAGTTAGTCGGGAGTGTTGTTAGCTATGTTTGATAAAAATCGGTCCAAGATGGCCGCCGCTACAAAATGGCGGATTACATATTTTATCACAACGCCCTCAATATGGGTATCAAATGAAAGGGCTTAACTAGTAGAATAGCACTATGCAAATCCAAGATGGCCGCCACCACAAAATGGCGAATGTAGGGGGTTTTTAAATTTTTAATTTATACTTGTAATATATTATACCTAACGAGTAATGACCCAGGAATCCGTAGGCAACTTTAAGGAGATGCTTTAGATATACATACCTACCTATTAAGATGACAGTTTTTATGTACCTATGCTAAACCCTGAGTATGGCAAACTCATCAGCCCGTAGATCCGTTGTGGGTTACACGAGTTTTTTTTAAAGTTCAAACGTAAGTAAGGTAAAGTCTCCTTATTCCGTGGTATTCTAAAATTGGCACCCAATTCCGAGGTATATAGAAAAACAGCGTTTCCAACCGATCCCCAAGCTATTTTTTACTGCAACATATCTTAATCAATTGATAGTTTATCATTCCATAGATAAATGACGAAATTGTTAGTTTTATATGTACATGTTTTAAAATAACCGGCAAGTTTTACACTAGCAGCCGGCCCGAACGCATGTTTCATACATTTTGGACCTCGTGCACGAAATACCTACATTTTTTTAAATAGTGTTTATCCGTTAATTTTGAGCTTTATTTGTTTTTATTTAGATTTGAATATTTGAAGGACTATATTTTCAATCGAAAACAATCAACTTTTGTGAATATTTGTAAAGAAATTAAGGTGAAAATAGGTTTTGAAAATACCTCGGCGTTAGGTGCCAAATATTTTAGCCGGTTCCTAACGCCGTGGTATACCGCGGAATTGCGATTTCATAGACTTCATAACTTTTTCAATTTTTAGAGTCGTTTTATGTTAAATACTTCTTGTTTCGGTTTTGAATATTTAAATAGGCAATAAGGTTACAGAGTCCTAATTACGAGGTACACTTTAGCGTCTCAATCACTAACTATACCGTGTCAAAGTTTACCTATTTAGGTAATTTATTGATAGATTGTATGGGAAAGCTAAAGAAAATTAATTTAAAAGAAAATTAAATTTATACATATTTCGATGCAATTTTGAGAGAGTATTGTACATATTTACGAAGATAATCTAATTAAGATTTAAATTATTTGTTTATTATGGAAAAATCTTTTCTTTTTTAACACTCGGAATTAGGAAACGTGTTTTTTGTTACAAAACTCAATTCCGTGGTATTACCTCGGAATAAGGTTCTATGAGCCCCTAATTATGTGGTATGGATAGAAATACTACCTCGGAATAAGGTTCTATGAGCCTCTAATTACGTGGTATGTATAGAAATAAAATACAGGATGCTCACAATATTTCAGTATGGTTTCAGTTACACCAAGTATCATTCGCGTTCAGTCACGCAAACATTCATATTCTAAAACGTTTATCTTATTATTGCTCGTGCTGATTCATTCACTGACTCACTCATTGATCACCCCTCTTGTAAAATTTTGTATAAAAAATTTTTTTTCACTAATGATTCCGTATAGAAGACAAAAATTCATTCGGAACAAAAATATGGAGAGAGCTGATGATTGAGGATTTCGGAGACGGGTGAAGAGCTTGCTTAAGGTATTGAAGATAGGAGGGGGGTGCTTGAGCAAATGTCATTCAAAACGTCATCCAATTGGCAGTAAGCTGAAAAAAATTCAAAATGGCGAAAAAAAGATGGCCGCCATACAAATTTCGTCGGTGTCCACCTCGGAGGGTAAAAAAATGGAAGAGTGGTTTCCTAGCAACAGATGATCAGGATCCAATGGTCTATTCGATGAATAGAAAAAAAACCAAAATGGTGGAATTTATTTTTCCATAGAAAATGTATGGCGAATATTGAAGAGACTACAAGTTGTAAACTATGCAATGCTTACTTGATGTGGTTTTTTGGAGAAATCTCAAAAAAAATATGGGAAGATATGATGATTGAGGGTTCTGAAGATGGTTGAGGAGCCCGGGCAGGGTATTGTAGATAGGTGGGAGGTGCTCAAGCAAAAATTACTCGAAACCTCATCCAGTTGGCACTGAACTGAAAAAACCCCCAAAATGGCAGATTCAAAATGGCGGCTATACTAATTTCGTCGATGTCTCACTAAGTATAAAAGATGGAAGAGTATTTTCTGGGCAAAATATGATCAAGATCTAAAGATCTACTAAATGGATAGAAAATAAATCAAGATGTCAGAATTTATTTTTCCGTACAAATTGTTTTTTTCATTGATGGTTTCGTATAGAAGACAAAAAATCATGCGAAGGAAAAATATTGAGACAGCTGATGATTGAGGATTTAGGAAATGGATGAGGAGCACGGCCAGTGCACCTATTGAAGATTGGTGGGTGGTGCTCAAACAAATATCACTCGAAATATCATCCGATTGGCAGTGAGCTAAAAAAAACGATTGTACAAATGTAAAATTAGTTTTTATTTAAGAAATCTCATCCTTACAAATTATTCGGAGCAAAAATACGGAGAGTGATGATGATCGAAGGTTTGAAAGATGGGTGAGGGGCACAGCTAGGGGCACATTCTAGATAGGTATATATATACAGTAGTACAATATTATACAGTAGTAATACAGAGTACAATATTATACTGCCTGCCCTCCGGTCACCCGTGGACTCCACGAGACGGGATGACAGGCCCTTAAAAAAGGACCTAGCATCCTCGCCCTACGAACCCATGGTCTCCTCCCCAAAAGGCACAAATATGAAATTATTTTCTATATTTTCATATTTGCGCCTCTTGGCCCTTTCCGCCTTAGTGGCTGCTGCTCCGGCCGCCACGGAGGTCACCTGTATGTGAGACAATGCCAGTGTATCCACACACGTGGCATCCCATCCAAGCTACCTCCTTTGCTTCCATGGAACAAGAGTCACACCGTCATACCTAAACCTGTCATGTTATCAAATCTAAGATTTTTGTCGAACAGCTGATTGCTAACCTAGTGAGTACAGAGGCCTTATGCCGACTTTGTACATTGGGGAAACGATGATAGAAATTCGAGTATCGAAACACATTGACTAACATG
Organism: Melanargia galathea; assembly: GCA_920104075.1. Taxonomy (NCBI): domain Eukaryota; kingdom Metazoa; phylum Arthropoda; class Insecta; order Lepidoptera; family Nymphalidae; genus Melanargia; species Melanargia galathea. The sequence continues at coordinate 24,549,975 of OV049857.1, forward strand.
ACTTGAGAGTGAAATGCAACTAAACTGGCTGGTTTCAAGGTTTGAGTCCGCCAATATATTCAGCCATTCGTCTACGCTCCAAGCAGAAATTTTTAAAATAAATATTCGAAGTACCCTACTACATTATGACTTTATAATCTTATTTGATTGTAAGAGCATTAGGGTTAATTTTGCTCTGATATTATAGTTTTTCGATATTCAAATCTAGTACCGTTTTCAAGTGTGCAAGCTCGAACTAACCATACAGGTCGTTAACTTACATTCGTACGCACCGCCTTGAATTTATTGAGGCTCGCGGTACTGTCAAAGGAAGTAAAGGCCACGCGACTTCAAGACCACTATTTGACTCCTATTAAGTTTTGATCATCTTTTGCTAAAAAAACTACTCTTCCATCTTTTATACATAGTGAGATAATCACCGACGAAATTTGTATGGCCGCCATCTTGTATCCACCATTTTGGGTTTTTCTTCAGCTCAGTGCCAATGGGATGAGGTTTTGAGTAATTTTTGTTTGAGCACCTCCCACCTATCTACAATACCCTGCCCGGTCTGCTCAACCGTCTTCCAAACCCTCAATCATCATGTCTTCCCATATTTTTCTTTGAGAGTTCTCCAAAGAACCGCATCAAAGGCCTGCATTGTTCACAACTTCTCTCTCTCAATATTCGCCATATATTTTCTATGGAAAAATAAATTCCGCCACTTTGTTTTTTTTTCTATTTATCGAATAAACCATCGGATCCTGATCATCTTTTGCCAAGAAACCACTCTTCTATCTTTTATACCTTCCGAGATGGAGACCGACGAAATTTGTATGGCGGCCATCTTATTTTCGCCATTTTGACTTTTTTTTCAGCTCACTGCCAATTGGATGACGTTTCGAGTGACATTTGCTCGAGCACCCACCTATCTTCAATACCTTAAGCGTGCCCATCGCTCGTCTCTGAAATCCTCAATCATCAGCTCTCTCCATATTTTTGTTCTGAATGAATTTTTATCATCTATACGAAACCATTTGTGAAAAAAATAATTTTCATACAAAATTTTACAGGAGAGGTGATCAATCAGTCAGTCAGTCAGTGAGCGAATGAATCAGCACGAGCAGCTATATATATATTAACTTGTAGGGCGCGTGGCTGCGCGGCCCGCTAAAGCGGACCGCGGGGATTTCAGTATTATTTTTGTTTTAGCAGCCTCCACCTTCTTCTATCATTTTCAGCATCTTTAACCCTGGCCGTTCTGCTCATCCATCTTCCAAACCCTCGATCATCATCACTCTCCAATTTTTTTTCTCCACATCAAAGGCCTGCATTGTTCACAACTTCTCTCTCTCAATATTCGCCATACATTTTATATGGAAAAATAAATTCCGCTACTTTGATTTTTTTTCTATTTATCGAATAAACCATCGGATCCTGATCATCTTTTGCCAAGAAACCATTCTTCCATCTTTTATATCCTCCGAGATGGACACCGATGAAATTTGTATGGCGGCCATCTTTTTTTCGCCATTTTGAATTTTTTTTCAGCTGTCTGCCAATTGGATGACGTTTCGAGTGACATTTGTTCGAGCACCCCCACTTATCTTCAATACCTTAAGCGTGCTTCTCACCCGTCTCCGAAATCTTCAATCATCAGCTCTCTCCATATTTTTCCTCCGAATGAATTTTTGTCCTCTATACGAAACCATTAGTGAAAGAAAAAAAAAATTCATACAAAATTTTACAGAAGAGGTGATCAATGAGTCAAGTCAGTCAGTGACCCAATCAGCACGAGTAGCTATATATATAGTAATAATATACATATATTAATATTTTATACACAAACATAATTAAACAATTACATACGTATCGAATTGATTTTGAAATCTATTTATAAATACAGTTCATTTTTGAACACCATGTAGAATTCATTCTACTCGTTTCCCTTTGAATTTTGTACCCTCGGAATTAGGAGCCATTTGCCTCGGAATTAGGATTTTTACCTCGGAATTGGAGCATTCGGACTTTCTTCATATTTAATTTAATTTTACATTTAAATCAAGTTGTAATTGTTGTCCTTTTAGGATATTTCAAGAGTTAAATAAATAACGCTTCTGATAAAAATAGCCAGTTCTTCAGAAAGGTGTAGTAAATGCTTAATTTTTGACGTTCTTTCGAGTTTTTATGAAAATACCACGGAATAAGGGGACTTTACCTTAGGTAGGTCTAGTTTTTACGTTTTCATACTCGGGGAAGGAGCCAGGTTACTTTTTAGCTTTGATCGAGCATCGTGAAAATTTCCTGCGGTCTCCTGGGGACGTATGAATTTAACCCCGCCTTCAAAATGTGTTATAAAATAGGTATATTAAGTTTAATATATTACATATTATACTTAATTTAGAATTATCATCTGTTTATAGCTCAGCGTATAACGTAAGTGCTTCCATTAACGACCCCCCAAAATTTGTATTCTATTACCGCCCTATTTTTAAATTCTTCATAAAAGACTTAATATAGGTTCCAGAAAAGTTATAACCTTAAAATTATTTAGGTATGTTTATAGATAAACAAAAAGAATAAAGTTGTTGTGCGTAAATCCTACTAATATTATAAATGTGAAAGTGTGGATGTTTGGATGTTTGGATGTTTGGATGTTTGTTACTCAATCACGCCGCAACTACTGAACCGATTTAGCTGAAATTTTGAATGGAGATAGCTTATGCCCTGACTTAAAACATAGGCGACTTTTAATCCCGGAAAAGTATTCCTGTGGGACTAAAATAGATATAATCTTCCAAAAACGCCATAGAGGGCGCTGACTGTTCTTAGGTAAATCACGTTCACATAACACATTATTGTAATAGTTTGCTGTGTTGCATGCATTGGCAACACATTGGCTACTTTTTATCCTGGAAAAAATGCACAGTTTCCATGGGATTTTGAAAAACCCGAAGTCTATATCTACAGCTATAGGTAGCTTATTATAGCGAACTTCCTTGATAGAAAGTATAAAGGTTGGAAAAGGGAGCGGGAACGGGAACCGGGAATCAACGATTCCCTCGGGATTTGTTCAAAAGCGAAATTCACGCAAGCGAAGCTGCGGGCAGAAGCTATCACACATAATCACAATACCAATCCTACTAATCCTACTATACTTTACTTATAATGTTATAAATGTGAAAGTGTGGATGTTTGGATGTTTAGATGTTTGGATGTTTGTTACTCAATCACGTCGCAACTACTGAACTGATTTGGCTGAAATTTTGAATGGAGATAGCTTATGCCCTGACTTAAAACATAGGGTCCTTTTTATCCCGGAAAAGTATTCCTGTGGGACTAAAATAGATATAGACTTCCAAAAACGCGATAGATGGCGTTGACTGTTCTTAGGTAAATCACGCTCACATAGCACATTATTACAATAGTTGCATGCATCTGTATGCGTATGCACTTTTTATCCTGGAAAAATCCACAGTTCCCACGGGATTTTGATAAAAACGAAATATATATCTACAGCTATAGGTAGATTACTATAGCAAACTTCCTTGAACGTAGGTTTAAAGTTTGGAAAAAGGAGCGGGAACGGGAGCCGGAAATCCACGATTCCCTTGGGATTTGTGAAAAACCGAAATTCACGCGGGCGAAGCCGCGGGCAGAATCTAGTAATCAGTAAAAGAAGTAATTTCACAATGAGTAAGACGTGTCCGCAACGGACGCACTTTTCATACTGTCGCTCTCTCAGCAACCTAAGAACACCTAAATATCACTTAAGGATATTAACACGCTTATAATGTGTATATCAACATGCTTAAATATAATAATAATAATTTACACATTAGTTTCTTTAATGGGCCCTTAATATTACCTTCTGGCTGTTTTTTTTGTAGTTTAAATCAAATTTTAAATTAGAGCGGTGTTAGAAACAAATTTTCATAAGTTGCTTCTAATAACGATCCATGGCGTTATTAGTTGTTTGAGAACATTTAGTATTTTAGTAATTATCTTTCTTAAATTACGCATTTTGCCTCGATTTTTTTACTTGTGGGATCGTAAGAATATTTCACATAATTGGATCAATTAACGCCATACGTTTTTTCTTATAGATTTTACGTAAAACTATATTCAACGTTAGCAATTATCTTTAATAATGTATGGCAATATAATTTGTGTCACCTTTTGTATCAGACTTAATATCTATTTAATATAAAATAAAAAAATATATCAATGACACTTAACTGATCAAGTTTCTATTAAAGTAGATATTTTTACTGGTTACTGTTTCTTTTGTTGGTCGCTAATAGAATATAGTAATCTTTATACTTAATTCTATTACCGTCTTATAGCTATAACGTAAGCTGCGAAGAGACGAAAGTCTTTGTACATAATAATACATTGTGTAAAATAATAGACATATTATACAATAGACTGCCTCGTCGGTCTAGTGGTTAGTAAAATCAATTGCAGATCACGAGGTCCCGGGTTCGATTCCCGGGTTGGGCAAATTATTGTTAGGTATTGAGTTTTCTGTCAAGAAATTCTCAGTGCCTCGGAGTTGGTAGTTGGCGGTGTTTCATCGCCGTCGGTCCCGGTTATTATCACTATCATGTGACAATAGTCGTTAAAGCCCGCGTGTCCGCAACGGAGTAGCGTGGCGGGTCTAAGCCCTAAAGTCTAAACCCCTTTCTCCTATGAGAATCCAGCCTGTGCCCAGCAGTGGGACGTAAAAAAGGCTGTGGTGGAGTAAAATAATTCCACTATCTCTATTATATTATTTATTGTTTTATCGAACTTGGAAAATCGTTGTTCATGATTTTATCATGATAATATATTATTATTATTATTATTATTATTAAATATTAATATTTATTTATTTGCTCGAAACATGAGTACATTAGAATTCAAAACAACTTTGCAAAATAAAGACGAACTTTTGCACCTCAAGTTAAGTTTAGAGTTATAGGTAATGAGTTGCAGGATACGCCTCAAAATTATCGCTAGTTCGATGCCGCACACACTGTATATTTACCGTTATACCTACTTAATAAATATTTTAATTGATTTGAAATTATAATTTTATTTTTAATTATATTTTATTGTATGGAGAGGTTGTAAATTCTGAGGGGTCGGTAATAGAAACAGTAAAAACGTTAATAGAAACAAATCTCATTCCATGGGTCGGCAATAGAAACAAATGCCTTTTCAGATGAAAATATTATTTATTAATTATTGTGTGATTGAATACTGAATTTAAGCACTGAATTTCAAAGAACACACTATGATAATCATAAATTATTTGAAACTTCTTTTCTAGCATAACGGCTTATATCTAATTTTCGGAAGTAAATCCGAAGTCAGCTTAAACTGGCGGTAATAGAAGCGTTTACGTTAGCTGTTATAGCGCAACAGAGGGTAGAGCATTATTTTGTAAAGCTAGAGAGTAGAGACAACAAATTTTTACGAGTTGGTAGGTATTTATAATACACATTTACTACCAATAAATCGTGATCGTTTAATGAAATTCACCTCGAACGAAAAAACTAAAAGGTACTATCAATGAAAATTTTGGTAGGTACTGAAAGTGTAGTAGGTAGATACTAAATATGATGATTTCACGATAATTGTCTGCATTGCATTTTCACTACAGTAGCAGATTAAAATATTATGTATACAAAAGTGCCGTTTTAGTTTGTATAATACAAGGAAAGTCTTGGATATGTTTCTTAATTTTTAGGGTTCCGTAGTAAAACAAGGAACCTTTAAAAAGTTTTTCCATCTATCTATCCTAAGTTTGAGAGGTTCAAACTATTTGAAGACGGGTTCAAATTTGGAAAATAACAAATTACAAGCCACGGCAAATAAGTCTAGCGTTGACCTTCAATGCGTAGAAGTCGAAAACGAGGTATCTCGGGGTGTGAGAGGTTGCGGGGAGGGCGTGGGGATCGTTCGTAAGCACTGATTAGCTCTCGCGGATCCCTCGTAAGCGCTGATTGGCTCTCCAATCGTATTGCGTCCCGCTCACTCGTACGACGCTGCGCGCACTTGAAGGTCACCGCTCGACTTACGTGCCGGGGGTCATAAAACTTATAAGGTGGTATCCATAATATTAATTGCTAACGCAGGACACGACCTCCTCGCTATGTTGAGCGAGGGAGGCCGCGGTATGTCGTCGTTAGGAGCGATGTCGCTCGGCGCGGCGCAGGCGCAGCTCGAGCGCGGCGTGCGCGGCGAGCGCGGCCGCGAGCGCGAGCGCGAGCACGGCCAGTTGCGTCTGCACGCAGAGCAAGGAGCGCGCGGCGCACGCGAGCGCCAGGCCCGCGTGCCGCGCGCACAGCGTGGCCGACCACGGCCCGCGCCACCCGCCGCCGCCCACGCATATCCCTGCCTGTGAAGTGTGATCAACAACAATAATTATAATTACTTACATTTTACTTCCATTAAAATATGTATAGCAATTTTTTTTCAATCAGATAATATAATTTAAAAAATAAGACATTTATAAAAAAAATCGGCCAAGTGCTAGTTGGGCCTCGCTCTTTTAGGGTTCCGTACATAATAATGAATAACATAATATTTTGGGTGTAAGAAATATTTAATTTCCGAGCTAGACATCGCAACAAACCGTGAAAGAAAAACCTAAATATTGTTCGTTTGTTTTGGTCACATCTTGCAAACTACTTTATTAATCGTTGTTTTCAGTATTTGTGTTTTAAATACAGTTTATGGTACATAATATACCGAAATTTCATATTCCTAACTGGTTTAGTTTTTGAGATAGCCCCCGTCACTGAACTAAAACTAACAACTTTGATGGCCCCCCATTTCCTTATTTTTTAAGCAAAAAATTAAAAAAAATATGTTCGTATTCCACTTAATGAGCTCTAAACAATGATATCCCACAAGCTAGGGTAAGAAAAAAAAAATTACATGTAAACCCCCCTGAAAAATAATTTATTTCAATTTCTAATTCAATATTTGGTTTTGGGTCAACATTCTACACCAAATAAAATAATTTCAGGTTTGTAACTCATTTTGTCTACGAGCTAGAGACCTGTGACCGGCGAACGGACAGACAGACAGACAGCAAAGTGACATTAATAGGGTTCCGTTTTTACCCTTTGCGTACGGAACCCTAAAAAATAGGTACTTAAACCTACGAAAAATAAACCTTCAAAGTGTGACGTCAGTGACGTAGCAGCAGCGCGGTTTCGCAGTGTATTCATACGTCGTCGCTGTGTCTGACTAGTGTTGACGAAGTTACCTGCAAAACATCCCACAAAGCAGCACAGGCCCCCCACGTCGCTGCTGCGACGGACGGCAGGGCTAGGTCGGACCGCGCCGCTCGCCAGCGCAGCAGCGCAAGCAGCAGGGACGCGTGCGCCGCCGCGCCGCCCGCCGCGAGCGCGCCCCGCCGCCCGCGCGCCGCCGCCATGCTGAGCGTCGCCGCGGCGAGCGCCTGCAACGCGCCCGCCCCGCACAGCGCGCGCCACGCTCCGCTCCACCCGCCAACGCAAACTCCGTACCACTACAAGTATAAATTAAAAATTTAAAAACTCCCGACATTCGCCATTTTGTGGCGGTGGCCATCTTGAATTTACAATAGTGATATTCTACTAGTCAAGCCCTTTCATTTGATACCCATATTGAGGGCGTTGTGATAAAATATGTAATCCGCCATTTTGTAACGGCGGCCATCTTGGACCGACTTTAATCAAACATAGCTAACAACACTCTCGACTAATTCACCTTTCAAACAAAAAAAAAACGCATTCAAATCGGTCCACCCGTTTGAGTGCTACAGGGGAACAGACAGACACACACACACACACACACACACACCACACACACACACACACACACACACACACACACACACACACACACACACACACACACACACACACACACACACACACACACACACACACACACACACACACACACACACACACACACACACACACACACACACACACACACACATACACACACACACACACACACACACACACACACACACAGACACGTCAAACTTATAACACCCTGTCGTTTTTGCGTCGGGGGTTAAAAACATAGTTATGTGTGTTATAATTATAAGCAACTACTTAGCTGATGCGAGCGACTTCGCCCCCGTAGATTCATACACATCTCATACAAACCTTCATTCTACTTTTAAACCACTTGGGGTTAGTTTTTCCAAAATTCCTTAAACACGTCATTCTTTATTTAACCAAAACCTAAATACCAATTTTCATGGATTTAACTTGAAAATGACGTGAAAATGATGGACTCTCATATTAACCTTCACCCCATATTTAATCCACTTGGAGGTAGAATTTTCAAAAATCTTAGTATGCGCCTGAGCATAAAAAGTACTAGAATCTAATTTGAGTTAACAAACGCTCCGTAGCACCCTTGGTGGGGTGGGATTGGGTAGGGGGCTCAACCCAAAAATCTATAGGTAAGTAGCATCTTAAGAAATAATATTTCAAAAATCAAAATTTTCAAACCTTAATATAAGAAGTATATAAAAATCCCTGCTGCAGGCCAATAAATAAGCCCATTGGAGCTCCAAGTAGTGTCCGGGGGTCTCTGACGACGGAGCGAGCATCGGGGGGAGGCGCCGGCCCGGAGGTTCCTCCGTAGAGCCCGAGGCAGGCCGCGGTGAAGGCCAGCGCTGCCCAAACCGCCACAAGGATCTTACGACCTTCTGCGTTAAGGGAGGAACCGAACAAAAACTGGACGCCCGGACATCCCGCTGAGCCGCATGTTTTCTCCTGAAATTGACATATAAGCATGAATAGGTACAAGCTTGAACCAATCGAACACGCTCCACCTTAAGGGACCTTTCAGATAGACCGGCGCGGAGAGCGTCAGAGAGCATTTTTTTTTCACACAGACCGGCCTTTCAAATTTTCTCTGCTCTCCGCGCCAGTCTGTGTGGACGCACACGCGGACGCGTTCGGAGCCGAGCTCACGCTCTTGGGCCGGACGGCAAAGCAATCCGGCCTACGGTTGGCTGCGCGAGCAGCCGAGCGGCTGCTCTTAATGTTTCACACCGAGCGTATTGGGAGCATCCTCGAGCATTCTCTTATCATAAAAGAGATAAAATGTAAAAATAAAGCTTATTTCAATGTTTTAAGATTCTATTTTAAATGCGATTAAAATTTGCTCTGCTCTCCGCGCCGGTCTATCTGAACGGACTCTAATACTTAAACAGTCAAATCAAACCCACCTCATAATCGTCATCCAAAAAGTAGTCCTCCAGTGAAGGCCATTTTGAAAGCGACGTATTCGTTGCCGGCGTACTTAGCTCCAGAAGTGATAGGAGATTTTCAGGCCAAATCATAAGAGCTGCTCCGAGGAGCAGCGAGCCACAAACGAGTCCCAAATCCTGGGATGCTCGAAGACCTCGTAACGCTCTCCGCAATGCGATCCGTCGTCTGCCCTCATCGCCAGCGGCCTGTGCCAGGGACGTCGCAGATGCGGCCAGCGCGAGTGCCATCGGTGACAGAGTGACGCCGCAAATGGCGTAGAGTGGGAGTAGAATGGATAGAGGAGTTTCCACAGTGTGCGCAGTCAACAGAATACAGACCAGCACGTGAGCAACGGTTATAACTATTCTTGTTCCAGTTTTTTGTAAGATTAGGGGCGAGAAAGGGGCTACTATCGCAGCGATTGTGTGCATAATGGCGAGAGGTAGGGCTCCGGCTTCGGCGCCCGCGAACGCCGTGAACGGCAATAGCGCTGTGGAGCAGAGACCGCTGGCCAGGCAGAGGAGGGTGAACCGTGTCACAAGTAGTTTGGGTAATTTTGGCGGTTGTCGGACTATGAGACGTCTCACGGAGGCCGCCCCTACTGACGAAGCGGCGGAGTCCCGTCGGCGGTTGGCAGCAGCAGGTATTTTGAGTGGTTCTTTTGACTTTCTCCATGGCCATTCTTTTTTGTATATCGTGCTCACAGGTATCTGAAATATTATAAAAAACATCACGGGCCTAGTACGTGATACATTGATTGACAGCTACAGTGTGAAGATCGTATTTATTTACCTCTTATAAGCCAACATTCTCTCGGTATTGGCTAAAAATAAATAATTGAAGCAAAGCTTTAAGACAATTATAGATCTGTTATAAATCACGTTTGTTGTATGGGAGTCCCCTTAAATATTTTAATTTAAGTAATTAACTATTTATTTTTAAAATGAATATTATTTAAACCAAATATTCTGTGAATATTTCAAGCGTCTACATGTTGCCGTTATCAATATCGAGCAAAAACGAGCAAAAAAATCACGTTTGTTGTATGGGAGCTCCCTTAAATATTTATTTTATTCTGTTCTTTCAATGAAATTGTTTTTAGTAGGTATATTTTGTTATAGCGGCAACAGAAATATATCATCTGTGACAACTGTCTAAATATCACGGTTCATAAGATACTGCCTGGTGCCAGACGGACAGACAGACAGACGGACGGACAGCGGAGTTTTAGTAATAGGGTCCCGTATTAACCCTAAAAAGCACCTGAGTGATGAGCGTCCGGTGGCGATGCGGGTCCGACACGGTCCGCGCGGCGGTCCGGAAGCTGTGCGGCCGCGATCGCTCCGTCAGGTCCGGTAGGCTGCCCATACGACCATCCGGCTGCTACCATGCGACGATCCAATGCCCCTTCTATACAAAACAGATCCATCAGCTTTTACTACAGAGACCAGTCGGGCATGCAAAACTTCTTCATACGAGCGTTAAAAAAGCGTTGCGTTAAAATCCGGCGTTGGCGCTTTTTTAACGCTCAACTCGTCTGAATAATAGTAAGAAGTTTCGTATGGTTGCATTTAACGCCCAACACCGAGCGCTGAGAATAGAACACTGCGCGATAAAAATGCGTCGCGTTAAAAAACGCTGATGTTTGAACAATAGATATACTTGGGAGCACATTTGTTCCATTTGGACGCTTTTTTAGCGTCCGTTAAAAAAGCTCTCGTGTGAATTAGGTCTTAAATAAATACATCCGATTTGGACGTAGCCTTTACGTTAATAAATGTCTTCTTAATTCTAGCATATTCCAGATTATTAACTCAAGTTCTGCTTATGACCTTAACCGTATTGACAGGCTATTTATTAATCTATACGGCAGAGAGAAACAGTATGTTGCTAAGTAGATCCTAATAAATAATAATTAACTTCCCGTATAAAATTAAAACAAAGGGCTGCAAAACTTAGGTTAACAACCAAGGTTAGTGACTCCTGTAACTCGAGAGTTGAATATCCCTCTCTAAAAGGGTAGATGACGAGTTTATTTGTTACAAGCGGATGCCCGCGACTTCGTTCGCATGTACATATATTGGTTATTAAAAATCCCGCGGGAACTCTTTGTTTTTCCTAAGCTCCTTTGAGCTCATACTGTTAAAAGTGGCGCATTAAAATGGAACTACCGTAATGAGTATTAATTTTAATAGCTTTTTCCCACCACTAAGCTTTCACCAATAAAAGTTCCATCAAAATCGGTCCAGAATTGAAGCGTTATTTACAAAAAGAACCAATGTCCATTTTTCGGTTTTTTTTTTTTTTAATGATTACAATACTTTGAAATGATATGCATTGACCTGTATACATCGTTTTTGCAATAAAAGCCTAGGTCCCGAGATATTTGACGTTGAAATTTTGGTAATTTTACAAAAACAGCCAAGGTTTGCTTAGCCGACGTAAAAATTTTACAAGAAGAACCATAGTCCTGAACATAGGCTGTATTTGTAAAAAAAAACTGCCTATGACGTTTGTGTTGCCTTGGCTCTTTATTGTCACTTTTTTTTCTCTGTGATTTTATGAGGTTATTTGCTATAATCAAGGATGATTTTAATAGTAGAATATTAATTTGCACTAAACTTTGATTACGATGGATTGTATTGAGAAAAGTGATGTGGATTCCTAATAATACTTAATATACTACTAATAAAATTATACCTAACTAGCATCTAGCGGCTTCGCCCGCGTGAATATCGGTTTTAAACAAATCCCGAGGGATTCGTGGATTTCCGGTTCCCGTTCCCACTCTCTTTTACAACCTTTATACCTACTATCAAGGAAGTTTGCTATAGTAATCTTACTTAATTATAGTTGTAGCTATAGATTTAGTTTTTTTCAAAATCCCGTGGAAACTGTGCATTTTTCCATGATAAAAATTAAACAGTATGTGTTGCCCATGTGTTGCCAATGCCTGCAACACAGTTAACTATTGCAATAATGTGTTATGTGAGCGTGATTTACCTAAGAACAGTCAGCGCCCTCTATGGCGTTTTTGGAAGTTTATATCTATTTTAGTCCCACAGGAATACTTTTCCGGGATGTGCCTGTGTGTTAAGACAGGGCATAGTCTATCTCCGTTCAAAATTTCAGTCAAATCGGTTCAGTAGTTGCGGCGGAGAAGAGGAACAAACATACACATATACACACACACAGTCAGACACACACACAGACAGACACACACACACACACACTTTCGCCTTTATAATATTATTGTGATTATTGTGATAATCCTTGAAAAATATAGTTGATCTTCTATTAAATTGAGTTTAATTTGACAATTTATTGAAAGAAAACAATAATTAATTACAAAAATAACCTTTTTTCGGGCAGAATTTTACAAAAACAACCACTGTCCAGGTCGACTAGATTTTGAAGGCTTTTTTCAGTATGTATAGTATTTATACCTCCAAAAAATATAATTCCTACAGGTCAAATGGATATTCTAGTTTAATTTTACAATCCTTACTTTATTAATGAGAGCATAGGAAAAAAAATATAGAGTTTTTTTGTCCTCCTGAAAACTTTCTGATTCAGGACATTGGTTCTATTTGTAAATAACGCTTCAATTTTGGAGACAGACAAACACCAATTTTGATGCACCAGCATCCGGACGTTTAAAGGTTGCTGTACATTGTACAATCCGGGTTCCAAGTTATTTGGAATACTGAGGGTTGTGATTTCTTTAATTTCTGAACTACAAAACCGATGACTTTGAAATATTTACGGGACAATCTTTAAAGTATTTCCTTTTTAACAAAAAAAAAATGAAATCCCGTTGATGAATTATAGCTAACTACACATTTTAAATTTCGTCCCCTCTCCCAAGGGAACCGTGCTGAATTTCGGGTTAAAAAGTACCTTATATGTTACTTCATAGTATGAACATAAATCATGCTAAGTAAGTTTCATTTCAATCCATTCAGTAGTTTTTGCGTGATGCGTGCACATACTACAGACAGACAGACAAAAATTTCAAAAATTGCTTTTTACGTTCTATCCCTAATATCTCCCAGTTATTTTTTTGCAAAAATCTTTAATGTACACACATGCCAAATCTACGATTTTATTATATGTATAGATAATTTAATTACATTTTATAAGTAAAATAATTAAAAACGTGATGATTATTAAGTATGACACGTTACTAAAATTAAACATCTAGACATTAAGGTAGGTGTTCAACTCGATTCATCTTGTAAAGTAGGTTTAATTATTTTTAAAATCAAACTTATGGGGACATATTATATATGCAATATATTAGGTTTTATTGTTTATTAATTAACTTAATATACTTAGTTACTTAAAAATTAATAAGTATACTTACTATTTATTTCGTGTAGGCCCACTTGTTGCTCTTATGATAAGTCAAGTTACCAAAGTAATAAATTACAATAAAACCAATATGTAGGTACGGCCCATTGCGTAGAAATAAACTGCTGCGGACTAAAAATAAGTCTACTGAGCCAGGCTTCAGAGTGCCCGGGGGTCGTTGACAACTTAGCGTTTTACGAAATACAGCGAGCGAATATTATACCATAATAGACCACCTTTCTTATTTTTTTTACCTGCCATTTAGGTATATCAGATTTGTCTAAAGTTCTAAACTAAAGACCAAAGTTGCTTTTACGCAGAAAAACTGAAAAACCCTTTGGAAGATACTGAAGTAATTAATTTTATTACTTAGTTTATTAGAGAATTTTGATATAAAACAAATAAGTACTTACTATGTAATCATGTGATAACTCGGCTATCCTATAACACCAAGAGTCCAAATAACATTACACCTTTCACCACATGTGATCTCGGCCATTTAACGTGGACACCACTTGGCATTGAAAAACTGAAAATAGAACCAATACGATCCGATATGTTTACGTATCGAGGATATGCACTGTAAATCCGTGGTTACTATCCAAATATGCAATTTGCTGCTTTTTTTACACTTTATATTAGCTTATGTTTTATATTAGCTTATAGATAAGCAACTAGCCCATATTAGGGATGTGAAAATACTGGGCCCTAAACAAGAATGAGATGCACTAGAGCGTCCAGCATTTTAGCACAATTTTAAAATTCTCGATATAATTCATAAAATCTATATATTTATTATATAATATAAGTATGTATATCATACAAATTTTATGAATTATTGTCAAAATAAAGAAAAATCTGGATGCACTCACTGACTGACTCATCAACGCTAGCCCGAACCCATGGACTTCTAAGCTGAAACTTTGTACTGATTTTCCCTTTAAAATGTAGACAAGGAATGATGATGGCTTTTTCGAAATTCCCAGGGGATAGGGAATTTCTAAATCTACGCGGACAAAGCTGAGGGCTTTCGCTAGTTTGTTATAAAATTTATTCGTCCAAGTATGAGTTCGAAATAAATACCTTTTATTTAGTTCTTCTAAGTAATTAATTTAGGCACCTACACGCTATTAAAACGAAAACACCCATTTTTTTATTTTTGTATGTCTGTCTGTTTATTTTATTGTTCTCTTACTAGCATTGGTAACATTTTATTGTAAGTAAATACTTTCTTGTGAGATCGTCATGTGGACATTATATAAAATGTTATTTGTGAAGTACATAGTATCCGAAGAGAAATTATTTAATTTTACTGTTCAAGGCAAGAAATATATACAAAACTCTTGGCTACCCTACTCCTGGGGGTACATTGAAAGGGGAGTGTCCTTAACGCATGCGCTCTAAGGGATGACGGAGTGCCCTGAACTGTACCGAGAGGCTGCAAGGTGGCTTTAAAATCTTTAAATACACTGGAGCAAGATCGTCGCCAGCTGATGGGGGGGGGGGGGGCAGCAAGGGGGGGGGGAGGGGGGGGGCAAGTTGATATGTGGAGGATGGGAAAAGTATGAATATTAGGTTATGAAGCTAAAAAGGTCTTGACAGGACTTATACTTACTACTTAATAGGACGTTATTAATTTTATAAGTCAAGTGAGTGAATTTAGTGGTGCTTCTTTTGTTTTCTATTGCTGTTAGTGTGCACTTTCTAGTTTCCATTCTTAGCAATTTCTATTTTAGGGCGAAACAATTAATATTATTAAGCGGCTTAGAGCTTTATATGTTGACAGGGAATTAAAGTAGTTTGGGGTAAAATCGTACTTCGTAGATGTTAACCCTGTTCTCCATATAAATAACTCATCTGTAAATGACAATGACAGCTGTCAGAATTAAGTCGATATTAAGTCAAAAATAAGGAGAAAAACTAAATATTTCAAATCAAATAAATTACAGTGTATTTGGGACATAAAAAGGTAAGTTTTCACCAGATTCCGTGAAAAAAAAAATATTTATTTTAAAAGATAAAAATAAAAACCAAAAACTTGGTTTTTTGAACTTTTCACATAAATTTTGAGGTTATGTGAAAAAAGTGTAAATACAAAAGTTGTAGATCTTTTTATTACCTACAACTTTGGCATTTGATTTTTTTTCCATAGGACTTCTAGTTTTGCCGGAAATCGAGATAAACCGTTTTTTACCCTCAAAACTCCCCCTCTTTTTTCCCGAGCTCAGATCGCCCGTAAATTATATTTCCTTGTATTTTTATAATATTCTCCTCCTTTTCCAATGGGTTTCATCCTACGTACTGTGATTTTTTTTTTGGTTTCAAAAATTATCGACACTGGGCTATATAGGGAAAACCGCGGCCATCGACGCGCTTATAGGCACGCTCCCGCCGCCGCAATTTTTAAATCTGTAATATCTTCAAAAGTATTCATTTAAATCATATGCTGTAAAGGGCCATATGGATTTATATTAAATCAACAATGTATTTAAGGTATTTAATTAGATAATGATTAATGCTGTATTGGTTGAAATCGCTTCGGAAATTGGCCATTATTTGTCGTAAAAAGTAAATGACAAAAAAATGTTATTGTGGGATATCCATAAGAGATAGACATATACCATCGCGGACTTTTCTGTAAACCTTTTTAATGTATACAATACATTATTTTGATAAATCTCGTAGGGTTTAGCCTGCGTTTGCAATGTAAGCGGAAAAAATGTAATTATTTACGACATCACATTAGAAACCTCAAAAATAACAGTATTTCTCCACTATTTAATGGATGTTATTATACATATAAACCTTCCTCTTGAATCACTCTATCTATTAAAAAAAACCGCATCAAAATCCGTTGCGTAGTTTTAAAGATTTAAGCATACATAGGGACATAGGGACATAGGGACATAGGGACATAGGGACATAGGGATATAGGGACGGAGAATGCGACTTTGTTTTATACTATGTAGTGATTAGTGTGATCTACTTTCAACTTATCACATTGAATAAAGTCTTTTAATCTTTTAATAAAATTGGTTGTCTGTAAAGTCGGTTTACGGACGATAATTTTACGTGATAACGTCATAAGAAAACATTGCCTCTCTATCGCTTGTTCCGAGCTTTCGCTTGCACGCTCGGGCAGGCGGAACGTGACAATGAGTCGTGCTTCTTCATGCGTGCCGGCTTTATCGATTTATAAGATGTTATCACGTCAAAAGGAAACCTTAATATACCTAGGGGTGTCACGATGATGATCTTAGATCTTAAGCAACAATATAAATTCTGGCACAAGTTTCATCTGCATCTGATTAAGTTTCATCACGTTTTAACATGAATGGATCATGTTAAAACGTGATGAAACTTAATCAGTCCTAAAGATTCCAGTATAAATGCTTCATCATGTATTTAGCTAAGAGACACATTAAAATACATAATGTTATACAAGTTTCGCACGTCTCAAGGTCGAACATTTTAACATGTAGACGTATCTATATATATTTTATCTATATGTGTATGATGTAGATAATTATTTTTGTGTTGCACGCTATTTTATAAAACCGGTCAGGCCCGGTTAGGTACTTATATGATTAAATATAATATAGTTAAGTTAACTGTTGAAATCGGTAAATAAATAGTTCAGTCGTATGTAGAAGATTTAACCGCATTATTAATCCGAGAAAACTCTCACCAATGGTTGGTTTTGTATCGTGTATTTTAGACTTTATACAATACTATTAGGCATACGTGTCACCCACCACTATGGAAGGAGTCACGACATTCAGGAATAAGGCCTCTTGTTAACACGCGGTGGAAACCCACGTTTTATATGGATAACGCGCCGGACGGCGCGCCGTATACGGCGTTATTCATACAAAACGTGAGTTTACACGGCGTGTTAATAAGAGGCCTCAGGAACAAGTCCACGCAAGCATTGATCGGAAGACAACTTCTTAACTGGGCCACAATAAATGGCATAGGTAATATAATTGAGTTGAGCATAAAGTTAATTCTTAAATTAAGATTATTAGTAGATGTTTATTAAGTTAAATTAACATGTTTTAATATTGGCCATAGGTAGGTACCTATTCTATGAATGTACAAAATAAATACGAAATAACTTTCTTTTGATTTTGTTTTCATTTATTTCGAACGATAAATAGAAGGTTAATTGGTGACGCCGGTGTGATGACCAGAGAAGTCGTTTCCAGTTCAACCTCACGCGGCATGTTGTCTGCTAGCTCGATCCGATATTTCTTGAAAATCGTCAACAGAGCCGCGTACATTGGCATCTTAGAAAATCGTTGACCTGCAGATACAAAACATATTAGGTACTTTAGTTATATCAATGATTAGCGGTCCGCCCCGGCTTCGCCCGTGGTACATAGGTATATAGCCTATAGCACTCAAGGATCACGTACATATTCAACGTTGAAAGAATTTTCGAAATCGGTCAAGTAGTTCCTGAGATCAGCGCGTTCAAACATACAAACTCTTCAGCTTTATAATATTACTATAGATAACTTTACAGTGGTGTATATGGCCTATGGGTGCTTCCTAAAGTTCCTCGTAAAAATGGATTCAATTCTAATAGAACGGCAATTTATGAATCAAACACGCACACTATAAGTGCTAGGCTTTCATATGGTTTTAGTTAAATATAAGGCGGCTGTTGGCCTCGTGTCGTATATTTTAGGCTTTGACGTCACGACAAAGTCAATATTATGTTAGATTGGATGTAAAAATATGAGACTTAAAAATACCTACCAATGCACGTTCTAGGACCCTCTCCAAACGTAAGTAACGTAAACGGTTTTATATTCTTCCTTTCCTCTCCATAAAAGCGTTCGGGACGAAACCGCTCAGGTTCCGGGTAATAATCGGGATTGTAGTGAATATGTCTCACTGGTATGTGGACGAGATCGCCTTTCTGTAGACGAAGACCTGTGGGAAAAGTGTAGTCGTCCATAACGTCCCTGGTGAGCACCCCCAGCACCGGGTAGAGGCGAAGACTTTCCTCGATACACGCTTCCAGGTACGGCAGCTCATTGATACACTCGTATTCAATAGCGCCGCCGCTTTTCTCGAAATAAAAATCAACTTCCGCTATCAGCTTCTCTTGGATCTCTCGATGCTTCGCGAGTTCGTACAGAAGGAAACTCAACGACGTGGCAGTCGTCTCGTAACCGGCTCCAAAGAACAATACGCATTGGCCCACGAGTAAATCGTTGTTGACCTCGAGACTCGCTGTTTTTTCATCACTAGTCTTACTACCCAATCTAGATCCAGATATGTGGTTGTTCTGTTTCCACGTCAGAATTAGGTCAACGAAGTCGTTCCTGGAAGACTCTACAGTCTGACGATTGGAAAAAACTCCCGTCAAAAGGTTGTGGAAGAAGGAAAATACTCTCTTTTCGAACAGGCTCAATCTCAGCGCGTAAAACAAGGAAGGCCATATCATACGAAAATGAACTTTCAAGCCTCTCGCAGTCGATGTGTCGAATATCTTTTCACCAATAGTCATAAAAGGGTTCGCAGCACCGCCGCCGGTATTCGATATCATGGTGTTCGAGTTCAAACCGAACGCACACGTGGTTATACAATCTATCGTATATCTTGCGAATAAAAATTTCGCATCGATGTGCGGCAGAGTTTTGGTTTCTTCCTCCAGCAAGCGTTCCAATTGATTAGCGCAGTCCTTTATCAAATAGAACATTCCTTTAACTTTAGCGGACGAAAAGAGAGGTGTCAAATTCTGACGCTGGATTTTCCATCTGTCGCCTCCGCTGAAAAATAAATTCCTCGTGATCGGCTCGCCGCCCGAGTGATCTGATACATCTCTACCGCTGAAGTAATAGAAGTCTTTCGACAAGACGAGCCTGATGAACTCGGGATCCTTGACGATAAGAGTAGGTCTCGTGCCCAAAAAAGTGCCAACGTACGGTTCTCCCGGAAACTGCTGGGATATTTCTTGAGCCACTTGTGTTACGTGTTTTTTCAATAAAATCGTCTCTATATGATTACCGAATAACGGTAAAGGTTTCAAATGAGGCACGTTCATTTTCTTCCAGTAATCGTTATTTTTCATTAGGACATTTTTTAGAAAATAAAATAGTATCGTAAATGTGAACACGATTACCAAATATAGAACCATCTTCGCGAACACTACACTTGCACTGAACAGATTTCTGCCGTAGTTGCTACGAAATTTCTGTTGTTGGCTATTATTTGAATAAATAGCCGTTGCTATGAAACGATTAAGGAAAATAAGTATAATATTTCGTGTTATGTGGGCCTTATAATTTTTCCACGTCTAGCACTGCTAACTAAGGCATATTATTCACACACGTTTTTTAACCGTATATAGCGTGTTTGCTGCGCTGAAGAACAATCGTGTAAGCTTGTATACGACACGGCAAAACCATCGGAAGAATAAACGGCCAGGTGCGGCTCTGTTGTGCTTTTTCTGTGCTAAGCTGCAGACGTGAAAATATTATTTTCATTGCTTATTACATAGAAAAATCAAACAAGAAAAAAAAAAACTTTTCTTCAATTTTTTGCTTACATCCGATTTTAGAACAAGCAGTAATTTAAGAAAAATTAAACCGATTTCAATATACCGAAATAAGCCACGGTATCACCCGTAGGTATCACCACTTAGGTACACGTATTAGTCCATATCTTGAAAACTACTCAACTAATTTTGATGTTTGCACTATTCTCTAAGTTGAAGTAAATGTAAGCCAATAAAAATAGAATGGTCACAATCCAGTTAACAGTTTCAGAGAAATTCGTGGACAAACATACATACATTACAAATATACGAATACATACATACAAATATACACCTACAAAATTTTGTATATTTGTTTGGTTGCTCTAACAGATTATCATACTTAAGTATTATGTGAATATAATGCGGTTCTCGTAATATTACATAGGTACTTAGGTACCTACGTGTCGAATTGATAACCTCCTTTTTTTGAAGTCGGTTAAAAAGGAAGAAATTTGGTGCCGCTTGTTTTTGTAATCATCGATAGTCTTATCCCACAATACGGGCCTTTCCATTGTGTTCCATACAACACTGACGACCGTGTCTACATACGGCGAACTGAACCTAAATTTTCACGGCAAAAAAACGTGTGTGAACAAGAGGCTTAAGGGTACGTCCACACCTGCGACCAATAGATGCACCGGACTCTGTAAAGCGCGTCACATACGTAGCTGAAGTCAAAAGTCAAAGTTATTCAAAACTAGATGGTGACAGCGACTTCATCCGCGTAGATTCAGGTTTATTTTGGAAAATCCGGTGGGAACTATAGATCGACCAGAATCTCATGAAAAATAGGGAAATTAAATTTTGTAGTAAGCACACTAGGTTAACTCGGCTGCCCTAGTGATAAACAAAGTAATTACATTCAGAACACCTTACCTGGGATCGTTTCACGAAACGAAAAATCAAGCAACTGCATTTTAAATACAAAAACAAAGTAATCAACATCCAATTACTTTGTTTTTGTGTTGTGCTTGTTGTTTACTTGGTTTTGCATTTGTATTCCGGGTTAGTGTGTGCAGTTACTTTATTTGGGCAATTCAAATTTCAGTAAACGGTTCATGTTATTTGAAATATTAAACTGTGGTAAAAAACTACTCGACATAAAACTTTTGTTAATGCAAAAAAGTCAATTTCACAAAAAATGTCAGTTACTTTATTTATCGCTAGGGCAGTCCTAGTGTTGCTTTTTCTGTCCTACTTTGGATTTTCATTTCCGTATTTTTCATGAGATTCTGGTCGACCTTTATTTGCTTTTCCGGGACGAAAGTTGCTTTAAATATAAATGTCAATTCCCGGGACACAAGCTACCTATGTACCAAATTTCGTATTGGTAAATCGGTTAAACGGATGGATGAAGAATCCCGTTGGAATTCTTTAATTTTCTGAGATAAAAAGTAATGTCTGTCCTCGGGATGTAAGCTACCTCTGTAACAAATTTCATCAAAATCGGTTAAATTGTTGGGCCGTGAAAAGCTATCATAGACAGATAAACAAACACACTTTCGCATTTATAATATTAGCATGGATTGGTACAGTTGTACACTTTTTGAACGTCCAATTTAAGAACATGAAAGTGAGGGGTGATAATTACCTACTTACGAAAACTTAAAACTTAAACTAGACGAGGGTTCCAAACGCGCCTGGTTTGAGACAGAAAACTCAGTCGGGTTTTTTATTATCACCATCTCACAGTATGGTTTAGTCTAATATATGATTCGAATTGTTGACTTTTAGAGCAATCTATGTCCATGGTTTTTGTCATAAAAAATCTTTTACGCTATAAGATTTTTCAATTAATTTGCGTTTTATAGAAACCTTGAACTTATTGATAGACATACCTAATATCCAAGATGTCTGTCTTCTGGTAGCTCACTAATATTATGATGGAGAAAGTTTGTGTGTCTGTGTGAACGGATTTGTCTGGGAATGGAGATAGATTATGTCCTGACTTAACACATAGGCTCATAAGCACACTTTTTATCCTGGAAAATCCACAGTTCCCAATGGGATTTTGATAAAAACCGTCTGTAGCTGTCTGTAGCTACAGCTATAGGTAGATTGCTATACCAAACTTCCTCGAACGTAGGTATAAAGGTTGGAAAAGGTAGCAGGAACGGGAACCGGAAATCCACGATTCCCTCGGGATTTGCGAAAATCCGAAATTCACGCGGGCGAAGCCGCGGGCAAAAGCTAGTTTATTATAAAAACGTACACAACTACCAACTAGTTAGGTACCTACTAACAATAAAATAGCTGTAATATACGTCTAAGTAGGTATACTTAATTACTTATCTCGCAAGTCATCGCACTATCGTAATAATATGTTCCAATTAGGCCGACGCCTACTAGGCGGTCAATTTCGGTCAATTTAGACATTCAAGGTTACAATAATTAATTCACACTTGCTGAAAATTGGTAGGATTGTTCAAAACACTATTATACTTAAATGAAATGTGAAAAGGACCGACCTGGGAATCGACCTCGTGATCCGCAGGCGAACCTAGACCAACAATTAAAACGACGCCGACGGCTTACTGAATGGGGCACAATCTAAAGTTTTTCTTAATATTCTTTGACTGAGTGAGACCTATACTTTAATGGATTTTTTTTACACTAAGCCATGACTAATCACTATTCCATTATGTAGATACCTATTACCTACATAATGGAATAGTGTTTAGTCATGGCTTATACGAGTATAATAAGTTGTAAAAAATAATAAATCAATGCGTATCGGAACTCGTCCAAAATCTACGGATCGGAGGTCGAACATTTACGAGTATGTAGTAAAGATAAGATAAGATAAGATAAGATAAGATAAGATAAGATAAGATAAGATAAGATAAGATAAGATAAGATAAGATAAGATAAGATAAGATAAGATAAGATAAGATAAGATAAGATAAGATAAGATAAGATAAGATAAGATAAGATAAGATAAGATAAGATAAGATAAGATAAGATAAGATAAGATAAGATAAGATAAGATAAGATAAGATAAGATAAGATAAGATAAGATAAGATAAGATAAGATAAGATAAGATAAGATAAGATAAGATAAGATAAGATAAGATAAGATAAGATAAGATAAGATAAGATAAGATAAGATAAGATAAGATAAGATAAGATAAGATAAGATAAGATAAGATAAGATAAGATAAGATAAGATAAGATAAGATAAGATAAGATAAGATAAGATAAGATAAGATAAGATAAGATAAGATAAGATAAGATAAGATAAGATAAGATAAGATAAGATAAGATAAGATAAGATAAGATAAGATAAGATAAGATAAGATAAGATAAGATAAGATAAGATAAGATAAGATAAGATAAGATAAGATAAGATAAGATAAGATAAGATAAGATAAGATAAGATAAGATAAGATAAAATTTATTGGGTTCCACAAATATAACAAATCCAACATAAACAAACAAATTGAGTTTAAAATTAGTTATACTTAAAACAAAATATTGTTGTGCTCCTGTTTTCCGAACTAGTTGAAACTGTGTCTCGGATAACAGGGCTTCCAGCTCGGAGAAAACAAAACAACTAACAAAGAAAAACATGTGTGTGTAAGTTTATGTTACATATTATATTGTGTGTGTGGCTGTGTGACCGTTGGTGTAAAACATAAAATAAAAAAGCCTTTAATACCCATATCTCTTAAACTAGGTACATTTTGCTTATTGTTAGTTGAGTAAGTAACAGTAAAATCTAAAATCTAGGTTAGTTTGTTAGTAAAAGTAGGTATATAAATAATTAGTTTTTGACTATTTAAAAATGGTTTCTGTTTAAGTTTTCATTTGCTATGCTACCCCTTCTCGGCCTCCTCCATCCTCTTCCATTGTTCTCTGTTTTTCCCTTTTTCCATCCAGTCTCTCCCTGCGCTTTTAATAATTTCATCAACCCACCATTTAATTGGCCTACCAACACTCCTCTTTCCACCGACAGGTCCTCTCCACCATGTGGTTTCTATGGTACACCGATTGTCTGTAAAGCATGAGATGTGACCAGCCCATTGCCACTTTATTGTCAGTGCCTGTTTTAGTGCATCGGTTACTTTTGTTTTTTGCTTGATTTGGGAGCTTTTTACTTTATGAATTTTCCTAATCCTTAATATACTGCGTTCCATTGCTCTTTGGGTTGTTCTTATTTTTAGTTTTATTTTTTTTTCGTGAAAATCCACGTCTGGCATCTATATAATAAGCTTGGTAATAGGCATGTGTCGAGTACTATTTTCTTTACGTTTAAAGAATAATTGCCCTTAAGAATTTCTTTTAGCCCAGAATTTCTTCCAAGTCAAGTTGATTCTTCTTTCTACTTCTTTTCGTTGCTTGACTTCTTAAAAGATATTTGTTTGCCCAAGTAAATGTAGTGGGCCACACTGTCTACCTTATTGTCATTTATAATTATTGGCCGTTTGTGACTATTGGACATTACCTTGGTTTTTGTTGTGTTCATTCTCAAATCTACCCTGGAACTTTCCTGATCAAGAGATTAATTGCTCTAAATCTCTTGGAGTTTCAGCTAGAAGTATAATATCGTCTGCGAATCTAAGGTGACTCAAACAACGACCACACACCCTGATGCACTTACATGTCCAGTTCAGCCTCCGAAATACGTTCTCTAACATAGCTATAAATAATTTCGGCGACAGACGGTCTCCTTGCCGAACTCCTCTTTCTATTTTTATTTGATCTCTACGAGTTTCCAGTTTTACCTTACTTGTGCTATTGGCAAAACATTAGGTTTTTAATGATATTAATATATTTTCCTTCTATGTTGAAGGATTCCAATGCTCGCCAGATTGAATTGTGGCTAATACTGTCGAAGGCTTTACTATAGTCAATGAAGCATAGATATAGTTTAATATAGATTTAGAAATTGTTTACTTTGCATATTTCCATAGTATCATGTCGTATGGAATCTTACTATGGGGTAAAGCAGCTGATATTGAAAAAATTTTCGTTTTACAAAAAAGGGCAATTCGTGCAATTTATAATTTAAAACCGCGGGATTCCCTTCGAGAGAAATTTAAAGAAATAGGTATTCTTACAGTAGCTTCTCAATATATTTATAACAACATAATTTTTGTTAAGCAAAACATTCACAGTTACAATAAAAAGTGTGAATTACACGATAGGCAATTAAGAAATAGAAATAGACTCGTGATTCCTCGATTACGCCTCAAAAAGGTCCAAAAGTCGTTTGTGGGAATGGGCGTAATGTTCTATAATAAAATTCCACAACAAATCTTAGATTTGCCTTTACACAAGTTTAAGAATTCTATTAAAAGTGTGCTCATGAAAAAAGCATATTATACAATTGAAGATTATATAAATGATAAAAAAGCATGGATTTAATTTATTCGCTTTATACGCTATTATAACTTGAGGAGTATTCGATTATTGGTGTTTAATTCGATGCTTTAATCATGGGTAGCCTAAGTATGTCACGCTCTCCTTAAACATTTCTGTGGTGGTGTCGTGTGGTGCGGGTTGTTACGTTCCCTCAAATATGGTTGAGCGAAGCAATGGCTGGATCATGCGTCATGCTCGTGAACGGGTGCCGCCGTCGGAAATGGGGCTACTTTTGTCTGCCCTTCTTAACGTGTAGAATTGTAAGCACCATTCCGAACCAGTGGTAGATTCATTTGTCGATTCAAAAGCACTATTGTAAAAGTTTATCTGAATAAAAAATATGTCTTAGACTTGCCTTTACACAAGTTTAAGAACTCTATTAAAAGTATGCTCATAAAAAAAGCTTATTATACAATTGAAGATTATATAAATGATAAAAAAGCTTGGATTTAACTCGTTCCAGCAATGCGCGAGACGGCATTTCAATCATGTACATTAATAATAATAATTGTTATAATGTTATTTTTTAAAAAAGAGCAACCGCCGAGTTTCTTGCAGGTTCTTCTCGGCTGGAACTGCATTCCGAACCTGTGGTAGACTCAATCGACGATTCAAAAGCACTTGTAAAAGTTTATTTGAATAAAAAACTTTTCTATTCTATTCTATTCTATAGTTAAATTCTTTATATGTATGTACTTCTCAATCACTTGCTCCAATGATATGGTCGGTGGTACTAAAACTTGAGTGGAAGCCGGCTTGCTCTATAGGCTGTGAGCTATCTACTTATTTTGTGAGTTATTATTTTTAATTGAAATTCTAAGTCTGCGGGTGCTCAATGGCCCCAGCCGTTTGAATTAGTGCAAGCATACTGACATATTTAGCATCGGATAGTTGCTCTTTGAGATATCCAGGATGCGTTTAGTAAAAAATCTTCCACTTCCCTTCCAAGTTAGCCCACGCACATGGGCTAACATATTAACGTGTATGTAGATTCAGAACGAAAAAACCTGGACGTAAAAACTTTCTTCTTCGTGCACTTCATTACTGGAGGTCTTGCTTGTCTTGAAATGCCTTTACAGATGAGTCAACCAGCTGCCTCCATGCCACTCTAGCCTCGGCTTGTCTCAGGACAGTCGGAATATTAAGGTCTAATATTGCCTGTAGGTATCTGGTCTGACCAGCGGGTAGGTGATCGACCAGTTTATCCAGGTTGGCTGGTTGTTTTCGGGCAATATAGGGTAAAACCCGGATAGACGCCCCACTTTTTGAAATGGCCTCCTAACTTTTAAAATATTAATTTATCACAAATAATATTTATGAATATAGCTAGTTTAATCTTTTGGGTTCCATTATGACTTGTTTTTGTTGTCCTAACGATTACAGATTTTGCATAATTTAACTTTTTGCAGACCCTTTTTTTTGAGGATAGATGCCTACCTGTGTGGATAGATGCCCCACTATGAAAATACTAAAAAGGATAGATGCCCTATGAAAAAAATAAGCAAAATACATAGTTTTATAAGGTTTTATTATCTAAATATATAAAAGGAAAAGGTGACTGACTGACTGACTGACTGACTGATCTATTAACGCACAGCTCAAACCACTGGACAGATCGGGCTGAAAGAGATAGATGCCCCGAAGAATATTAAAACTATTAGGAATTTATTGAAAAAAGAAATAAAAATATAAAAGAACATTAAAAATATTTAAAAAAAATACTTGATATATCTATAGGTATATTAGGGGATAGATGCCTCTAAGGGCACCTATACCTCGAAAAATCGAGGCAACTATCCTTTTTGATATGGATAGATGCCCTTTTATTTATTAAATAAACTAAAAACTAAAGAGCGATTATTTACACTTAGGTGTACACTTATTGAACCAGTGTATTGACATAATAAAAAATATAACAGAATCTACTACTACTTCAAAAGTTATACAACGGCAAATACTCGCCTCTAAAACTTTGAAGGATTTGCCGCGTTCGCTGCGGAGATAATCACACGCACAAGCGAAACAAATTGTTTTAATACAAATGTATGTAGGGGCCTGAGGTTTGGGGGGCCTGCGCTTCTTATTTAAACTATCAATTTTTAGTCACGAGTTTGGGAAGTCAGTTTTTTTGACACTGAGGCATCTATCCAACTGCGGGTTTTACCCTAGCTGAATACTCGTCATTAAAAACTTAACTCTTTTTTTATTCAAATACAAGTTAGCCTTGACTGCAGTCTCATCTGATGGTAAGTAATGATGCAGTCTAAGATGGAAGCGGGCCAACTTGGAAGAGGTATGCATACCCCTGATCGGTTTCTACACGGCATCGTACCGGAACGCCAAATCGCTTGGCGGCACGGTTTTGCCGGTAGGGTGGTAACGAGCCACGGCTGCAGCCTCCCACCAGAGACAATTTACAAATTATAAAATCCCTGTCGGGAATGGAATTCGGGACCTTCCACTTATGAGACCACAGCGCTCATCACTGCGTCAGGGAGGTCGTCAAACTCTGCTGGTTTTGTAAGTAGTCTCTTGTTATCTCCTGCCCTGCTATGTATGTATCCTAGTCTCATATAATAATGGAAATCTCTAAAGTGCAAAAAAAAACTTCTGTATTAAGCATTGCGCGGTATAAATTTAAGTTTAATAGGGATCGCTGAAGTGGTGATGAACGAGAACGCTGCAAACGGAATACTGGAGGGCATGTCCTCTGCGAGTTCTATCCGATAGTTCTTGAATATCGTTAGAAATGCGGCGTTCATCGGCATTTTCGAAAATCGAAGACCTGGAACAATAAAAAGATTTTGTAATCAATATCCCACTAAAATTATAAAGGCGAAAGTTTGTGTGTGTGTGCGTGTGTGTGTGTGTGTGTGTGCGTGCGTGCGTGCGTGTGTTACTCTTTAACGCCGAAACTACTGATTTTGCTGAATTGGATTGGATGGAAATAGAGTATGCCCTGACTTAACGCATAGGCTACTTTTAATCCTGAAAAAATCCACAGTTTCCTCGGGATTCGTGAAAAACTGAAATTCACGCGTGCGAAGCCGCGGGCAGAACCTAGTACCTACTTAGAGGGGCTTCATTAGCGGACGATAATTCGTGTCGCATTGTCGCGCCAAAAACATCGTCTGCGGCTACATGCGATGTTCTTGTCTACATCTATGCAGTCAAGTACAAAACTTTAACAAAACCCTAATGCGCGCCCTTTAAGGTTGCTCTCCTCATACTATATCGATACTATCATTCGCGCCTAGCCCGGTGGGACCACGGGCCCATCATCTTCAATAAGTGCGCGTCAAAGATAATTGCGGCGCACTTATTTATAAGTGCGCCGCAATTATCTTTTAGGCGCACTTATAAATAAGTGCGCCGCAAACACCACCTTTGGGTGCACTTAAAGCCGAACCAAGTCGTCCTTTTCGAATAGATGGGATGAAAAGCACAATATTAATATTGAACAAGTATTCTATGCTTACCTAAACATATCCTGGCACCTTCTCCGAAAGAAAAGAAGGTGAATGGTTTTATATCTTTTTTTGCATCCCCATAAAAACGTTCCGGTCGGAATACTTCCGGCTCTGGAAAATAGTCTGGATTGCGGTGCAAATGATATATAGGTATGTGGACGCGAGCTCCTTTTTGTAATTTCAGCCCTGTGGGCAAAGTGTAGTCGTCCATGACCTCCCGCGTAATAAGCCCTGATACGGGGTAAAGACGTAAAGTTTCGTCAATACACGCCGCAATGTACGGCAACTCGTTGACACACTCGTATTCTATTGTTTTATTTTTCTCAAAATAAGAATCAACTTCGCTTATCACTTTCATTTGTGCATCTTGATTTTTGGCGAGTTCGTATAAAGCGTAACTCATAGTGCTCGCCGTTGTTTCGAATCCTGCAGCGAACAGACCTACGCATTGACTCACCAACAAGTCATTGGTGACTTCTATGGTTATAGGCTTCTTGCCGCCACTCTTTTCTTTAGTCAAGCTATCCGCAGTTAGTACTTTGCTCTTTTTCCAGGTTAATATTAGATCGACGAAGTCATTCGTAGAAGATGGCGTACTCTCTCTCGATGCGAATACCCCACACAACATATTCGTAAAAAAGATATTTATATTCGGATCGAATATCGAAAGTCCTAATCCGTAAAATAAAGCGGGCCACATTTGTCTAAAATAAATCTTTACGCCGGTGATATTCGATGTTTTCAATATCTTTTCGCGAATAACCATAAAAGGATTCCCACTGGCATCTGCGTTTTTGTTCATCGTATTACTATTTATTCCTAATACGCAGCTGGTAATAACATCTATCGTAAACATAGCTAGCAATGATTTTACTTCGAGGTATGGCGAATTTCTCGTTTCGTCTTCGAGAAGGCACTCCAACTGATCGGCACAGCTTTTTACCAAATGGAACATACCTTTTATTTTAGCTGAAGAATACAAGGGAGTGAGGTTCTGCCGCAGGATTTTCCATTTATCCCCACCACTAAAGAATATGTTGTTAGTTAGCGCTTCCTTATGAGTGTAATCGTTCACTTCTCGGCCACTAAAGTAGTAGAAGTCCGTTACGAAAATGAGTTTGAGTAACTCGGGGTCCTGTACGATGAGCGCCGGCGACGTTCCGAAGAATGTCCCTATGTACGGCTCGTTCGGGAACCGCTTGCAGATTTCATGCGCAACTAGTGTTTGATGTTTTCTCAGTAAAATAGTTTCCTTATAGTTCCCGAACAGCAGCGATGGCTTTAAATGCGGTACTTTCCTTTTCTTCCAGTAATCATGACTTCTAGTCAGCATATATTGTACGATACCTATTATTATTGTTATACAAAACGCACAAATGTAAAATAGCGCCATTGTCGACACAAACGCGACGTTCGAACTCAAACAGGCTAAAAATATTGTGAATTCTGATTGTCGTAAAAAGTGGCGCTCGGTATGTATATGACGTATTAGGTACTATTAAGTATTCTAAGAGCCCGTGAACCCCAGACCTACGTTATTTTATAAAAGCTGAAAGTTTGTCAGTGGATGCTCCCAACAGAGGTAAGAACGATGGACCATTATGGAGTTTTGGTTATAGTGGCTTTGGCAGATAAACGGTACTAAAGGTGTCTAAAATACCGATCTAAGTACATCAAATAATAAAGTCCAATTTTTCGGTATTACCTTCAGAATATTATTAAAAATCACGTTATTCATTGCCACTTGACACTTAACATCGTGGCAACCCCTTGCCAGACACCCTTAATGTTCATGAAATTATAATTTTACTTACGTTATAGTATAAAAGCTGATTTTTATATGTAATACTTGGGTAATAAGTAGATAATGTGGCTAATTCTGTTGTACACAATCTCTAAACCTAAACTAAATTGACAGGTTTAAAAATAGTGCTATCCCTTTCAGCAGGGAGGATTGTGAAAGAGACAGGAATATATTTAGACCTGTCATTTTAGTTTAGATTTAGATATTGTGTACAACAGAATCGGCCACAATGTTTCCTCATTAGCCAGACACTTTTGATAGTTCCAACCCCTTGCCAGACAAACATTGTAAATCGTAAGAAGAGATTCGTGATTAGAATGACTTATGCAAATAAATCGATCCATGTTCTTCTGCGCGGACCCTGAGGGGCCCTGGGGTATGCGTTGGCCCTTTCCGGAAGTATCAACGCCGCCTGCAACTACAGGCGAGGCGCTGGGTTAGAATTGTCCTTGATGTCATGTCCGGTTAAAACTGAGCGATCAAGTCCGCGTGAGATCGCGGGCGATCAGCAAGCTGCGGCAGAGTGGGTATGTCCGTGTGGGGCTTACGCCCGCCGCTCAGCGAGGTCGAGCTCACCGGGAGAGTTCCGGCGAGCGCCCATCAGCCAGCGGCGAGGAAGCAGTCATGTCCGGGGAGATGAGGTCACTTGGCAGACCTCTGACGGCGCGATGCCACGCAGGTGCTGGGCTCGCGCTCCATCGGCGCGTGCGAACATCGAGGTGCTATAACGTAAGTAAAATTATAATTTCATGAACATTAAGGGTGTCTGGCAATGAATGACGTGATTTTTAATAATATTCTGAAGGTAATACCGAAAAATTGTACTTTATTATTTGATGTATTTAGAACGGTATTTTAGACACCTTTAGTACCGTTTACCTGCCAAAGCCACTATAACCCAAATTCCATAATGGTCCATCGTTCTTACCTGTGTTGGGAGCATCCACTGACAAACTTTCAGCTTTTATAAAATAACGTTAGGTCTGGGGTTCACGGGCTCTTGCTCTATATTTATATGTCGTATTTATATGACGTCTGCCGTCGCCAGGCGGGTAATCAAGAGTAATCAGTTCTATATAAAGACCATTTAACCCAGTCCGTGCACTAGCCAAGTTCTCATTAAAATCTTTTGGATTTTAAAACTTGTATGAATTTCTTAAATACCTCTGTGTCACAGTGGCATTATGTGGACGGTCCCGAGTTCGCTCGAAGTCCAATAGATTTTCAGGTTGGATAAAATTAATCATTGTATTGCAACAAAGTCACAACAACTACCTACAAGACAAATGTTAGAAAAAAAAGACGTGTGGCACTCGGGGACTGCCGTGGTAAAGCTATTGCATATCATTTTTTATCAACTTATGCAATTATAATTATTTATTTATTTTATTTATGCAGTATTTTTTTTCCTTTGTTTTTCTTTTATTTGATATTAATTCAAGTTACACTTTTTGAGCGTGGTGACCGATAAGAAAACAAATTCACTGTTGTACATAGATGATAAATATCTATACAGTATACACCTATATACTTTCTCACAAACAGCTGATTACGTATTCGTCCGATTTCGGAGCAGCTCGTCTCGATTCGTGCGAGCTTCGTAGAGTCGTACCATGAAGTAAATACAAAGAGGGGGTGCCCTAACGCCGAAACTCAAAGCAGGCACGAGTCATCAGATTGCGGGGTGAAGAGGGAGATTACGCATGCGCAGTAACGCCGATAAATCAATGCCACCTAGAGAGGCGAGTTGCTGAACTAAAGAGACAAGCATGATATTTCAAAAAATCATTAAAAGTTCTGCTATTCATCGATAGATGGCAAAACTAAATAAACAGGGACGGATCTCGGACATAAATTATTAAATTTATTAAATAGTCAAGCTGAATTAGATCGCGAGTGTATTATTATAACAAAATATTTTGTAATTAGCTTTGCCCACGACTTCATCCGCGTGTGATATGTTTTATTTCTCAAAATACTCAATTTGCAAATAATACTAATGAAATATTTATTATGTTAAGGGCCGGTATACCTTGAGCGCGTAGTCAAAACTAGGCATATAACGCTACACACAGAGCCACCGTCGGCGCACGCACACATAGATACATTCAGCAGCGGTACTACGGGTGCGCGCACTCGATTCACGGCAGGCGATGTGCGAGCGAGTTCCTCACCTAGGCATACTTAGCTATCTTATTTTCGAGATGTTTGTCGATATTATACCTACCGTGTAATAAAATAACAGCTACTACTACTTTACTGACTTATTAATATTATTTTTTATGTATCTTACTCTCACGTCCGTGTACAAAATGTTAATATTATTATTATTAACCTATTTGTTTCTAATCATCATGGGCGTAGGCGTTAGATTTAAAAAAAATCTAAATAATAGACACGGCTTTTGCAACTGAAATGTCTGCCACACTTTCATGATCAATGATCAACGTGAATTTACTGAAGTGTGCGTGAATTATTTGTATTGATTAAGTCGTATTTTGGCAGATGATGATGAGATGAGATGGCAGTGTAGGTATTTTAATTTAGCATAAAGTATTTTTTGCGCATTAATACATAAAACGTCGATTGTAAACTCTATTTTTTCTATGGGTTTAGGTATTAGGTAAATAGGTATTTCTTTAGGCCATTTAGGTATGGTTTAGTAAATGAAATTCAGATCTTTATTTATTTTTAAAGTGGAAATTTTATAGGTAGCCTTTGCCTTTTATGAGTACTAGCTTCTTCGACACTGCGTCATAATTCCACGAATTTAAAGATTGAGTATCAAGTACTTTCAAGCAACATGGGGTTGTGGACCATAGTTTTGGAGATAAAAGCTTTCAAAAATAATGGTTGATCTCGACTGACCACGCGATCATACAGACATCACGAAAATAAAAAGATTGAGTACCAACAACATGGGGCTGCACCCTATAATTTCGGATATGTAAGGTTTTAAAAATCTGACTATGTGAGCACATAGATATCGCAAAAATAAGAAGTTTGAGTACCAACAACATGGGGCTGCACCCTATAGTTTCGGAGATATATGCTTTTAAAAATCTGACTACGTGAGCACATAGATATCGCGAAAATAAAAAGATTGAGTACCAACAACATGGGGCTGCACCCTATAGTTTCGGAGATATAAGCTTTTAAAAATCTGACTATGTGAGCACATAGATATCGCAAAAATAAGAAGTTTGAGTACCAACAACATGGGGCTGCACCCTATAGTTTCGGAGATATATGCTTTTAAAAATCTGACTACGTGAGCACATAGATATCGCGAAAATAAAAAGATTGAGTACCAACAACATGGGGCTGCACCCTATAGTTTCGGAGATATATGCTTTTAAAAACCTGACTACGTGAGCACATAGATATCGCGAAAATAAAAAGTTTGAGTACCAACAACATGGGGCTGCACCCTATAGTTTCGGATATGTAAGGTTTTAAAAATCTGACCACGTGAGCACATAGATATCGCGAAAATAAGAAGTTTGAGTACCAACAACATGGGGCTGCACCCTATAGTTTCGGAGATATAAGCTTTTAAAAATCTGACTATGTGAGCACATAGATATCGCGAAAATAAGAATTTGAGTACCAACAACATGGGGCTGCACCCTATAGTTTCGGAGATATAAGCTTTTAAAAATCTGACTACGTGAGCACATAAATATCGCGAAAATAAAAAGTTTGAGTACCAACAACATGGGGCTGCACCCTATAGTTTCGGATATGTAAGATTTTAAAAATCTGACCACGTGTGCACATAGATATCGCGAAAATAAGAAGTTTGAGTACCAACAACATGGGGCTGCACCCTATAGTTTCGGAGATATAAACTTTTAAAAATCTGACTATGTGAGCACATAGATATCGCGAAAATAAGAAGTTCGAGTACCAACAACATGGGGCTGCACCCTATAGTTTCGGAGATATATGCTTTTAAAAACCTGACTACGTGAGCACATAGATATCGCGAAAATAAAAAGTTTGATTACCAACAACATGGGGCTGCACCCTATAGTTTCGGATATGTAAGGTTTTAAAAATCTGACCACGTGAGCACATAGATATCGCGAAAATAAGAAGTTTGAGTACCAACAATATGGGGCTGCACCCTATAGTTTCGGAGATATAAGCTTTTAAAAATCTGACTGTGTGAGCACATAGATATCGCGAAAATAAGAAGTTTGAGTACCAACAACATGGGGCTGCACCCTATAGTTACGGAGATATAAGCTTTTAAAAATCTGACTACGTGAGCACATAAATATCGCGAAAATAAAAAGTTTGAGTACCAACAACATGGGGCTGCACCCTATAGTTTTGGATATGTAAGATTTTAAAAATCTGACCACGTGAGCACATAGATATCGCGAAAATAAGAAGTTTGAGTACCAACAACATGGGGCTGCACCCTATAGTTTCGGATATGTAATGTTTTAAAAATCTGACCACGTGAGCACATAGATATCGCGAAAATAAGAAGTTTGAGTACCAACAACATGGGGCTGCACCCTATAGTTTCGGAGATATAAACTTTTAAAAATCTGACTATGTGAGCACATAGATATCGCGAAAATAAGAAGTTTAGTACCATCAACATGGGGCTGCACCCTATAGTTTCGGAGATATATGCTTTTAAAAACCTGACTACGTGAGCACATAGATATCGCGAAAATAAAAAGTTTGAGTACCAACAACATGGGGCTGCACCCTATAGTTTCGGATATGTAAGGTTTTAAAAATCTGACCACGTGAGCACATAGATATCGCGAAAATAAGAAGTTTGAGTACCAACAACATGGGGCTGCACCATATAGTTTCGGAGATATAAGCTTTTAAAAATCTGACTATGTGAGCACATAGATATTGCGAAAATAAGAAGTTTGAGTACCAACAACATGGGGCTGCACCCTATAGTTTCGGAGATATAAGCTTTTAAAAATCTGACTACGTGAGCACATAGATATCGCGAAAATAAAAAGTTTGAGTACCAACAACATGGGGCTGCACCATATAGTTTCAGATATGTAAGATTTTAAAAATCTGACTATGTGAGCACATAGATATCGCGAAAATAAGAAGTTTGAGTACCAACAACATGGGGCTGCACCCTATAGTTTCGGAGATATAAACTTTTAAAAATCTGACTACGTGAGCACATAGACATCGTGAAAATAAGAAGTGTAGTCATTTAGCTGCACTATATAGTTTCGGAGATATAAGTTTTAAAATATGACCAATTTAAAATATGACAAAAAAATCTGACCATGTGAGCACATAGACATCCCGAAAATAAGAAGTTTGAGTACCAACAACATTGGGCTGCACCCTATAGTTTCGGAGATATAAGCCTTTAAAAATCTAACCACGTGAGCAATATAGACATCACGTAAATAAGAAGGTTGAGTAACATTAAGGGACCTATAGACCATGGTTTTGGAAGTAAAAACTTTCAAAAATCTGACTACGCGATCATACAAACATCACAAAACAAAATTGGTTGTCTGAAAAATCGGTTTACGGAAGATAATTTTACGTGACAACATAACGAGAAAACATTGATGAAACCAAACACTTAGGAAGATCGTGCCTCTCTATAGCTTGTTCCGCGCTCTCGCTTGGACGCTCGGCTCAAGTGTCATGTTTTTTCGTGCGTGCAGCCGGCGTTCATCGATTTATAAGACTTTATCACGTCAAAAAAAAATTAACACCAACACCATGGGGCTATGAGTCATAGTTTCGGCGATAAAAGCTTTCAAAAATGATTGATGAAATGATGACGACTGACTTAATAATTATACAGATATAACAAAAGTTAGAGTCCAAAAATTATGGGGTTGACAGGAAAAAAAATATAATTTCTCTAAAATAATAA
Organism: Melanargia galathea; assembly: GCA_920104075.1. NCBI lineage: Eukaryota > Metazoa > Arthropoda > Insecta > Lepidoptera > Nymphalidae > Melanargia > Melanargia galathea. The sequence goes on from OV049857.1 coordinate 24,586,648, forward strand.
ATTTTGGAATTTCACATACACATAGTGCAAGAATTTGGTATATTTTACATTTTTTTAATTTTATCATTTACTGAAGTTAACTAAATAAAGGTTAAAAAAATCCTAATTTATAGAAAAATATTATAATCTCGCGCGAACTACGTAGGTAGCAGCCCCTCACAGCGGAGCTTCTCGTCATGGTAGGTATTTAGTCACGTGCTTTTGTCCAATGGTACCGCTCCAGCGAGTTTTTGTGTATGTACACGAGCAGAGATCGCGACAGGATTTTTGAAGCGACGAGCGCACCTTCCACCTTGACAGCCCGCGGGCGATTGAAACGCAAGCTTCGCGTTCCGGGAATATATAGGTTGAATTTTGCAGCGGTGCACGCCATAGTAATTTGTATGAAGAAATCGTGGATAAAAATGTGGTATGTTTGCTACCCAATTGCAAAAAAACTTAAAGTTGTATTGAAAAACAAATTTATTTATCGTGTTCCTTGGTCTTTTACCATTAATTTAAGACAATTTTTGTTGTTTTTATGTCTCAAACTAATTCAGGAGACTTCAAATGCGGCAACGCTATTTTAAAGTTTTCTATGAATTTCTCGATTTTTTTTCTATTATTAATATAAGACTTTATGACTATTTTTTTTAATGATCTTATACTTCATTTTATAGAGTAGTGCATAATATTTATTATGTTTAGAAATTTTAATATTTACTATTGTAAAAACTTAAAATGCTGGACCTTGTTTAACCCGATTTAGGTGTGCCGGTCCTTAAGTAATTTACAGTTTATTATATTTTATAAGTTAAGCGTGTAAGCGAAACAAACAAATAAACTCACTTGCATTGCGTATCTATATACTTATACTAATATAATAAAGCGAAAGAGTTTGTTTGTTTGAACGCGCTAATCTCAGGAACTACTGGACAGATTTCAAAAATTCTTTCACCGTTGGATATGTAAGTGATCCTTGAGTGCTATAGGCTATATATGTACCACGGGCGAAGCCGGAGCGGACCGCTAGTTTATAATATTTGTCGGAAAAGCCTTTTTCTTCGATAAGTGGAATAGGCTATTAATGTTAAATATTTTGGAATATTTTTTCAAACCGAACCAGTAGTTTAGTTAGCACGTTGAACGAAACACAAACGTGCAAACGAAAAACACTTTTGCTTCATAATATTAGAATATAAGTGAAAAATAGATAGTATACTTTATTTAATTTGTATGTAATCATTAATCTTTCTTTTTTATTATATCATACTTGCATCTATTTATTATATCATCATACAGATCTAAGTACTAATTTTTCGTAAATAAATTATATTCTAGATCCGGTCCTGGAAAATGCATCTGAATGTCGAATTGTATAGAGTTGCAAAATCACAGTATTTTAATGTTATCATACTCCAAAAAATTTATTAATAATAAAATAAATGATTTTGTATGTATATCCAGCCGTTGGCGTCCGAATTTGAAATAAGTATATATCCTACACACACACACATACACAAATATATATATATATACTTATATGTATATGTATATATATATATACACACACATAAAAAAATTCATTTTTTCATTCAAATTCATAATTCACATTCATTCCATCGCCATTCAGCGTGGTAATGCTGCCAGTTTGATGGGCACCTTTGGCCCAGGAGCAACCAGGGGCGGACTGTTTGAATAGGAAAAAAAAAAAAAACAATATCATTATACATATTATTCAATAGTTTAAGTTTCTTTGTAATTTATAATAATATATAATTTACTTATATATATATATATATATATATATATATATATATATATATATATATATATATATATATATACATATATATATGTGTGTATATATATGTGTGTGTAGGTTTTCCAACTCTATGTATGTGGTTATGTCGTTCTTTTATCAAACATATTTTACAACGCCATCAAGTCGGCGCCACTATCACCGCTGTGCCGGTCGGAGTGGGGGGTGTTAGGTTATTTTCGTTACGGAATTTCTGGACTCGGTCTCCACGCTCAAGGCCCGCGATAGAAGCTATGCAATAGCTTAAAAATTACAAACACACATTAGTAACTAATTTATAATCATTACATAGTATAAAACAAAGTCGCTTTCTCTGTCCCTATTTCCCTATGTATGCTTAAATCTTTAAAACTACGCAACGGATTTTGGTGCGGTTTTTTTTAATAGATAGAGCGATTCGAGAGGAAGGTTTATAAGTAGAAAAATTGGACCCGGTAGGTGGCGCTAATAGCAGGCAGGACGACGTCTGCCGGGTCCGCTAGTATTAAATATAATAATATTATATTTAATACTAATTACTCTAGAATTCAAAGAACTAAAAGAAATAAAGAATTTGAAGAACTAATTTATAATATTAAATATAATAATATTATATTTAAATTAGTTACTTATGGAAGAGGTATGCATACCTCTGATCGGTTTCTGCACGGCATCGTACCGGAACGCTAAATCGCTTGGCGGCACGGTTTTGCCGGTAGGGTGGTAACCAGCTTCGGCTGAAGCCTCCCACCAGAGACAATTTACAAATTATAAAATCCCAAATTGCCCCTGCCGGGAATCGAACCCGGGACCTTCCACTTATAAGACCACAGCGCTCACCACTGCGTCAGGGATGTCGTCAAACTCTGCTCGTTTTGTAAGTAGTCTCTTATCTACTGCCTTGCTATGTATGTAGTCTAATTTAATAATGGAAATAGAATCTTAACTCTAAAGTGCAAAAAAACTTCAGTTTTAAGCATTGCGCGGTATAAATTTAAGTTTAATGGGGATCGCTGAAGTGGTGACAAACGAGAACGCTGCGAACGGAATACTGGACGGCATGTCCTCCGCGAGCTCTATCCGATAGTTCTTGAATATCGTGAGAAATGCGGCGTTCATCGGCATTTTCGAAAATCGAAGACCTGGAACAATACAAAGATTTTTTAATCACCTATCACACTAATATTATAAAGACGAAAGTTTGTGTGTGCGTGTGCGTGTGTGTCTGTGTTTGTTACTCTTTAACGCCGCAACTACGGAACCGATTTGGCTTGAATGGAGATAGACTATGCTCTGACTTAACACATGCTACTTTTTAGGGTTCCGTAGTAAACAAGGAACCCTTATAGTTTCGCCATGTCCGTCCGTCTGTCTGTCCGTCCGTCCTCGGTTAATCTCAGAGACTATTAGTGCTAGAAATCTGTAATTTGGCATGGGTATAAATATTAATCACGCCGACAAAGTGGTGAAATAAAATTTTGATAAATATTTTTTTTTAGGGTAGCTCCCGTACATGTAAAGTGGGGATGATAATTTTTTTTCTCGTCTACCCCATAGTGTGGGGTATCGTTGAATAGGTCTTTTAAAAATACTGTGGGTATGGGAACATCATTTTTCGATTTCTAGACCGGTTTGTAAAATATGATGTTTTAAAGTGTAAATTTTTATTAGTCAAGTGTCCCCCCCCCTCTATCAGCCAAATGGCAGTATATAGAAACTTGAAAAAATTCACAGCAGTAGTATATATAATCAATTTTAAAGGAAAACTATCATGGCTAAGTAGGGTTCACAGGTTAAGGAGTTATATCTGTTTTTCGAGGATTGTGACTACGGAACCCTACACTGCGCGTGGCCCGCCACGCACTTGGCCGGTTATTATCTGTTAAGTTTTACGGTCGCAGCATTGTATGGAACTGTGGTCTCGCCGTGTCGATAATAAGGTTCCACGTTTGCCAAAACGTGCTAAAAACGTGTGTTGAGACCTCTGAGGTTTAGAACACGATTATTAATAATATTCTACACCGTCCTCCACTACGAATATTTCCAAATAATGAGGTCATAAAAAATTAAATGTTTAAAAATGATTAATAACCAACTGATATTTTGTATGCAGCTTAGTAAATACTTGTAAATAGTCTCGTCGAAACTAACCTACTCACGAAGATTCAGCCTGTTATTAATAACAAAAAATTTGTTCGCTGGCTGCCGGACCACAATGCAAACATTCTCTAATGAAGCCCCAGCATTATTATTGACAAACGGATACCCGCGACTTCGTTCGCGTGGATATTGGTTTTTAAAAATCCCGTGGGAATTATTTTGTTTCTCCTAAGCTCCTTTGAGCTCATACCTTGCTAAAAACTGTTAAAAGTGCACCAGCGGATGTTTAGGTAGATCAAAATGTAAACATCCGCTAGTGAAAGTCCCATCAAAATCTATACAGCCTTTCGGAGATTAGCCAGTAATCCTTAAATTATCTCCTTTCTAACAAAAAAAGAGTGAATGAAATCAGACCTTACGTTAACGAATTACAGCTAAGTAGGCACACATTTTGACTTTCTTCCCCTCTCCCAAGGGAACCATGCTGAATTTCGGGATAAAAGGTATCCTAAGTATATGTTACTCCGTAGTATGAACTTAAATTATGCCAAGTTTCATTTCAATCCATTCAGTAGTTTTTGCGTTTTTGCTCAAACATACAGACAAACAGACAAACAGACAATCATTTCAAAAATAGCTTTTTTACGTTCAATATCCTTATCCCTTATATTATTGATTATACTAAATACAAAACACATATGATGAGATTTCAGAAATTCTTTACAAAAGATTGATTAATTCTTTACAAAAGAGATTACAACACGATAACATGGATGTAATCGTGTTTTAAATAGTTATAGTCCGGCAGCCCTGGAACAAATTTTTTAGTGATGCCGAGATGCCGAATTTTTTACAAGCCGAATTTTCGTGAGTAGGTTCGTTTCGACGAGACGACCAAGTTTTTTATCTATGAAAATTCCCGATGGAGGTAGTTACTCGAGTGCGCAGATTTTAAACATTTTGATTCGCTTTGGTGGGAAATCGTTCCACTAAATTTGTAGGAATATGTAGCCATTTCATTATAAACAAGTATTTACTAAGCTGCATACAAAAATCAGCTAGTTATTAATAATTTTTAATCATTTTTATAACCTCATTATTTGGAAATATTTGGAGTAGAGGACACTGTGGCCGATTCTGTTGTACACAATCTCTAAATCTAAACTAAAATGACAGGTCTAAATATATTCCTGTCTCTTTCACAATCCTCCCTGCTGAAGGGGATAGCACTATTTTTAAACCTGTCAATTTAGTTTAGGTTTAGAGATTGTGTACAACAGAATTAGCCACACTGTAGAATATTATTAATAACCAGCTATTTTTTTGTATGCAGCCTAGTAAATACTTGTGTAATGAATTGGCCATATAGTCATGTCATACAAAGGACATGTCCCAGTTCAGTATGGAAGGTGTTTTTTTTTATTCTGATTAACCAGAACTAAATTGGTGTCACGTGAAAGAAAAAAAACATTAAGCATCATTTAAATAATAATTTAAAAAACCCCTTTTATTTTATTAAAAATGAAAAATATCGTTTGAAGGAAATATTTTTTGATGGATGGCAACACTAAATTTTTTTCTAATTATTTAATTTATTAATTCTGGTATCTGTCACTGTCACTTTAATGTCATATAACTGTCAAAAGTTCAAAATTCACCATTTAATGTCACTTTTGCGTTTGATATCGTTTGAAAAAAATATTTTTCGATGGATGGCAACACTGAATTTTTTATAATTATTTAATTTATCAAATCTGGCATCTTTACTGTCACTTTAATGTCATTTAACCGTCAAAAGTTCAAAATTCGCCATTTAATGTCACATTTTTGTCAGTCCTGACTTTCACCCACAGAGATAATAATAATAATATAGAGGTGCCCTAATGTCCTATAGAAAATTGTGGATCGGAAAATAGCTCAAGCTTATCAAAATTTCCATAAGTGTGTAAGAGACAACATTACATTTTTGACATAATAATATAACAGTTTACGAAAGACTCATGACAAAAGATGGCCTCCCTAAAATGTATACATGAACACTCACACACGCACAACTTGAGACATCACAATTAACAAGCGCCATTTTATGTTATGGGATTGTGCGTGTGTGAGTGTATTTTTGACGTTTTTAAAGTAGGTATGGCTCCTCCACTACTATTAATTGCTCAGTGCTATCACCTGATAGTAGCAAATTACAAATTTACAAATGATAGTTAGTTTTGATTTTTTTTTAAACCAGTGCAACCGGTGGTTTAATCACAAGCAGAGTCGATAAATGCGTCAAAACAAAAAAATGTTTTTCTCAATTGCGGGATCTTCAAAAAATCTGTAAATTATTTAGATAGAAGCCTTTTTAGATCTCTATCCAAATATATATATATTTTTTATTATATATACGAGGATGTTCCCTTTCATAAAAAGGGCCATTATTATCCGGTTTGTATTGTTTAACTAAGGTAAGTAACTGTTCAAGGCTCAGATTGAGCAATTGCGCAATAGTGGCCATTGCGACGAGCCGAGCAGTGCCATTTCTATGCATGTGGAATCGATATATGCTAACGATATAGGATGCACATTACATCTCTATCGACTGCTCTGTTCCTGGCGATGGCCAGTTTTGCGACTTATGCAGCGAATTTAAATAGCGTTTCTCGGCCAGAGGCCTCGTCCAGGACGGTGGGCACGGACTCTCTGCACAGGTTCATTTGCAGTTGTTGTTGCAAATTTTTGCGGGCAACTGCATGGTGTGGACAGTCCATCAGAAGATGAAGAATCGATTCCGATGAACTGCCATCACAGACGCAGCTCGGGCTGTACTTGCGTTTGAACCTGTGCAGGTACTCCGCGAAACCACCATGACCTGTCAACACCTGAGAGAGCACCATACCGTGATCTATAGTTTTGGCTATTCTATAGGTAAACCAAACATCCGGCAGAAAGATCTTTGTGGTGCCTGCGGTTTCTTTGAATGTATATCTCCGGTTCCACTCGTCAAGCGACTCCTCGCGAAGTAGTCGCTTAACGAATGAAACGGTCGTAGTCCGGTATTTTCTTTAGCCCCAGAGCCGCCTCTTTCGCGAGCTCGTCGGCTCTTTCATTACCCTCCAACCCCGCTTGCACTTTCACCCAGAACAGGGAAACTTCCTTGTTCTGGGTGTGACAAAGTTTTAGGTTGTCTACTATGCTTGCTACCAAGGGGTGGAGGGATTTGCGCCCGACCACCGACTCAAGGAAGTATCTTGAGTCGGTGTATATGCCGATGGAAGCTTCCGGGCGTTTTGTCGCGAGAGAGACGGCACTGTCCAGGGCAAGAAGCTCATCCTGGTAAACCGAGCAGTGCGCACCCAACTTTAGCTTAACGGCTTTGGTTTCGGCCTCGTGATTCCATATGGAGATCGAAACTCCCACCTTGCCGTCAATTTTACTGCCATCAGTGAAGATGCGCACCGCTCGAGTGTTGCTATTCTCAAGGTCTTCTCGATCAACCAGGCTGGAAAACCGCTGGCACATCTGTTCTGCCGGATGGGGTCGTTCACGGTACGGCACTCTTCCCTCAATCTCCCTATCCCCGAGCACTCGCTGGGACAATCCCCTTTTAGCCTCGTATAAGGCTGCTGCCTCTTGGATCCTTAGATCCAAAGGGAGAATTCCTGCCAGAATCAGTGCCGAGTTCAGGGAGACGGTTCGGTAAGACTTGATCATTTTCTGCGCAAAACCCCTTTGGAGTGTGCACAAGCGCTTTCTCAATCCGAGCCTTGATACAGCGGGAGCCCAGGCACAGGCGGCGTAGAGGACTATTGGCTCCACTACTGCAGTATAAATAGTTCTTATAACTTGGGGGTGGATGCCCCAGCTTACTTTGGCAGCCCTTGACAACTGCTTATAAAGTCCTTCAACTCTGTTGCAAGTTTTTTTACATGGGAGTTGAAGGTCAGTTTATTGTCAATAGTAAGCCCCAAGATCTTTATTTCGCTGGAAAGACCAATGCTGATCCCGCCCATGCGCAGGTGTGGGGAGTCATATTTCAACTTATTGGTTATTACCATTGCCATTGTTTTGTGTGGTGCAAATTTTAGTTTATTTTGGACCCCCCACTCCCGAACATACGCAAGAGCAGCATTGGCCCATCGCGAGATCTTCATCCCTGTGTCGCCATGGAAGACGAGGACAACATCGTCGGCAAAGGCTTGACAATGATCTCCCCGCTCTACCAAGCCCCGCAGTAGTGGATCCAATAGGAGGTTCCATAGAATGGGACCCCCGATGGATCCTTGCACACATCCTTTTGTGGTATTGCGTGTGTGTTCGGCTCCTGCGTACCTCACCCTGACCTTCCTATTCTGAAGATAGCTGTCGATCATCCTGCGGATGTTAACGGGACATTTTTCCTCTGCCAGTCTGAACCTTATAGCCGGCCACCAGGCGCTATCAAAGGCGCCCTCTATGTCCAGTGAAACCACAGTTATAATTTTCTTTTCTCTGAGTCTCCTGCGTATGTGTTCCACGAGGTCATAGAGGGCGTCTTCTGTGCTTCTCTGAGGCATAAAGCCAAACTGGCGAGTACTTATCTTAGGCAGGATGTGCCATTTGATGCGATTGACAACCATCTTTTCCAGGATCTTTCCTAGAACGGGTAAAAGTCCGATCGGACGGTAAGACTTGGGGTTGGTGTAGTCCTCCTTGGCTGGTTTTCGGAAGACTATCAGGGTGGCCTCCTGAAATGAATTTTCAAAAAAATTCAAAATCATCCTGTTAATAACATTCAAATTTAAAAAACCATTCTTGGACAACTCCTTTACAGGAATGATTTTCCACTCGAGCGAATTGAAATTTTTAACACCTGCGCACTCGAGTAACTACCTCCATCGAGAATTTTCATAGATAAAAAACTTGGTGGTATCGTCGAAGCGAACCTACTCACGAAAATTCAGCTTGTTATTAATCACTAAAAAATTTGTTCCAGGGCTGCCGGACTATAATCATATCTTAAGTGCAGGCCACATTGGGAGCGAAGCGAAATGAACCTCTTTTCGCTTCGCTCATGTCGCTAGACTATGATAGCTCGCAAGTTCGCATCACTGGCATCGTTTAGTTCTGTCGTTCGCGGTGTAAACCGTAGTATGAAAGGACGCGGTAGCGGCATGAGCGAAATGAAACGAACCTTGTTTCGCTTCGCTTCGCTTCGCTTCGCTTCGCTCCCTATGTGGCCTGCGCTTTAATTGTAGGTAAATACGAGATATAAAAAATAGAAACATAACAGGTATGATAAAACGAAGACAATGTAATTATGATATACTATATAGTACGAGCTGTGATATGAACCTTATCATGATAACAGTTGATAATGTACCTAGTTTGACATAACAACTAACAACTTAATCTCGATTATTTTGCTTTACATAAGTATACTTATCTTCTATCTTCTATTCTATACATAATAAATATAATAAAATCATAGACTTGCCGTATCTGTACATTAAAGATTTTTACAAAATAATAACTGGCGGATGTTAAGGATAAGTAATAGAACGTAAAAAGTTATTTTTGAAATTTTTGTCTGTTTGTCTGTCTGTCTGTTTATCTGTTTGTCTGTTTGTCTGTATACTTGTGCGCGCATCACGCAAAAACTACTGAACGGATTGAAATGAAACTTGGCATGATTTAAGTTCATACTAAGGAGTAACATATAGAATACTTTTTATCCCGAAATTCAGCACGGTTCCCTTGGGAGAAGGTATGAAATTCAAAATGTGTACTTAGCTGTAATTCATTAACGCGTGGCCGGATTTCATTCATTCTTTTTTTGTTAGAAAGGACATACTTTAAAGATTACTCGGGTAATCTCTGAAAGGCTGGATCGATTTTGGTGGGACTTTCACTGGCGGATGTTTACATTTTGATCTACTTAAACATCCGCCAGTGAACTTTTAACAGTTTTTAGCAAGCTATGAGCTCAAAGGAGCTTACGAAAAATAAAATGATTCCCACAGGATTTCTAAAAACCAATACCCATGCGAACGTAGTCGCGGGTGTCCGCTTGTCTATCAATAATTTCGAACAACTTACTTTTCACCCACTTCAAATTGTAAAATTAAGTTGAAACTTCGCAAGCCTTACCTATTTTCAACCCTGATAATAGGTAAGGCTTGTACAATACAGTGGAACCACATAGCTTATAATTTATTGCATAGAGCCATTGAGATAGTAGTATGATGAATTGATGATGGGGTCGACATGTCTTACTACGGCCAATATCTCACTAGGAAACCACGGTCGTGCCACCAGCGGGTGATCCCGCCCTCCGTGTTATTGGTTGCGCAATCAAGCGGACATCAGGTGAGACACCCTCCACGGAGCTGTATACATTTTTTTGGTAGCGCAACTGGTTGCGCCACCACTGGTGTCCTAATGAGATTGTGCCCTTAGTTTTTTAGTACGCTACTCATAAAGATATAAGATTGTCCACTTTGTCCGTCTATGTATCTGTCTGTTTGTGAATCATCATAGCGCTTAAACAGATGACCCGATTTGAATGAGGTTTTTTTTATTTGAACGTGGGTTAATTGGAATATTTCTTAGCTATGTTTAATGAGAACCTGTTCAGCCGTGCAAGGATTATCAGAATTTTCCGGCTGGTTTAGGCATAGATTAAGGACCACGTCTATTAGAAATGTTGGGTTCTTATTTATTAAGGTAAGGGTACGTAGTCCCATTTGAGTTTGTACTCTTCGGGTTAGTCTTGATTAGTAGTTGGTAGACAAATTGGTCAATGTCTGAAGATGGAGCATGAAGGTGGTGGGTAATATAACATAGGTATGCACATATACCTACCCATTTTATTCCTGACTAGCTGATCCCCGCAAATTCGTTCGCGTAGATATATATGATGAAAAGTCAAAATTATTTTGCTATGATCCGCAAAACAGTCAAATTTGTATGGTACAACAAGCAGCATGTGCTATGCCCGAGTCGAGTGCTATCGTCGAGTTTATTTCGGTGGTGGATTTGTGTGGTGTTACTTGGTGGTGGTGCTTGGGGTCCGCTTGGTTGCTTATTTTTCCTGCTTATTTAACAGCAGGAAGGCTGACAGGGCATAGCACATGCTGCTTGTTGTACCATACAAATTTGACTCCTTATTTATCCCCTCTCCCAAGGGAACCATGCTGAATTTCGTGATAAAAAGTATCCTATGTCCTACCTCGGAGTATATACTCAAATCGTACCAAGTTGCGCGGCCAAGATACAGACAGACAGACAGACAGAAAGACAGACAGACAGACAAAAATGAAACAAATTGCAGATTTGGCTTCAGTATCGATTATAATTAGTGCCCTCCAATAAAAATTTTCAAAATATCTTCAATTTACAGAATTGGATCTGTTACAGTTTTATTATATTACTAGCTGATCCCCGCAACTTCGTTCGCGTAAATATAGGTTTTTATAGAGGATCGGATCGGATCCCATAATTCTTTTATGTAGCTAAGCTAAATGTACCCTAAGTTACTCCTTATAACATTGAAATTTCCACTAAAATCGATCCAGCCGTTTCGGAGATTAGCTGGAACAAATAGACAGAACGACAAACAAATAAATTTAAACTCACACCAGTTTAAAATAAGCCGTACGTTCAAAGATCCGGGTCCCAAGTTATTTGAACCCAATACTGAGGGTTGTAATGTCTGTCATTTCTGAACTAAAACACCTATGACCTTGAAATATTTACGGAACAATATATAAAGTACTACCTTTCTAACAAAAAAAGAATGAGTGAAATCGAACAACGCGTTAATGAATTACAGCTAAATACACGTTTTAACTTTCATCCTCTCTCCCAAGGGAACCGTGTTGAATTTCGGGATAAAAAGTATCCTATGTCCTACCTCGGAGTATAAACTCAAATCGTACCAAGTTTCATTCGAATCTATTCAGTAGTTTCGGCGTGATGCGCGGCCAAGATACAGACAGACAGACAGACAGACAGACAGACAGACAGACAGACAGACAGACAAAAATGAAAAAAATTGCAGTTTTGGCTTCAGTATCGATTATAGAGTGCCCTCCAATAAAAATTTTAAAAATATCTTCAATGTACAGAATTGGATCTGTTACAGTTTTATTATATTATAGATAGATAGAAGATAGATAGATAGAAGAAGATAGATAAAAATTAAATATTTAAATTACCTTCGACATCTGGAATAAAATGGGTTATAGTTAAGTATGTGAATTTATTGAAACGTTATTAATTTCTATGTAGTGTACAAATTTTTCTATGAAATGCAAAAGAACCTTGTCTTAGGCTACCTTATCACCAGGGATAATTAAATGAAAGGTATCCTGTTTTTACGTAGCAAGTATATTTATTCTACGCTTGTGGACAGTGTGCTTAGTCTAAAGCGGAGCACTCGAAAACGAACTCGAAAACTATTGATCGATTTCAGAGTAAAATAGACCTAAAATGGCTTGTATTAAGGTTTGAGTTCGCCAATACATTCAGCATTCGAACAATGCTGAATGTATTGGCGAACTCAAACCTTAATACAAGACATTTTAGGTCTATTTTACTCTGAAATCGATCAATAGTTTTCAAGTTCGTTTTCGAGTGCTCCGCTTTAGACTAAGCACACAGGCAGTCAAAGTATATGTTTTAAGGTAGGAACTTAATTATAATCACATTTATCCATATCACTAAGGATAAAGTAGGTATATTATTAATATTGAAAAAGTATTCTATATTTACCTAAACATATCCTGGCACCTTCTCCGAAAGAAAAGAACGTGAATGGTTTTATATGTTTTTTTGCATCCCCATAAAAACGTTCCGGTCGGAATACTTCCGGTTCTGGAAAATAGTCTAGATTGCGGTGCAAATGATATATAGGTATGTGGACGCGAGCTCCTTTTTGTAATTTCAGTCCCGTTGGCAAAGTGTAGTCGTCCATAACCTCCCGCGTAAGAAGACCCAATACGGGGTAAAGACGTAAAGTTTCGTCAATACACGCCGCAATGTACGGCAACTCGTTGACACACTCGTATTCTATTGTTTTATTTTTCTCAAAATAAGAATCAACTTCGCTTATCACTTTCATTTGTGCATCTTGATTTTTGGCGAGTTCGTATAAAGCGTAACTTAAAGTGCTCGCCGTTGTTTCGAATCCTGCGGCAAACAGAGCTACGCATTGACTCACCAACAAATCATTGGTGACTTCTATGGTTATAGTCTTCTTGTCACCAGTTTTTTCTTTAGTCAAGCTATCCGCAGTTAGTACTTTGTTCCTTTTCCAGGTTAATATTAGATCGACGAAGTCATTCGTAGAAGATGGCGTACTCTCTCTCGATGCGAAAACTCCACTCAACATATTCGCAAAAAATGTATTTATATTCTTATCGAATATCGAAAGTCCTGATCCGTAAAATAAAGCGGGCCACATTTGTCTAAAATAAATCTTTATGCCGGCGATATTCGATGATTCTAATATCTTTTCGCGAAGAACCATAAAAGGATTCTCACTGACATCTGCGTTTTTGTTCATCGTATTACTATTTATTCCGAATGCGCAGCTGGTAATAACATCTATTGTAAACATCGCTAGCAAAGATTTTACTTCGAGGTATGGCGAATTTCTTGTTTCGTCTTCGAGAAGGCACTCCAACTGACCGGCACAGTTTTTTACCAAATGGAACATACCTTTTATTTTAGCTGAAGAATACAAGGGAGTGAGGTTCTGCCGCTGGATTTTCCATTTATCCCCACCACTAAAGAATATGTTGTTAGTTATCGCTTCCTTATGAGTGTAATCGTTCACTTCTCGGCCACTAAAGTAGTAGAAGTCCGTTACGAAAATGAGTTTGAGTAACTCGGGGTCCTGTACGATGAGCGCCGGCGACGTTCCGAAGAATGTCCCTATGTACGGCTCGTTCGGGAACCGCTTGCAGATTTCATGCGCAACTAGTGTTTGATGTTTTCTCAGTAAAATAGTTTCCTTGTAGTTCCCGAACAGCAGCGATGGCTTTAAATGCGGTACTTTCCTTTTCTTCCAGTAATCATGATTTCTAGTCAGCATATATTGTACGATACCTATTATTATTGTTATACAAAACGCACAAATGTAAAATAGCGCCATTGTCGACACAAACGCGACGTTCGAACTCAAACAGGCCAAAAATATTGTGAATTCTGATTGTCGCAAAAAAGTGGCGCTCGGTATGTGGCGTATGTGTATGTGTATTTAATATTTATATGTATGTAGAGGTGACGCCTGCCGTCGCTAGGCAGTTAATAATCAGTTCTATATAAAGGTCATTTTACCCAGTTCGTGCACTAGTCAAGTTCTCACTAAAATCTTTTGGATTTTAAAACTTATATGAATTTCATAATTACCTCTGTATCACAGTGGAGTGCACAGTGGCATTATGGGTGGAAGGTCCCGAGTTCGCTCGAAATCCAGTAGATTTTCAGGGTTGTGTAAAATGACTCATTGTATTGCAACAAAGTCACAACAACTACGAGACAAATGTTAGAAACTACATAAAAGTACTACAACTACATATGATACGAAATATGAAATGAGATATGAAATACACAACCGTTTCAATAATCAGCCTTTATAAATATGGAAGGAGTATTCTATACTTACCTAAACATATCCTGGCACCTTCTCCGAAATAAAAGAACGTGAATGGTTTTATATCTTTTTTTTGCATCCCCATAAAAACGTTCCGGTCGGAATACTTCCGGCTCTGGAAAATAGTCTGGATTGCGGTGCAAATGATATATAGGTGATATATGTGGACGCGATCTCCTTTTTGTAATTTCAGTCCTGTTGGCAAAGTGTAGTTGTCCATAACCTCCTGTGTGGTATAGTTAACAACTTTATAAACGTGAAAAATAGAGATAAAGGTCCTAAAAATATGAGCGATAGCAAGTGTTAAGAAGATACTAGAATTTTTTCAAATTTTTAAAATCACATTTTATGTTATAAAATAGTATATTTCATTAAAAGTGTGGAAAGGCTGTCATTGCAAAGAGTTCCGACAAATGTCTACCCGAGCCGAGGCGCAGCTGAAGGCGAGGGTTGACAGTCGGAACAAGTTGCAATGACAGGTCCGCTCGTGTACTGAACGACTATTTTTAGTACAGTTGCGAAAAAATGAAGCAATTTAATAAAATAATAAAAACACAATAAACTCAACTAACTTAACATTTATTTCTTATAAAAGTTATAATTCACATAATTATATACATTGAAATTGGTACAGTTTTTTTATACTAACTGGGGAAGTTATAAGTTGCATATTTACTGTTTGAGACAAACTATTATTGAGAGTTCGGAGAAGTATGCCAACATAACATTTTCTGAAAAACTATTTGCTTTTTCTCTTCTCTCCACGCAGTAAATAAATTCGTCGTATGTAGATAATTATGTAGCGACTTTTTGACTTTTCCGGTAAAATGTTCTCCGAAGCATTTTGTGCAATTATACTGAGTTCTGGTGGTGTTAATTCAAAAAAACTAGGGTCGAAATTACTCATTTTGTGCAACAAACAACTAAACTCGCAAAGAAAATTTCTGAAAAATGGCGCCAACCGTAGAATATAAGCAGAGATTTTTTTTTCACCCATTTTGGTAGGCAAAGGGAACTATGCCCATACAGCCAAGTCTTCAGTTCGTTCGTTCGTTCGTTTCAACCAATGGACGTCCACTGCTGGACATAGGTCTCTTGCAGGGATCGCCACAGCACACGATCTTGTGCCGCCTGATTCCAGCGGCTACCAGCGACTCGCTTGAGATCGTCTGTCCATCGAGTGGGGGGTCTACCTACGCTTCGTTTGCTGGTGCGAGGTCGCCATTCAAGCACCTTGGGACCCCAACGTCCATCGGTTCTTCGTGCAATGTGCCCCGCCCATTGCCACTTCAGCTTCGCGACTCGATGAGCTATGTCGGTGACTCTGGTTCTCCTGCGGATCTCCTCATTTCTGATTTGATCCCGCAGGGATACTCCGAGCATAGCTCTCTCCATCGCCCGCTGAGTGACCCTGAGCCTTCTTCTTCAGTAGAAGTTTTTTATTGATATGAAATGAAAATGAAATTTAATGAGATGAAATGAAATGAAACCTAACCAAACTCATTCAATCAAATCATTAAATCTGATATTGAAACAAATTAGTAGTTTCTTTTTAGAAATATACGTATTTGCATGAATCATAAAAACTTCTATGAATTTTTTTAGTAAAAACTTCATGGTTGGTTTTTCTTTTTAATAGACATTATTTTGACAGTTGGGAAAGAGAACGCACGAGTTCGGGAATGGTAAAAAAAAGCACGAGTATGTAATAGCCCACATCCCGAACGCTATACGTCCCTGCAATACGCCACTTTTTGAGCAACTGTATTAAAAAAAAAAAAAAAATTATTGCTGAAATCTCGCGCGCGCATGCCGTAACAGGCGCGCGGAGACCTATTTTCAACGTCAAATCCAATGATGTATTACCTTAACTAGATCAGCATTCTAAAGCACCGACTCATTGCTACTTCGCTGATGTCCGATGACATCTACGACTTCAGTTGCCAGCCCGACGTCCGAGTGAACACGAACGTAACTGTTACTTGCCACACAATTTGTCAAAATGGTGAAATGTGTTGTTAAAATTTGTTTGTCACGGTCAGAAAAAGATAATAAAGCAACTGGTGTTACTTTTCACAACTAAGTTTGTTTTATTTAATTCCGATTATCCAAAACAACACGTAATAAAAACATAAATTTACCGCGCATTATTTTTACTATAAGTGTTGCCAGTAAAAACTATTTTGATTTTCCCTACATTGTTGGGAAATTAGTGAATGAAAAAGCGAATGATGAACGTATGTATGTACCTATAAGGCAAACGTAAGTAAATCAGTAATTATGTGATCATACTGAGTCATTATAAAATAGTTAGAAGTAGGTATAATGATTTCTTACTAAGCGAGTTCACAAAAGAAGGTTACATATTCGACCCGTATGTTCGTGATTATTTCAAAAACCAATGAACCGATTTTGATAATTTTTTCACTATCGTAATTTACAAACATTCAGAAAGATATTAGTATACATATACATACCTAGTGATCATTCTTATGTATGAAGTTACTAACATAAACGTACCCATATGTAACTAATATTTTTGCTTGGTTCAAAAATTTTCAAAATATCTTTAGTGTACAGAATTGGACCAGTTACAGTTTTATTATTAGTACTAAATGATGCCCACGGCTTCGCCCGTGTGGATTTAGGTTTTTAAAAATCCCGTGGGAACTTTTGATTTTCCAGAACAAAAAGTAGCCTATCTGAAGTAACCCATCCTGAAAACGGAAAAATTCCGTGGGATCCCTACGATTTCGGAATGAAATTCCTTACAGCATCAGGGTTGAGGAGTTGGATATGTACCTACTCGAGTTCATTCAACGATAAAGTCTTTAATTGGTACCCCAATATCAATATAAATAACCGACAGTTCCTAAATCCCATTAGTTTTGGGGATCAGGTCCCCTACAGCATCAGGATTGAGGAGTTGGAATTCAAATGTTGTATAGGACATTGTCGCAATATTCCTGTATCGATTAAAAAAATATACGCAAATCGGTTCAGAAATCCGGAGATATCGGTGTACATAGGTAGAAAAACACAACGCCTCCTTTTTTGAAAGTCGGTTAAAAAACCTGCCTATGTTACTCCCTGGTTAATTCTCTACTTGTATGTGAAAGTCCCGTCAAAATCGGTTCAGCCGTTCCGAAGATTAGCCCATTCAAACAGACAGACAGACAGACAAAAATTTTAAAAACGTATGATTCGGTTATGGTACCGTTCAAATAACCATATGAGCTTAATATGAGGTAGTTATTTCGAAATTACAGACAGACACTTCAATTTTATTTATTAGTATATAGTAAGTATAGTAATAGTATAGTATAGATAGATAGATAGATAGATGAGAGATTTAAATAAAGTTATTTACGTTCACGCATTTAAATATTTTTTTTCCTATTAGTAATCCTTATTTAGTTCTATATGGTTTATATTGAAAATTTTATTAAATCTAATATAATTATTAAATCTCATAAACTCAAATAATTTTTTGGGGGAAATCGTTCTTTTGTGGGAAATTATTCCTGATACTGGTAACTCTAATCGTTTGTCTAATTGCAATGTCTTGTCCTATTCTAACGTAATTAGTTTGAGGGCAGAAGAAACGAGACAAATATAGTTTACTCAAAGTTTACTTGGCGTATTTGTCAGTTTCAAAGCTACGTCTTTGAAACTCAAAAGTGGTTACGTTTTTCTGAGAACAGTTTATATGACGCTTCTACTCTATATTTATTACACCTCACTGGTCAAATCAAAGTTATTTAAATATGGAGATAGAGTTTCGGAAGTTGAGACGTTTTTATCGGAAATTTCCTCTTCTTTAACAAGCTTTTTTCAAAATTGCTTAAATATAAACATTTTTCGAGTTATTAACAAATAATTTTTTTCAAAGAAAAATGAACCGACTTCAAACGATTCGAACTAAAAAGTTTAAAATAATTTTTTTTTGGAGTTCCGGGAACCGGAACTCCACGATTCCCTCGGGATTTGTTCAAAACCGAAATTCACGCGGGCGAAGCCGCGGGCAGAAGCTAGTTACTTATACGATTAATAGGTTTTACTTATATGTAATTAAATTATCAAGCTTTTCGTGGAATAAATTTGATATGTATGCCGCCAATAGACTGACTGCTATTAATTTTAGGATCTAAAGCTATTTTATGCGGCATGGTCTCTGCGAGTTCTACTCTGTAATTCTTGAATATCTTGAGGATGGCCGCATGCATTGGCATCTTCGCAAACCTCAAACCTGAAAAAAATTACAAACACACATTAGTAACTAATTTATAATATTAGATATAATATGTATATGTAGCATAACATTAATATACATACTTAGTATACTAGTTACTACTATTATATCTACCAGTTTAGTAACTTTGTATAGTAGGTAGTACCTACTTATGCTTAATAATAGCTGTTATTATAGGTCGGTAAATCAATGAACCCTTTAGTTATTTACGCATCAGCTACTTGCGTTACATTGTGAACTTATGAAAAATAAAGGAAATACTTTAATTTTTTTTCGCGTTTTTAGGGTTCCATAGTAAACAAGGAACCCTTATAGTTTCGCCATGTCCGTCCGTCTGTCCGTCTGTCCGTCTGTCCGTCCGTCCTCGGTTAATCTCAGAGACTATTAGTGCTAGAAATCCGTAATTTGGCTTGAGTATAAATATTAATCACGCCGACAAAACGGTGAAATAAAATTTTGATAAATATCTTTTTTTAGGGTAGCTCCCCTACATGTAAAGTGGGGATGAATATTTCTTTTCTCGTCTACCCCATAGTGTGGGGTATCGTTGAATAGGTCTTTTAAAAATACTGTGGGTGTGGGAACATCATTTTTCGATTTCTAGATCCGTTTGTAAAATATGATGTTTTAAAGTGCAAATTTTTATTAGAGTCAAGTATCCCCACCCTCTATCAGCCAAATGGCAGTATATAGGAACTTGAAAAAATTCACAGCAGTAGGGTATATAATCAATTTTAAAGGAAAACTATCACGGCTAAGTAGGGTTCACAGGTTAAGGAGTTATATCTGTTTTTCGAGGATTGTGACTACGGAACCCTACACTGCGCGTGGCCCGCCACGCACTTGGCCGGTTTTTAGGGTTCCGTACCCGAAGGGTAAAAAACGGAGCCCTATTAATGTCACTCGGCTGTCTGTCTGTCTGTCTGTCTGTCTGTCTGTCTGTCTGTCTGTCTGTCTGTCTGTCTGTCCGTCTGTCCGCCGGTCACAGGTCTCTAGCTCGCAGACGAAATGAGTTACAAACCTGAAATTTTGGTATTTAGTGTAAAACGTTAACCCAAAATCAAATATTGAATTAGAAATTGAATTAAATTATTTTTCAGGGGGGCTCCCATACATGAAAAAGGAGCCAGAAAAAAAAATTTTTTCTTTACCCTAGCTTGTGGGGTATCATTGTTTAGAGCTCATTAAGTAGAGTACAAATATATATTTTTTTAATTTTTATCTCAAAAAATAAGGGAATGGGAGGCCACCAAAGTTGTCAGTTTTAGACCATTTTTGTGACGGGGGCTGTCTCAAAAACTAAACTAGTTGGGAATATGATATTTCAGTATATTATGTACTATATGCTCTATTTAAACAACAAATACTGAAAACAACGATTTATTAAATAGTTTATAAGCTGTGACCAAAATAAACGAACATTTTTTTGGGTTTTTCTTTCACGGTTTGTTGCGATGTCTAGCTCGGAAATTAAATATTTCTTAGACCCAAAATATTATATTGTTCATAATTATGTACGGAACCCTGAAAGAGCGAGGCCCGACTCGCACTTGGCTGATTTTTTTATTTTGTTATCTGTCAGTAAGCAAAACTTGGCCTCCGTGATCGTTTGCGAGGCGCGGGGCGGGTGATGTGCTCATTGAGAAATTAATAATTCAATGGATGTGCTCGTACTATAATGTACGACAAGCATTTTTGGCGCGGCTGTGCGCCACTGTGTTCAACTCCAGTGTTGCTACTGTAAGGACATTATACTAAATTTGGGAAAAAAAGAAATTTTATAATTATAATTATTTTAATATAATAATTTTAATAATTTTAATATAATAATTTTAATTATTATAATTATTCTATTATTCGTGTAATCGCAATTCAGTCTTTCATCTTGATCTCTTTAAGTTTGCTCAATACTTTTCTATAGTATTAGTAGTTAGTACTTAGTACTATACATTTAAAGTGAAGTAGGTACGTTTCAGGATATGGAAAAAAGATTTTCCATATCTAATTCATAATCATAACTAATATACTTAATTTATACCCTATTTTTAAAATTTTATACTTATACTCTTAATAAAATAATATAATTAATATAATACCTCTACTAAGTACAAGTGAAGTTCGTAAACTAAAACCCGACTACGCTTAGTAATTTAATAATAATTTAGTGGGCAAAAGCGCGGGACAAACTCACAAACACCTAGCGGCGCGGCGCCAGTTGTTATGCCTATCCGAAACTAATTTTAAAATCTAGAAAGACGCGCAAAGGTGACTTCTCGATTTTTTTCGTAAATAAAATGTAGCCTATGTCACCCGCATCATAACAACAAATCAATAGACACCTCATTGATCAAAATCGGTCCAGCAATTTAGCCGCTACATTGGTACACACAGAATCTCACACAAAAATCGGCCACAAACATACATACATACATACATATGTACGTACATACTGCTAAAATCATAACCCTTCCTTTTGGCTTTGCCGTAGTCGGGTAAAAAAAAACCCATGTTTAGATTAGTACGGCATGGATAATGGATATGTTAGAATCTATCTTCTTCTATCTATCTATAATATAATAAAACTGTAACAGATCCAATTCTATACATTAAAATATTTTGAAAATTTTTATTTGAGGGCACTCTATAATCGATACTAAAGCCAAAACTGCAATTTTTTTCATTTTTGTCTGTCTGTCTGTCTGTCTGCATCTTGGCCGCGCATCACGCCGAAACTACTGAATGGATTCAAATGAAACTTGGTACGATTTGAGTTTATACTCCGAGGTAGGACATAGGACACTTTTTATCCCGAAATTCAGCACGGTTCCCTTGGGAGAGGGGAAGAAAGTTAAAACATGTATTTAGCTGTAATTCATTAAGCCCTCATACGCATTAGCGGTTGCGGTAGCGGTGCGGCTAGCCGCTTTTATATTTTTATACTAGAAGATGCCCACGGCTTCGCCCGTGTGGTTTGTAAAAATCTCGTGGGAACTTTGATTTTCCAGAACAAAAAGTAGCCTATCTGTATTAAGTAGTAAGTAGTAACCCGTCCACAAAACGGAAAAATTCCGTGGGATCCTTACGATTTCGGAATGCAATTCCTTACAGCATCAGGATTGAGGAGTTGGACATGTACCTACTCGAGGTCATTCAACAATAAAGTCTTTAATTGGCATCCCCAATATCAATTTAAATAACCGACAGTGCCTAAATCCCATTAGTGTTGGGGATCAGATCCCCTACAGCATCAGGATTGAGGAGTTGGAATCCAAATTTTTTGTAGAACAGTGTCGCAATGTTTCTCTATCGATTAAAAAAAAAATTACGCAAATCGGTTCAGAAATCTCGGAGATATTGGTGTACATAGGTAGAAAAACACAACTCCTCCTTTTTTGAAAGTCGGTTAAAAAAGTAGCCTATGTTACTCCCTGGTTAAATCTCTACTTGTATGTGAAAGTCCCGTCAAAATCGGTTCAGCCGTTCCAAAGATTAGCCCGTTCAAACAGACAGACAGACAGACAGACAGACAGACAGACAAAAATTTTAAAAACGTGTGATTCGGTTATAGTATCGTTCAAATAACCATATGAGCTTAATATGAGGTAGTTATTTCGATATTACAGACAGACACTTCAATTTTATTTATTAGTAAGTATAGATGCAACCGCTACCGCAACCGCTAATGCGTACGAGCGCTTAGTGCGTACAAAATGAGCGGTTGCATCTATACTAATTATTTATTATTTATTACTAATAAATAAAATTGAAGTGTCTGTCTGTAATATCGAAATAACTACCTCATATTAAGCTCATATGGTTATTTGAACGATACTATAACCGAATCACACGTTTTTAAAATTTTTGTCTGTCTGTCTGTCTGTCTGTCTGTCTGTCTGTCTGTTTGAACGGGCTAATCTTTGGAACGGTTGAACCGATTTTGACGGGACTTTCACATACAAGTAGAGAATTAACCAGGGAGTAACATAGGCTACTTTTTTAACCGACTTTCAAAAAAGGAGGAGTTGTGTTTTTCTACCTATGTACACCGATATCTCCGAGATTTCTGAACCGATTTGCGTAAATTTTTTTTTAATCGATAGAGGTACATTGCGACACTGTCCTACAAAAAATTTGGATTCCAACTCCTCAATACTGATGCTGTAGGGGATCTGATCCCCAAAACTAATGGAATTTAGCCACTGTTGGTTATTTAAATTGATATTGGGGGTACCAATTAAAGACTTTATTGTTGAATGACCTCGAGTAGGTACATGTCCAACTCCTTAATCCTGATGCTGTAAGGAATTGCATTCCGAAATCGAAAGGATCCCATGGAATTTTTCCGTTTTGTGGACGGGTTACTACTTACTACAGATAGGCTACTTTTTGTTCTGGAAAATCAAAGTTCCCACGAGATTTTTACAAACCTAAATACACACGGGCGAAGCCGTGGGCATCATCTAGTATAAAAATATAAAAAGCGGCTAGCCGCACCGCTACCGCAACCGCTAATGCGTATGAGGGCTAACACGTAGTTCGATTTAACTCATTCCTTTTTTGTTAGAAAGGTAATACTTTAAATATTGTCCCGTAAATATTTCAAGGTCATAGGTTTTTTAGTTCAGAAATGACAGACATTTATAGGATTCAAATAACTTGGGACCCGGATCTTTGAACGTACGGCTTATTTTAAACTGGTGTGCGTTTAAATTTATGTTTGTCGATCTGTCTATTTGTTCCAGCTAATTTCCGAAACGGCTGGATCAATTTTGACGGAACTTTCAATGACATATAGGTAATGTTATAAGGAGTAACTTAGGCTACATTTAGTTTAGGTACAAAAAAGGATTATGGGATCCAATCCGATCCTATATAAAAACCTATATCCATGCGGACGAAGTCACGGGGATCAGCTAGTATGGAATAAAACAAAGATAAAAAACGATTAGGATTGATAGGCTTATTATTTCACATCTTGAATAAGAGTGATCTAACAAGACGTGTACTTCTACATCTTAAAATTTCAATGCATTGTTGTCAGATGATGTGTCACTGTTGCTATCAACTAATCAACTATATTAAAATTCACTAATTCAACGTCGACATTCTGCAATCTCTCAACGTGTTCACAATGTAACTTCCATGTAGCCGTCATTACAGCTTGAAAAGCATCTTGCACCAGATTTAATATTTTTGTTTCGAAACGCCTGAAATAATTAAAAATGTTGTCTTGAAATTATTAGTCCACATTATAGTATTTTTTATAATAATTGAAAGGCCGTTTTAACCAATATCTGACAATGTCTGATGGCTTCAATAGGTATGGAAATTTTTTGTACGAAGCTGACAACACTTACAAGTCATTGCCGTCATACTCATATTTATCTAATTTAGAGCTATAATTGGTTCGGTTCTCTCACATTCTTCAGCACAAAACGAAAGTACTTTTATAACTATTTTTCTAGCACTACTTTTTATCACATTAAAGATGATGATTATTGCTATGTATTTCACAAAATTTTCGCAACTGTTTGCAACGATGTAAACAATGAACTTTGAAGTTTCAAACTGACTTTTCAATATGACAAATTTAATTATTAATTTATCAATGAACACATCACCCGCCCGCGCCCCGCAAACGATCAGGGAGGCCAAGTTTATCGCGGTCAAGCCTGTCTTCGTTTCCGAAAGCGGTCTCCTTACACCCCCCCTTACCCCGTACACCGAATTAAAAATCAGTACATCGTTTTTAGGGTTCCGTACCTCAAAAAGAAACGAGGAACCCTAGGATCACTTTGTTGTCCGTCTGTCTGTCTGTCGTGTCTGTCAAGAAATACTATATAGGGTAATTCCCGTTGACCTAGAATCATGAAATTTGGCAGGTAGGTAGGTCTTATAGCACGCCACTACTGCCTTTTAATGTCCCACTGCTGGGCACAGGCCTCCTCTCTCATAGGAGAAGGATTTAAAACTTAGACCCGCCACGCTGCTGCAATGCGGGTTGGCGGGCTTTAACGACTATTGTCACATTATAGTGATAATATTATTCTCATCATTCTGTTCTCACATTAAACTTATACCTATACTCTGTTTTTTTTTTAACAAGAGAATTTTGACTACGTTGTTATTGGTCAACGTAATCAACATAAAGTTCGTTTCACACAAACACCATAGCTGCATGCGCATTCAGTTGTCCCATGGACAACGTGGCACGTGTTTTAGTGAGTGAACACAGACGGTATTGTTTGCGCGTGAGTCACGGCGGAGATCGTGCTAAGCGCTCTTTGCAATCTACAGACAAGTGTAAATTGAAAATTTAAAAAACCCCCGACATTCGCCATTTTGTGGCGGCAACCATCTTGGATTTGCAATAGTGCTATTCTACTAGTCAAGCCCTTTCATTTGATACCCATATTAAGGGATTTGGGAAAAAATATGTAATCCGCCATTTCGTAGCGGCGGCCATCTTGGACCGATTTTCATCAAACATAGCTAAGAACACTCTCGACTAAATCACCTTTCGAACAAAAAAAACCGCATTCAAATCGGTTCACCCGTTTGAGCGCCACAGGGGAACAGACAGACACACACACACACACACACACACACACACACACAGACACGTCAAACTTATAACACCCCGTCGTTTTTGCGTCGGGGGTTAAAAAACAAATGATTTACAATTTGTTTAATTCATTTAAATAATCTGATTGTAATATCTCTATATTTTTGTATTGTATTGATTGATTGTACATCTGATCACATAGGGAAATTGTGATCTATTACATTGCAATATCGCATATTACCTACATTGCTTTGCAATATCAAATTCATGTATACAAGGTAAACACAGAACTCTTTTATTACAAGGTGTAGCTAATGTGAATAGTCAAAAATGATCGTCATGTATCAATCATGTGATAACCAAGATCGAGACAAAAATGTACGAAGTCGACAATTATGTAGAAAACATGTTAGAAGAATTTATCATTCACGTGTCTGCAGAAAGTTCATCAGAAGGAAGTGATGACGATCGTTTTTAAGATTACAGAAATTATGTAATAATTATTTTCTTTACAAGTTCTTGTGTATAATACACGTATACTATACCTATCCAATATTGTTTTATTGTTATTTATTTATCAAATTATTTATATAAAAAAATAATTATAATTTCTGTACAGTATATTTTAGGAGTATTCAATATGAATAGACCTTTACAATTTTAAACAAGAACAAAGGCGTTGGCTCCACCCTTAACAATCACCCATCTCACTCTGTCAATATCGGTAATGTGCGAGAGACATACTCAGTACTCGTCTGTTAAAAAAAACGGAGTAAGTATAGCACAAGTAAAGGGAAAAATCCGAAAACCGTGAATTTGTGGTTACATCACAAAAAGCTTTTTTGTGATGTAACCAGTTTACGGTAGTTAGGTATTTTCAATTTTCAAAGTAAGATAACTTTTTCAATTTTCAAGTAGTTGAATAAAAAAAAAATATTTTCAGATTTAACAATATAATATTATGCAGAGGGCATTCAACTCACGTAAAACTGCCACTTGCATAACGTTATGGTAGTTTTTCGGGATTTTTTGTTTTAGAAACGATTTTCCACTACATGAGTAATTAGTAATAATATGTCAGCGCATGGTCAGCGCAATGAAAGATAACTTTTTAAATATATCAAGAAATAAATTATTATAAGAAAGATTATATTATTACCTATGCATTTCCTGGGTCCTTCGCCAAAGGGCATATGAGTATATGGCTTGATATTTTTTTTCTTTTCTCCAAGAAATCGTTCAGGGCGATATACCTCTGGCTCTGGGAAATAGTCAGGATTAAGTTGAATATGGTACACTGGTATGTGAATACGATCACCTTTCTTTAAACGGAAACCCGTCGGCAGAGAGTAGTCGTGCATCACTTCTCGGGTCAACACCCCCAACACCGGATACAGGCGAAGACATTCAGCTATACATGCTTCTGCATACGGCATCCTGCTTGTACACTCATATCCAATCGTCTGGTACCTAGCAAAATAGTTATCAACCTCTGCTATCATCTTTTCCTGAGCCATCTTGTCTTTCGCTAATTCATACAGAAGAAAACTCAAAGCCGTCGACGTCGTCTCAAATCCGGCACCAAAGAAAACCACGCATTGCGCTATGAGCAAATCATTATTAACCTCAATGCTTATTTTCTTTTTGTCAACGGTGTGTACGTTACTCAAGCTATCTCCAGATATGTAATTGTGCGTTTTCCAAGTTAAAAAAAGATCAACAAAGTCATTCCTAGCACGTATTCCTTCCTCGCGTTTTTTCAACTCTTCCAAAATAACGCTTTTGAACCACTTACCAGCACCGTCTTCTAATAATCTAAAACCTAACGCATAAAATATCCCCGGCCACATTGCTCGGCAGTAAGTTTTGAGCGCTCCGGAGACTGACCTGTCGAATATTTTTTCAGCCATAGTGGTAAAGGGATTTTTACGTACATCTTGTTTCATAGTTTCAGAATTGAATCCAAAAGCACAACTCGTGATGCAGTCGATCGTGTATCTCGAGAGCAAATTTTTGACTTCGATTATTGGACTTTTTTTTATTTCTTCAGCAAGCAATATCTCTAATGTATCCGAACAATTATTTATCAAGTAAAACATGTTCTTCAAGTTCGAGGAGGAAAAGAGTGGAGTTGAATTCACGCGTAATACTTTCCATTCGTCACCGCTGGCAAAAAACATCATTTTTGAAAACCATTCTTTATTATTATGGTCCGATGCTTCTCTACCGTTGCAGTAGTAAAATTCCTTTGACAAAACGAGTTTTATCAAGTTCAGGTCCTGAATAACGAGTGCGGGGCTGGTACCGTAAAAGGTTCCAAAGTAGGGCTCATTAGGAAATTGCTGACACATTTCTTGCATTACTAGATTTACATGTTTTTTCAACAGAAGCAAATCTTTATAGTTTCCGATTATCGGTAATGGCTTTACATAGGGAATATTTCTATTTTTCCAATAGTTTCGGTTCTTCAACAAACTATAATACGCAAAATATAATACTCCAATTACGAATAAAAGGAAAAACGTCGTCATCTTTGACTTGCTGTACTTGTAATGAACCTTATAAGTTCTCGTAATTTATGGAAGTGTTTGAAATTAAAAATACGCTTTAAATGTTACGAAAATATTTTACTTTTATGTTTGTGGGTTATCTAATGTCCGATAACCTGAGCCGATAACTAGTTAAAAACGTTTGATTCGATTATGCCTGTGATAGCCTAGTGGTGAGGACGACCGACTTCTAATCGGAGGTCGTGGGTTCGATCCCGGGGCACGCACCTCTGACTTTTCGGAGTTATGTGCGTTTTAAGTATTTAAATATCACTTGCTTTAACGGTGAAGGAATACATCGTGAGGATACCTGCATGCCTGAGAGTTCTCCATAACATTCTCAAAGGTGTGTGAAGTCTGCCAATCCGCTTGGCCAGCGTGGTAGACAATGGCCAAAACCCTTCTCACTCTGAGAGGAGACCCGTGCTCTGTAGTGAGCCGGTAATGGGTTGATCATGATGATGATGATGATGATTCGATTATGGTATAGTTCAAATAACCATATGAGCTTAATATGAGGTAGTTATTTCGAAATTACAGACAGACACTTCAATTTTATTAGTATTAACAGTATAGTATTAGTATAGGTTAGTATAGATAGATTCAACATTTATTGTGTCCTGTCCAAAGCCATTTTAAACTTCTTATAATATTATATTCTGTTACATCCTTTACTTTGCTGCGTTTTCTTAATTTCTAGATTAAAGTCTCTCTTTTTTATATTATTATTATACTTTTTACCTACCTACAATAATAATAATATGAATTTATAATGAATTTAAATCCTCAAGGCTTAGGAGAGCTGCAGTACGCTGCAAACAACAAAATCAAGGGTTCAAAATTTAAAAAAAATCAGCCAAGTGCGAGTCGGGCCAGGCTCTTTTAGGGTTCCGTACATAATTATTATGAACAATATAATATTTTGGGTCTAGAAATATTTAATTTCCGAGCTAGACATCGCAACAAACCGTAATAGAAAACCCAAGAAATGTTCGTTTGTTTTGGTCACAACTATTTTATGAATCGTTGTTTTCAGTATTTGTTGTTTAAATAGAGCATAATATGGCCTACATATTATACCGAAATATCATATTCCTAACTATTAGTTTAGTTTTTGAGATAGCCCCCGTCATAAAAATGGTCTAAAACTAACAACTTTGATGGCCCCCCATTCCCTTATTTTTGGAGACAAAAATAAAATATATATATATATATTCGTATTCTACTCAATGAGCTCTAAACAATGATACCTCACAAGCTAAGGTAAGAAAATTTTTTTTCTTTCCGGCTCCTTTTTCATGTATGGGAGCCTCCTTGAAATTTAATTTAATTCAATTTCTAATTCTATATTTTGGGTCAACGTTTTACACCAAATACCAAAATTTCAGGTTTGTAACTCATTTCGTCTGCAAGCTAGAGACCTGTTACCGGCGGACAGACGGACAGACAGACAGACAGACAGACAGCCGAGTGACATTAATAGGGCTCCGTTTTTACCCTTTGGGTACGGTCTACGGAACCCTAAAAAGGAGTTGGAACTTGGGTTCATTAATTGTCAGATATAGCAATTAATACCTGCTACAATATTGCTATTTTTATATCACTGCTGAGAACATGAGGTCCCACGGGCCACGGCACGATAACTTCATGTGTAGTCGAATTCTTATAAAAATGCTATGTTTTTGCTTGATTGCCTATTTAAACAGCGCAACTTCCGAAAATGCAGGAAATTGAAAACCTCCTCAAATCACACTTGCAATGGAGAATGCCCAAAAATCTATGGGCGTGTAACCCAGTCGTTTACAAGCGTGTTGTATGCAGCATTTATTGCAGGTTTATTCCTGATAACCAAACACACCATTTTAATACCTCTAGGACTTGTAGTTTTAAATAAATCTAAGTTTAAGTTTGAAAATGATTCTAGGTTATGTGTAGTTTATAATTGTTAAAGTAGTAAGGAAAGCCGTGTATCTTTCCTGCCGATTTGAACTATTTGTTTGGCGCGCACTATACTTAACATACCTGTCCAACGATATCCAATACAAAAACAATAAACCAAATTAATATTGGTCTCCGCTGTGCTACAATAAACATTCAAAATGTAAACAGAGTAGACGTCACTAGCGTCACACACAAATAAAACAATGACATGTCACATTGACATTTTGAAATAAGTTTCGTTACACAAAATCAAAAAGGTTGTAGTTATATTATATTCCATTGCACAAAACGCAACGAAGTTAAAACAATATTATAAAAAAAAAATATTAATTATTACTTATTTACTTTAAGCATATATTGTACGATTTACAACAAATAACAAATAAAATAATGTATTTAAATAATTAATATCCGTTCTATTTTAAATGAAATTATTTTTTTAAAAAAACAAACCTCTTTTTATTTGGGCATGTACCTATGCGTAGAATGTAATGCAAATGGCCGTCAGACTTAAACGGGAAGTTGAAAAGACGATTTAATTCCTTTTTTATTACATTTTTTTATCGTGAAGTGTAGCATTAATAATTATTAATTTTCAAATTGTCATATATTCGTAAGATAATTTTTAATAAATTACATTTTGTGTAAATGTTTGGGTCAGGGGTGGACATTCTCCTTTCATCTTCAAGTAGCAAATTAACTATTGCATAATTAATCGATAATTTTATTTTTTCGGCGGATTATTGTTCATTTATCTATCCAGTAAGCATCTGATTTTTTTCATTTCTTAAATTTTATATTTAATACTTTTAATATTTAATAATTGTTACGTTCCCTCAAATATGGTTGAGCGAAGCAATGGCTGGATCATGCGTCATGCTCGTGAACGGGTGCCGCCGTCGGAAATGGGGCTACTTTTGTCTGCCCTTTTTGACGTGTAGAATTGTAAGCACCATTCCGAACCAGTGGTAGATTCATTTGTCGATTCAAAAGCACTTGTAAAAGATTATCTGAATAAAAAATATGTCTTAGACTATATTAAAAGTATGCTCATAAAAAAAGCTTATTATACAATTGAAGATTATATAAACGATAAAAAAGCTTGGATTTAACTCGTTCCAGCAATGCGCGAGACGGCATTTCAATCATGTACATTAATAATAATAATTGTTATAATGTTATTTTTAAAAAAAGAGCAACAGCCGAGTTTCTTGCAGGTTCTTCTCGGCTGGAACTGCATTCCGAACCTGTGGTAGATTCAATTGACGATTCAAAAGTACTTGTAAAAGTTTATTTGAATAAAAAAACTTTTCTATTCTATTCTATTCTATTCAAATACAAGCGGATACCCGCGACTTCGTTCGCGTGGATATTGGTTTTTGAAAATCATTTGTTACAGGATTTTCAAAATCGTGTGTGTGTGCGTGTGTGTGTGTGTGTGTGCGTGTGTGTGTGTGCGTGTGTGTGTGTGTGTGTGCGTGCGTGCGTGCGTGCGTGCGTGCGTGCGTGCGTGCGTGCGTGCGTGCGTGCGTGCGTGCGTGCGTGCGTGCGTGCGTGCGTGAATGCGTGCGTGCGTGCGTGCGTGCGTGCGTGCGTGCATGCGTGCGTGCGTGCGTGCGTGCGTGCGTGCGTGCGTGCGTGCGTGCGTGCGTGCGTGCGTGCGTGTGTGTGTGTGTGTGGGTATCAAATTAAAGGGTTTGGCTAGTAGAGTAGCACTATTGCAAATCCAAGATGGCTGCCACCACAAAATGGCGAATGTCGGGGTTTTTAAAATTTTTAACATATAGGTACCTACTTGTTGCCAAGTTAGGCTAGGACCACCCGCTAGGCTAGGCGTAGCTTCAAACATAATTTTATATGTGTAGGTAGTACGAGTAAAAAAGTCGGTTTTTTGAAATTAATTTTTATTTATGTTCTTTATTAATTATATAATAATGTATGTATATAGGAAACGACGATACTGTAGGTATGTATGGATTAATTATCTACGTTACCGAATACCTTTAGGTACTAGTTATTATTTTGTGCCGAAGCACTTATTTCAATAGTAGGTATTTAAGTACTCAATATACTTATTATGTAGTTAATTAAATGATCAAGCTTTTCGTGGAATAAATTTGATATGTATGCCGCCAATTGACTGACAGGTATTAGCTTTAGGATCTAAAGCTATTTTATGCGGCATGTTCTCTGCGAGTTCTACTCTATAATTCTTGAATATCTTGAGGATGGCCGCATGCATTGGCATCTTCGCAAACCTCAAACCTGCAAAGAATTACAAACACATACTACCATTATAATATTATATGTATTTATGTAGCATTAATAGTACACTAGCACTAGTTACTATAGTAGGTAAGTAATACCTAAAACCTAATAGGTAATAGTTATTATAACTCTTTAAATCAACAATCGAATCAAAAGTATTCCGGGTTAGGCCTCAATTGGACCTAGCCGAGTCCATTTCAGAACACGATATGCTATGCTAGTAAAAATACATTTTATTATGAACCAAAAGAAAGTACCCATTATAGGAAACAAAGAAATACAATACATAATATGCTTGGTAGGTATCTGTACAGCATTTTTTCAAAACTGTCATCGCATCAAGGGCTACACATTATCTTGGTAGAATATTATAACTCGTTAAATAATGATAATTTTGCTCAAAATTTCATATCAGCGCTAATATTCTGGAGTTTTTCAGATTTAACAGATAGTTCATGTTACTGCGGAGGACATTCAACTCATGTAAAAGTGCCACTTGCACAACGTTATGGTAGTTTTTTGATAAATTGTTTTAGAAAGGATTTTCCACTATAGGGGATACGTCAAAACAATGAATTTGAGTAATGTCAGCGCAAAGAAAGATAGCTTCTTAAATACATCAAGAAATAAATGATAAGAAAGATTATTTTACCTATACATGTTCTAGGTCCTTCACCAAACGGCATATGAGTATATG
This sequence comes from Melanargia galathea, assembly GCA_920104075.1. Taxonomy (NCBI): domain Eukaryota; kingdom Metazoa; phylum Arthropoda; class Insecta; order Lepidoptera; family Nymphalidae; genus Melanargia; species Melanargia galathea. The sequence goes on from OV049857.1 coordinate 24,619,427, forward strand.
GCTTGATATTTTTTTTCTCTTCTCCAAGAAATCGTTCAGGGCGATATACTTCTGGCTCTGGGAAATAGTCAGGATTAAGTTGAATATGGTACACTGGTATGTGAATACGATCACCTTTCTTTAAACGGAAACCCGTCGGCAGAGAGTAGTCGTGCATCACTTCTCGGGTCAACACCCCCAGCACCGGATACAGGCGAAGACATTCAGCTATACACGCTTCTGCATACGGCATCCTACTTATACACTCATATTCAATCCTCTGGTACCTAGCAAAATAGTTATCAACCTCTTCTATCATCTTTTCCTGAGCCATCTTGTCTTTCGCTAATTCATACAGTAGAAAACTCAAAGTCGTCGACGTCGTTTCAAATCCAGCGCCAAAGAAAAGCACGCATTGCGCTATGAGCAAATCATTATTAACCTCTATGCTTATTTTATTTTTGTCATCGGCGTGTACGTTACTCAAGCTATCTCCAGATATGTAATTGCGCGTTTTCCAAGTTAAAATAAGATCGACAAAATCATGCCTAGAACATTCCTTGCTTCCATTTGCTGCTTCCTCCCGTTTTCTCAACTCTTCCAAAATAACGTTTTTGAACCACTTACCAGCACCGTCTTCTACTAATCTAAAACCTAACGCATAAAATATCCCCGGCCACATTGCTCGGCAGTAAGTTTTGAGTGCTCCGGAAACTGACCTGTCGAATATTTTTTCAGCCATAGTGGTAAAGGGATTTTTACGTACATCTTGTTTCATAGTTTCAGAATTGAATCCAAAAGCACAACTCGTGATGCAGTCCATCGTGTACTTTGAGAGCAAATTTTTGACTTCGATTATTGGACTTTTTTTTATTTCCTCAGCAAGCAATATTTCTAATGTATCCGAAGATTTATTTATTAAGTAAAACATGTTCTTCAATTTCGAGGAGGAAAAGAGTGGAGTTGAATTCACGCGTAATACTTTCCATTCGTCGCCGTTAGCAAAAAACATCATTTTTGAAAACCATTCTTTATTATTATGGTCCGATGCTTCTCTACCATTGCAGTAGTAAAATTCCTTTGACAAAACGAGTTTTATCAAGTTCGGGTCCTGAATAACGAGTGCGGGGCTGGTACCGTAAAAGGATCCAAAATAGGGCTCATTAGGAAATTGCTGACACATTTCTTGCACAACTAGATTTACATGTTTTTTCAACAGAAGCAAATCTTTATAGTTTCCAAATATCGGCAATGGCTTTACATAGGGAATATTTCTATTTTTCCAATAGTTTCGGTTCTTTAACAAACTATAATATGCTAAACTTAATACTCCAACCGAGAATAAAAGAAATAACATTGCCATGTTTGACTTACTGTATCTACTGACTACTTATAAGTTTCCCCTTGTACTCGTAAGTTTCCGTAATTTATCGAAATGTCTGGAATTAGAATTATGTACGCTTTAAATGTTACGAAAATAATTATCTTGTTTTTATATTTTCGGGTTATCTTCTTTACGATAACTACTTAAGTCGTTTTATAATAACTGCAAATATTTACAAGGTGACCTAAGGCTGTGACTAAATGAAGAGTTTTCTCTCGATTTTACTGACTAGCTTGTGAGCGTTATTTACCCGACTACTGTGAATCAAAAAAGGAAGATAACATTATGTTAAAACTCCTACCCCGTATATATATACCTATATATAACCTATATATGTATATATCCTGAAAATAAAATAGTTAAAATATATGTCGGTTCACAAAATGTGAATGGCAATTACAAACAAAAAAGATAAGTGCAATGTATTGTATATATGTATGTAGTATAGGTATGAGAGAATGTGTGTGTTTGTTACAATAGAAAATGGTTTAGCTTTGAATTTAATTAATTAATACTACAAGTAATTACAAATTTAAAAATTTGTAAGTACTTATAGTACAAAAAAAGACAACAGGTGAACTCGAGATTTTAGGATGTAATCCACAGGAGAAGTTTCTACAAGCGACCCGCTGTAGATACACTCACACATAGCGCCGCTCACGCACACACGAGCTCTCACCAACGGTTCACGGATGCTCCGCTGGGGGACAGTTGGGTGAAAAACGACAAGGCTGTGGGCGCATTAAATTAATACTGAGAATAAAATGTTTGGCAAGAGTTTAGAGATTGTGTAAAATAGTATCAAAACAGCTCGAAATGGTTCGTGTAAATATAAGTACACACTGGTATGCATCGAGGCCGGAAATTGCCTGACGCACTGCCGTGCGTCTAGATAAATTATAAAAAAAATTAGACTTAATACAGATTTAGTATAAGTATCATATTATAATACTAGCGGTCCGCCCCGGCTTCGCCCGTGGGACATAATATATAGCCTATAGCACTCAAGGATCACGTACATATCCAACGGTGAAAGAATTTTTGAAATCGGTAAAGTAGTTTCCGACATTAGCGCGTTCAAAAAAATAAACTCTTCCGCTTTATTATATTAGTATAGATATGATTATAAGATATTAGTAGAAGTAATAATTTTAATATTTTTGATTATTTTATTATTTTCCTCGTACGTGTAGTATAAAGCACTACGTATCACTTCGGAAGAAAGTGCGATTTCTAACTCGGGCGTATTGCGGCCCTACGACCTACGGCCTCGGGCCTCAAACTACACCCTCGTAGTAATCGGTCACTTTCTCCTGTCGTGGAACAATATATTTTTTTCTTAAAAATGTGAAATTTATTTTTTTCTTAAAAAATAAGGAAATGTGAGGCCGTCTACTTGTCAATTTTAAAAGAAATGTGCTGACAATGGAAAAACGCCCATTTGCATGGAAACGCTTCCCGTGGATGTGCTCTAAAGAGAATAGATACTTAGTACATAATACTAGCGGACCCGCCCCGGCTTCGCACGGGTAGGCGCATGTGTTTATTAAATACGAATGTATATAATTATAATTAGTAAAACTAATAAATTAACTGGGTACTGTTAACCCCGTTACTACCCGAGACTTATTTTGCGATTGCGATCCTTGGTTTATTCCTAATATGTAGGTAGCACGTTAGATTTCCACAGAAAAGATGTATTGGACACAAAATAACAATATTTGCCGTCATCAATTTTTGGAAAAATGGAACCTACCTATACAAATAGGTACACTACAAATGTTTCGTTGTAAAAAGAATAGCCAAAATCGCTTTACATTCGACGGAGATAAGTAAGTATAGAGTAAAATTGCCAAAAGCTTCCATCCGTTATCCTACAGGAATCCTAAGTATTGTTTTTCGGAATAAAAAATGTCATCATCATCATCATCATCATGATCAACCCATTACCGGCTCACTACAGAGCACGGGTCTCCTCTCAGAGTGAGAAGGGTCTTGGCCATAGTGCCCATAGTCTACCACGCTGGCCAAGCGGATTGGCAGACTTCACACACCTTTGAGAACGTTATGGAGAACTCTCAGGCATGCAGGTTTCCTCACGATATTTTCCTTCACCGTTAAAGCAAGTGATATTTAAATACTTAAAACGCACATAACTCCGAAAAGTTAGAGGTGCGTGCCCGGGATCGAACCCATGACCTCCGATTAGAAGTCGGTCGCCCTAACCACTAGGCTATCACAGCAACTATATAAAAAATGTAATAAAATGTTAATCCAAAATATCCAACTGAGTTGAAACTTGGTACAGAGACAGCTTGCATTCTGGAAACTGATATAGGATACGTTTACTTACCTCGTTAAAAAATTTCCCCGTAAATTGTAAATATGCCAATTTGTATTAAAATCCATGTCGTAGTTTCAGCGTAATGAGTGTACAGACAGGCAGGTAGACAAAAATGAAAAAAAAAAAAAATTGCTGGTCTCGAAAAAATGAAAAGTCTCGATATCGGTAATCACACTAATATTATAAAGGCGAAAGTTTGTGTATGTGTGTGTGTGAGTGTGTGTGTGTGTGTGTGTGTGCGTGCGTGCCCGCGTGTTCGTGTGCGTGTGTGTGTGTGTGTGCTTGTGCGTGTGCGTGTGTGTGTGCGTGTGCGTGTGTGTGTGTGTGTGTGTGTGTGTGTGCTTGTGCGTGTGCGTGTGTGTGTGCGTGTGCGTGTGTGTGTGTGTGTGTGTGTGTGTGTGTGTGTTTGTTACTCTTTAAACCGATTTGAAATTTTGAATACAGATAAATTTTCAAAAAACCGAAATTTAGGTCGATTTCTATAACAAACTTCCATGAAAGTAGGTATAAAGGTTGGAAATGGGAGCGGGAATGGGAACCGGAAATCCGCGATTCCCTCGGGATTTGTGAAAAACCGAAAATCACGCGGGCGAAGACGCGGGCAGAAGCTAGTATTGACTAATTAATGATTAAAAATCCATTTAAAATTATTTTCAGAAAAGTCAGTATAGGTATATAATTATTAAATATACAGATTTCCCCTAGTTACAATTTTACTATAAGTATAAATAAATATTTAATCATCATTACATGTATTTTCTTCGTTATATTACTGTGTTATATTATTACGACTTATCTTTCTATTGCACTGGAACAATAAAAGTGTTCCGTAGGCATTCTGAAGGGTTGGAGCAAACTAGAGCAAAGTTCCAATGCATCGAAGTGAAATGAAAAAAAAAAAAATCACGGCTTATTGGCACCTATATTTTCCACTAAAAAAAGATATTCTATCAAAAAAGACGAGCTAATAATTATTACGCTCGTCTTTATGTACGAACATCGTTTTTTCGTACGAACTCTGTGCCTTATTTTATAGAGATAGGTGCCAATAATATGCCATGAACATTTTTTTATTGACGATTCGATGCGATTTGGACTCTGTGCTAGTATGCCCTGACCCTAATAATAAAACTCCTAAAGCGAACCGCCGACATCCGAAGTGTAACGCAGATCGAGTACGCGTATTTACATTATATACATAGCCAGAATGCACCCATAGGATTCTGCTTATGTATACATTGTAGTGCAATTTTTCAATTTGTGATTACAATGTATACAAGAGTAGTACGCAAATACGCGTGTATACTTTGTGTTTACCTAAGTGACTACTTTGTTCCATAATAATATACATTGCTAGTATGCATACAAACTAATCTTGTTGTATGTTATTTGTATTTTGTTGAATTAAAACTCTTTACAACTCAAATAGATGCTTTTTATTAATTACGAGCGGATACCCGCGACTTCGTTCGCGTGGATATTGATTTTAATAATCCTATGCTCCTTTGAGCTTAAACCTTGCTAAAAACTGTTAAAAGTTCACTGGCGGATATTTAGGTACATCAAAATTTAAACATCCGCCAGTGAAAGTCCCATCAAAATCGGTCCAGCCTTTCGGAGATTAGCCAGTAGTCTTTAAAGTATCTACTTTCTAACAAAAAAAGAATGAATGAAATCGGACCACCCGTTAACGAATTACAGCTAAGTACACATTTTGCCTTTAATCCCCTCTCCCAAGGGAACCGTGCTGAATTTCGGGATAAAAAGTATCCTATATGTTACTCCATAGTATTAACTTAAATCATGCCGAGTTTCATTTCAATCCATTTAGTAGTTTTTACGTGATGCGCGCACAAACATACAGACAAACAGACAAACAGATAAACAGACAAACAGACAAACAGATAAACAGACAAACAAACAAACAGACAAAAATTTCAAAAATAGCTTTTTTACGTTCTATTACTTATCTCTAACATCCCCCAGTTATTATTTTGCAAAAATCTTCAATGTACAGATACGGCAATTCTACGATTTTATTATATGTATAGACTAGATGATGCCCACGGCTTCGCCCGTGTGTATTTAGGTTTGTAAAAATCTCGTGGGAACTTTGATTTTCCAGAACAAAAAGTAGCCTATCTGTAGTAAGTAGTAACCGGTCCACAAAACGGAAAAATTCCGTGAGATCCTTACGATTTCGGAATGCATTTCCTTACAGCATCAGGGTTGAGGAGTTGGACATGTACCTACTCGGGGTCATTCAACAATAAAGTCTTTAATTGGTATCCCCAATATCAATTAAAATAACCGACAGTGCCTAAATCCCATTAGTTTTGGGGATCAGATCCCCTGCAGCATCAGTATTGAGGAGTTGGAATCCAAATTTTTTGTAGGACAGTGTCGCAATGTTTCTCTATCGATTAAAAAAAAAATTACGCAAATCGGTTCAGAAATCTCGGAGATATCGGTGTACATAGGTAGAAAAACACAAATCCTCCTTTTTTGAAAGTCGGTTAAAAAGTAGCCTATGTTACTCCCTGGTTAATTCTCTACTTGTATGTGAAAGTCCCGTCAAAATCGGTTCAGCCGTTCCAAAGATTAGCCCGTTCAAACAGACAGACAGACAGACAGACAGACAGACAGACAGACAGACAGACAGACAGACAGACAAAAATTTTAAAAACGTGTGATTCGGTTATAGTATCGTTCAAATAACCATATGAGCTTAATATGAGGTAGTTATTTCGATATTACAGACAGACACTTCAATTTTATTTATTAGTATAGATTATAATTTTACAATATAGATGGCTGTTGCGTGTGCAATTCGAGAAAGAGAAAGAAGAAAAGCCAATAGAACCTAAGTGACCGGCCTGCGGCTGGGCACATGAATATTTATGTTCTAACCATGTTCTAACCTAACCTAGCTTCTGAAAAAAAAGGAATAATTTTGAAAAAAAAATATGATTTCCGCGCTCTGAAATTTTAACTAGAGTTTCAGGACGGTGACCAAAATGGCGATTTTGTTAAATTAAATTTTGTAAAACTTTGTTAAACATAACTCCCAAAGTTAGCCGCCCATTGGGTGCAACTTTGGTTTTGCGGTTTTATATTATATTGAACTCTTGTATAGATCGAAATAAGCGCGCCAAACTCGCGATTTCAAACTATACCTACGTGAGTAGTTGCATGGTAACCATTTTGATTTGTGGACCTCTCTTTCTAGCCTATGGTAATCATTTCTGTATGTATCTATTCTAAACATTGAATCATTTTTCGGCACGCGCCATTTTGGCCGTTTGGGCTATTTGGCCCATTTGGCCGGCCATTATCGGGATCCATGGGCACTTAGGTTCTATTGGATCCTAGGTAGAATGTGGTCCAAAACGAAATCTGAGCACCCCAACCCCAAGCAATAAGTCGGTTAAGATCGATCAGTTACCTAAGTAATTTTGAAGAAAAAAAAATCCTATGTTGGCGTTTTGGCCTTGTACCTATACATTGGAACGATGCACGCGCGCGTCCTCGTTACAAAATATATACTAGTAGTACGCAAAATTCGTGTATACTTTGTAGTAAAAAATTTGAAAATTGCATTACAATGTATACATAAGCAGAATCCTATGGGTGCATTCTGGCTATGTATATTAATATGTAAATACGCATCGAGTACATACCTGAACCAGCTCATTTAAAACTTGACACCCAACTAATTGATATAATTTATGTAAGGAAATGCCTCTGCCTCTACTGCCTCGTTGGTCTAGTGGTTAGCATATTCGACCACAGATCACGAGGTCCCGAGTTCGCTTCCCGGGTACGGCAAATAATTGTTAGGTATTGGGGTTTTCTGTCAAGAAATTCTCAGTGCCAGCCCGAAGTTGGAAGTTGGTGGTGTTTCACCCCCGTGCCTCGGAGAGCACGTTAAGCAGTCGGTCTTGTTATTTATTATCACTAGATATCATGTGACAATAGTCGTTAAAGCCCACCAACCCGCATTGGAGCAGCGTGGCGGGTCTAAGCTCTAAATCCCTCTCTCCTTTGAGAGCGGAGGCCTGTACCCAGCAGTGGGACGTTAAAAGGTTCTAATGGTGGATGTTTGGACAACAAATAATCTATACTTACATAATAATAAAATCGTAGACTTGCCGTGTTTGTATATTAAAGATTTTTGCAAAAAAATAACTGGCAGATGTTAGAGATAAGTAATAAAACGTAAAAATGCAATATTTGAAATTTATGTCTGTTTGTCTGTATGTTTGTACGCGCATCACGCAAAAACGACTAAATGGATTGAAATGAAACTCGGTATGATTCAAGTTCATATTACGGAGTAACATATAGAATACTTTTTATCCCGCACTTTAGCACGGTTCCCTTGGGAGAGGGGATGAAAGTCAAAATGTGTATGCCAAAGCTGTAATTCATTAACGCGTAAGTAGTCCGATTTCATTAATTCTTTTTTTTTTGTTAGGTAGATTATACTTTAAACAATATCCCGTAAATATTTCAAGGTCATCGGTTTTGTAGTTCAGAAATTACAGCCATCTCAACCCTCAGTATTCCATATAACTTGGAACCCGGATTGGACAGGAACCTTTAAACGTATGGATATCTTAAGGTGGTACGTTTTCCATACTAATTTATTATTACCATTTAAGAACGAATGGATTATACTTATATTTACACTGAAATTACATCGCACAGCCTTAATTAATTGTTTAATTTGCGGAAAATTTTATTTACATAAAGAAAACATTACATAAACAGCTAAAGGTGAAGTAAAGCCATCTCGGCCAGCTAGGCAAAACAGCGTTTAATAGATGGCTATTATAATAATTAAGCTGTCTATGTAATGTTTTCTATATGTAAATATAATCCAAACAAAAACATTTCATGTGAATAATAAGGCCAACTTCCTGTCAAAAAGTTTCGGCCATTAAAAGTACTGATATCAAAAATTATGACCAAGTCCTTTGCTAGGCTCGATAAATGAAACCATACAGTTTTAGAAGGTATATCTTCTTCGATCACCCTCAAGCTGTCATACCATTCCTAATGATCCTGTTAAAATATTTTTAAACTAGCTGACTCCCGCGACTTCGTCTGCGTTGATTTAGGTTTTTATATAGCATCGGATTGGATCCCATAATCCTTCTTTGTACCTAAACTAAATGTAGCCTAAGTTACTCCTTATAACATCACCTATCTGCCATTGAAAGTTCCATCAAAATCGATTCAGTCGTTTCGGAGATTAGCTGGAGCAAATAGACAGGTTTACAAACATAAATTTAAACGCACGCCAGTTTAAAATAAGCCGTACGTACAAAGATCCGGGTCCCATGTTATTTGAACCCAATAAATGTCTGTCATTTCTGAACTAACAAACCTATGACCTTGAAATATTTACGGGACAATATATAAAGTACTACCTTTCTAACAAAAGAAGAATGAGTGAAATCGGACAACGCGTTAATGAATTACAGCTAAGTACACGTTTTAACTTTCATCCCCTCTCCCTAGGGAACCGTGGTGAATTTCGGGATAAAAAGTATCTTATGTCCTACCTCGGAGTATAAACTCAAATCGTACCAAGTTTCATTTGAATCCATTCAGTAGTTTCGGCGTGATGCGCGGCCAAGATACAGACAGACAGACAGACAGACAGACAGACAGACAGACAGACAGACAGACAAAAATGAAACAAATTGCAGTTTTGGCTTCAGTATCGATTATAGAGTGCCCTCCAATAAAAATTTTCAAAATATCTTCAATGTACAGAATTGGATCTGTTACAGTTTTATTATTATATATATATATATATATATATTATTAATATATATATAGCTGTTCGTTCTGATTCACTGACTCATTCATCGCCCCTCCTGTAAAATTTTGTATGAAAATTTTTTTTTTCACTAATGGTTTCGTATAGAGGACAAAAATTGAAGTAGAACAAAAATATGGAGAGAGCTGATGATTGAGGATTTCGGAGACTGGTGAAGAGCACGCTTAAGGTATTGAAGATAGGTGGGGGGTGCTCGAGCAAATGTCACTCGAAACGTCATCCAATTGGCAGTGAGCTGAAAAAAAATTCAAAATGGCGAAAAAAAGATGGCCGCCATACAAATTTCGTCGGTCTCCATCTCGGAGGGTATAAAAGATGGAAGAGTGGTTTCTTCGCAAAAGATAATGAGAATCCAAAGGTCTACTTGATGAATTGAAAAAAAATTCAAAATGGCGAAATTTATTTTTCCATAGAAAATGTATGGCGAATGTTGAAGAGACTACAAGCTGTGAACTATGCAAGGCTTCAATGCGGTTTTCTGGAGAACTCTCAAAGAAAAATATGGGAAGACATGATGATTGAGGGTTTGGAAGTTGGTTGAGGAGCCCGGGCAGGGTATTGAAGATACGAGGGAGGTGCTCAAACAAAAATTACTCGAAACATCATCCAATTGGCAGTGAGCTGAAAAAAAGTCCAAAATGGCGGATTCAAGATGGCGGCCATACAAACATCGGTGTCTATCTCACCAAGTATAAAAGATGGAAGAGTGGTTTCTTAGCAAAAGATTATCAAGACCTGAAGGTCTACTTGATGAGCAGAATGATTCGAAGAAAAAATATGGAGAGTGATAATGATCGAGGATTAGGAATATGGGAGAGATAAGTGGAGGCTGCTCAAACCAAAATACCCGAAAGCGAAACCTCGCGGTCCGCTTGCGGGCCGCGCACCCACGCGCCCTACTAGTTAATATATATATAGCTGCTCGTGCTGATTCATTGACTGACTCACTGATTGATCACCCCTCCTGTAAAATTTTGTATGAAAATTTTTTTTTTCACTAATGGTTTCGTATAGAGGACAAAAATTCATTCGGAACAAAAATATGGAGAGAGCTGATGATTGAGGATTTCGGAGACAGGTGAGCAGCACGCTTAAGGTATTGAAGATAGGTGGGGGGTGCTCGAACAAATATCACTCGAAACGTCATCCAATTGGCAGTTAGCTGAAAAAAAATTCAAAATGGCGAAAAAAAGATGGCCGCCATACAAATTTCATCGGTCTCCATCTCGGAGGGTATAAAAGATGGAAGAGTGGTTTCTTCGCAAAAGATGATGAGGATCCAAAGGTCTACTTGATGAATTGAAAAAAAAAAACAAAATGGCGGAATTTATTTTTCCATAGAAAATGTATGGCGAATATTGAAGAGACTACAAGTTGTGAACTATGCAAGGCTTTAATGCGGTTTTTTGGAGAACTCTCAAAGAAAAATATGGGAAGACATGATGATTGAGGGTTTGGAAGTTGGTTGAGGAGCCCGGGCAGGGTATTGAAGATAGGAGGTGCTCAAACAAAAATTACTCGAAACATCATCCAATTGGCAGTGAGCTGAAAAAGAAACAAAATGGTGGATTCAAGATGGCGGCTATACAAATTTCGTCGGTGTCTATCTCACCAAGTATAAAAGATGGAAGAGTGGTTTCTTGGCAAAAGATGATCAAGAACTGAAGATCTACAATTTGATGAACAGAAAAAAATCAAGATGGCAAAATTTATTTTTTTCACACAAAATATATGGCGAATATTGAAGAGACTATAAGTTGGGAAACTATACAAGACTTTGATACGGTTCCTTTTCAAAATTTGTTTTTATGGAAGAACTCTCCTTCTGGCAAATGATTCGGAGAAAAAAAATTGGAGAGTGATGATGATCGAGGGTTTGGAAGATGGATGAGGAGCACGGCCAGGGTTAAAGATGCTGAAAATGATAGAAGAAGGTGGAGGCTGCTAAAACAAAAATAATACTGAAATCCCCGCGGTCCGCTTTAGCGGGCCGCGCAGCCAAGCGCCCTACTAGTTATATATATAAAGCTACTTGAAGTCAGGTACTGATCACCTCTCCTGAACAATTTTGTATGGGACTTTTTCACCATAATTTTCATGTATGTAAAATTCAAAAATATAAGGTCTACAAAATTATAGAGAGAGCTGAACGTGGAAAACTGACTAGGGTGCCCTAAGGGATCTCGAAAACTATCAGTCGGAAAGGTACCGTCCCGAAACAAAAAATGTTCAAAACCTTGGGCCATTGGGTGAACCGGTGAAAAAAATATGGCCACCAAACAAAAAAAAATTTCGTCTCCATACAAAAATTTTGGAAATTTTCAAGAGGCTCTCCAGAACAATTTTGTATGGAACTTTTTTCGCCTCACTATTTATATGCGTAGAACTTATGGGTCTTCCTTCAGGAAAAATATGAAACGTCATGAATGTGGAAAATTTACCAGAGTACCTCATGGGTCCTCCAAAACTACCAGTCATACAGACATGGTCCCAAACAAATGTTATTAAAGACCTTGGGCCATTAGGTGAACCGGTAAAAAAAAGATGGCCGCCGAACAAAAGAAAATTTTCTCCATATAAATTTTTTGGGTAATTTTCAAGAGGCTCTCCAGAACAATTTTGTATGGAACTTTTTTCCCTTCACTATTTATGTGCGTAGCACTTATAGGTCTTCCTTCAGAAAATTATGAAACGACATGAATGTGGAAAATTTACCAGAGTACCTCATGGGTCCTCCAAAACTACCAGTCATACAGACATGGTCCCAAACAAATGTTATTAAAGACCTTGGGCCATTAGGTGAACCGGTGAAAAAAAGATGACCACCGAACAAAAAAAAATTCTCTCCATACAAATTTAGTGAGTTCTTTTCAAGAGGCTCTCCAGAACAATTTTGTATGGAACCTTTTCCCTTCACTATTTATATACGTCGAACTTATGGGTCTTCCTTCAGAAAAATTCTGAAACGTCATGATTGTGGAAAATTTACCAGAGTACCCCATGGGTCCTCCAAAACTACCAATCATACAGACATGGTCCCAAACAAATGTTATTAAAGATCTTGGGCCATTGGGTGAACCGGTAAAAAAAAGATGGCCGCCGAACAAAAAAAATTTTCTCCATACAAATTTTTTGGGTTCTTTTCAAGAGGCTCTCCAGAACAATTTTGTATGGAACTTTTTCCCTTCACTATTTATGTGCGTAGAAATTATGGGTCTTCCTTCAGGAAAATTATGAAACGTCATGAATGTGGAAATTTTACCAGAGTAGCTCATGGGTCCTCCAAAACTACCAGTCATACAGACATGGTCCCAAACAAATGTTATTAAAACCTTGGGCCATTGGGTGAACCGGTAAAAAAAACATGGCCGCCGAACAAAAAAATTCTCTGCATACAAATTTTTTGGGTTCTTTTCAAGAGGCTCTCTTAGACATTTTTGTATGAAAAATTTTCCCCCTACTACACTTATAAATAGAACTTAAAGATTTTTTTTCACAAAAATCACAAAACGTAGTGAATGCGGAAAAATTACCAGAGAACCCTAACGGCCCTCAAAAACTATCAATCATAGAGGCATGGTCCTGAAACTAAAAATGTTCAAGACCTTAGGCCCTTTGGTGAGCCAGTAAAAAAAAGATAGCTACAGAACAAAAAAATTCGTGTCCATACAAAATTTATTTTTAATTTTCAAGTGGATCTCCAGAACATTTTTGTATAGATCCTTTTTTTCCACTAAACGCATGCATAGAACTGATTAGTGTCCTTTCAGAAAAGATACGAAACGTGATACCAATATTTCTTTCTATCTTTCAAGAGACTCTCCAGTATATTCTCGTATTTGGTATGGCCTCCCATTTCTTTATTTTACGAATATTGAAAAGACTACAAGGCACGCGAGCTGCTTGCAGCTCGCGCACCGAGCGCAACACTAGTACATATATAAAGCTACTTGAAGTTACGTACTGATCACCTCTCCTGAACAATTTTGTATGGGACTTTTTCACCATATTTTCCGTGTGTGTAAAATTCAAAAATTTAAGGTCTACAAAATTATAGAGAGAGCTGGACGTGGAAAACTGACTAGGGTGCCCTAAGGGATCTCGAAAACTATCAGTCGGAAAGGTACCGTCCCGAAACAAAAAATGTTCAAAACCTTGGGCAATTGGGTGAACCGGTGAAAAAAATATGACCACCATACAAAAAAAATTTCGTCTCCATACAAAAAATTTCCTAATTTTCAAGAGGCTCTCCAGAACAATTTTGTATGGAACTTTTTTCCCTTCACTACTTATGTGCGTAGAACTTATGGGTCTTCCTTCAGAAAATTATGAAACGTCATGAATGTGGAAAATTTACCAGAGTACCTCATGGGTCCTCCAAAACTACCAGTCATACAGACATGGTCCCAAACAAATGTTATTAAAGACCTTGGGCCATTAGGTGAACCGGTGAAAAAAAGATGGCCGCCGAACAAAAAAAAATTTTCTGCATACAAATTTTTTGGGTAATTTTCAAGAGGCTCTCCAGAACAATTTTGTATGGAACTTTTTTCCCTTCACTATTTATGTGCGTAGAACTTATAGGTTTTCCTTCAGAAAATTATGAAACGTCATGAATGTGGAAAATTTACCAGAGTACCTCATGGGTCCTCCAAAACTACCAGTCATACAGACATGGTCCCAAACAAATGTTATTAAAGACCTTGGGCCATTAGGTGAACCGGTCAAAAAAAGATGGCTGCCGAACAAAAAAAAATTCTCTCCATACAAATTTTTTGGGTTCTTTTCAAGAGGCTTCTCAGAACAATTTTGTATGGAACCTTTTCCCTTAACTATTTATATATATCGTACTTATGGGTCTTCCTTCAGGAAAATTCTGAAACGTCATGATTGTGGAAAATTTACCAGAGTACCTCATGGGTCCTCGAAAACTACCAGTCATACAGGCATGGTCCCAAACAAATGTTGTTTAAGACCTTAGGCCATTGGGTGAACGGGTAAAAAAAAGATGGCCGCCGAACAAAAAAAAATTCTCTCCATACAAATTTTTGGGTTCTTTTTTAAGAGGCTCTCTTAGACATTTTTGTATAAAACTTTTTCCCCCCAATACACGTAAGTATAAGTAAATAGAACTTAAAGATTTTTTTTTCACAAAAAATACAAAACGTAGTGAATGAGGAAAAATTACCAGAGTACCCTAACGGCCCTCAAAAACTATCAGTCATAGAGACATGGTCCTGAAACTAAAAATGTTCAAGACCTTAGGCCCTTTAGTGAGCCAGTAAAAAAAGATAGTCCATACAAAATTTCTTTTTAATTTTCAAGTGGCTCTCCAGAACATTTTCGTATAGATCTTTTTTTTCCCACTAAACGCATGCATAGAACTCATTAGTGTCCTTTCAGAAAAGATACAAAGCGTGATACCAATATTTCTTTCTATCTTTCAAGAGACTCTCCATAATATTCTGGTATTTGGTATGGCGTCCCATTTCTTTATTTTACGAATATTGAAGAGACCACAAGGCCCGCGAGCTGCTTGCAGCTCGCGCACCGAGCGCAACACTAGTATTATAGATAGATAATTTATGTCTTACTAATAACACTATAATATGAAGCTCATTTGGGACTGAGAATAGTTTTATTGTTTTCAACTTGACAACATTTTTGTACTCCTTTGAATTTGTTTAATTTAAAAAATGTTGCCAAGTTGAAAACAATAAAACTATTCTCAGTCCCAAATGAGCTTCATATTATAGTGTTATTAGTAAGACATAAATTATTTAAAAATATTTTAACAGGATCATTAGGAATGGTATGACAGCTTGAGGGTGATCGAAGAAGATATACCTTCTAAAACTGTATGGTTTCATTTATCGAGCCTAGCAAAGGACTTGGTCATAATTTTTGATATCAGTACTTTTAATGGCCGAAACTTTTTGATAGGAAGTTGGCCTTATTATTCACATGAAATGTTTTTGTTTGGATCTCACTCCTTTTTTCTAAGTATTTCAAAGTTAATGCAATAAGTATAATGAAGTTGTGATGGCTTATAATCGAGCCTTTTTTCTCTCTTACGCTTCAGTATAATTAGGAATAGAACCCTATCACATTTTACGGTCTGATTAGATGTGGTTTAATCTTCAATACATACCTAGTATAAAACAAAGTCGCTTTCTCTGTTCTAATTGGGTGAATTTTTATTTTGTTCGTCTGTCTGTCAAAATCACAGATAACAGAAACTCCACTCCAGAGTATTTCCACTCAGTGGTCAGTTTCAGAACTTAGAACCATACGGCTTAACTAAGAGAAGATTTTGAGTATTTGACTCTCATTAAGTTTAATGAATAGTAGTAGATATTAGTGATACCTAGTAGCCGGAATCAACAGGACACCAAAGTCTCCTCCAAACCTCCAAAGTCGGCCACCCATCCATTTCCTGACTTGGGTCAAGGTTGCTTATCAAAATTATTAAGAAAATCGCGCTTCTGGTTTTATTGGCAAAGACGAATCTCAAACTACTGGAAGGAACGGGCTTAGGCACACAGATAGCTATTAATGTGGCCTACGACATCCGCAAAGAAAGGATTTTTGAAAATTCAACCCCTTAGGGGGTAATATAGGGGTTTGAAATTTGTGTAGTCCACGCCGACGAAGTCGCGCCCGCGACTTCGATAAAAAAATATACCTCTTGGCGTTTTATTATTTACCTACACTTTACTTTTTATTAGAACTCAAGACCAGTAAGATTGACCCCTTGCTAGAAAACTTAAAAAGTCACATCTCCCTAAATAGTGCACCGATTTCGATGAAACAAGAACCATATATAGCTTCGAATAAAGTAAAATACATTTATTAAAACAAAATGAAAATTTGTTCAGTATTTTTTGTGTGATGTGGGAACAGACAGATTTTTATATATCTTTGAATTGGTCAGTGTCTGATGCAACTTTTGGACATTTTTCGATTTTTTCCTTCATATACACACTAAGACTCATCTTTTTACCAAATTTCAACATTCCACATACACGGGAAGTGCGTCATAATTTTGATCAGTCAGTGAGTAGGTCTTGTTTTATGTGATTTTTAAACCTCTGTATCTCAGAAACGGTTCAACTTGAAAATTTGAAACTTTCAATTTATCATCACATCCACGAGTTTAACTTATATTTCAAATTTCGTAGGATTACTACCCCGCGAACCAGAGTTATGAGGGGGGGTCAAAACAGCTCGAAATGGATCGTGTAAATAACACACTCATGCGACAAGGCCGGAGGAACTTGGCCTGGCGCACTTCGTGCGCCTAGATATAAAAATAAGTCGGGTTTTCCTTCCTGACGCTATAACTCCAGAACGCACGAGCCGATTTCCACGGTTTTGCATTCGTTGGAAAGGTCTTGGGCTCCGTGAGGTTTATAGCAAAGAAAAACACGCGAACGAAGTCGCGGGGGTCAGCTAGTAATTAATAAATTGTTGATAACAATTTAGCAGTTAAATTAGATATAGGTATGTTGAAATGCTAAGATTTTGAAATTAATTTAAATGGGGTCCTATAATTTTTATTGCGCAAAATAAAACATTTTACAAAATAATATTAGATACGTTATGAACGCTTATGCCTGTGGTTTAGAAGCATGTTCATCATCATCATTATCATCCCATTACCGGCCCACTACATCTCCTCCTCCTCTCAGAGTGAGTAGGGCTTATAGGCCGTAGTCCACCACGCTGGTGGCTGGCCAAGTGCTGATTGGTGGACTTCAAACGCCTTTGAGAACATTATGCCTATGGAGATCTCTCAGGCGTATAGATTTCCTCACGATGTTTTTTTTTACTTCACCGTTAAAACAAGTGATATTGATTGCTTAAAACGCACATAACTCCGTAAAGTTAGAGGTGCGTGCCGGGGATCGAACCTGGTCCCCTCGAAATGAAAACTGAAGTTTTAACCACTACACTATCACCGCTGATGCATGTTATAATGAATAATTGTGTAATGACATCAATACCAAGGAAAACTATTAAACCTAAAAAGAAAACCATAGAAAGAACAAAAATTAATTTTAATGCCATAATTGAGGAACTAAGTAAAATTAATTGGTCGGAAACATTTCATAATGCTGATGCTAATAAGATGACGAATATGTTCCTAGAAATTATCAGTAATACAATGAAAAAATATACTACCACCTTTAAATTGTCCAGACGTAAAGCTAATATTAAACCTTGGATAACCCCAGGATTATGCCGTTGTATGAGAAACTGTGATAATTTACATAAAAAGCTCCGTAAAAATCCTGACAATGAAATATTAGCTATAACTTACAAACGTTATCGTAATACTTGTAATAAACTATTAAAGACAGTTAAAAATAACTACTATAGAGATGAAATAAATAATAAAAAGAAAAATCTGAAAGATAAATGGGAAGTAATAAAGCAATTGTGTAATCTGAACAAAAAAGAAAACTCATCTATGGAGCTATTACAAATTAAGTCTATGCCTAGTTCTTCGCTTAATCACGTAAATGATTACTTTATCAAAATTGGCAATGACTTATATGGCACACAGTACGTGACCATAAAAGATACATTTTTGTTATTCCATTTTTAATGTCAAATCAAATGTTTTATAATTGTCACCTTGTTGAGGTAGCAATTACGTGATTAATTTATGTTACGACGCTCTACTGTTAAATAACTTCCTTGTAAATTTTAGTATATAAGATGTAAATAATTCTGTAAATACATGCTATTACAACACGGGTCTGGTGTACATCATTTCATCTCTCCCTGCTCTTCAAGTTTGCGCCAGCAGCGCAACAACTTAGCTAATAATATCTTAACAAGATTACAGAGAGAGGAATGGGAACTAGCTCGACAGCTAAAGCCTCGACTAATAGGTGCACCACTAAATTCCTTGGTGATTATGCCAACTGATGAGACGGAAATTAAAAACATATTATTAAACTTAAAATCAACTGGATCTACTGGTCCTGATGGCATATCCACATCTCTGCTCAAAAAGGGAATAAACATTTTTACGTTACCCATATGTATTATTTGTAATCGCTGTATAGATGATGGTGTTTTTTCTGGAGCACTAAAAAAGTCCATTGTAGTTCCCATTTATAAATCTGAAGATAAAGATGTGGTTTCTGACTACAGACCCATTTCGCTTCTGTCCGTTCTTGCAAAAGTAATTGAAAGAGTAATTAACATCAGATTAAAACACTTCCTGGAGTCTAATAAACTACTGTCACCAAATTAATTTGGGTTCAGGCCAAACAAATCGACGGATGATGCCATACGGGAATTAATGTCTTACATAGTAGAGAACCTAGATGCAGGACAAAAAACTATTGGAGTATACTTGGATCTAGCTAAGGCTTTTGACACCGTGTCCATTCCAATTCTAATCAGGAAACTTGAGTACATTGGCGTACGTGGCCAGTCATTGCAATTATTAAGGGACTATCTCTCTAATAGACAACAGCAGGTAAGAATTGATCAGTATGTAAGTCAGGAAGAATGCATTAAAATTGGTGTGCCACAAGGAAGCGTTCTCGGCCTGACATTGTTCCTGGTTTACATAAATGACTTATGTAATATGAAATTAACGAATGGAAAGATAATCTCTTTTGCAGATGACACAGTATTGCTTTTTAGTGCTAAATCTTGGCAAGAAGCTAATAAATTGGCTAATCAAGGCCTTAGAATGGTTACCACTTGGCTGGATCATAATCTACTCACGCTAAATGTAGAAAAAACCAAGTTTATGACCTACAGTATTAAAAATAGAACACAACCCGAGCAGAATGCAATTTGCATTAAAGTCCATACATGTTCACAATTAACTAACTGTTCATGTTATAGTATTAAAAAGACAAACGTTATTAAATATCTCGGTGTATTAATTGATCAAAATCTCAATTGGAAACAGCACGTTCAAAAATTAAGCAGCACGATGAGAAAACTGATCTATATCTTTAAAATACTCAGGAATGTCTGCTCAGCTAAATTACTTCTAAGTACCTATTATGCTCTGTGTCAATCTATTATCATTTCTATAATATAATAAGACTGTAACAGATCCAATTCTGTACATTGAAGATATTTTGAAAATTTTTGTTGGAGGGCATTCTATAATCGATACTGAAGCCAAAACTGCAATTTGTTTCATTTTTGTCTGTCTGTCTGTCTGTCTGTCTGTCTGTCTGTCTGTCTGTCTGTCTGTATCTTGGCCGCGCATCACGCCGAAACTACTGAATGGATTCGAATAAAACTTGGTACGATTTGAGTTTATACTCCGAGGTAGGTTATAGGATACTTTTTATCCCGAAATTCAGCACGGTTCCCTAGGGAGAGGGGAAGAAAGTTAAAACATGTATTTAGCTGTAATTCATTAACGCGTAGTTCGATTTAACTCATTCTTTTTTTGTTAGAAAGGTAGTACTTTAAGTATTGTCCCGTAAATATTTCAAGGTCATAGGTTTATTAGTTCAGAAATGACAGACATTTATTGGGTTCAAATAACTTGGGACCCGGATCTTTGAACGTACGGCTTATTTTAAACTGGTGTGCGTTTAAATTTATGTTTGTCGATCTGTCTATTTGTTCCAGCTAATTACCGAAACGGCTGGATCAATTTTGATGGAACTTTCAATGGCAGATAGGTGATGTTATAAGGAGTAACTTAGGCTACATTTAGTTTAGGTTCAAAAAAGGATTATGGGATCCAATCCGATCCTATATAAAACCTATATCCAGGCGGACGAAGTCGCAGGGGTCGGCTAGTATGGAATAAGAGCATGGGGAGGCACATCTAAAACCACCTTATTAACTGTAGAAAGAGCGCAGCGCGCTGTACTTAAAGTAATGACTTTTAAGAAATACACTTATCCTACACATCTACTATATACTGAACTAGAGGTACTCACAGTAAGTAAATTATTTATAAAACATGCAATTGTTACACAACACAAAACTCAACCAGTTTCCACAACAAGGCGTAGAATAGATAAAGTATACGATATTCCTCAACAAAAAACGGTCTTTGCTCAAAAATTCATAAAATATCTCAGTCCTAAACTATATAACGCAATAAGCAGAAATATAACGTTAAAAGATTTTACATGCAATAAATTGAAAAAGCAATTAATAAAATATCTAAATGCTCTAAATTACAATGATACAGAGGATCTTCTGATCAAAATAATATGATAAAAACTAACCAGCAAACATGTAGAAATAAACTAGCAACACACACACACACATACACACACACACACACAAACAAAAACACAAACGCGTTCACCACACATACATACATACTCGCAAACATGAACACCTCAAAAATCACATTTAAGCGTACATAAACGATAACATTTTAATCTTCCTAATATGTATAATATAGTACTAACACATGCTACAAGAGATATAGGAAATACTCGTAGCAAATTAATACGTAATAACTATATCTAATAATAACTCGTAATAACTCGGTCTCTAAAAACTATCAACTCAATGCGCCTATAAAAAAGTGGCGGGTAGTTAGTCCAGTAACTTTAGGATTTGCTAGTATGGGGTACCTTGCGTTAAATCGGGTAGTTCTGATTTTTTGCAGACTTGTTTATGATGTTGGCCCAATGATTAATCCAAGTTTGTGACCTCGAGCGACGAACGCAACTTTGTCAAAAATCGAAAAAACCGCGAAAATTTGGGACTTTTTTCAGATTTTGGCGATTATAACCCAAAATGACTAGTTCATGACACTACCTTTTCAGGGCGTTTTTAAAGTAGAATAAAATTGCTACAATTTAAGATCAGAACCAGCTCTGTAGGTACATTACTTACTGAGATGCTCGCGACTTCACTTGCGTGAATTCTTAATCTCATACAAACTTCCATTTTAACCGAAAATCTAAATCCCAATTATCATAGATATAAGTTGATAAATGACGAAAACGTGACGGGGTCTCATTTAAACTTTCACCCCCTACTTAACCCACTTGCGGATAGAAATTTCAATAATCCTGAAATTCATATTTTTTATTTTTTATGTAAAGCCCAAATACCAATTTTCATGGATGTAACTTGAAAAATGACAGACTTTCATACAAACTTTCATCCCCTATTTGGGGCAATTTCAACAAAGCCGTTTTTTCTTGAATTTCGGTGGACTTTTTTATTATTAAGTTTTTTCAACTTTGAACTATGGTTTATTATTCTTCTTGTTATTGATTATGCTCTACTTGAATGCCATCAAAATATGTCTTATAAACTCGTGAGAATACGTGTTTAAAATTTTGATGCCACCGAAATGATAAAACTAGCCACCGAAATGATATAAGTAGCCACCGAAATGATAGAAGCTGTCCACCGAAATTAAAATTCACTGAAAATATATTAAATATACTACTGAGCAGCCTCAACCATACACTTTAACTAAATAGATGCACTCTTAGCAAGTTTGAAAGGTTGTATACTATCATGAGTGACAATTTGTTAACCTAGTTACGTATGTTCTACTTAATTTTAGATATTCCTCTGGATTTCACACAAAAAAATGCACCTACCTACAATAAAAGGAATAGAATAAAATTAAATGAAAAGACATATATTTTAATTAACGATTTTAATCTTAGCTTAGCAATAATCAGTCTTTTAATTTCTACTATTTTAATAATTTCGCACTTACTTAAATACAGTGTAAACTCTATATTGCGACACTTAAGGGGCTTCTAATGTTATATGGAGTTATTTAGATTTCAGAGTTGTCGTTAAATGAAGAGAAAAAAAAAATCAATATTATGATGCATACAGCGACTAATAAAGTATACAGTTTGAAAGTCTGTGACCAATCAAGAATATGATAACGTTCAATATTTTGTACATATGAATTATATGAACGTAGGTATAATATAATTACTAAAAACTCCCTGAAAGTATGTTAATTACGATAGCGAAAAAAATTATCAAAATCGGTTCATTAGTCTTTGAGATAATTGCGGCCATACATACATACATACATACATACGACCCATACATAAACTCTTTTTTTGAAGTGGTTTAGTTAAAAAATTACCTGCTCGCCTGAATTTTCATCGAAACAAATAATAATCTACCAAAATAATAAAACAATCCACCGAAATGAGACAATTAAACACCGAAATGATAAAGCAATCCACCGAAATGAGATAATTAAGATTAAAAAAAACCGAAATGAGAATTTCTATCATTTCGGTGAGTTTTTTGTCATTTCGGTTGACATTTTAGCCCACCGAATCCACCGAAATGATAACACCGAAATTAGAAATACGGACAAAAATTTGCATTACAAGAAGACTATTTATTATAAGATGATATGAATATTACACAAATAAACGTATTGCCATTACGCACTCTTGAATAGTATTTTATATGTATTAACTAATTGCAAGACAAGTTATACCTGTACACGGAAATGATAAGAAGTTTGTCACATGCCACCGAATTGAACTACTTACTTTTTTTGCGGGAACACGCAGGCAAGTGGCGCATTTCCTCCCACGATAAGCACATAGACCACACTGTTACGTACATTTTAAGCGCACGAGGGGGGATCTAGAGTGTTCCTATGCAAAACTACAATCGATTAAAAAAAAAACACCGAGATGAGAAGACTTTCTGGGACACAAGCATTTTTACTTACCAGTTATTAAACTAAGTAGATATTATCATAAAATTATTGTATAACTATACTGTCACTATTCACAATTTAAATAAAAGTAGCCATATACCAAAATAAGCAATACTTTTTGATTTATGAGGGAAATTACATTGAAAAAGGTTGTGAGGACAGCTACCGAAATGATAAATTCGGGGCTTTAAAAATTTTTTATTTCCTAAACTGCAGTCCTAATCAATAAATATTTATTGTCTCGCATAGGTATCTACCTATTCTACCTAGAAAAAAATATTAGATCTTTATACTAACGTTGGACAGTACCGATTTCACCCATGCCGTGCGAGTTTTGCTGTTGGGAAATCCACCCATTTAACCCTTTTAGTGGTGGAATTTCCAGTAATCCTGTCCTAGTGTACGCCTATATCATAAAAGGAAGCTACTGTGAAAATTTCAAGTTTCTAGCTTCAAGAAGCTTGTCCTGACTGACTGATCATCAACGCACAACCTAAACAACTGAAAGCTACGAACTTGAAATTTTCACAGTAGCTTCCTTTTATGATTTAAGCGCACATTAAGAAAGGATATTTGGAAATTCTACCCCTAAAGGGGTTAAATAGGGGACGAAAGTTTGTATGAAAGTCTGTCATTTATCAAGTTACATCCATGAAAATTGGTATTTGGGCTTTCCATAAAAAATAAAAAATATGAATTTCAGGATTATTGAAATTTCTATCCGCAAGTGGGTTAAGTAGGGGGTGAAAGTTTAAATGAGACCCCGTCACGTTTTCGTCATTTATCAACTTATATCTATGAAAATTGGGATTTAGATTTTCGGTTAAAAATTAAGAATTACGTGTTAAAGGAATTTTGGAAAAACTACCCCTAAGTTGGTACAATGGGAGATGGAAGTTTGTATGAGATTAAGAATTCACGCAAGTGAAGTCGCGAGCATCTCAGTAAGTAATGTACCTACAGAGCTGGTTCTGGTCTTAAATTGTAGCGATTTTATTCTACTTTAAAAACGCCCTGAAAAGGTAGTGTCAAAAACTAGTCCTTTTGGGTTATAATCGCCAAAATCTGAAAAACATCCCAAATTTTCGCGGTTTTTTCAATTTTTGACAAAGTTGCGTTCGTCGCTCGAGGTCACAAACTTGGATTAATCATTGGGCCAACATCATAAACAGGTCTGCAAAAAATCAGAACTACCCGATTTAACGCAAGGTCAGATTACTAAAGTTACTGGACTAAGTTGGATAATGTAAGATCTCACAACAACACAATGTGTG
Organism: Melanargia galathea; assembly: GCA_920104075.1. NCBI lineage: Eukaryota > Metazoa > Arthropoda > Insecta > Lepidoptera > Nymphalidae > Melanargia > Melanargia galathea. Next base: position 24,643,937 of record OV049857.1, read on the forward strand.
CGTAACTCACTACCTACCTCTATTCAAATAATAGTATGTTTAGACTTTAGACTGGTTTAATGGTTTAATGACATTTGGATATTAATATACTGTATACTAGATGATGCCCACGGCTTCGCCCGTGTGGATTTAGGTTTTTAAAAATCCCGTGGGAACTTTTGATTTTCCAGAACAAAAAGTAGCCTATCTGTAGTAACCCGTCACCAAAACGGAAAAATTCCGTGGGATCCCCACGATTTCGGAATGCAATTCCTTACAGCATCAGGGTTGAGGAGTTGGATATGTACCTACTCGAGTTCATTCAACGATAAAGTCTTTAATTGGTACCCCCCAATATCAATTTAAATAACCAAAAGTTTCTAAAACCAATTAGTTTTGGGGATTAGGTCCCCTGTAGCATCAGGATTGAGGAGTTGGAATCCAAATTTTTTATAGAACAGGGTCGCAATGTTTCTCTATTGATTAAAAAAAAATTACGCAAATCGGTTCAGAAATCTCGGAGATATCGGTGTACATAGGTAGAAAAACACAACTCCTCCTTTTTTGAAAGTCGGTTAAAAAAGTAGCCTATGTTACTCCCTGGTTGATTCTCTACTTGTATGTGAAGGTCCCGTCAAAATCGGTTCAGCCGTTCCGAAGATTAGCCCGTTCAAACAGACAGACAGACAGACAGACAGACAAAAATTTTAAAAACGTGTGATTCGGTTATGGTAGCGTTCAAATAACCATATGAGCTTAATATGAGGTAGTTATTTCGATATTACAGACAGACACTTCAATTTTATTTATTACTAGATGATGCCCACGGCTTCGCCCGTGTGGATTCAGATTTTTAAAAATCCCTTGGGAACTTTTGATTTTCCAGAACAAAAAGTAGCTTATCTGTAGAAACCCGTCCCCAAAACGGAAAAATCCCGTGGGATCCCCACGATTTCAGAATACAATTCCTTACAGCATCAGGGTTGAGGAGTTGGATATGTACCTACTCGAGTTCATTCAACGATAAAGTCTTTAATTGGTACCCCCAATATCAATTTAAATAACCGAAAGTTTCTAAAACCCATTAGTTTTGGGGATTAGGTCCCCTACAGCATCAGGATTGAGGAGTTGGAATCCAAATTTTTTATAGAACAGGGTCGCAATGTTTCTCTATCGATAAAAAAAAATTACGCAAATCGGTTCAGAAATCTCGGAGATATCGGTGTACATAGGTAGAAAAACACAACTCCTCCTATTTTGAAAGTTGGTTAAAAAAGTAGCCTATGTTACTCCCTGGTTAATTCTCTACTTGTATGTGAAGGTCCCGTCAAAATCGGTTCAGCCGTTCCGAAGATTAGCCCGTTCAAACAGACAGACAGACAGACAGACAGACAGACAGACAAAAATTTTAAAAACGTGTGATTCGGTTGTGGTAGCGTTCAAATAACCATATGAGCTTAATATGAGGTAGTTATTTCGATATTACAGACAGACACTTCAATTTTATTTATTAGTATAGATATAGATTGTCAGACCATCGCGCACCTTATTCATATTATATTCAATTAAGTCCATAGGAATGGGGAAGTCAGCCCACTGTAACACAGTTTTCACTAGTACAGGGGTTGTCATGCCTATGCCTATAAGCACTATTATAATTATTATGACCTAGACACATGACCTAGACACCTAACCTACCTTACTATTTAAGTGATCTTTTTGTTTATAATACTCAGCTATTAAACCATTAAGTTGTTAAGTTGTAAGAATATGAACTATGTAAGTATATTGTAAATGTATAGGTATAATAATAAATAAAAAAATATAATAATAAATAAATAAATAAAACTTTATTTTTATTCCTTACATCTCTACTTATCTATTTGCTAAATTATTAGTAACTTAAACTTAATTATTCTGATCCTAACCTAATTTTCAATCTAAAATTACTATAAAATCGTAATTACATAATCATAAGTAATTAGTGTAGTATTATTAATAAGCAATTATGTAAATTGATTTATGTGCAAGGCCTGCCTGTGGCGCTAAAAGCCTCCTCCAATGATCTCCAGAGGCACCTGTCTCTTGCTAGAGTGCTCCTTATTTTGCCTGCACCTTCAGCGATATCATCATTCCACCTTTTTAATAGCCGTCCGGGTCTTCGTTTTCAATCTAAAGGATACTAAGTAGTTTGTGACTCTTCCTATCCCCTTTCCATCACGGCGCGTTTTGATGTGATCCGCCCTTTTCTATTTGAGTTTCAGGATTTGCTATATGGCATCCCTTGCTCGGTCTCTCGTCTTATGTCAGACCACATATCTGAGTTTTATTCCTACCATGCTTCATGTTGACTTGTCATGATGCATGTTAATAATTGTATTTAATTTTTTATTAGCAAAAAAAAAGAAAATGTAACGAACATAATATGCACTTTAGCATTTAGTAAAGAGCAGATGTGTTGCATACTTTGAGGCTCAGGCACAGGTATAACATCAACACTAAATCTATATATATTTTAAAAAATTAGATATATTATGTTAGTTCACTATGCTTAATGGGGAATAAATTTTAGGCTAACTCCACCCATCGCTTGACTGACGAAGGCTCTCGGTTCCATTTTAATATTTCTAGGCATGTCATCAGCAAGTTCTACTCTGTACTTTTTGAGCACTGTTAGCAGTCCTGCCACTATTGGCATCCTTGCAAAACGAAGACCTGAAAAAATAACAAAAGAAAATGATAAGCTTGCGTGTAAAATCTAAAATCCCAGAATTTTAGTTCCGAATTCTGATTGATTGATTGTAACGTAAGCGTAAGAAAAAACCAGCGCCATGGAATAAACATTTAACTACAGGCAGTTCAAAAACTTACCAATGCAAATCCTGGGACCTTCACCAAAGGGCATGTAGGTAAATTGTTTGATATTTTTCTTTTCCTCGCCATAAAATCTTTCAGGACGAAATTCATCTGGCTGCGGAAAGTACCGAGGATCGTGATGGATATGATATATTGGTATGTGTACACGGTCGCCTTTTTCCAAGCGTAGGCCCGTTGGTAGAGTGTATGTATCTGTGACTTCTCGTGTTACAATTCCCAAAACTGGATAGAGACGAAGAGTTTCGTCGATACAAGCTTGAAGGTACGGCATTTCATTTATGCATTCGTATTCAATCTTGCCATTATGACGATGAAAGTAGTCTTTAACCTCTTCAATGCACCGGGCTTGAGCACTTTGATCTTTCGCCAGTTCGTAAAATACGTAGCCGGTTGTCGTAGATGTTGTTTCGTAGCCAGCAGCAAAGAATAAAATGCACTGCGCTACAAGCAAATCATCATTTACTTCAAGTTTAGTGATAGCCTTTTCACCAGTTTTAAAATTAGTAACGCTATCACCGATTAAGTAGTCGTTTTGTTTCCAGCCTAGGACATGATCAACAAAATCGTTTCTCGACGTTTGCTTATACGATCGATCCGCAAACACATTTCTTAACAGTTTGTTAAAAAAATTAACTATATCGTTGCCGAACCATTGAAGCCCTACTCCGTAAAATGCAGCCGGCCACATCGCTCGACCAATCATCTTCAGAGCGCCGAAGTTTGAAGTGTCAAATATTTTCTGCCCCATAATCGTAAACGGGTTTTTGGATCCATCTTTCCCGGACAGAGTGCCTGTATTCACTCCAAATGCGCAAGATCCTATACAATCCATGGTGTATCTCGCTAGAAGAGACTTCATCTCTATTACATTTGTTTTACTAGATTTTAAATCCTCATCGATAACTCTTTCCAACATAGTGGCACAGTTTTCTATTAAATAAAACATATTTTTCAATTTTGCTGACGTAAACAAGGCGGTAAAATTTTGCCGTAGCACTTTCCACCTGTCGCCCCCAGTGAAGAACATGTTCTGAGTCATTAATTCCTTGTGCGTGTGGTCTGCGACCTCCCTGTGGCTGAAGTAGTAGAAGTCCTTCACCAGGACCAGTTTCATAATGTCAAGGTCCTGGATGACGAGAGCAGGTTCTGTTCCATAGTACACCCCGACATAGGGAGAGTCGGGAAATTTTTGGCAGATTTCTTGCGTAACCTTCGGCAAACATTTTCTTAACATAATATATTCCCCATAGTTGCCAAAAAATATTGACGGTTTCACGTGGGGCACGTTTCTCTTTTTCCAATAATCATATTTTCTTGTAATAAAATAATAAAGGACATATACGAGAACGATCCCAACGGCCGAAATCAGATAAGACGCGTTCATGTTTCTCAGCTTACGAGTTTAAGCGCAAAACTGGCTAACACTGTGAATAAGTAAGTATTTATAGTGTCACTTTCGGTGTGAATCGTTGTAGGATGACCAAACGATTTTGCAATATTGCAGGAATATATTTTAAGTCGTCGCGGAAAATCAACTGTATGCCTATGAATGCTCGTCGGATAATTTCTCGTTAGAGATTTCTTCCAAAATTCAAGTGACTTATTATTATTGTGACGTGTAAGAAACGCATTGCACTGCAAGGGCCGCGGTTGCGACGCATTCTATCTGCAGCTCATTCAAGGCCTGCAGTCGTCACCGTCGTCGGTATCGTCCACAGATATATTTATAGAGTAGCTGATCGGTGATCACCACTACGAATTTGCCATGATATGACATTTTGACATGATAAACGCATGCCAAAATAAACACTTAGGTGTAATGGGAAATACCTCCTTTTGCGATCTATTTCTTTATATTGTTTTATTTATGTTTATTTATCGAAATAGCGCAAAATGGCACTTTCACGGTTATTTTTCTGCACTAAAACAAATCTATGACGTCGAATTCTCGGTACTAATTGAGTTTGATTTTGAAAACTTGTGTGCAAGTGTACACAAGTTTGGCACGCGTTTTCCTCTCAAAAAGCCGGTCTATCCTTGTTCTATGGTGTCGTCATTATCGTTGTGGACGCGTGCCTCCCATGTCCGCATTCGCGACGATGTGTGCGCACCTCATACCTGAATATAGGAGACAAAGTCCAAGAAAATAATTATGATTATCGGTGCATTGGTAAATATAGCATTCACTTAGTAGGTAAATAGAATCAATATGACATCCTTACTTTAATATTAGAAAGGATATTAATATTATAAATGCGAAAGTAACTCTGTCTGTCTGTCTGTCTGTTACGCTTTCACGCTAAAACTACTAAACCGATTTAAATGAAATTTGGTGCGCAGATACTCTAGAGCCTGAGAAAGGACATACGCTACCTTTTAATGCGAAAAAAGGGTTGTAAGGGGTTAAAAAAGGGCTTAAATGTTGTATGGAAGTATCGTTATTTTTAAAGCTAAAAGCTTGGAATTTATTTTTTAGACTGTTGATTAGATATAAATAAAAATGTCATTTAAAGTTTGTACAAATTTGACCCTCAAGGGGGGTAAAATAACAAAGGGAATAGGGGATGAAAGTTTGTAAGGAAATATTTAAGATTTAAGTACGTAAATCTATCATCTGTATACATAAAATTCAAAGTCCTGACTGATTGACTAAGATATCAACTAAAGTTCTACCCCTAAAGGGGTTAAATAGGGGATGAAAGCTAATAATATTATGAAAGTCCGTTATTTTTCAAGTTATATCCATGAAAATTGGTACTTGGACTTTACGTTAAAAATAAAGAATTATGTCTTTCTGGATTTCTGTAAATTATACCCCAAGTTGGTTAAATAGGGGATGGAGGTTTGTATGAAAGTGAGTTATTTTTCAAGTTATATCCATGAAAATCAGTATTAAGAATTTTGGTTAGAAAAAAGAGCAATCCATCCATCATTTCGGGAATTCCATTCCCAAGGGAGTAAGATAGAGGATAGAGGATAAAAGTTTGTTTGAGATTTGTATGAATTCACACGGACGAAATCACGGGCAACTGCTAGTTATATATAAAAATAAGAGGAAGTTCTACTAGGTTCTACTTCTACTACTACTAGTTCTACTAGGTTCTATCAGAAAAAACTGAACGAAGACCACTACAAACAGTCGTCGTCGTCTCTCAACCGATAAACGTCCACTGCTGGACAACGGAGCACGATCCTGTGCCGCTTGTATCCAGCCGCTGCCAGCGACTCGCTTGAGATGGTTCAATATTTTTAACCGACTTCAAAAAAAGGAGGTTCTGTATTCGACCCGTATGTATGTATGTAAGTATGTATGTATGTAAGTATGTTCGCGATTATCTCCGCAACTAATGAACCGATTTTGATGATTGTTTCACTATCGTTATCTACATAATTTCAAGAAGGTTTTAGTGTATAACACATCGAGTTATCATTCTTACGTACGAAGTTATAAGCATAAATGTACACATATGTCACTAATATGTTCTCTGAGATTGCCAGACCTATTGCTGAAGTCTGATATAGCTATTCTGTCCAAAGACTTCACTCTGCTACGCCTACGTAACATTGACCTTTTGCAAAACGTTTTGGGCTGAAGTCAGTACAGTTGCATTTAGAGTGATTCCTTGGAGTTTGTGCATGGTTACGTGTATTTCCATTATATACAAAGCCAAACCGCAAGGGAGTGAAACTAGTCGCGTATAGATTGTAAATTACGGTCTATACAAGAGTTGTACGCATACAAACTAATCTTTTATAGATCAGAAGTTAGGTTAGGTTGGGTTAGAACATAATAAAACCACTCACCTATAGTATGACACATAAAATGTATATGTCACAGGATATTCAATAATAATTAATAATATATAGGTCATAATCTATTTTATATAGTTTTCGTTTATATTATTATTATTATTACCTAATATAAAAAAACAAATCACTAAAAAGCATAAAATAATTTTTTTCAAAGAAAAATGAACCGACTTCAAACGAATCGAACTAAAAAGTTTAAAATAATTTTTTATTCATTTAGATTGACGATTAAACTACCTAACTCAAATGATATATAACTTTTTGAAGTCGGCGCCAAACCACATTCAATTCGTGTAAGTAAAATCAGAATATCCACTTATGAATGCGAGCACGGTGAATCTAGTCGCGGAGGGTGAGTCTGGGACCCGGGGGGCACATTTTTGACTTGAAGTGAACTTGAAGTCATTTGGCGCCGACTTCAAAAAATTATATATCATTTGAGTTATGTAGTGTAATCGTCAATCTAAATGAATAAAAAATTATTTTAAACTTTTTAGTTCGATTCGTTTGAAGTCGGTTCATTTTTCTTTGAAAAAATTATAAGAATCAACCGTGGCTAAATGCCGACGCACGTGTGGTCATCCTAGTTTTAGTTTTATCATGACAAGTGGATTTATTAACTATTTATTATTCCTTATTATAGGTACATATTTAGATAAGAAATTTTTGATACGCAATAATTATGAAATCTGTCTATCCATCTATAATAGTTTAATATAGCTGCATCGAAAATTTTTTGGAGGGCACTTTATGATCGGTACTAAAGCGAAAACTGTATTTTTTTTTTCTTTTTTATCTGTTTGTCTGTCCGTCTGTACCCTGGCCACTCATCACGCCGAAACTGCTGAATGGATACAAATGAAACTTGGCATGATTTGAGTTCATACTAAATAATTGTTATCCTGAAATTCAGCAACTTCCGAAATTCAATTTCGTCGAAGAGGGGATGAAAGTTAAAATGTGTATTTCAAGGTAGTTCAGGTACCGTAGGTTCAGGTTCAGGTAGTTCAGAAATTAGTTATCTACAGACATCACAACCCTCAGTAATGGGTCCAAATAACTTCCGGAAATCACCTAAATAAAATGATATCCGGAACCCAGATTTTATAGGAATAAGAAACCTTTAAACCGCTCATAAAGTGGAGTGCGTTAAAATGTTTGTTCGTCTGTCTGTTTGCTCCAGCTAATCTATGAAACGGCTGGACCAATTTTGACGGGACTCTCAATAACAGATAGCTGATGTTATGAATAACTTAGGCTACTTGCATTTTAGAAAAAAGCATTAAGGGTTCCGCACAAAAAAAAAAAAAATCCATGATGATAATCTGATGATAAGAAAGGGTTAAGGACTACGGTTAAAGGAATAAGGGTTATTAAAAAAAAACCCTACTTAATACTCATTATAATTATTGTAGTTCCATTTTAATGTGCCACTTTGACAGTTTTAGACAATGAGTTTTCGCGGGATTTATAAAGTAAGTTTCGAGTTTTATAAAGTAATCGTTCAGACATAACCGCGCGATTACCGCTCCGTAAACGCGCGGTTCCCGCCGTGTCTGAACAAGCGCTATCCACGTGGACGAAGTCCCCGGCATAATATATATATAAAGGCATGTCGTCGAAAATATACGTATCAATTTCCGTGTTTGGTGAAAAATGACGATCGATATAAAAACTATATCTGTTACAGTCAAAACCCATTTTTAGGGTTCCGTAGTAAACAAGGAACCCTTATAGTTTCGCCATGTCCGTCCGTCTGTCCGTCCGTCCGTCCTCGGTTAATCTCAGAGACTATTAGTGCTAGAAATCTGTAATTTGGCATGGGTATAAAATTTCAAAAATAGCTTTTTTAAGTTCTTATCTTCCCCCAGTTATTATTTTGCAAAAATCTTCAGATACGGCAAGTCTATAATTTTATTATATGTATAGAATAGAAGATTTATTATATTATGTATAGATACCTAATCGCCACAATGTGGCTAATTCTGTTGTACACAATCTCTTAACCTAAACTAAAATGGCAGAGCTAAAATATATTCTTATCTCTTTCACAGTGATACCTGCGGAAAAGGGTAGCACTATTTTTAAACCTGTCAATTTAGTTTAGTTTTGAGATTGTGTACAACAGAATTTGCCACAATGTTAAATTTTGTACGATGATACGGAACCCTTCATGTGCGAGACCAACTCGCACTTGGCCAATTTTTTATGTTTATTACTCTATTACTGACCTGTAGAGTGAAGCTGTTACTGACTAAGAACACAAGATAGATCATTAAATATACCTATACATATGTATATTATACCTATTGTATAATCAGTACTCGCAAAGCAGTAAAGTATTTTTGATTGCGACTGTATTTCCTATTACGCCTTGTATAGTAGGAATCTATCTTCTATCTATACTAATAAATAAAATTGAAGTGTCTGTCTGTAATTTCGAAATAACTACCACATATTAAGCTCATATGGTTATTTGAACGATACCATAACCGAATCACACGTTTTTAAAATTTTTGTCTGTCTGTCTGTCTGTTTGAACGGGCTAATCTTCGGAACGGCTGAACCGATTTTGACGGGACTTTCACAGACAAGTAGAGGATTAACCAAGGAGTAACATAGGCTACTTTTTTAACCGACTTTCAAAAAAGGAGTTGTGTTGAAATCGGTAAATACAGTTAAAACGCCCTGATAGGTATTTTCGCTGCGCGCGATCGCGACGGCCGACGCGGACGCTCGCGCTCCCCGCGCCGCGCCACGCGCCCCTGCGCCCTGCGCCCGCCGTACGCGGTACCGCGGTACGCCGCCCCGCGGCGGGGGGCGGGTGGACCAGAAATCTACTTATCCCTCAGGATTTGTGAAAAATCGAAATTCACGCGGGCGAAGCCGCGGGCAAAAGCTAGTAATATAATAAAACTGTAACAAATCCAATTCTGTACATTGAAGATATTTTGAAATTTTTTATTGGAGGGCACTCTATAATCGATACTGAAGCCAAAACTGCAATTTTTTTCATTTTTGTCTGTCTGTCTGTCTGTCTGTCTGTCTGTCTGTCTGTCTGTCTGTCTGTCTGTCTGTCTGTATCTTGGCCGCGCATCACGCCGAAACTACTGAATGGATTCAAATGAAACTTGGTACGATTTGAGTTTATACTCCGAGGTAGGTTATAGGATACTTTTTATCCCGAAATTCAGCACGGTTCCCTTGGGAGAGGGGATGAAAGTTGAAACGTGTATTTAGCTGTAATTCATTAACGCGTTGTTCGATTTTACTCATTCTTTTTTTGTTAGAAAGATAGTACTTTATATATTGTTCCATAAATATTTCAAGGTCATAGGTTTTTTAGTTCAGAATTGACAGGCATTTATTGGGTTCAAATAACTTGGGACCCGGATCTTTGAACGTACGGCTTATTTTAAACTGGTGTGCGTTTAAATTTATGTTTGTCAATCTGTCTATTTGTTCCAGCTAATTTCCGAAATGGCTGGATCGATTTTGATGGAACTTTCTGGTGATGTTATAAGGAATAACTTAGGCTACATTTAGTTTAGGTACAAAAAAGGATTATGGGATCCAATCCGATCCTATATAAAACCTATATCCAGGCGGACGAAGTCGCGGGGGTCGGCTAGTATCTAATAAAATCGTAGACTTGCCATATCTGTACATTAAAGATTTTTGCAAAATAATAACTGGGGGATGTTGAATGGAAGCAGGCGTTACTTTGCGGAATTCCATGATATACAATGAATATAAAATTATTTTGCTATAATCCGCTAACAGTGACAAATTTGTAGGCACAACACCACACAATCTTGTAGGCACAACACCACACAATCTTGTAGGCACAACACCAAACAAATTCACCACAAAACAAACTCGACGATCGTTTCGCTCCGACACCGGAGCATCTTCAGGAGATGTCGACTTCACAACACACTTTGCAATCGTCCGTTGTGAAGTCGACATCTCCTGAAGATGCTCCGGTGTCGGAGCGAAACGATCGTCGAGTTTGTTTTGTGGTGAATTTGTTTGGTGTTGTGCCTACAAGATTGTGTGGTGTTGTGCCTACAAGATTGTGTGGTGTTGTGCCTACAAATTTGTCACTGTTAGCGGATTATAGCAAAACTAGTACGGCGCGTGGGTGCGCGGCCCGCAAGCGGACCGCGAGGATTCGAGTAGTTTTTGTTTGAGCACGTCCCACCTATCTTCAATACCCTCGCCGTGCTCTTCATCCGTCTCCAAAGTCTTCGATCATCAGCTCTTTCCGTATTTTTCCTCCGCATGAATTTTTGTTTTCTACACGAAACCATCAAAAATTTTTTTTGTGTAGAAAAATAAATTCCGCCATCTTGTTTTTTAGTTCTTGATCATATTTTTCAAAGAAACCACTCTTCCATCTTTTATACTTGGTGAGATAGACACCGACGAAATTTGTATAGCCGCCATCTTGAATCCGCCATTTTGGTTTTTTTTTTCACCTCAGTGCCAATTGGATGAGGTTCTGAGTATTTTTTGTTTGAGCAGCCCCCATCTATCTACAAAACTCTGCCCGGGCTCATCAATCATCTTCCAAACCCTCAATCATCATGTCTTCCCATATTTTTCTTTGAGATTTCTCCAAAGAACCGCATCAATCGCCTTGCATACCTAGTTCACAACTTTATACTCTCTCTCAATATTCGCCATACATTTTCTATGGAAAAATAAAGTCCGCCATTTTGAATTTTTTTTGTATTCATCGAGTAGACCTTTGGATCCTGATCATGTTTTGCTAAGAAACAACTCTTTCATCTTTTATACCCTTCGAGATGGACACCGACGAAATTTGTATGGCGGCCATCTTTTTTTCGCCATTTTGAATTTTTTTTCGGCTCACTGCCAATTGGATGACGTTTCGAGTGACATTTGTTCGAGCACCCCCCACCTATCTTCAATACCTTAAGCGTGCTCTTCAACCGTCTCCGAAATCCTCAATCATCAGCTCTCTCCATATTTTTCCTCTTAATGAATTTTTGTCCTCTATACGAAACCATTTGTGAAAAAAAAATTTTTCATACAAAATTTTACAGGAGAGGCGATGAATGAGTCAGTGAATCAGAACGAACAGCTATATATATATTAATAATTTTATATTCATTGTATAACTGGGGGATGTTAGGGATAGTAGGGTATAGTTATAGTTAGGGTAAGTAATAGAACGTAAAAAAGCTATTTTTGAAATTTTTGTCTGTTTATCTGTTTGTCTGTTTGTCTGTATGTTTGTGCGCGCATCACGTAAAAACTACTGAATGGATTGAAATGAAACTCGGCATGATTTAAGTTTAATTTAATTTAAGTTTAAGTTATCTAATAAAATCGTAGACTTGCAGTATCTGTACATTAAAGATTTTTGCAAAATAATAACTGGGGGATGTTAGGGATAAGTAATAGAACGTAAAAAAGCTATTTTTGAAATTTTTGTCTGTTTATCTGTTTGTCTGTTTATCTGTTTGTCTGTATGTTTGTGCGCGCATCACGTAAAAACTACTGAATGGATTGAAATGAAACTCGGCATGATTTAAGTTAATACTATGGAGTAACATATAGGATACTTTTTATCCCGAAATTCAGCACGGTTCCCTTGGGAGAGGGGATGAAAGGCAAAATGTGTACTTAGCTGTAATTCGTTAACGGGTGGTCCGATTTCATTCATTCTTTTTTGTTAGAAAGTAGATACTTTAAAGACTACTGGCTAATCTCCGAAAGGCTGGACCGATTTTGATGGGACTTTCACTGGCGGATGTTTACATTTTGATGTACCTAAACATTCGCCAGTGAACTTTTAACAGTTTTTAGCAAGGTTTAAGCTCAAAGGAGCATAGGAAAAACAAAATGATTCCCACGGGATTATTAAAATCAATATCCACGCGAACGAAGTCGCGGGTATCCGCTCGTTAATAATAAGTACCTACTTGAACTGCAGTTAGTTACTACCTACCTTAGTAGCCAGTGTGATATAGTCCGTTCGGTAACTTAGTGTCGGTACAGGCGCAGGTGCTCTTAGTATTCTGCTTTTATTTTTATTACGTTTTTTCTGTTTGTAATTTTTTTTCTATTCTAACAGAATCTCCGAATAGTCTGCCAATCCGCACTTAGCCAGCGTGGTAGACTATGGTTAAAATCCTTCTCATTTTGAGAGAAGACCCGTGTTCATGAGAATATTATATTTTATGTTTATGGTTATATTGTAATAAAATACGAATATAAAAAAATATGAAAAGGAAAGAGAATTTTAATGAAAAAATATGAGTAGGTATAAAACGCCAAAACCCCTTGTGCCTGTACACCCCTCGCGGCATGCTTTGAAGTCACGGCGGTGTCTTTGGCAAAACACCGCGCGGCGGAGGCGGCTAGACACAAAAGGTGACCGTAAGAAAACGAACAGACTATATAATATGCAAAGAGTAAACATAAATTACACCTGCTGAAAATAATCACACAGCTTTGCCTATTTTTAACCGACTTCCAAAAAAGTTGAGGTTTTCAATTCGGCGCATATTTTTTATTGCTAGGTAGGATAGGCGTGTACTCAAATCACTACATTTTATAAAACGAAGTCTCCCGCCGCGTCTGTCTGTCTGTTTGTTCGCAATAAACTCAAACTACTGAATATATTTTTATGCGGTTTTCATCAATAGACAGAGTAATTCATGAGAAAGGTTTGGGTGTGTAATTTGTTAAGGTTTTGTTTAAATTGTTTGAAGATGATAATTGTTGAAAATGTCGGAAAAAATCAAGCCACCTCCTGGGAGCTTTCATCGAAAACGAGGCCTAATCCCTTTGAGATATTTGTATAGGTAACAAAACAATATCTGTATATGGTGGTGGTATGGTGAGATAGGTTTATATACATATACTAGTGGACCCGGCAGACTTCGTCCTGCCCGGTGACATACCGACATCGGCCCCACCTACTGAGACCCGGTAGGTTACCTGTACCTACCCGGTAATTGTGTTTTCAAACCATCCAGGAACCCATTGAAATCGGTCCAGCCGTTTAGGAGGAGTTAGATGACAAACACACGTACCTACGGAATAATTATAAAGGTACAAGTGAGAGAGTTTACCGTATCCACGCGACGGGATGTTTGACAGCTATGAAACCCGTGAACATTTTGTATGGGAAAATGTTTTTTTTCTTTTATTTTATGTTTTCGTCAACTTTAATAGTTAATTAATAGTTATTATGCTATTCGGGAAGGAGACAAATACAACAAATCAATAATCATGAAAATCGCTTCAGCCGTTCTCGACTTCTCGAGTTATAAGTGTTCGAACCATAGATAAAGGAATAAGAGAGATATGACAAGGGGGCGTGGTTCCTGAGAACTCTTCTGGCGTTAAATACACCTGAGAACCGTTTTTGTCTTTAGTCGAATGTCGTCCAACGATCGCTTCACCGCTCTCGATTTTTAACAAAATGCCGTGTTGTTCAGTGGTTGTTTGAAAAAAATCAAGCAAAAAAGTAAATCACACGAAAGATGGCATCTCATTTCACACTTAAGTACAAGTTATTGTTGTTATTTTCCATAAAAAACAAGAAAACATTACTTTGTATATTTACATTATGCTCAAAAAGTGTTAAATTGAGAAGTCTGTATCTCATTATGAACAAAAACCATTACTTGCTTAGTAGAAATCAAACATTGAATCGGTCGGTCTTAGGACGCAATGGTACTTGTACTATATAAATATATTCCTTCACTAAAACGTAGACTTTTCATGGAACGGGCGCCTTCGCTCAACATCGATAACGTGTGATGTACGGTGATTGAAATTGAACGCTGTGTACTAAACGATAAAGTCTATATTTGCTGGTGCTGCTTGCACTGACCTATCAGTATGTAATATAGCATTTTGTAGCAAGTGGTGGGGACAAACTAACGACAGCAGGTTTCCATACCATTTGATGTAAAGGGCACTTCTCTCTTATTCATTATTCTGTGGTTCGAACTAACACGACTTTGTTTTATTTATACAGATATCTATCTTTTGAGGATAGCTTACTATACCCATTCTAACTTCTAAAAGAATGGTCGTGTTCAATGCGGTATTTGGAAATCTATTTAGACGGATACCTACAGTATTAAATACCTAATTCATATCAACTTAAATACATTAGTTACCTTAAGCATTTCATGCACATTATAATAATCCTAGATAAGTGATGATAATCCTCTACATTATTTAGGTGCATGATGCACCTAAATAATTTAAATGACTATCAGGAGTTATCGCAAAATAAAAACGAACGCACTAGAAAATAATCCACCAGTCTAATCCCTAAAAAGCTACAAGTAGGTAGATAGTGTGGTCAATTCTGTTGTACACAATCTCTAAACTTAAACTAAATTGACAGGTTTAAAAATAGTGTTATCCTTTTCTGCAGGGAGCATTGTGAAAGAGATAGCAATAGATTTAGACCTGTCATTTTAGTTTAGATTTAGAGATTGTGTACAACAGAATTGGCCACATTGTGGCTAATTCTGTTGTACACAATCTCTAAACTTAAACTAAATTGACAGGTTTAAAAATAGTGCTATCCTTTTCTGCAGGGAGCATTGTGAAAGAGATAGCAATCGATTTAGACCTGTCATTTTAGTTTTGACTAGCTTTTGCCCGCGGCTTCGCCCGCGTGAATTTCGGTTTTTCAGAAATCCTGACGGATAAGTAGATTTCTGGTTCCCGTTCCCGCTCCCTTTTCCAACCTTTATACTTACTTAGGGAATTTTTTATCTCCATTCAAAATTGCAGCCAAATCTGTTCAGTAGTTTTGACTGGCCCGTTGGCGCGGTTGGCAGTGACCCTGCCTTCGACATACATACGACTAAAACAAACTAAAGAAATAAAAAACATCATAACCCCTAATAAAAACAAAATCTCCGATTCAAAATAAAAATTACGAAAACGCACGCAACAAACGCAGTACACATCCGCACGCATTAGCTCTCTCGTTCGAAATGGAGATTGGAATTGGATTGGAGCATGCACCCTCTTCACCGCACCCGCCCGCCGCGCGGCGGCGTACCGCCGCACCGCGTACGCGGCCGTCGCGCGCAGCGAAAATACCTATCAGGGCGTTTTTTAACATAGGTACTTACCGATTTCAACACAACTCCTTTTTTGAAAGTCGGTTAAAAAAGTAGCCTATGTTACTCCTTGGTTAATCCTCTACTTGTCTGTGAAAGTCCCGTCAAAATCGGTTCAGCCGTTCCGAAGATTAGCCCGTTCAAACAGACAGACAGACAGACAAAAATTTTAAAAACGTGTGATTCGGTTATGGTATCGTTCAAATAACCATATGAGCTTAATATGTGGTAGTTATTTCGAAATTACAGACAGACACTTCAATTTTATTTATTAGTATAGAAGTATAGATTTAGAGAATGTGTACAACAGAATTGGCCACAATGTGGCTAATTCTGTTGTACACTATCTCTAAACTTAAACTAAATTGACAAGTTTAAAAATAGTGCTATCCTTTTCTGCAGGGAGCATTGTGAAAGAGATATAAATTAATAAGGAATATATTTAGCCCTGTCATTTTAGTTTAGATTTAGAGATTGTGTACAACAGAATTAGCCACAATATTTACCTATCAAGAAATACTTATTTAAAATGTAAATAAACATAATCGAACGATCATAATAATATAATGTAAAAGATTATTTTAAGGATAAATACGGTTTTTATCTTTAAAATAATTTAAAGTTAAAAAAACATTTGTAAGTTGCACTACAAGCTAATTATTATTTATTATTAGATCTAATTACTTACTTAGTCTAAATCATATTATCAGATGGTGATAATAACAAAAACCCGCCTGAGTTTGTTGTGGGTTTTTAGGGCGCGTTTGGAACCCTTGCAGTTTTAGTTCGAAATCGTCGTAAGTGATTATCACCAATCTCACCAAACTCACATAAGCATATAAACAATTCAAAAACTGTACACATTAATAAGTAGGACTAATCTTGAGAGTAAAGTTAGATTTAATCAAAGGGTTATATAAGTACCTATAATATACATATTATAGGGTAAAACACCTAGAAGTCAGCCCCGCACCAGTAGTCAGCCTTTACGGACATTATTTGCATCTAAATAGCGTTAAAATTTGGGTACACATTTAAAATTAAGTTTAATCGAATCCGTGTCTCCTTATTTTCTAATATGCCCACCTACATACCAATAGCATGTCAGGTTGATGAGCTATACTCGTTCATTTGCACTGCTGCCAAAGACATGACTAGATGCGTCGCTTTTACTATTTTTTTCTTAAGGAAACGTGTTCGAGTTTTCGGTAAGTTTCTGTCTATATTTGTTGCAATTTGTGATGGATTGTTATACTGGGTTACAATAAACTGTTTATTTTGTGATAAAATCAACTATTACAAGCATTTTACTTGTTTAATATGCTGTAATTTAGATGGCCGACTATTGGGTATCGAATTTTTAAGGTAGATTCAGTAGTCAGCCATGAGTGGCTGACTAATGGTTTTTTCATGATTTTCTTACATGTAGTTGAAATTAACGGAGCAAATAGTCCCAACTTTGCTCATTACTTTGGGTTTAACTCTTCTAAGACGAAAAGTGTATTTTACCAGTAGTCAGCCGAGTACAAATATAACTTGCATGTCAGGGGCTGACCAATGGATCTACAAATCCAGTATTCAGCCGTTAGTTCTGTTGCACAAAATAGTACCTTAAAGCCTTTTTAATTAGGGTTAAATTTATGCACGGTTATTTTGGCTTGAAAATGATTTGTTTTTGAATTCCACCATATCAGAAAGACCAATCCACCAATATAAAGAAGAGCAATTAACACAGGCTATGGTGGCAATTAAAAATGGGATGAAGATAAGAGAAGTCAGTCGAGCTTTTAGCGTTCCACGAGGGACTCTACAAGATGTACTGCATTTAAGGGTCCCAGAAATGCCCCATAAAATGGGACCGGACTCAGTTCTAACCAAAGAAGAAGAAACTGCCCCTTATTTTACCCCTTATTTTAGTCCCATGGGGGTAGAATTTGCGAAAATCCTGAATCACGTTTTTTTTAATTTTTAACAGAAAGCTAATATCAATTTTCATGCCTATAACTTGAAAAATGGCGTGAGAAATGATGGACTCTTATACAAAGCTTCATCGCTTGGGGATTTCTAAGTCCTGAAACACGTACTTCTTTATTATCAACCAAAAATCTATATATGTATTTTCATGGACATAACTTCAAAAATGAAGGACTTTCATACAAACTTCCATCCCCTATTTCACCCCCTTAGGGGTTTAATTTTACAAAAATCAGTTCTTAGCGGATGACTACATCATAATAGTTATTGACAGATGGTAGATCAGTCTGTTAGTCACCTTTTCCTTTATGTATTTAGGAAAAATGAAGAACTTTCATACAAACTTTCATCCCCTCGTCGTCTCAACCAATAGACGTCCACTGCTGGACATAGTTCTCTTGCAAAGATCGCCACAGAACACGAACTTGTGCCGCCTGATTCCAGCGGCTGCCAGCGACTCGCTTGAGATCTTCTGTCCATCGGGTCGGGGGTCTACCAACGCTTCGTTTACTGGTGGAAGGTCGCCATTCAAGCACCTTGGGACCCCAACGTCCATCGGTTCTTCTAGCAATGTGCCCCACCCATTGCCACTTCGCGACTCGATGAGCTATGTCGGTGACTCTGGTTCTCCTGTGGATCTTCTCATTTCTGATTTGATCCCGCAGGGATCCAAGCATAGCTCTCTCCATCGCCCGCTGAGTGACCCTGAGCCTTCTTATGAGGCCCATTGTTAGCGACCATGTCTCAGATCCTTAAGTCATCACTGACAACACGCACTGTTCGAAGACTTTCGTCTCCTGATTATGGATTTTCATCCCCTATTTCGTCCTATTAGGGGTTGAATTTTACAAAAATCATTTCTTAGCGGATGACTACATCAACTATGCTCCTTGTTTCTATAGCGGTTGTACACGATATTCATAACTGACAATTTTTTTTCAATTCCAATTTGATAAAAAAATTAAAGACAACATGTGCCGTGTAATTTTTGTCCATTTTTGTTCCGTCATACATAATTGTTTCTATGTCATGATTACTACGTACATATATGTAGGTATCGTTTTCTTACGGTCACCTTTGTCTCTCGCCGCCTCCGCCGCGCGGCGTTTTGCCAAAGGTACCGCCGGTGACTTCAAAAGATGCCGCGCGGGGTGTACAGGTACAAGGGATTTTGCAGGCGTTTTATACCCACTCATATTTTTATATTAAAATTCTCGTTCCTTTTTATATTTTTTTATATTTGTATTTTATTACAATATAACCATAAACATAAAATATAATAATATTATCATGAACACGGGTCTTCTCTCAAAATGAGAAGGATTTTAACCATAGTCTACCACGCTGGCCAAGTGCGGATTGGCAGACTATTCGGAGATTCTGAGAATAGAAAAAAAAATTACAAACAGAAAAAAAAAGCAGAATACTAAGAGCACCTGTACCGACTACCGACACTATGTTACCGAACGGACTTTATGTATACTCAGTCATCGTGACATAGGAGAATAATAAATCACTATCTACGAGGTTCCATAATTTTAGATGACTTCTAGAGTTGTTTACCATTTTTAAGCGAATATCATTTAATACTTACATGATAAATATTCATCATGACATTCACAAAATTAAATAATATAGATAATAGCTTAGGTACTTATTCATTTATACAATGTATCAGAATGCTTAGTCTCAGTTTGGTGCGCTCCAAAACTTTATAGTATACTATAAGTATACTATTGATCGATGACTTCAGAGTAAAATGGAACTAAAATAAGAGTCTTTGGATTCATTTTGCTCTGAAGTCATTTGTGATTCGATCAACAGTTAATACTTATAGTATACTTTTAGTTTTGGAGCGCTTCAAACTGAGACTAAGCACTCTGAACTTTTTACCCGACTACGGAGACCGACTTAGGTACGTGTATATGTATGTTTATTTGTTTGTCGGTACATCAATTCCCTCATAATATTTGCCATACCACTCATACGATTTTTTTTTCTACAATAGAGCGCGCGAACTCTCGCCTGACATTTTTATCGGTAATTTTCACCACGTGGCCTCTTGTATGAAATAGAATTTCCATTGAAAGTCTTCTAAAATCATCCAAAATGATAGAAAAACTATTGGCTGTAAATAATCCACCTGAGTTGCATCCATGTTCAGCACAACCACCAAATACATCAGGTCGAATTCAAATTCAAATTCAAAAAACTTTACCTATTCAAAATTGGTACACTGTACACTTTTAGGAACAGGTAATGGTGATAATTACTTACGGAAACTTAAAACTAAAACTACGAAGGTTTCAAACGCGCCCTGGTCTGAGAAGAGCCCACAGCAAACTCAGCAGGTCCAGTTGGAAAATGTTCCATTTTTGGCAGAGCGCGTAATGACTCAACCAGAAAATAATGCAACAAGTGTATTTGTGTCCCCAAAATCACGTTCTTTTATGTCCTGAATATTGTAACAACGATACAAACCAGGTAGAGGAGATGAGTGAATAAAAAAAATGAAGAAATGAAGAAAAGAAATATGAAGAAGATTAAAAGTAAAAAATGTTAATTTTTCTCAAGTTTTCTAAGAAGTTTGATATTAAGTTCCTAATAAGTACGTCTAGAAAGTTATATTTTGTTTGTTTTAGATTTTTAATAAAGTATATTTTGATGTGTTAAAGTATTATTTTAATTTTTTTACTTTACCTGGTAAAATTATATTTAAAATTATTGTTTTACATAATTATTATGTAGAGCGCGTGAGTAGTGACGTGACAAATAGTGGCGCATGTACAGTTGCTTAGTCTCGTCGGTCTGTCTATTTGTTCCAGCTAATTTCCGAAATGGCTGGATCGATTTTAATGGAACTTTCAATGTTATAAGGAGTAACTTAGGCTACATTTAGTTTAGGTACATAAAAGAATTATGGGATCCGATCCGATCCTATATAAAAACCTATATCCACGCAGACGAAGTCGCGGGGATCAGCTAGTTATATGAATATATTGCGTTTCCAATAATATTACATACTTGGTTACTTATATATTATGTCGCATTGTTATCAATTTTCAACAAAATCAGTAGGCGCAAGGTCATATCGTGTATAGGTAGGTACTTAATTCCGGAATTACATAATATTATAACGAATATAAACCGCTCAACGAAAAAAGTTGATATAAATGTCTCAAATTCGATATTGTAGCTAGTCTGTCTTTTAGGGTTCCGTACCTCAATAGGTAAAAAAAGGAACCCTGAAGAAAAATATATTAAGAAATTACCGGCAATGTATGTAATCTAGGAATATACAAGAATAAATAATATTAAACAAGTGCAATAATCCTAAAACTAAAAACCTTAAAAAATATAATAAAATGACTAAAATATAGCCTGCACATACACTCATACCTACACATTACCTATTTACTTTGTTACTTTTTTAGTTACATTAGTTACTTACTTTAAAATATGTTTTACTGTACTGTACTGTACTTGTACTGGGAAGAGACTGACCCCCATGCCACGGGTTTCCTAGTTTGGGGGTCGAGGGTTTTTTTAAGAAATATGTACCTAATTTTAATTTTGGAACTAAATAAAGATTTATTATTATTATTATATTATTAAAAGGAGTCCCTTTAGGCAGGGTTCCGAAGATACTGGCAGCGTTCCCCCTTTGAATTGCTAGACTAATTCTTTGTCCGAGGTAGCTGCCAGCTCTTCGGTCTCCTGTGATGTCGACTAATCTTTTTGCTATTTCCTTAAAAAGCCTTATAGCGCTAGGACCCCACGGACCAAGGGTCTCGACACCGAATGGGACAAAATCATATTCGGAGCCTAGATACCTGTATTTGCATGCTTTAGCTTTTTCAGCCAATTCACTAGCCGCACCAGCTCTGTTATTGGTTCCATGTAGATGGGAAGGGGCCAGCGTGTCTGAACAGGTTGCATCCCATACCAGCACCCGGCCCATCTTCCATGGAATCAAACGTCCGGTCTCTTGCCATCGTCTCTAGCAATACCAGTGGGCTCAAGTAGACTTGGCACGTTGACGGTGGCAAGGGACCGGCGTATGATATCGTTAAGTGCGGCATGTCTCGAGAAGCGGCCTGCACTTTTTTGGCATGACAGTCCGTGATGTCCTAGCTTGTCGACATCTCTGCCACAGGGACATTTATGAGGAGCACAGACCGGGACCCCAAGCCGTAGACAGGTTGCGATTCGGAGCGTGTCAGGCTCAAGAAATGTTCCTGTATTTGACGAAGGGTACGCGTGAAGCCAGTAGCAGGCCTCATGCGTACCCACGGCCAAAAGCCTAGCACGCGCCGAACCGACTTTTGACAATCTTTTGAGCTGTAGTACAACAGCTCAAAAGATTGTCAAAAGTCAATTTGCAGTTTATGTCGTCCCAGCTCCTCTGTAAATTTGGAGAAACTGGAAAATTTTGACCTGGGCATGCAATTAAGAAAGCGTTTCTAGCTACTTCCAAGCCAGCAATCTCAAAGTTTGAAGGGGATGCCCTTAAAATTTTACTAATGAGATTTCCTGAACTATGGACAGAAGATAGAAAGGCTGGTAAAGCGACACTGGAAATTTTGCGAATCCCTAAACCACCATAACGGATGGGTAGGGATGCTTGGGTCCAAGATTGCTCGTTCAGCTGCATATTAAGAATCGATTCTAAGCTAATTTTGATTAAATCGTCTACTTGTGTCAAAAGGTCTGGGTGATTCCAAAAGGAGCAGCAACGGAGCGCATACGTAAATTTTGGGACGAAAAGACAGAATTTTAAGATGCAAAGTGCATAATGTGGACTAATTTCAAGGAGACGGTCAGTAGAATTTTGAAATTTAGAAATTGAATTATTTATAAATTCAGAAATAGATTCATCAAAAATTGGAGAACCTAAAAGGTAAAGCGAATTACTGTTAAGTGAAACTACTTATTTTAATATCTGGGGCCAAAATATTGTTTTGTGTCATTTAAATATAAGTCGCAGTTATTTAAAAAAAGTTCGCATTTGTTAGAATTAATCTCCAAACCAACGGCTTCAAATTCATTTTTAATTGAAAAAAGGTCCGAAAATACAGTATCCACATCACCTCCTTTTTTTTTTTGACGTGGTGGAAACCTTTTATAGGTACCCCCGTTCTGCGGCCGAATGCGGCAGAACGAAGGTTATGTGGGACTCCAACCAGGTATACCCACTAAAACCACCACGGCATGACCCTCATGCTGTCTGTGCTGGACGCCTGGGGAACCCAAAGTATGCATCCCAGGTGTCCGGCAGCCGCCCCAGCTGGGGCTCCCGCTCGTCTCTGGGCTGTCCCTCCAGAGGCTTGCGCCCTCCCGTAATTTTTTAACGAGGTTTTCTTCCTCCCGCGATGGGCATCGCTGCCCCCCGCCCTGGGGTGTCTCACCCCCAGTTTCATCCGCAGTGCCCTCTGCTAATCAGAGGGACACGCGGAGAAACCTCCCTCTGCCAGGTCATTGGCCATGGCTAACAATATCCCCGTAGGAAAATTATTAACCATGTTACCGGGGCGCACCGGCCCGAATACTGCTTTTCCCCTCGGACGTATCCAAGAGGACCAGCAGCACCCAGGCGCACTTGGAGGTTACCTGGCTAGCACCCCATCCACATCACCTCCTAGGCTAAATATTGCTGCAAATGTATTTAACTGGCAATAAAAACAAAATTACAGCCAATTTAGTATCCTGACCAATTTAGGTTTTTAGCCGTGGACAAACTTCGAACAAACTAGGTAGGGACTCCATTTGCCGACAGAAAACATATTTTATAGATCTTACGAAAATATTGAGAGTATTCGGCTAACCGTTTAATTTAAGTAAATGATAATTCCAATTCCCAATTCATTCGACTAAGTTTAATACACAATCGGCAGACCCTCCGTCCTCGCGGTATAGGTGGGCAGTCTGCAGTATCAGGATTAAGGAATTCAAACCCAGAGTTGGAACTTGGATTATCATTGAAACGAAATTCGTGTGTAAATAAATTGTTTGTTACCTATTTGGACTTGGTTGCTATTATTTTGCGGCAGGAGTATTAATAAGTAGACCAGCAGGGCTATTCTGTAAAGCCATTTTCGAATTATAGAGAGTGAATTCGAGATGAGTTTGCTAATTTGTACTCTGTAAAACTCGATAGTACAGGTCTTCTCACTCAAACTCACTTCACTTCGCAAGTGCGTAGCAGATGTTTACAGAATATCAAACCAAGGGGAAGTGAGTTTGCTTTCGAAGCGAGTTATCTCACTTGAGTGAGCTTCGATATCGAGATGGTATTTTAGAGAATAGCCCTACAGTAGAGACAGACATGGTAATTATACGTATAGTAAGCAGGTAGGTAGTAGGCAGGTATGTTCTTTAAAAAACTGTTTAATTTCTGTTTGAACAAAAATAACGAAAGATGTAGATACCTACTTATTTAAGTCCAGTAACTTTAGTAATCTGACCTTGCGTTAAATCGGGTAGTTCTGATTTTTTATTTACCCGACTGGGTATATGTGTTTCACCTGTGTGTATGTACATATGTCCATTCTTATGTCCGCTTGTAACTAATCAACGGCTCAACGGATTTTGATAAATGATACGTCATTAGATTTGTCTCAATGACGCGAGTGTTATAGGGTACCTAAATTTAAAAAAAAATCAAAATGGCGGACTTTATGCGCTTTAATGTGCGAGCTGAAAAAAAATTTTTTCTTCAAGACCCTCGAGTGGGGTATCAAAATAAAGGGATTCAAAAGGCAAATACGAAAATGTATAAATTTATATATTTGGAAACAATTTGGAGTGATAAATCGTAGAAAATGACCGTTTCCTATGTCAGTTCGTAACTACTTAACGGCTCAACCTATTTTGATAAATTATACGTCATTAGATTTGTCTTGACGACGCAAATGTTACTGGGTACATAAAATTCATAAAAAATCAAAATGGCGAATGTTATGCACTTTAATGTGCGGGCTGAAAAAAATTTTTTTCTTCAAGACCCTCGAGTGGGGTATCAAAATAAAGGGCTTTAAAAGGCGAGTACGAAAATGTATACAATCTATATGTTTTAAATCAATTTGGAGTGACAAATCATGAAAAACAAAATAAATAACAACTACACTGTAAGTGGTACGGTGGTAGTTTATTAATTTTTTAGTTCGTTTTTTAGCATGGCAGTCGGGTTTTTTTAATTTTTAAATTATAGCTTGTTTGCAGACTTGTTTATGATGTTGGCTCAATGATTAATCCAAGTTTGTGACCTCGAGCGACGAACGCAACTTTGTCAAAAATCGAAAAAATCGCGAAAATTTGGAATTTTTTCCAGATTTTGGCGATTATAACCCAAAAGGACTAGTTCTTGACACTACCTTTTCAGGGCGTTTTTAAAGTAGAATAAAATTGCTACAATTTAAGACCAGAACCAGCTCTGTAGGTACATTACTTACTGAGATGCTCGCGACTTCACTTGCGTGAATTCTTAATCTCATACAAACTTCCATCTCCCATTGTACCAACTTAGGGGTAGTTTTTCCAAAATTCCTTCGACACGTAATTCTTAATTTTTAACCGAAAATCTAAATCCCAATTTTCATAGATATAACTTGATAAATGACGAAAACGTGACGGGGTCTCATTTAAACTTTCATCCCCAACTTAACCCACTTGCGGATAGAATTTTCAAAAATCCTGAAATTCATATTTTTTATTTTTTACCGAAAGCCCAAATACTAATTTTCATGGATGTAACTTGATAAATGACAGACTTTCATACAAACTTTCATCCCCTATTTAACCCCTTTAGGGGTAGTATTTCCAAATATCCTTTCTTAATGTGCGCTTAAATCATAAAAGGAAGCTAATGTGAAAATTTCAAGTTCGTAGCATTCAGTTGTTTAGGTTGTGCGTTGATGATCAGTCAGTCAGGACAAGCTTCTTGAAGCTAGAAACTTGAAATTTTCACAGTAGCTTCCTTTTATGATATAGGCGTACACTAGGAAAGGATTATTGGAAATTCCACCACTAAGGGGGTTAAATAGGGGATGAAAGTTTGTATGAAAGTCTGTCATTTTTCAAGTTACATCCATGAAAATTGGTATTTGGGCTTTTCATAAAAAATAAAAAATATGAATTTCAGGATTATTAAAATTTCTATCCGCAAGTGGGTTAAGTTGGGGATGAAAGTTTAAATGAGACCCCGTCACGTTTTCGTCATTTATCAAGTTATATCTATGAAAATTGGGATTTAGATTTTCGGTTAAAAATTAAGAATTACGTGTTGAAGGAATTTTGCAAAAACTACCCCTAAGTTGGTACAATGAGAGATGGAAGTTTGTACGAGATTAAGAATTCACGCAAGTGAAGTCGCGAGCATCTCAGTAAGTAATGTACCTACAGAGCTGGTTCTGGTCTTAAATTGTAGCAATTTTATTCTACTCTATAAACGCCCTGAAAAGGTAGTGTCAAGAACTAGTCCTTTTGAGTTATAATTGCTAAAATCTGAAAAAAATCCCAAATTTTCCCGGTTTTTTCGATTTTTGACAAAGTTGCGTTCGTCGCTCGAGGTCACAAACTTGGATTAATCATTGGGCCAACATCATAAACAAGTCTGCAAAAAGTCAGAACTACCCGATTTAACGCAAGGTACCCCATACTAGCAAATCCTAAAGTTACTGGACAAACTGTCTTTTTATTTATTTATTTATTAAGGTTATGTCTAACATTTTTCACGACTAGGCAACGTAATGATAATAATTTATGTAAAAGTCCAGTTTTTAAATCCTAAGGCGATATTAATTACTTCTTCCGTTTCCTTTAAAGAATAGGAGCGGTCACGACTCGGACACGGCCTGTATATATCCGCCTTGATATAACTAATATCAACTTAATTGTCTCACTATCAATATTGTTTTAATAGGAGACAAATACGAGTATTAGTTTTTACGTTCGAGATTATTGCTACTCCAAGATATCCGTCAAAGAATAAGTAGGTACTATAGGAATTTATAAAAATCTTTAACATAATTTTGTATTAGGCGATGCGGGATGCCTCATTAGTCTAGTGGTTAGCATATTTGACTACAGATTAACGAGGTCCCGGGTTCGATTCCCAAGTTGGACAAATATTTGTTAGGTATTGGGTTTCTCTGTCAAGATATTTTCAGTGCCAGCCCAGAGTTAGTAGTCGGCAGTGTTTCACCCTCGTGCCTCGGATAGCACGTTAAGCAGTCGGTCTCAGTTATTATCACTATCATGTGACAATAGTCGTTAAAGCCCGCCAACCCGCATTGGAGCAGCGTGGCGGGTCTAAGCTCTAATCCCTCTCTCCTATGAGAGAGAAAGCCTGTGGCGGTGGTGGTGGATGCCTCCGACGTCACCTGCGATAATTTAGGTATTTTAAAAATCCCGTGGGAACTCATAAAAAAAGTATAGCCTAGATAGTTAACTCCTTGTATAATTCTTTATACATGCCTGTGTAAGTCCCGTCAAAATCGGTTCAGCGTTCAGCGTCTAAAGACCAAATTAGACGGTTCATTTTTAGAGATTTTTGCTTTCATTTTCGAGGCTTCATCGGTGAATCATCGAAAATGAACCGTCTAAACACCGACCGTTCATCGTTCACAAGTACTTTGCCATGGTAAATATCGTATCGTGCATCGTTCACCGCAAAAATGAACGATGAACGGGGCACCGTCTAA
This sequence comes from Melanargia galathea, assembly GCA_920104075.1. NCBI lineage: Eukaryota > Metazoa > Arthropoda > Insecta > Lepidoptera > Nymphalidae > Melanargia > Melanargia galathea. Next base: position 24,671,409 of record OV049857.1, read on the forward strand.
TTTGGTCTTGAATAAAAAACAGATTTTTGCATTTTTTTGGAAAACATCGACTTCGACGCGCGACGTTTGGTATAGTTCGTATCGAGGACGAAAACCAACGACTAATAAGGCCGAACGTTTTTATCAAAATCAAAAGGTTATTTAAAATCTAGACAAAAAGTTCCAAATTTCTAGATTTAAAAATCAAGCCTTCTTCCCCAGAAGCCGGAAATTTGTGAGTTGTGTACAATTGTACATATTTGTATAATATAGACTGCAGTTTAATATTCTCGAAATACCTACAATGTACTTACATGTTTCTTGTTTGAAATACTAAGGATCAGTTCTGTTGCAATTAGTTTTGCCTGAATGTGCTTTTTCTCCATGTATTTTTACTAAATTTAATTTATCATTTTTTTTCTCTTTAATTAAAAATATTGTTTATTCTCTTTGTCTCGACTGTTAAATTTTCAATAGTTTGTCTATTTTATTTGTTTGGGTAAAATCAGGTCCAGCATGACATAAAGTACCTACGACTTGTATGAATTTGCTGAACATCTGTAAGGTTGATTGCATTTTGCGGGACACGTTGCTCTAGAGCCGTAGTTCCCAAAGTGGTCCAGGTGGACCCCCAAAGGTCCACGGGAGACTCGACGGGGTCTACGTTAGCGTGTCAGAAAAATGGGGGTTCACAAGTCGTAAGCGGGGGTCCACGAAAATTTATCTGCTTTCGATAGTGAAGACCTAAAATGTTGGCTTGACTTCATCTACTTAACGATGTAGGCAGATAATATTTTAAGAAGCTTAGCGACTGTTACTTGTAAAAACTTGCATATTCCATATTCAGTACTTAACTTTACTTTACAGAACTTTACTTTTTTGACGTCCACTCACAGTACAATCAATTAACCAATCAATTCTCACTTTTTTCGAAAATTATTGATTTGTGGTTGGGTAGCCGCAATGCAAATTTCCATAGTAAGATCTAACTTTCACATTTTTTGTCGAGTTTTGGGAATATGGTAGAAATGTAGCTACAGGGGGTCCACCGGAACTAGCTAAATTTTGAAAGTGGTCTATGAGGAAAAAAAGTTTGGGAACCCCTGTTCTAGAAGATAGTATGATAAATCTCAGAGGTAATCAGTTTATTACAGAACTAGCTGATGCCCGCGACTCTGCCCGCGTGGATTCATGTAAATCTCATTCAAACTTTCAACCCGTATTTAGCCCCCTTAGGGGATGAATTTTCAAAAATCCTTTCTTATACGTCATAATAGCTATCTTCATACCTTTCAGCTATATCCGCCCCGTGGTTTGAGCTGTGCATTGATACATCAATCAGTCAGTCAGTCAGTCAGTCACCTTTTCCTTTTATACAGGGTGACAGGAAACAAAATACATTCCTTGCAGGTGCTTAAAGTAGAGATCATTTGCAGCAAATTTTTTTAAGGATTTTAACAAAAACATCCAGTAAGTATGTTTAGATAGACAGTGCATATTTAGATAGACAGTGCAACATGCTAGGTTGACTAGTTAGGTAGACAGTGAACTTGTTGAATAAGATAAAATGCTAAAAACATGCGGAAGGTGATAATACGTGAAAGTGGTTCGGGTGACCGCGACCTTCGAACCAGACTTGATTGACAATTACTTACGCCCCTTTGATTTTGTCAAATAATTTTTCGTTTTATTTTTTCGCCTCATTTATAATTAGACTAAAACTGACGACTTTTTTGTTACAACATTAAGTTAAGTAATTGACTGTTAAATAAAAAGTAAAAATCTGTTGTTTTTTTTGGTCTTTCTATTTACTCGTATCATGTTAAGAAGATTAAGTACTTACCTAATTGTATCAGTGAATTTAGACGATTCATGTTACCGTTTATTATTGCATTTATTTTCAATTCACATTTATGAAACGCCTTAAATGAAAAGTCTAACTTTGTAAATATTTTTATTCATGTTTTATTATTGATTCATTGTAACAAAATATTTTAAGTGAACCGTCTATTAACGCTTTAACAACTGAAAAAAGTTGCCAAAGGTAATCTACATCATAATATTTCTATACATCACCTCAAATGGGTGTGAAATTGCCAACTTTTTATTAGACGGATTTTTCTAGTTGAAACACTATGAAAGGCAATCAATCAATTAATCATATAGCTATTTTACTGAAGGCTTAACAATTTATTATATATATGGATAACTGGCAAATAAGTAGTACAAATACCTAAACTTCTACATTTTTAGGATTCCTTTTTATTTTTAAAATCTGACTTTAGTCATGCCCTTTAGAGCATAATAATTATTGTCTTCACCTAAAATAATCACCTTATTATTTAGTTTGTATGGAAGAAATTCAATTTACTTAGTAATAATTTTTAATATTCAAGGGATTGCGTTAATTTTACTAATTAAATATCTTTTTATCATTTTATTTCTCAGGCAACTTAGGTTCAGTACCTGTCCAGACACCAGTAAGTATGTGAAAATCCCCTATGGTGAAAAAATATTCCCGTACGGACTACGGACACCATGTTTTCACCTAGGTAGAGTCAGTAGATACATTTAAGTCATATATAAATAAAACAAGCTGTGATAGCCTAGTGGTTAGGACGACCGACTTCTAATCGGAGGTCGTGGGTTCAATCCCGGGGCACGAACCTCTAACTTTTCAGAGTTATATGCGTTTTAAGTATTTAAATATCACTTGCTTTAACGGTGAAGGTGAACATCGTGAGGAAACCTGCATGCCTGAGAGTTCTCCATAACGTTCTCAAAGGTGTGTGAAGTCTGCCAATCCGCTTGGCCCGCGTGGTAGACTATGGCCATAACCCTTCTCACTCTGAGAGGAGACCCGTGCTCTGTAGTGAGCCGGTAATGGGTTGATCATGATGATGATGATAAATAAAACATAATTCCTATATAAAAAAGTTAAATCATAAGGACTTATAACATTTATTTTAATTGCTTGTATATTAACTTAGATAGGTAAGTAACAATAAAGTACGATTGTTTAAAAGGCCAGGCAATTGTTAAAGCAATCGGAAGTTCTAGTTTCCTATTTAGAACCTTAAAGTTTCTTACACCGCGCTATATATGTTTTATTGTTGGTTTATTGAGAGCAATTAGATGTAATTGTATTTTATTACTTTGAACTTGTCGTTCGATCATAGAGTAGATACATAGAGTACCTACGTACTAACTTATGATTTATTTTTATTACCTACCTTTATTAATAATAATTGATCTTATGCTATTCGCTTAGTGATAAACTCTTAACACATCATTTATTAATTTTATTTTATTTCTGGGGTCGTAAAATATGGGTCTATTCCAAGTTCAACAAATTCTTAAAAATATTTAAGTATTTTCAAGATAGGTATTAATATTGCATACAGTTTTATACTATACCTAATTTTGAATGTTGAATGGAAGCAGGCGTTACTTTGCGGAATTCCATGATATACAATGAATATAAAATTATTTTGCTATAATCCGCTAACAGTGACAAATTTGTAGGCACAACACCACACAATCTTGTAGGCACAACACCACACAATCTTGTAGGCACAACACCACACAAATTCACCACAAAACAAACTCGACGATCGTTTCGCTCCGACACCGGAGCATCTTCAGGAGATGTCGACTTCACAACGGACGATTGCAAAGTGAGTTCGTGTCGAATGAGCGGTCTTATATATACTATCCCCGCTTAGTCATCTACCCTCCTTTCTCTTTCTCTCTGGCCACGCCCCCTAAATATGTTGAGCAACGGTGAAGATGACACATTTATTTGCTCATTCAGCAATTCGACACTTCTACCGCTGTGCCCAACTATTTCCAATTGTTCCAACACGCACAGTCTTAAACTTTTACAGCATGTGTGTAAAATTTCAAATGTATGACCCTCGTCTATCCTATGTCCACTATCCAAAAGATGTTTTGCGAAATGAGATCTTTGAGGCTGGTTGTTTCTAAAGGCAGCCATATGTTCTTTATATCGAGTTACAAAATTGCGCCCAGTTTGACCAACATATATAGCACTACATTCGGGGCACTTGAGTTTGTACACACCTGACTTTTGTCCATTATTTAATTTATCTTTACCATTACAAATTCTTCTGAGCGTATTATTTGTTCTAAAAGCAGCGTGTACATCATGTGATCTAAGAGTCCTAGCAATACTCTCAGATATTGGTCCGAAATAGGTCAAACTGGTTTTATATTTATTTATTTTGTCTGATGGCGCTGGATATAGGTTTTTCTTGACCTGCACTAACTGTTGTTTTCTAAGTATATTATTTACAATATTAGGGTCATACCCATTTGAACGCGCCATGTGATAAATAATATTTAATTCTTTTTTATAATTGTCTTTTGTAAGAGGAACGGACACTAATCTGTGTATATAACTATGAAAAGCTGCAAGTTTATGTTGCCAAGGATGGCATGATGATGCGGGTATGGTTGTGTCTGTATATGTAGGCTTGCGGAAGATCTCAAATTGATGTTTATTATTGACACGACTTATAGTTAAGTCGAGAAAATTTAGTGACTTGTTTTGTTCTATTTCCGACTTAAATGTAATTTTGGGGTGTATTTTATTAAGTTGCTCAACAAATACATCCAGTTGTCTCATTGTCCCTGTCCAACATATAATGATGTCATCGACATATCTGTAGTAATATAGAATGTTACATTTACTAATAATATACAATTACTTTCTGTTTAGATGATGTTTTCGGAAAACATCATCTAAACAGAAAGTAATTGTGATGAACCCACATGCGCCAACTATGTACGGCTTGCCAAAGATCCACAAAGAAAATATTCCAATACGTCCAGTTGTTTCGTACGTTAGCGCACCGGCATATGAATTGGCTAAGCAGTTAAATAACATTATAAAATCAAAGACATCCTTTCAGCCCACATTTGCACTGAAAAATAGTATTCAGTTGGTAAATAAAATTAAAGATATGTTACTGCCGGTCCGGTGTAAATTATTATCATTAGATGTGGACAGTTTATTCACTAATGTACCAGTTAAAGAGACCATAGATATTTTGACTAAGTTACTTGAAATGAAACGGCTACACCCTGGTGAAATATTAGAATTGGTAGAATTAACACAAATATGTATGCAACAAAATTATTTCAAATTCAATGATAAGTTCTACCAACAAAATGATGGGTTAGCAATGGGATCTCCTCTAAGTCCATTAATGGCAGAAATTTTTATGGATAATTTTGAAAACAAACATATTGTAAAAAATAGTAACATTCTATATTACTACAGATATGTCGATGACATCATTATATGTTGGACAGGGACAATGAGACAACTGGATGTATTTGTTGAGCAACTTAATAAAATACACCCCAAAATTACATTTAAGTCGGAAATAGAACAAAACAAGTCACTAAATTTTCTCGACTTAACTATAAGTCGTGTCAATAATAAACATCAATTTGAGATCTTCCGCAAGCCTACATATACAGACACAACCATACCCGCATCATCATGCCATCCTTGGCAACATAAACTTGCAGCTTTTCATAGTTATATACACAGATTAGTGTCCGTTCCTCTTACAAAAGACAATTATAAAAAAGAATTAAATATTATTTATCACATGGCGCGTTCAAATGGGTATGACCCTAATATTGTAAATAATATACTTAGAAAACAACAGTTAGTGCAGGTCAAGAAAAACCTATATCCAGCGCCATCAGACAAAATAAATAAATATAAAACCAGTTTGACCTATTTCGGACCAATATCTGAGAGTATTGCTAGGACTCTTAGATCACATGATGTACACGCTGCTTTTAGAACAAATAATACGCTCAGAAGAATTTGTAATGGTAAAGATAAATTAAATAATGGACAAAAGTCAGGTGTGTACAAACTCAAGTGCCCCGAATGTAGTGCTATATATGTTGGTCAAACTGGGCGCAATTTTGTAACTCGATATAAAGAACATATGGCTGCCTTTAGAAACAACCAGCCTCAAAGATCTCATTTCGCAAAACATCTTTTGGATAGTGGACATAGGATAGACGAGGGTCATACATTTGAAATTTTACACACATGCTGTAAAAGTTTAAGACTGTGCGTGTTGGAACAATTGGAAATAGTTGGGCACAGCGGTAGAAGTGTCGAATTGCTGAATGAGCAAATAAATGTGTCATCTTCACCGTTGCTCAACATATTTAGGGGGCGTGGCCAGAGAGAAAGAGAAAGGAGGGTAGATGACTAAGCGGGGATAGTATATATAAGACCGCTCATTCGACACGAACTCACTTTGCAATCGTCCGTTGTGAAGTCGACATCTCCTGAAGATGCTCCGGTGTCGGAGCGAAACGATCGTCGAGTTTGTTTTGTGGTGAATTTGTGTGGTGTTGTGCCTACAAGATTGTGTGGTGTTGTGCCTACAAGATTGTGTGGTGTTGTGCCTACAAATTTGTCACTGTTAGCGGATTATAGCAAAATAATTTTATATTCATTGTATATACCTAATTTTGTAACAAAAACTTTATGTGCAGTTCATGTACAACCAACTTCCGGTAGTGACAAACCGAATAATTCCAAGAATTCACTAAGTGGTTAAATAAATATACGTAGCGATCCAACCACAACTAAATTATATTAAGCATACTAGATGATGCCCACGGCTTCGCCCGTGTGTATTTAGGTTTGTAAAAATCTCGTAGGAACTTTGATTTTCCCGAACAAAAAGTAGCCTATCTGTAGTAAGTTTGGCGGATGGGGTTCACGCCACCAAGTTTATGTACGGATTATGATGGAGCCTCGAAGATGCTACTGTCCACGTACCTGATACGCCAAGAGTAGCGCGGTGTTCGTGAGTCTACAAGGTTGTGAAATGACACGCTTCAAACTTCAAATAATTAATATTTTACTTTGATTCTACATTAAACAAAGAAAGCTTAGGCTAGCGTACCACGGCGGGCGGGGAGCAACTGCGGTGCCGCATGCAACGGCGGCTTATATAGCGACCCAATTTGAGAAATGCCTACGTCGGCACATGTCCCCTACATCACACCGCCCCAAATTTTTACGTCGGTAAAAATTAACAAATTACAAAAAAAATTAAAAAAGAGTTTACAAAATTCAAATTATCAGTTAACATTACAAACAACAACAAATACGAAAATAAATTGTGTTACAAAACTCAAATCTGTATACAATACGTTAATAAAATTTCACAATTTCACAATCACACTGTTTTTTATTTGTGCCAGCCCTATCAATATACCCGATCCACTCATGTTGACAATTAAAGTCCGAACGCGATAACAATAACACATTGTTCATTTCGCTTCGACGTACCTATAGGTAATACATTATACATTGGCTGACGTCACTACTACTTGTGCTGGTTGTGGCGGCAGGTTTGCCGTGGCGAGACCACGTTCAACTGAAGCTACGCCTGCGCCGTCCAACCTTCGCTGAACCCAACGTTTTGAGTGTTGGTTGCACTTACGTAATATCCAGTACACTATGATAAGCGTTAACAACGCTATTATCCCAATCGAAATACTTCCAACAAATTTGATACTGCTTTCCAGTTCCTGACTTCCTGCTGAAGCGTTTTGAGCTATAATCACTTGCTCCTCGACCGCGTTGGTTTTACTTTGTTGTTTACCCATCTTGCACAACTGCTTGTTGAACTCGGAATGAACAAAATTTACTTCCCAATAGTGAAGTCTAGTTCTATCTTCGAATGAGAAAAAATTGTGGATCGGATACATTTCACAATATTGTTTTGCTTAGTTGCTACCTAACTTTTTAAACGAGAATGTTAAGGGTCTGTGGTCTGTATACAAAATAAGATCTCTCCCTTCGAACATGTTTCTAAAATATTGTACTGACAAATAAAGCGAAAGTAACTCCCTATCGTAGGTACTGTACTTTTGTTGTGCGTCAGTCAACCTCTTCGAAAAATAACCTAACGGTACCCATTCGTTATTCACTTTTTGTTGCAACGTTCCACCAACGCAATTATTTGATGCGTCTGCCATAATGGCAAGCGCCTGACCTGAAATCGGATACGCTAACAAAGCAGCGTTCTGTAAATTCAACTTGCATTGTTCGAACGCTTGAACAGCACTTTCTGTCCATACTATACTACTTTTATCGCGTTTCTTTGCCCCGTGCAGATACTTATTTAATTCTGCCTGACATTCGGCTGCGTGACGTAAATGACTTCTATAGAAATTTACCATGCCCAGAAATCTACGCAGTTCTTCTACCGTTTTCGGTCTGGGGAAGTTTACAATTGCTTGGACCTTACTTGGTAGGGGTTTTAATCCGTTGGCTGAGACTTCGTGACCTAGAAACTCAACTTTATCCTGCGAAAACGCACACTTTGCTAGGTTGATAGTTAGCCCTACTTCCTGCAGTCTTTGAAAAACGGCCTCTAAATGTTTTTCGTGCAACGTACTATTTTCACTCGCTACTATTAAATCATCTAAATATGAGAAAACAAATTCCGGTTTATATTTCGCATATTCCGGGTTATTTTGACGAAAATTTGCCTCTAAATCCTGTAAAACACAATTATTCATAAAACGCTGAAATGTCTGCGCTGCGTTTTTTAAACCGAAAGACATACATGGCCATTCGAATAAGCCAAAACTTGTTATAATTGCAGTTTTTTCTACGTCTTCCTCTGCAATTGGAATAAAATGATACGCCCTATTGATATCGATCCTACTAAATAGTTTCTTATCAGCTAAAATAAACGTGAAATCCCTTATGTGAGGAATTGGGTATCTATCAGGCTTCGTAATAGCGTTTAGCGCTCTATAGTCTCCACACGGCCTTATATTTCCATCTTTCTTAGGTACTACGTGTAGTGGACTCGCCCACGCACTTTTAGACGGGCGGCAAATACCCATTTCCTGCATAAGACGGAATTCTTCTCTTACCTTTTTAAATCGGTCTGGCGGTAGCGGTCTCGGGCGCGCATGTACTGGTGGACCTGTAGTCTCGATGTGATGTCTCACGTTGTGACGTGGCGGCTCTTTGAATGACGTCGGCTTAGTCAATTCAGGAAATCTACTTAGGAGATAATAACACGGGTGAGACTCAGCTATAGTGAAAATTGACGTATGCTCTGTGTTTACAATCGTAGAAATGACGTACAAATTAGTTTCTTGATCTAACAATCGTTTGTTCCTTAAATCTACTAACAAATTATACTTAGACAAAAAATCCGCTCCTAAAATAGGTTGTCTAACGTCGGCTATCACAAAAGTCCATTTAAACGCGCGACGTAATCTTAAATTTAACACCAATGTTTTTGTTCCATAAGTCTGTATTTCGCTACCATTTGCGGCATAAAGTTTATATTTATCGTTCACTGGACTATCACACACGGATTTATAACTTTTAGGTAACACTGAAATGTTTGCTCCTGTATCGATCAAATATCGCATACTGTTCGCGCCCGGTTGGCGTAATAATATATCCTTGGCGCGCTCTTGGCCTAATTCGGCCGGTTTGACATTCGCGCTGTTTATTGGATGATCGCGGAATCGCGCGATGTCGCGTGATGTGGTGAGCCGCCCCCCCCCCCCCGCGCCGGCCACGCGGCCGGCGCTCGAGAGTCGTCTGCGTGTCGCCGCCGCGATATCATACGGACCGCACTGTTAGATGCGGCTTCTCTCGAGTTCGCCCTTGTTATTTGGAGAGAATTGTGCGAGTCGGAAAGCTATTTGGCCTCGTTTTGATTCCCCCTTAATTTGGACCCGCTCCCTGGAAATTCTCGCGAACGCCGCGCGGTGAAATCGCCTGTGTCGTGTAACGCGCCCGATCGAAAGGTCGCTTCAAATGGCGGGCTATTTTTGTCGCGTTAAACGATTAGCTCTGTAAAGTACTGTGCTATCGCAACTGACGCGTCTCTAGTTGTGTGGGGGGACAATGGACTTGTTTGTGGACCCCTTGTGTGCACTCTGGAACGAAATACACCGTCCCGTCGGACCTCGTGCCAGGCGTTCCTCGTGCCTCGTGCCGAGGCCCCTGCAACGCGCCGCTTTGGTGGTTCCACACACACACACACTGACAAAACACTTACCTCATAACACTCACTACATACCATTAGAACCAACCATCGGCTTCGCCTGGACTTCGCCGCTGCTTTAAGGTTAGTGCTAGCCTATAATTATAGCCGCCAGTTCGCGTCAAGCCGTCTCTATTTATTTGAGGAGCCGGGGCCCCCAGGGGACTCGGCTCGTCTGCCTGCGGTATCGGCTAGGTTTCGCTATGGGCCCCGAGATCTGGCCCCTTTTGAGGGTGCCGCAGGACAGCCAAATCATTTTGGTAGCAAGAGCGCGGTTGACGCTTCTGGACTTGAGCGGCTTACGCACCTGGTAGCTGTATTATAGGCTTAGCAGCTGGGTTAATTACTACGTAGCATTGTTAAAGTTTAGGTGCCTACGGCGTAATATGCTAAGTAGTTGAAGATGGGTACCTACGGCTCATATTACTAGTTGAAATATTGTTAATCATTAATACTTAATATTGTTGAGAAACTGTAGGTACCTATCGCGTATTACGCTAATCTGTTGAATGCGCGTATAGTACGCAAATTGCTTAATTTGATGCATTCTTGACTGTTCAATTGTTTAATGTGTGTAGGTACTTGCTACGTAGTACGCTATTTTGTTGCCCGTTTGTTTATTGAAGTCGTAGAATCGAAATCGTATCGTAACTGTGATATACCTACCTACCGACCTACCTTATCACAATTTTGGTGCCATTTGGCAGTGATAAGGTTGATCTATTAGGTCTAATTAAGTAGATTTAAGTCTTTGTGTATTGTTGTAGGTAGGTAAAACTATTGTATTCGTAATATTAATGTTACATTTGATAAACTGTAAATATTAATTCGACGAGTAAATTTGAGGGTAGGAGCAAATAATTATTCACTCGGTCAAGTGATTGCCTGGTAGGCACGCGGAACTATTGTTCCAATAATAGAATTTCTTCGTGCGTGACCTACATAATTTGTTTGCGTCAGTTGCTATCTGTTAAGGCGGTGACACACGATCCAACTTTGGACCCAATTCGGGTCGTGGTACACAACACGACTGAGAATTCTTTTTTTTTATTGTCTGTTTGTAATTAATTTGTAAGAATTCTTTTGAATCAGTCTGTGATAATTGTTTGTTTGTGTGTTGTGTTGACATTGAATTTAATTTTTATTGATAATCTTTTGTTTGATAATTATGCTGAAAATTACTTTGAAATATTTGATGTTGACCGTAAATACGGACTAACTTACTGAATTTGTATTGTCTTTGTAATTGCTACTCGGTATCTGTTTGTGTTAAAACATTGTGCGTTTGTTTGTGCTATTTTAAAAAATTGTTATAGCGTTTTAACATACCGAGTACAAAGACACCGTCCCGCCGGACTTAGGCTAAAAGCAGTTCGCGCTCGGGATGCCGTCGGGTTCGGTCAACCTACAGCGGGTTTTTGGCGGCCACCCCCTGTAGATACTCTAAGCAATTGATTATCGTCGTATGTCTGGACGTTTATCGTCCCTACTTTGTTGGACTATTGATGGACGTTTATCGTCTCCAACCTGGATATTCACTGGACGTCTTGTCGTCACTACCCATTGGACAAATCATTGAGGTCCCGATGGGCCATTGTGAGCTGGTGGCATTGTAGCTTATGACAGCGCCTACGACTGGCTGCCCGCCCCAGCGCGCTTGCCCACAATCTCAGGGCAACCGCCTCTTGATTTTGACTTCGTGCCTTAACAGGAGTGGTGTTGTTGGTGCTGTTCATCAGGACTATTTGAGGGCACCCCCCGCACGGGCGGGGGTGCTCGTCCTTACCACTCTCATGGCACCGTGATTGATCGCTTGTGAACCACCCTCTGACCTGGGCTTGCTAGGGATTTGAAAGGTATCCCGCCAGGGGCGGGGGGGTCTCAACCCTCCTCGCCGCATTTTTTGCGACTTTGGTTCCAGGCGTCTGTAGGGGTTCTATTCCCCCCCGTGGGGCATATTTTGGCCCTTCAGGGGCGGGGGGGTCACGACCCCCCTCTGTTAGTTTGATGAAGGTTTGTAGCGGCTTTGCCGCAGCGGCAATCCCGCCCTTCTCTCCCCCACGGGTTCTGTGTCCTCGACTTGATGGTTGCCTCCCTCGGTCTGTTTGTTTGTTGGCAGTAGCATTGTGGGGTCTTGTTTTGTTCGGCTCGCTTAGCCGGACCCGCGCTGCCACCGGGGAGCAACGCCTGGGTGTACCCGAGTGTGATTGATTCCCTCCGGTCTTAGGTTTGACCCAGAGGTTCATCGAGGACCCCTGTTTTGACGATGGCAGTTTATACTAGATAACTGCCGCCCTAGCTTCCACTACAGCCACCTCTCTTGAGAATTGGATCGTCAATAATTATTGTGGCATACTGGTTCTTCGCCGACGATCTCTGATATGGTGTACAACCCGAAGGACGTTTGTTGGATAGTCCGTTCTCAGCTGGATTCGGGTTCCTGTATTGTCTTGTCTTGGTGGGTGGGAAGCCTAGGGCCCCCTTGGAGTCCTGTATTTGATGCCTAGAGCACCCGACTCCTAAGGGAGAATTGAAATTGATGCTTGATCTAGCTGACAATTCCTTTCGCGTTCTGAGTAAGCGAACGCGCTCGACGATATTGTGGGCTCTTTGCCGAACGTGTAGATAGATTACTACTGCAGTTCTTGTACGTCGAGCCTAACCCCCGCTAATCCCTATTTGCTTGATCCGGACCCGAGTGATTGTTGTTGGGTCCCGACGTGTTGGATCTGACTTTGTCGGGTGGTGTTAGTATGCTGCAACCTACTGTTACTACTATTACTGTTGTATTTTGCTGACCATATTTGGTTTATCTTTTGTTCCGATTTATGGTTCGTACCCGCATTGATGGTGGACTAGCCCAATCAGTGGGTGTATGTCATGATGTTTGCACCGGAGCTTCCACCGCGGACGAAACTCTGAATTTGTGAGATTTTGACTTTGAAATTTTGATATTGAACTGTATTACGTATCAAATCTTGATTGTTATCCTGAAGTTAGGAGGTTCTGAGTTTCGTAACTGCTTGTTCAACTCCACTCATTTTGAAGGACCGCTCAGGAGAGGATCAACAGGATCCTCCTTGTCTGAATATTCGGAAAATCCGAACCTTGACGGTGCTAGTAATTCAGCACCAGCCCTACGAGGCTCGCCACCTTGTTGCTCCCAAAGAGGGTACCTTGTTGAATAAAAATTATTGTTGACCCAATACTAGGTCATACTACCCTCTCGGCCCTTTTGCATCGTGAGTTTGGAATTTTGGCCGGCCGACACGCATTTCTTCGAGCTATATTTGTATGCATTCATGTTGTCGATTGGAAGCCGCCACTCTTCCGCCGATTATGGGAGACTAGCCGCCGGACCGTGACTCGACCTTTTGCAGGAGCCGCGACTGAGTTTGCGCGTCTGTTCTCCATTATGAGCACTAACTTAAACTGCTCGGTCGACCGAAGCCTACGCGTGCATTTTCGTTGCCTCTCCACTGAAGTGTTTTGTTTATGATTAATTGTAGGTGCGCTCCGCACTGAGGCCTTTTTGCCGCGCTAGTGAATTGTAATTTTGTTGTAGGCTGCATGACCTGGTCCGGACGGATTGTGGCATTAGTTTTAAGTCTGTATTGTTGAATTTGTTTAGATATAAGAATAATAAGTAATAAGTATATGTAAATTCGACCACCCAGCGTGTGCCCATTGGGGCGGGTTTTGATTTAAGTAGGTCGATTGTAATGCTGCAAAAACGTATCTCCGCCGCGTTGTTGGTGAATGCATTTTTGATTTTCGAGGTTCGCCATCGCGTTTTGTATTTGATGCCAGCCCTTTAACGCCTTGCCTAGTACCTCCTCTGGGAGATGAATATCTTATCTTGACTTATTTAATTGTCGCAACGGATCACTCAGTTTTGGCGCCGTTGGCCTCTAGAGTTTCATCCTTGCAGCAACGCGTTAAGTGGGCTGACAGCCGGATTCTCCCAAAATGGGGGATCCCGCCTGGATAATGAAGTTAATTTGCTGTATTTGTATTAGCGTCATGGACGCCCTGTTAAACCTGTATGACTTGAAGGCCGAAGATTCGGTTTTGCAGCTATTTGTGTCTACCTTGACACGTCTTCCGCTTTTGATTGTTAGCGGACCTAATTCCTTTAGGTCCGGGACGGGGGATTGTTCGCGCCCGGTTGGCGTAATAATATATCCTTGGCGCGCTCTTGGCCTAATTCGGCCGGTTTGACATTCGCGCTGTTTATTGGATGATCGCGGAATCGCGCGATGTCGCGTGATGTGGTGAGCCGCCCCCCCCCCCCCCCCGCGCCGGCCACGCGGCCGGCGCTCGAGAGTCGTCTGCGTGTCGCCGCCGCGATATCATACGGACCGCACTGTTAGATGCGGCTTCTCTCGAGTTCGCCCTTGTTATTTGGAGAGAATTGTGCGAGTCGGAAAGCTATTTGGCCTCGTTTTGATTCCCCCTTAATTTGGACCCGCTCCCTGGAAATTCTCGCGAACGCCGCGCGGTGAAATCGCCTGTGTCGTGTAACGCGCCCGATCGAAAGGTCGCTTCAAATGGCGGGCTATTTTTGTCGCGTTAAACGATTAGCTCTGTAAAGTACTGTGCTATCGCAACTGACGCGTCTCTAGTTGTGTGGGGGGACAATGGACTTGTTTGTGGACCCCTTGTGTGCACTCTGGAACGAAATACACCGTCCCGTCGGACCTCGTGCCAGGCGTTCCTCGTGCCTCGTGCCGAGGCCCCTGCAACGCGCCGCTTTGGTGGTTCCACACACACACACACTGACAAAACACTTACCTCATAACACTCACTACATACCATTAGAACCAACCATCGGCTTCGCCTGGACTTCGCCGCTGCTTTAAGGTTAGTGCTAGCCTATAATTATAGCCGCCAGTTCGCGTCAAGCCGTCTCTATTTATTTGAGGAGCCGGGGCCCCCAGGGGACTCGGCTCGTCTGCCTGCGGTATCGGCTAGGTTTCGCTATGGGCCCCGAGATCTGGCCCCTTTTGAGGGTGCCGCAGGACAGCCAAATCACATACCATTGTCCTTGTCCGTAACACATAAGCGGTGGTTTCCTAAGTCGATGCAGGTACCCACCGGATTTACCTGCATCTGCGCTAGTTTCCCTGGGTCTTCCAGGTACACGGCTGCACACAACGATTCGCTCTTTCTCGATACCTGTAGTGGTGTACACATAGCCAGTCTGGGCTATCCGGCGTCCGTCTCGGCCTGTTTCCGTTTCTCTCCCGGGAGCGCGAACGTCCGCGGAACCTTCCGCGACCTTGATTGCCTCTCCAACCGGGTCTTGCACGGCCCATTTCGTCCAGCCTTGCGCTGAGCTTCGCTATCTCCGCTAATACTGACGTAGTGCTCGACGCTGTGTCTCGTGTAACTACCTCAGCGACGGGTTGCGGCTTCAAATTTTCCATGATCTTATCCGCTATCACTGCTAACCTGTCCAAGTTTTTCGTTTCTGTGGCTGCCAAAACTCCTCGGGCAGCTGCTGGCAGTAGTTTCAACCAGAGTACGCTCAAGGTCTCGTCGTTAATTTTTCCTCTCGCAAGGTCCTGCATGCGGCGGAGCAGATGGCTGGGTTTCTGGTCTCCCAGCTCCATCTCTCCGATCAACTTCTGCACCTGTCGGTTTTCCGATTCCTCATAAATTGCGAGCAGTTTACCTTTGAGCAGCTCGTACTTTCCTTCGTCTGGCGGGTTGATGAGGATCTCCGTCACTTGTTGGATCACCTCTTTTCCCAGCTTCGCGACGACCATGTTGAATCTGCTTGCATCCCCCAGTTTTTGCGGTGCCAATATGGCCTCTAACTGAATAAACCAGACCCTTGGCTGGTCTGTCCAAAATTCGGGGATCTTGGCTGCCAATGAAATCGCCGACAATCCTGCATCTTCTAATTTGACTATCGTAGGTTGCGCCATTTTTAATATTTAAATAGAAGTCGTGCGTACGCTGCCTTACCTTTGTGAGTTGCCCCCTTTTTTTCTTGCCACGCCGCCTCAAAATGCACGACCTCAATTCGCGTACACGTGTTACCTTGTAGACTGTACGCGCGCGGGTCACCAGTTTGGACTTCCACGCGGTTTGCAGTCGGGGTCACCAGTTTGGCGGATGGGGTTCACGCCACCAAGTTTATGTACGGATTATGATGGAGCCTCGAAGATGCTTCTGTCCACGTACCTGATACGCCAAGAGTAGCGCGGTGTTCGTGAGTCTACAAGGTTGTGAAATGACACGCTTCAAACTTCAAATAATTAATATTTTACTTTGATTCTACATTAAACAAAGAAAGCTTAGGCTAGCGTACCACGGCGGGCGGGGAGCAACTGCGGTGCCGCATGCAACGGCGGCTTATATAGCGACCCAATTTGAGAAATGCCTACGTCGGCACATGTCCCCTACAGTAAGTAGTAACCCGTTCACAAAACGGAAAAATTCCGTGGGATCCTTACGATTTCGGAATGGAATTCCTTACAGCATCAGGGTTGAGGAGTTGGACATGTACCTACTCGAGGTCATTCAACAATAAAGTCTTTAATTGGTACCCCAATATCAATTTAAATAACCGACAGTTCCTTGAAATCCCATTAGTTTTGGGGATTAGGTCCCCTACAGCATCAGGATTGAGGAGTTGGAATCCAAATTTTTTGTAGGACAGTGTCGCAATATTTATCTATCGATTAAAAAAAAATTACGCAAATCGGTTCAGAAATCTCGGAGATATCGGTGTACATAGGTAGAAAAATACAACTCCTCCTTTATTGAAAGTCGGTTAAAAAAGTAGCCTATGTTACTCCCTGGTTAATTCTCTACTTGTATGTGAAAGTCCCGTCAAAATCGGTTCAGCCATTCCGAAGATTAGCCCGTTCAAACAGACAGACAGACAGACAGACAGACAGACAGACAAAAATTTTAAAAACGTGTGATTCGGTTATGATACTGTTCAAATAACCATATGAGCTTAATATGAGGTACTTATTTCGAAATTACAGACAGACACTTCAATTTTATTTATTAGTATAGATTAATTATTATAAAGATTTTGTGCAAAATAGCATACAAATCTGCAAATCAAGTAATTAATTTTATTATCAACAATCTGTGGTGCCTGCGGATTCATCCGCGTGGATTTAGTTTCATTGACAAGTATAAATTTAAAATTTAAAAAACCCCCAACATTTTGTGATGGCGGCCATCTTGGATTTACATAGTGATATTTTACTAGTCAAACCCTTTCATTTGATACCCATATTGAGAGGTTGTGAAAAAATATGTAATTCGCCATTTTGTGGCGGCGGCCATCTTGGACAGATTTTTATCAAATATAGCTAACAACACTCCCGACTAACTCACCTTTCAAACAAAAAAAACGCATTCAAATCGGTTCACCCGTTTGAGCGCTACGGGGGAACAGACACACACACACACACACACACACACACACACAGACACAAACACGTAAAACATAGAACACCCCGTTGTTTTTCGTCGAGGGTTAAAAATCAGGGATAATAGGTAGCCCATGGCCGACTTTGGTATGCTACTTAGCTATCTCAGTGCCAATTTTCGTAGTCCGTGAAAATGTGTTTACTTAACACGTTCACATAGCTTTTTTAGAATTTAAATTAAATATTATTCAGGCACACTCCGCTGAATATTACCTACGTGAATCTAACTATGTAGGTACCTGTAATTGTAAGTAATTAAACAATGATTGCCCTTAATAATGAACAGTTTTTTTTTATCGTGAACCCTAAATATTTCCGCGTTAATAATATGTAGCCTTGATCATTATTCTTTAATCCTCTACCTGCCTATGCAAATTGCGTGAAAATCTGTTCAGCCATTCAGCAAACTTGAGCATAAGATATATTTTCATCCCATCTATTCGAAAAGGACGACTTGGTTCGCCTTTATGTGCACCCAAAGGTGGTGTTTTCGGCGCATTTTTATAAGTGCGAATAAAAGATCTTTTACGCGCACTTATTTATAAGTGCGCGTAAAAGATAATTGCGGCGCACTTATTGAAGATGAAGGGCCCGTGGTCCCACCGGGCTAGGCGCGAACGATAGTATCGATTGTTGTTATTGTTGTAACAAGTTTGACGTCTGTGTATGTATGTGCGTCTGTGTCTGTCTGTTCCCCCGTAGCGCTCAAACGGTTGAACCGATTTAAATGCGGTTTTTTGGTTTGAAAGGTCAATTAGTCGGGAGTGTTCTTAGCTATGTTTTATGAAAATTGGTCCAAGATGGCCGCCGCCACAAAATGGCGGATTACATATTTTTTCACAACTCCCTCAATATGGATATCAAATAAAAGGTCTTGTCGTGAAGACCTTTCATTTTGACGTTGATGTGTGTATGTGTGTGTGTCTGTCTGTTCCCCCATTGCGCTCAAACAGTTGAACCGATTTGAATGCGGTTTTTTTTGTTTGGAAGGTGAATTAGTCGGGAGTGTTCTTGGCTATGTTCGATGAAAATTGGTCCAAGATGGCCGCCGCCACAAAATGGCGGATTACATATTTTTTCACAACTCCCTCAATATGGGTATCAAATGAAAGGTCTTGACTAGTAGAATAACACTATGCAAATCCAAGATGGCCGCCATCACAAAATGGCGAATGTCGGGGTTTCTTAAATTTTTAATTTACACTTGTATTATTAATCCGCCATTTTGTGGCGGCGGCCATCTTGGACCGATTTTCATCAAACAAACATAGCTAAAAACACTCCCGACTAATTCACCTTTCAAACAAAAAAACCGCATTCAAATCGGTCCATCCGTTTGAGAGCTATGGGGGAACAGACAGACATACACACACACACACACACACAGAGACACGTCAAACTTATAACACCCCGTCGTTTTTGCGTCGGGGGTTAAAAATATGGGGCGCCTTTTATTTCCTCATAGAGGGTGATGAAAAGTAGAGTGTATCACTCGGGCGCAATATATTTTTGGCTCGGGCGACATACTTTGAATCCCTCGCTACGTTCAGGATTGTACTAAAGAATCCCTCGCTACGCTCGGGATTCTACTATACAATCCCTCACTTCGCTCTGGATTCAAAAAAGCGCCCTCGCCGTAAAAATATTAGTTTGCTCCCTTATGATACAATCTACTATTATTGATTTTATACGTCCTAATTGACCTACAAAATAATACTTTCAAAAATTACTGTAGGTACCAGGAACGAATGAATAGAGAAAAAAAATAAGGAAATTTTACACCAACTCTGCCCTTTCCATGTAGGAATTATTGTGGTTGGAAAAACCGATCTCCTTAAAAGTTTCTTTGTATTATACATAAAAATTCAAGATATTTTTTTCAAAGTTTAATAATATTTAATCTTAATATTATGTAGGTATATGTGCCGATTTGTTCGATAACTCACTGACATCCTGTACCTATGTATAGACATATGAACATGATTCGGTTGTTGTATAAAATTATAGGATTTTTGATCAAAAAATTATGACAAGTAGTTTTGACAGCCTCTCTTTTTGTTAAACTAAAGAATTTAGAAGAAATAGAAACAAGTAGAAATCTGAGGATGCAACGGACAGGGCTAGGTGGATGTATTAACACTTCCCAGCTCCAGCAGTCTTTTAAATTTTGCTCAGTGTCTAGATATTCACATGGTCTGGCGTTATCTTGATGAAAGACTACCTAAAGAGACTGATCAATTCCGGTCATTTTTCCTTAATTTCTTGCTTGCACTGAGACTGAGCTTAGTCTCGTCAATTGTTAACAGTATGGAGTCCATGGTTTAGCCCGGCGCTAAAAACTCATAATGAACAACGCCCATCGCCATACGCACATCACCTTATTGCGCGTTAGTAGATTGTTGGTAACAACACAATATTCAAACCATTTTATTAGCTGTCTTATGAAAATTGCATTTACATAGATAGATTGATTTAGACCAGGGGTATCCAAACTTTGAAGCCTTAGGGGCCATAATGATTTTTTCAGTATGTTCCAATGGCCTAACAAGCTTTAATTTTTCTGCCCTTAACTATTATATTTCTAGGTCGCAAAGTGCGCCAAGTAAAACCTAACTAGTATAGTTAATTTTCATACTGTGTTTTCTTCTTCACATTATACTGTGTTTTCTTATCACAGCAATAAGATATTGGCTGTTGGGGGTCAGATCGATGACAACACTAGTCTTTAGCAGAGTGCTTAGTCTCAGTTTGAAACGCTCTAAAACTAAAAGTATACTGTAAGTAGGTCGAATCATAAATTACTTCAGAGCAAAATTCCCAGCCCAAAGACTCTTATTTTAGGTCCATTTTACTCTGAAGTCATTGTGATTCGATCAATAGTATACTTATAGTATACTAAAAAGTTTTGGAGCGCTCCAAACTGAGACTAAGCACTTTGCGGGCCGAATTGATGGCATTGGCGGGCCGGATGTGGCCCGCGGACCGTAGTTTGGAGACCCCTGAAATAGACCATTGTGATCCAGAAATGTTTATATCTACGCCATCGGCCTACGTGCCTACCAGCCTCAATTTATATAAAAAAAATCAATTCATTGATCACAGTAAAAAATATTTTATTAAGCGTTAATCAATTTTCGATTAAACGGCACTAATTTTTTGTTAAATGAAATTTAAAAAAATCGAATGTCGCGGCAGTTGGCTGCACTGTTTGCTGTCACGTATCTCCATTGATATTGTAAAATTCAATAACAAAGTGGAATGTCTTCCTTTTTAAAAAAGTGTCTGTATTATATCAAACAGCAATCAGTTTTTATACAAAAGCATTGCTAACAATATGATAAAAACTATTTAATTATACCTATTCTTTTAAAAATGTAGAGTTCAAAGGCACTTTATAAAAACACTAGCTGATGCCCACAACTTCGTTCCCGGGTAATTAATTTCCGAGACAAAAGTATCCTATATATCCCTCTCTAGGATACTAACTGTATTAGTGTTAAGTTCCTGCTCAATCGGATAACCCATACGTGAACACATAGATGACGCCGTTTCCGAGGAAACTTTTTCGGGACAAAAAGTATCCTATTTTCGAATTCAAGATGCGAGCTATAGCTGTGCGAGGTTTCAGCTCAATCGAATGAACAATACGCTATAGCCTAAAGGACGCCGATCCCAAGGAAACTCTTTTCCGGGATGAAAGTATCCTATGTCCGTATTTCTGTGCCAACTTCCAGTTCAATTTTGTTGTTTATTTAAAACGATGCGCAAATGCATAAAACCACCGTTTACGAGAAAATTATTTTCGGGATGAAAGTATTCTATTCTGAAAGAAGAAATAACTGAAAGCCTAAATACCAATTTTCACGGGTATAATATGCCATCATCGTTTATTGTCAGCCTTTGTTAAGGCTCTAGGCTGTATTAGCGATAACGGAGACATTTCGTCTCGATAACGGAGACGAAATGTCTCCGTTACCGCTTACTTATGCGTAGTTAGGTGTAACTTATTCTCATTGTTTCAATAAGCTACCTTCATAATAATTATGCAGTTACATTGCGTTAAGCATAATAAGCAGTCGCGCATTTTTTCACCATCTAGGTCTCGTTAATATTCACCGAGGGCAGGACAAGATCAGTTATACAGTAGCTTTAATTGTTTAATTAATGGAATTGTTGCAGTTATTGAACAATGTACCTACCCACAGTGCACCTATGTACCTACGCGCTGCGTTAAATGGCCAATTATTATTAGTTACAATAAAAATTGTTTGATACATTGTTATGACGTACTATGATTGGTATTAGGTGCATAGGTGTATCCGGCGTGCATTAAATTCTTCTTATTTTATTTATTTACTAAATGATATGCACTATGGTATGTTTCGTTCGCGTGGATTTAGGTTTTTTTTTAAATCCCATGGGAACTCTTTGATTGTCCAAGATAAAATGTATCCTAATATGTCCGCTTCCAAGATGCAAACTACCTGCCTCTCTATCAGGATCGGTTCTTTACTAAATGATATGCACTATGGTATGTTTCGTTCGCGTGGATTTAGGTTTTTTTTAAATCCCATGGGAACTCTTTGATTGTCCAAGATAAAATGTATCCTAATATGTCCGCTTCCAAGATGCAAACTACCTGCCTCTCTATCAGGATCGGTTCACCGGTTAGGCCGTAAAAATTTAATATTTATTAATATATTGTCCCTAATTAGAAAATCAACGGTCTTATTTTTTTAATCAGGAATCCTAAATATTTCCAGTATAAAATGTAGTCCAGATCATTCCTTGCCTAAACCCTTAACATGATTCTAAAATTCTGTCATATTCGGTTTAGGCGTTAAAAGATTAGCTCGAATAAACAGACTGACAAATGGAATGACAGACAGACAATTTAGACAAAAATTTTAAAAACGTGTGCTGGAATTTTTTTAATTCTTATGAACTTAATAATAACACAGTTTATTTTTAAATCACAAACAGATATTTAGATTTAGATTTTATTTATTTGTATAAGTAGATATACTCGTACATTACATGTATCAACCATAGGTTTGATTTTACAGCAACTAAACATTTTTTGCGATGTAAGCGATGGCGGGTTACATTAGCTTGAGATCTTGCTGTTATTGAATTAAATACATAAATATATCAACTATATTAAAACTTATTCTAAGTTGTAAAATAATTATGTTTGTATTGATCATTAATCACTTGAAGGTTGCTTGAATGTTGAAGCTCTTTCCTTGGGTTAAAGCGAAGCTTGTTAAAAAGTTTTATAATTTTAAAAATATTCGATTTAGGCAGATATTTTTAATTTTCAAATACACTCTGTTTGAATAGAGGCACATAGACTGGGACAAGCCAACTTTTTCTACCTGATTAAATGAATAGGTACATTTTCTTTTTGTAAAATATCCTACAATATGTCATATCATACTAGCTTCCAAATGTACGATTACAAAAGTACCTACGGATGAAATATATCGATTCAAAGGAGAATTAGCTATCGAATAACGTTATATACAGGAACAACATGAAAGCTCTTTTTTACAACGATGAATTTAGAATTGTCAAGACAAGGCAACACCAGGAAAAACTTTACTTCGCTCTATAAGTCTATACAATTGTAAGTAAAAGTGCATGAGGGATTGAATTAATTTCTTCACCACTACATCCAATTACGTTTGATGAACGTAACTGAAACCTTCAAGGTTCGCAAAATCAACTCCTGAGTTAGTAGTGGACGCGCGGCAGACCTTAAAGCACGCGCCAGCAACCTAGTAGATACTATTTAGTATTTTAGAGGTTGCATTGTTACAAAAAGGACAATTTATTTCAAATTAGTTGTCCGCTCTTGCTAATCGAAATTCGCATTTGTCGAAGTCGAGAGCGACGTTTTTGAATTCCGCGCGCTTTTTTTGGCGGTATTTAGTTGTGTTGCTAGAGTTGGTGATTTTATTGTGACCGGCAGTCTGAGGGTAAGTTTATTTTTTATTTTACCTACCTATATAGTAGTGCGTCTTTTATTGAGTCGGTGCGCAATAATTTTGCTGTTGTTTTATGTTATTTTTCATAAATGATCTCAGAACGCAGGTACATCTAGTACCTACAGCTGATCTCAGAATTACTTAGCATAATAATTATAATATCAATGCATAATATTATATTTACATGATTATTGCATTCAAGTAAAAAAGAACAAAAGAAACCAGTACCAAGACATGCCTTAGTAATTTTAGAGTTCTAGATCATATCCAAACAAAATTGCAGCTATTGGTTTTAATATAAAATTGCATTTTAATTATCCTGAATTTCTTACCAAACCCGTGAAATACACAGGTTTGTCGTTAGATATACCTGTAGTGGTTATTTTGTCCAAGCTCTATAGGCATAAAAAAACACTGAAGACTGTAATTGAAGCTTTTGTACCATACATTTATTCGCACGTTCTACGATCTTGTTTTGACAGAGTTATCTTACTATCTGAGTATCTTTCTATGGCTATTCAGTGCGACAATGGACTATTGGCACTGTTTCACGCGTGCTTGTTCAGATTTTTACTCTTTTACAATTTAGCACTTGACTGCGATCTCACCTGATGGTAAGTGACGATGCAGTCTAAGTTGAAAGCGGACTGCCATACCTGTAAGAGGTAGGTATGGCAGTTTATAGTAAAACCATAGATCAGATCGGTTTCTACCCGGCATAGTACCGGAACGCTAAATCGCTTGGCGGCACGGCTTTCCCTGTTCGAAATTATAATGATCCCAAATTGCCTCTGTCGAGAATCGAACCCGGGACCTTCCACTTATAAAACCATAGCGCTCACCACTGCGCCAGGAAGATCGCCAAATTATTATTAGTGTTGGTTCAAGTTAAGCTATAAGTTATGGCTCAACAGTTTCAATTTTAAAAAAATCGCAGAATTTTACAGAGTTGGTACTATTTATAGTAAGTACTTACATAGTCTAGCACCGGAACAAATCACAATAGTAGGAAGTACCTACGGCAATGACTCGTGCGTATAGAAATAATTCGGTGCCGTAGTAAACAAATGACGGAATCATTGCTAATTAAATGTATACCTATAAGACAAACATAGATCACCTGAAAATAATCCCTCTTACAAAAGGTTAATAATATTGTGATGGTTCTAATGTTTTTTCTAGTCTTTCAATTCGTTATTCGGTTAGAAAAGATTGCCACTGTGCCCATATTTTTTTTTTATTTTTTTTTTTTATTTAAGTAGTTATCTATCTATCTTCTTCTATAATATAATAAAACTGTAACAGATCCAATTCTGTACATTGAAGATATTTTGAAATTTTTTATTGGAGGGCACTCTATAATCGATACTGAAGCCAAAACTGCAATTTTTTCATTTTTGTCTGTCTGTCTGTCTGTCTGTCTGTATCTTGGCCGCGCATCACGCCGAAACTACTGAATGGATTCGAATGAAACTTGGTGCGATTTGAGTTTATACTCCAAGGTAGGACATAATATACTTTTTATCCCGAAATTCAGCACGGTTCCCTTGGGAGAGGGGAAGAAAGTTAAAACGTGTATTTAGCTGTAATTCATTAACGCGTTGTTCGATTTAACTCATTCTTTTTTTGTTAGAAAGGTAGTACTTTAAGTATTGTCCCGTAAATATTTCAAGGTCATAGGTTATTTAGTTCAGAAATGACAGACATTTATTGGGTTCAAATAACTTGGGACCCGGATCTTTGAACGTACGGCTTATTTTAAATTGGTGTGCATTTAAATTTATGTTTGTCGGTCTGTCTATTTGTTCCAGCTAATCTCCGAAACGGCTGGATCGATTTTAATGGAACTTTCAATGTTGTAAGGAGCAACTTAGGCTACATTTAGTTTAGGTACATAAAAGAATAATGGGATCCGATCCAATTCTATATAAAACATATAAACACGCGAACGAAGTCGCGGGGGTCAGCTAGTAGATAATAAAAAAGCGAACATAACTTGACACTATAGTTTTAAGATCAGAAAACTAGAAAAAAAGGAAAAGAAAGTGTGGCTGGTGTTAGCAGCTTGCAGCCCAAATAGGCCGTAGTCTGCGCTAAGGCTAACAAAAATCATTATCATTAATACAAAAATACAAAACAGAAATAAAAATAAACCACCCACTCAATAAATGTAGACCACTTTTCAAGCCAGCTGCACCAATAAAGCCAGTAAAGCTATACCTACATATCTACATACTTTAAATATAGGGTAAAACCAAGCCTGTGCGTGTGCCTGTATTGTGGAAGACTGCACACTTGCACAGTTATATTAACATACATCATCATGATCAACCCATTACCGGCTCACTACAGAGCACGGGTCTCCTCTCAGAGTGAGAAGGGTTTTGGCCATAGTCTACCACGCTGGCCAAGCGGATTGGCAGACTTCACACACCTTTGAGAACGTTATGGAGAACTCTCAGGCGTGCAGGTTTCCTCACGATGTTTTCCTTCACCGTTAAAGCAAGTGATATTTAAATACTTAAAACGCACATAACTCCGAAAAGTTAGAGGTGAGTGCCCGGGATCGAACCCACGACCTCCGAT
Organism: Melanargia galathea; assembly: GCA_920104075.1. Classification (NCBI taxonomy): domain Eukaryota; kingdom Metazoa; phylum Arthropoda; class Insecta; order Lepidoptera; family Nymphalidae; genus Melanargia; species Melanargia galathea. Next base: position 24,697,518 of record OV049857.1, read on the forward strand.
TAGAAGTCGGTCGTCCTAACCACTAGGCTATCACAGCTTGTATATTAACATACACGCCCTAGAAATGAATAGGTATGCGCAAGAGAACCAGAGTTACGAACATAGCTCATCAAATAGCGAACCTGAAGTGGAAATGGGCGGGGCACATAGAAACGAGATACATTGGGGTTCCAAGGTGCTTGAATTGTGACCCCGCACTGACATATGCAGCGTTGGAAGACCCCACTAGGTGGACATAAAATCAAGCGAGTGGATGACAACCGCTGGATACAAAAGGCACAAGATCGTGTCTGTAGCGATCCTTGCAATAATATTATGTCCAGTAGAGGAAATGTATCGGTTGAGACGACGACAACGAAGCATTTGTCCTAGGGTTTCTGTAGGTATCAGTGAGCATTAATTGCTTAAATTAATTTAAATTACAGTAAAAAATAATGTTTACGGAAACAGGACACGCCTAAAAATATTTAACGTCCATGAAGTTACTTACTTTAAAGCTAAAAATATTTATGTTCAATCGAAACCATAATATTATTAAGTAGGTACGGATACCCGCGACTTCGTTCGCGTGGATATTGCTTTTTAAAAATCCTATGAGAATTATTTTGTTTTTCCTAAGCTCCTTTCAGATCATACCTTGCTAAAAACTGTTAAAAGTTCACTGGCGGATGTTTAGGTAGATCAAAATGTAAACATCCGCCAGTTAAAGTATCATCAAAATCGATCCAGCCTTTCAGAGATTAGCCACTAATCATTAAAGTATTTCCTTTCTAACAAAAAAGAATGAATGAAATCGTAGCCTAAACGTATGTTTTGTCACTTTCTTTCTTTATGTCAAATGACAAAGACACAACTTATCAGACCCTGAGGGCCTGTTTCGCCACCTTCTGATAAGTGTCGGATAGCTTATTCACAACTTTTGTCTTTGTCACTGAGAAAGTGATAAAATTTATGTTTAGGCTATCCGACACTTATCAGAAGGTAGTGAAACAGGCCCTTATTCTCTCATCTATTCTCGTCAGTTTATCTAAAATTAGCCAACCAGCTTTGGGTATTTGCGTATACCTATGTAGGTGTAAACGAGTAAACGGCAAATTAAAATTTATTTTAATCAGTATCCAGACTTTACTCAAATGGGCTTGGGTAATTCTAAGTAAATCTGTATATAGGCCTAGGTTTACTCGTATTTCTGGCATTGCACATTGTATATCAAACATTTTAATATGTATCCAGTCTAATCGTACGTGCAGTGGGCGATTTCACCTTCGCTGGTCCTAACAAAGTCAACTTGAGAATCTTAAATCAGCGATCTTTATGTCTTAACCTAACGAGCCGTAGCGGTTCTCAAGTCAACGTGTCAAGTAAAGGACATGGCCGAAATTTGCCCCAGACGTTCCAAACATGCGAACACATTAAATAATTTAATTAAAATAAACAATGAATTTTAGATAACTATTCATGTTTCATAGCAGTCGCTGAAAAAATATTGGAAAAAATAAGACTTTCAATCGATTTTTTATGTTCAAAATCACCCACAAATCACCTTATTTTTGTCATAAGTCGAATTAACGTCAGACGTCAATGAGACATATTCTACTGTCTATGATTTAACCTATGCCTTTAATGTTGCCAGTCAATAATACCTATTATCAACGATGATAGATAAACTGAAACAATATTAAGAGCGGTTACTGATCAGCGTGTTTCTGCATACTACCTATATATTATACTCGTTTTTACCCGATGGTGCAACGCAGTGCGCGGAGAGGTTATATTGTGTTCCTCAGTCTATATAATATGTTTTTTGTTCCTTTGTGGGATTATAAAGAATAAATATGGGGACCGATTTTATTGATTCTTGCACTAATAGTTTTGTTTTAATCTTTCTAATGCTAATAAAGATATCAAAATAATGAGATCAAAGAAATCAAAGATATGAAAAAACAACTAGACGCCATATTGGAACAAATAAAATAATAAAGTCGATGGATTATGGCAAGTGGGGTATCATTGAATAGATCTTTTAAATTCATAGTTAGGTGTCCTAGACCATTTTTCCGTTTAAATGATCATTTATGATTTATGAGGCTTCAAAGTTTCAATAATATCATCTTTTTGAACCTTCATAATTTTAATCCACGACTGCTAACCTATTTATGTAACTTTCTCATTCTATAAATAGAAGATCTGTATTAACTAATGACATAGATTTCATCTCTGGACAGTACTGGGGCAGACTTCCATACAATTTTCGGCCATGTCCTTTAGATGTATGCCAAAAGAAAACAGTCGGAGCAAAAATTCTGTAGGTAGACATTGTCCCAACTCCCATTGGATATTTTAAAGGCTAAAAATCATACGCTGTTTTTTCTTGTTGCTCAGTAACTGAAGCCTTAAGGCTTAAGGAATTTAAAAAGTATAAAAAACAAATAAGTTGTTTCTAGGTGAAAGACGCGCACGACGCACCCTTCGCTCCAGTGGAGAGAAAAAAACCATTAAGCGTAGTCATGTGTACAAAGACCTTGGCTGCGAAAAACATAATAGAGGTGGTTTTTTCCCAGTGGATTCTGGACAAGATTTTTTCTTCTTTTTAATTGCGACGCGATGATTGGGCTATAATATATCATGCGAAACGATTCCTATGCCACACGGCACAACTCTATACAAAACAAAATTTACAGGTCTAAAACAGTACATACTTTTCTGCCGGTAACATTTCGTGAAAGAGATACAACACTTATTAACAAATTACTTTAATTTAGGGATTGTGTGCTACCGAATTTAGACCAGTAGCTAACCAAAGATAACCACATTTTTTTAAATTGAATGATAGGCTTACGCTTGACGACAATCATGCCTGAAAAGCCATGATGAGGTCTAAGTTGGAGCGCGCTTGCCTAGAAAATTTGTCAGTAGAGCTTTTGTTCTTAAGGTAAAATACAATATCTAAATAAAACTAAGTAAACTTATAAACAACGCAAGGCCTAACACGGTATGGGTAGATTAGAGATTTGAAATTTCGAGGAAATTTTACTTTAGTACCCTGAATGTGCACTAAGGAGGGAGATTTTTGAGATTCCGTCCCTAAGGGCATGATAAGGCGCGGTTAAAGTTAAATCCAAATAAAGTTAATTCCACTTGGACGAAGGCGTGGGTATGCAACTTATGAAAATATATGAAGGGCTCATTAGCTCTACATATTTTGTTCTTCACTACTTTTAGAGCTCTTTTTATACTACGAAACCCTTTTGCGGGAATCCCGCGTCGGCCCAGCAAACCGGACTAACATGTCGTAAACGCGACAAAAAAAAACATTGGCCTTGTCCTGTCTGTGTGCATCCGGCCCTAAACATGCCCTACATTAAAATGTATTTAAACTAGCAAATGAACATAAAAACTTTTAAAGGAAACCTCACTTCGTTATACATATGTACACCCGCCCGCGCTCTCACGATTTCTGAGCATACAAATCTGCAGCATTAGGACTGAGAAGTTGGAACCCAAAGTTATTAAAAAGTCTACAAAATACTCTCAATGTGAAATTCACAATTGGCACATTTTTAGCCCTCGTAATTAAGGTGGGCAGTGCTGATGCAGCACAGGATTTTGGGGTTGGAACCAACAGTTTAATAAGTAATAACATCGGCTGGAACCTGAGATTAAGTTATGTTGTATTGTCATGGGAATGAAATTCTCGTGCTAATTTACATGAAAGTCGTTTCAGTAGAAAGAAAATAGAAGAATCTAAGTTATTGAAAAAGACGTTCGTAAAATTGAAAAAATCGAACATAAAAAAAGTAATACACAAACAAAACTGTACAAATAAACCGAATAGTTCACATTGTAAAGACAAAGAACTTTTCCCGACGTTATCTATACATTTAAATATGTCTATTCTTGTATAGATTGGCATTGACGGGGTGAGAGGTGTTTTGTTCGCCGCTCTACCAGGCTCTACTCTGGCTCTAGACTCCACTAGGGTCAATATCCGTAACAATACCCGATTCGTACAGAATGATGGTATGCAACAGTGTAAATTAAGCACCAAGATAAAATAATATTTCGTAATCTAATTTCATTCTCCTTTCGTAGCACTTTCGTAGCTCTTCGTAGCATATTTAGCGATTGACGATTTATCATATTTTAATTGAATTTCGATCTTAATATTTACACCAAATTATCATCACTCTTTAAATATATCTTTAAATATTTCCAGAAAAGATTCCATTGGTGCTAATTCGGTTGCAATAGCAAAACTAAACTAAAAAATAGACAGGTCTATCGAAAACTGTTGCTATCCTTTATCGCAGGGAGCATTAAGAAAGAAATAGCGTATCTTTAGGCCTGTCAATTGAGTTTAAAGATTGTACGCAACTAAACTAGCACCAAAAACAAACATTTTGCATGAATTTTTATTTATTTATTACTCTTTATTTGCCTCATTATTTATATTACATTAGTAATTTACGTGAGGAAACCTGCATGCCTGAGAGTTCTCCATAACGTTCTCAAAGGTGTGTGAAGTCTGCCAATCCACTTGGCCAGCGTGGTAGACTATGGCCAAAACCCATCTCACTCTGAGAGGAGACCCGTGCTCTGTATTGAGCCGGTAATGGGTTGATCATGATGATAATGAATTTACGTGATTTAGGTATGATTCTTGTATAAATCAGACGTTATTATGATGATGTTGATAACACCACAGGTCAAGATCTGTGGCATCAATGAGCGACACGCCATCTCATAGTAGATACAGAATCATTCATTAATTCAGTAGTTAATTAAAGTTATCAATGTCGCATTTTAATGTAAATATATTGCACAAAAACAAAGCGCAATTCATTAGTGACTGAACAACTGTGTCACGGTTTATTAAATTCATTAAAAATAAGTAATTTAAGGTAATTTAAATTTTTTGTTCAGTATGTATTTTGGTTCGTTAGAGTGAGATGAAGACTTCTTAAATTAAATTAAATTCTTTATTTGAATAAATATGGATGTGTGAGTAGATTTATGCAAAACAAACGTAAAAATGATTTATTATTAGGTATTAGTATCATCACAAATAGCCATACAATGGCGTGCAAAAATTCAATAAAAATAATTATACAACATTCAGCAAAGACTACGTGTATAGTTAATATCCAACAAACATCTCATTAGTATAATCTTATTAGCTTCACAAAACAATGTAGGTAAGTATTATTAAGAAATAACAATTCATTCTCTCGTTGGCTCTCCCGCTCGACACAGTCATATGGACTTAGTTCCTTCTAGTTAGATCTGCATTGCTATCAATATTTTGGGATGTTGTTACTGTGGGGGAGTACCTAGTAGAGTAGGTAGTATACTAAGTATAGTAATTTTATACAAAGTTCGCGTTTGCATACCGCCGTCCGCACCTTTCACTTAATGCACCAGTCGTTGAAGTTCATGGTCGCACGTATTCATTTTCATACGTATGTTGTCCGCCTGTGTCTGGCAACCTTAATTAAATTTACGTGAGTGTATGTCTGAATATCCACTATGCAAACTACTGTGCCTTCCATATTATAATCTATATACATATATAAAAATGTATCCCTATTTTCCTTGATCACGCCATCACGCGTGAACGGCTTGACCGATTTTGACGAAATTTGATATAGAGGTAGACTAGGCCTTGGAGAAGGACATAGGCTACCCTACCTACTTTGTATCCCGGAAAATGAGCTCTAAGGATTCTTAAAAACGCGGATGAAGTCGCGGGCATCAGCTAGTATACTAGCTGATTGAATTTAGTTCATCATCATCATCATGATGAACTAAATTCAATCATTACATATTTCAGAATGCGAAGGGCTTAGGCCGTAGTCCACCACGCTGGCCAAGGGCGGATTAGTACACTTCACACGACTTTGAAAACATTATGGATAACTCTCTCAGGCATTCCTCACGATGTTTTCCTTCACAGTTAGGCCGCTCTCTTCACGCGCTTTTCCATACAAACGTATTACGCCTATTATTCTAATATTTGTCGCAATAGGTCTAAAGTTAAGCCAGATATCAATTTATATCTCCATTACCTATGCCATAAAATAAAAATATTAGTAAAATTATATTTATTTTGAAAGTTATGACGCTTGAAAAATCACTATTTTTGGGCAAATTTTGGGGCAACTTCGTGCGTAAATAAACTATATAAGAAACTAGAAAATTGAAAAACGACCGAAGTCTTATCATAGGTTACTTCATAGTAATTATAAATGTCTTTAGTTCATGTAAAAAATTGCCAAATATTTGCTAAAATAGGCGAAATCCCAAACCTTGATTTGCATCTTTTTACTTTGCCGTTTTTCACTAAAAATCATGATATCTCAAGCAAAATTTATTTATTTAATTAATTTATTATTTATTTATGTACATATGTTTAGTACTCTTCTATACTGAAGACGTCTCGCTCTCTAAATGCAGAAATTATTGTTTTAGACTCCACTCACCAACGATTTGTCGCGCCCATGGAGAGGGTTAAAAATGATATTTAATTGCTTATAGCACAACACACATAGTCCGACAAGTCAGAGGGTGCGTGCTGGGGACCCCGAAATTTTCAAATATATATTGTATAACTACTAATGTATATTGTATATTTGAATATTTTGCAATGATACCTAATTAATCATTACGAAATTGGGTTGCAATAAGAACCAAAATAGCTATATAACAGAGACTGTTAACACTAGTTATCAGTAACGCGACCGCAACTAGTCTCTACAGTAAAATTATTATGGTAAGTAAGTATTTAGTAATGTAGACCTACTTATGTTTGTCATGCTCCTATGCCGATGAAACCGTCATATTATAAAGGTACAGACTGCAATGTCACTTATCAGCAAGTGATATCGAGATTAAGCAAAATAACTAAAAAAAGGGTTCACATTCAATCTTGACCGGTCATTCAATAAAAAGTAATTAAAACTCCAATTTAGGATACAGATTACAGATAAAAACGCCGGCATACAAGAAGCGGTAGCTACACGGAAGCCTGGCTTATCTACTCGATGTGAACCACGATCCGGTTCATTGCCTGCTGACGCTTACAATTAACACCCACATTGTTTGAATTATTAAGTCTTTGTCTTAAATTTTCAAGGACATGCCACAGTATTGCATTCCAGCCCGCCGCGCTGCTCTCCTAAGATAACCGCGGTCCACTCGGGAGAAACTTTTCTAAAACCGATAACTTACATAGCTAACAACTAATAGAATAAAATAGAAAAGTTTTTTATTCAAATAAACTTTTACAAGTACCTACTTTTGAATCGTCAATTGAATCTACCACTGGTTCGGAATGCCGTTCCAACCGAGAATCTTGGAATCTAATCATGATTTCTTACTGGAACTTCTTAGCCTAGACGACTTATATTCACTATTTGAAATTCATATAATATTACTAGTAGGGCGCTTGGCTGCGCGGCCCGCTAAAGCGGACCGCGGGGATTTCAGTATTATTTTTGTTTTAGCACCTTCTTCTATCATTTTCAGCATCTTTAACCCTGGCCGTGCTCCTCATCTATCTTCCAAACCCTCGATCATCATCACTCCAAATTTTTTTCTCCGAATCATTTGCCAGAAGGAGAGTTCTTCCATAAAAACAAATTTTTAAAAGGAACCGTATCAAAGTCTTGTATAGTTTCCCAACTTATAGTCTCTTCAATATTCGCCATATATTTTGTGTGAAAGAAATAAATTCCGCCATCTTGATTTTTTTCTGTTCATCAAACTGTAGATCTTTAGGTATTAATAATCTTTTGCCAAGAAACCACTCTTCCATCTTTTATACTTGGTGAGATAGACACCGACGAAATTTGTATAGCCGCCATCTTGAATTCCCCATTTTGTTTTTTTTTCCGCTCAGTGCCAATTGGATGAGGTTTTGAGTAATTTTTGTTTGAGCACCTCCCATCTATCTACAATACCCTTCCCGGGCTCCTCATCCATCTTCCAAACCCTCAATCATCATGTCTTCCCATATTTTTCTTTGAGAGTTCTTCAAAGAACTGCGGTAAAGCCTTGCATAGTTTACAACTTGTAGTCTCTACAATATTCGCCATACATTTCCTATGGAAAAATAAATTCCGCCATTTTGAATTTTTTTTTCAATTCGTCAAGTAGACCTTTGGATCCTCATCATCTTTTGCGAAGAAACCACTCTTCCATCTTTTATACCCTCCGAGATGGAGACCGACGAAATTTGTATGGCGGCCATCTTTTTTTCGCCATTTTGAATTTTTTTTTCAGCTCACTGCCAATTGGATGACGTTTCGAGTGACATTTGCTCGAGCACCCCCCACCTATCTTCAATACCTTAAGCGTGCCATTCGCTCGTCTCTGAAATCCTCAATCATCAGCTTTCTCCATATTTTTGTTCCGAATGAATTTTTGTCCTCTATACGAAACCATTTGTGAAAAAAAAAGTTTTCATACAAAATTTTACAGGAGGGGTGATCAATCAGTGAGTCAGTCAATGAATCAGCACGAGCAGCTATATATATATTAATGATCAAATACAGAATAGGCGAGGAAGCAAATTAAGTCTTCGGTACCCTTGCAATATAATTACGGTCACCTTCATAATTTATTATTATCCTGAGACATAGAGGTGGATTGAATTTTGACTATCGATGTCTGAAATCAGCGCTTACAAGAGACACCTTTATTGAGTTTATCTAGAAGTATTCTAGATCAGTAGATTTACTAGAAACCCTTGAGACATAGAGGTGCATTGAATTTTGACTATATCAATGTCTAAAATCAACGCTTACAAGAAACCTTTATCGATCTTATCTGCGGGTATTCTAGATCGGTAGAATTACCAGAAACCCACGTAAAAAATCGTGATTCACCAGTTAATTAATAAAAGCGCAAGTATAATAGCAGCCATTCATCCATGTGTTCAAACAAAGCGTAGGAAACCTTCGCACGTGGCTAACAGTTTCGCAGATGCTTATCAAACGTTCAAGATTGTTGACCTCGCCACGATGAGGAAGCGGCGCAGCGGGAAGTGTCATACAACAAACTGAAAATTAATTTAGTATTAATCGAGTGCATTCGCCATTTATGTATAAAATAAGTGTATTTTAACCACCTGTACGAAAAAGGAAGGCAACGAAAAAGGAGGTTCTCGATACTTATTTTTTAACCCCCGACGCAAAAACGACGGGGTGTTATAAGTTTGACGTGTCTGTGTGTGTGTGTGTGTGTGTGTGTGTGTGTGTGTGTGTCTGTCTGTTCCCCTGTGGCGCTCAAACGAGTGGACCGATTTGAATGCGGTTTTTTTTGTTTGAAAGGTGAATTAGTCGAGAGTGTTGTTAGATATGTTTGAAGAAAATCGGTCCAACATGGCCGCCGCTACAAAATGGCGGATTACATATTTTTTCACCACTCCCTTAATATGGGTATCAAATGAAAGCGCTTGACTAGTAGAATAGCACTATTGCAAATCCAAGATGGCCGCCACCAGAAAATGGTGAATGTCGGGGGTTTTTTAAATTTTTAAATTTATACTTGTGTTTAATGATGTTACTTTATAACTCCGTCAAATTACATTAAAAGGTGATGATCTGATAAACATCTTCGGAGATGAGGGACTGAATGACCAGTGTAAGAATGAAGAGTAGGTATAGTAGACCTATGCAGCTATGTGCTTTCAAACATACAAAAGCTACTAAATAACTTCATATAGGTACCTAACAGTAGCTATCAAATTGAAGTCGGTTTTTTCTTAACCCTATTATTAAAGTATCTTTAATTTACCCGACTGGGTATATATTGTGTTTCACCTGTGTGTATGTATGTCCATTCCTATGTCCGCTTGTAACTAATCAACGGCTCAACGGATTTTGATAAATGATACGTCATTAGATTTGTCTCAATGACGCGAGTGTTATAGGGTACCTAAATTTAAAAAAACTTCAAAATGGCGGACTTTATGCGCTTTAATGTGCGAGCTGAAAAAAAATTTTTTCTTCAAGACCCTCGAGTGGGGTATCAAAATAAAGGGATTCAAAAGGCAAATACGAAAATGTATACAATCTATATGTTTTAAATCAATTTGGAGTGACAAATCATGAAAAACAAAATAAATAACAACTACACTGTAAGTGGTAGTAGTAGTACACTGTAAGTGGTGGTAGTTTATTAATTTTTTAGTTCGTTTTTTAGCATGGCAGTCGGGTTTTTTTAATTTTTAAATTATACTTAGCTTGTTTTATATATATTCATATTTTATTACTCTACTCATACTATTTAATAGAGAGACCTTCGCGAAATATATACCTACTTACTTATTGTATACTTAATACAACAATGATTAGATAATGAATTCTTATGCAGCGCCCGCAACGACAATCGATATCACGACATCGTTCTTGACTTAGAGATACCCCGACACTTCAAGTGAACTACCTATTACTTACTAGGAAAACGTAGTACTACTACTAGCCGTACTTTTACCGTAGTAACAGTTATCCTTTGAATGGGTTGACCATTGGCAGTACATTTCTCTGTGAAAGTCACTTCTTTCGGGTGGCTTAAACCATTTTGTAGGTTTTAACCACAGACGTATAAAGAGAAGCAGACCTAACATAATCTTCACAACTACATCTAAAAGAATAAATAATATCTTCGCTTGTTTCTCTCCAAACAAAAATATAATACTCTATCTCTTTTTTTTCTGTTGTTGCAACACTTACGCACTCATAGAAAAAATAGGTCTTGAGGCAAACCGCCATCTTGCTAAGCATGCTTAGCATGATGGCGGTGCAATATGTCAAATGATGTCAAAAACAAGATCTTATCCTGCGAGTTGTTTATTATTTTATTTTTGCATTAAAATCAAGTCTTAAGATCCAAGAATACTAAAATAAAATGGTTAAGTGTAGTGCACCTCTGTGCAGCAATTCTTCATAAAGGAAAACACCTGAAATTAATTGTTATCGGTAAGTTTTCATGTGCCATAGTCTCGTAATTTGTTTACATGGTTACTGTGAGATTAATAATAATCGTTCGGCATTTTAGAAGCAGTCCCTATTTATTATATGTCCAAAACGCGTAAATAGTTATAGTAATTTTGGTTCTAGTAGATCCCTGTTGCAATATTTATCAATAATTTAATACTCTGATCTCGTTTGATGTTTCATATACTTGTGCAATTTTACAGGGCCGTATTCAGGCTCAAGGTTTGTTTAGTAGGTATATTTTGAAGGTTGATTAGATAAAAGTAGGTACGGACAAATTATAAAAATGAAATCATTTTTCAGGTTCCCAAAGGACGAAAACTAAGAAATGCCTGGTTGACTAACATGAATAAAAAAAATTGGCAACCCAAATCATCGAGTGTACTATGTTCTAAGCATTTTAAAGCACATTTAGTGGACAACAAAAAGGACAGGAGAGATTTGATTTACCCATCGAATGGTTTGATTAAAATAATTCAATCGTGTGAAGAAGTTTTGAAAATGATTAAAGGAAAATATATAAGTTATAATAGCATGATAATGTATATAGCTGATTTATCGAATAATTGTAGTGAGTTTAAGACCAATGATGGACATGATTTCAATCATTTGCAAATAATGATTAAGGTGATTGTTAAATTTTATTTTGATTTAAGAATGAAGCATAATGCAAAGCAAAGCAATCTATCGGAATGAAATTATTAGGAAAATACTTAGTTTTGTTTAAAAATAAATAATTGAAACTTTTGTTTGTTTTTATTTATTTTACTCATTTTACATAGGTAAGGTAGGTCGAATGAAATAGTTAGGTAGTTAAACTAGTAAAAAGTTAGTTTGATAAATAGTTTACAAACTAGCGTTTCACTAGTTTAACTACCTACCTATTTCATTCGAGTGAAGTGTCACGTCATAACATAGAGCACGAAGCGAATCATAAATCAGCAGGCCTATTCTGTATCTCAGTGGTAACGAAAACGTTAGAACCTATGAAAATGTGCCCATCAAATAATTATCAAACCATCATTTTACATTGTGTAACATCTGATGATGATGAACTGCATCCCAGTTGGAAATTAAGGTTACAGAATGTAAAATAAGGGTTTAACAATTTGATGCCACTTTACCGTAGTTTTCAAATTAATTTCATCACAGATTAATGATTAGTATCTACAATAAATTTCATATCACAGATACTTAATAATTATAGGCCTGCAGGTCAGTCACTACGCTACGCTTTACTATCTATACTAATCTGGCAATAGTGTTATTTGACTATACTTTCAAGGGCCTAGTGACTCGAATAATAATCTCAATGTTCGCGCGATTATAGATACAAAATCAACCGCGCGATGACCGCGTAATCGCTTTCTAATACGGCGACGACGCCTAAGTCTGATTCCGCGTTACGAGTTCAGTCCCTCACCCTCGCTTGCATGAGTTCGGCCCTGTTTACTGTCAATGTGTGTGTGAAATTTGTATGTAGGCGTAATTGGCACGCCAATTTTTTTGTTATGTTAGGTCTGCTTCTCTTTATACGTCTGTGGTTTTAACCTCCTCTGTAGTTTATTTTGCTCCATTTATGTCGGTCCGTTATAGTCAGATGCGTTCTTTTTTAACCCCCGACGCAAAAACGACGGGGTGTTATAAGTTTGACGTGTCTGTGTGTGTGTGTGTGTGTGTGTGTGTGTGTGTGTGTGTGTGTGTGTGTGTGTGTGTGTGTGTGTGTGTGTGTGTTTGTCTGTCTGTTCCTCTGTGGCGCTCGAACGGGTGGACCGATTTGAATGCGGTTTTTTTTTGTTTGAAAGGTGAATTATTCGAGAGTGTTGTTAGCTATGTTTGATGAAAATCGATCCAAGATGGCCGCCGCCACAAAATGGCGGATTACATATTTTTCCACAACTCCCTTAATATGGGTATCAAATGAAAGGGCTTGACTAGTAGAATAGTACTATGCAAATCCAAGATGGCCGCCGCCACAAAATGGCGAATGTCGGGGATTTGTTAAATTTTCAATTTATACTTGTTAAAGTTTTATATTAGGTGGCTCTTCAGAATTTCTAAATTGCACAAACTAAAACTTTATTTTGGAACACAAGTTGCAAAGCAAGAAAATAAGTCAAGCTTGCAGTTATGTACGTACATTTTTTTTTGTATCTACAAGTTTATCCCTTAGGCGGTATCTCACTTGATGGTAAGTGACAATACCATCTTAGAGATGGAAGCGGGGTTAACTAGAGAAGGCATAGGTACCCGTCATGCCTCTTGTCGGTTTCTACGCGGATATTATAATCGAACCAAATAAAAGCAATTTATTATCTTTGGGTTGAACCAAACATAAATAATTGTACAGGTAGACACCCTTGTAATAAACGTGACATGGCCAATACGATGCTAACTCACGGAAATTATAATATTTAAATGCAATGATATGTTATATTAAGACTGTTTATATACTACTAGGTACTGGTAAGTATCTAAAAGGATATCCAGTTTTTTAATTACAATATTCAATAAGTTATTATTTATAGATCATTTAATAATCTTATTGGAATAATACTTGCAAGCTACCTAGACACAAAAAATTTGCATTACATTATTATTAATTGTATACATTTTGCATTTCGCAGTCTATATAGAAGCTGTGATAGCCTAGTGGTTAGGACGACCGACTTCTAATTGGAGGTCGTGGGTTCGATCCCGGGCACGCGGGATCGAACCCACCTCTAACTTTTCGGAGTTATGTGCGTTTTAAGTACTTAAATATCACTCGCTTTAACGGTGAAGGAAAACATCGTGAGGAAACCTGCATGCCTGAGAGTTCTCCATAACGTTCTCAAAGGTGTGTGAAGTCTGCCAATCCGCTTGGCCAGCGTGGTAGACTATGGCCAAAACCCTTCTCACTCTGAGAGGAGATCCGTGCTCTGTAGTGAGCCGGTAATGGGTTGATTATGATGATGATGATGATGAGTCTATAGGTATAATAATATGCGAAATATATGTGTGAAGCATAAATTAATTTTTACAGGATAATTAGTATTCTTGTTATACTAACCTACCAACCTGTTCTGAATTCGTTGGATTTTTTTTATGTTCCCTGATTACTCAAAGACGCCAGGACCGATTTGGAAAAATCTTCTTACGTTTGAAAGGGTGACTATACTTTCCAGCTGGTCCCATGGTCATCAGGTCAGGATCCGATGATGGGATCCTGAAGAAATTGAGCGATTTGAGAACTCTTTTATGGTATATTGAAGTCGATTTAATTTTTCCTAAAATATATACCTATATTTTTTGTTATAGTTTTTACTCCTTAAATTCTAAGTAGTGACAGTATAACAAAGTAAACGTACTCTTAAGTAGTGCTGTTATATCATGGTTATATCGATTGCAAAGGTTTTCAGACGCGCCTGCGGCCGTGGCCCACATTTCTGACACGTGCGTTTATCTGCGTCAGTATCACGACTGTCATTGTACGCTGACCGACAGACATGCCCGGCATTCATAACACAATGATACATAATATTACAGCTGCGAATTAATAAGCTGCATAACTTAATAATCTGACCAAGGGTCTTACCACACTTACAAGTCACGGCAAATAAGTCGACCGGTGACCTTCAATGCGCAGAAGTCAAAAATGAAGTATCTCGGGGTGGTGATGGGGTCGCGGGGAGGGCGTGGGGATTGTTCGTAAGCACTGATTAGCTCTCGCAGATCCCTCGTAAGCGCTGATTGGCTCTCCAATCGTATTGTGTCCCGCTCACTCGTACGACGCTGCGCGCAATTGAAGGTCACCGGTCGACTTACGTGCCGGGGGTTATATTAGTATACTCTGCGATTTAGTTGGCCAACTTGAAATTGTATGTCTGCGGGGTCTCGCACTTAGTTTTACGTTGGGAAGCTCGCACGCTCTACATAATATTACGGCTGATTGGTCGACGTGTGCAACTTAGCGAATGACCTATTTAGTGCCTATTCGCGATGAAAGGCTTGTCAGTTCTGCCGACACGTACACAAACGGGAACAGCTTGTAACATGAACATGAGTTAAACATGTTTACAAAGGGTGTCAGGTAGTGGAAAATATTGTATTATACCTACAGTGGCGTAGCGTACCTTGGCGGGGCCCCGTATAATTTGTTTGGGGCCCTTATGATGGGTAAGGATTTCTCACAAAAGAAAAAAAATGTTTGCATAAGTCACTTTTTCTAAAATTTTTACAAACAATTCAATTTAAATAGGTATATATCTCCTTGCCTTTTTTTCGGCAAACTAATTTATTAAATCATTTATACCTGATGATGACTAGTTTTTCTAAAGATTCTGCCTCTATGGACAACTTTTAGGACAACATTTTTGACTTTTGTCATTTCTGAAATAAACAAAAATTTGGGAAGTTTTTGTTAATTTTTGCTTACGCACTTCAGGGGCCCCCGTGGCTTGGGGGCCCCGTATAATTGATACGGCATATACGGCGGTAGCTACGCCCCTGTATACCTAGATCGTAATTAATTTAACATCACATACTTACCTACCTAATTTTTTTTATATATTTATATTCGTAATAGATACTTACTTCTTCTTGTTGTGCCTCTCCATTACTGAAGGTCAGCAGTCAGTCTTTTGAACCTCTCCTTGTCCATGGCCAGGCGGAATAGTTGTTCGACTGTCTTGATGCCAGTCCATTCCCTTATGTTTCTTAGCCATGACTTCTTCCGTCTTCCAACACCTCTTTTTCCTGCAATTTTCCCCATCATAATAGTCTGCAGCAGGCGGTACCTATCGTGTCGCAGTATATGGCCTAGGTACGAGATCTTACGCTGCTTGATGGTTCTTACTAGCTCGGTAGCTAGCTTCTTCTGCATTCGGGCTATGCAATAGGTACTTACATATCTCTCAAAAGATACGTACTTAATGCAATTTAACCGGCAAAACCTTAATATATCGGTCCAGCAGTTTTTCAAGAAAATGTTAACAAAAAATACGCAAACACTATCTCTTAACGCCAACGCTTATAGGTATAGGAGTTGCCTCCATTCCGTCGCAGGTAAAAAAACGGTTGCCGAATGCTGACCACGTCGCGTCCACGTTTTTCTGTTTTCCCGTGGTGTTTAGATATTTTTTATAATGTATTCACACACAAATTATGTTAATTAGCATTTTAGATCACTTATTATGCAGTTAAGCCGGTCCAAGTTCGTATGGTTACAACATGCAAGGTTAAGTTTGAATGTATTACATTTTAAGAATAATCACGGAGTTTAGACTATTGTCTCCTGGATTTCGACCTTTAACAATAAATATAAAGTTATGACGACCTCCTTGGCTCAGTGGTGAGCACTGTGATCTTATGAATGGCAGGTCCCGGGTTCGATTCCCGGTAGAAGCAATTTATAATGTGGACATGTTACTTAATATTCCTACCTACCCACGACTGAATGATAGAGAGAACATGAGGTTAGACACGTACGTCTATGTACTCGGGTCACTGCGTGTAACCGAACACCGCGTACTCAGCAGTTTACGCCACTGCCTCCTGCTAGCGAATGCGGTCGGCAAAGACAGTACAATTCGGACCATCCGGGCGGACAGTACTGCTATCAATATCAATATCATCATATCATTAATATCAATACAAGTTCACTACTTATAATCAAATCTATCATTTATCAACACACCACAAAGACCTGCACCCCACACTGTGTGTATGTCTGTTACCTTACTATCTTTTTGAACTAGATCGATTCGATCGAAAATAGACCGATTTTCTTCACGCGGTTCGAAACCGTACAACTTTCCATCGCACATAATTTTCACCCTCGGTGTAGTTCATAGATAAAATGAATAATTAGATTTCGAAAAATACTTAAGTAATGTATGTATGTATATCTACACCAAAGGAACCTACCTGCCTAGGAATTACAGTTCCTGCGAGTTCATGATTAATTTTAATGTAAAAATAAAATTTCATATGAACACATGAAATTTCAGGAATCGTTAATAGTAACGGTATACCTACTACATAGGTATTACTGAAACAGTATAATCTCGTATATATAAAATACACATTTGCAAAATTACAAGCTTATTTAAAATTTCATTGAGCATAGTAATTATGTAGGGTTTTATTAATAAAATTGGCGAAGGACTTACGTAATTTTTATTACTACAACAGGAAAACGGAACTCATAGTTCTCATAAAAAAACCAGTGACAAATCTGTTAACACATTTATTGGTATCTTACGACCTCAACCTCCATACCATTGCGTACTAACGTCGTATTATTTATTTTATTTCAGGAAACAGTAGACATAAAAAATGTTTGAGGTTAGGTAAATAATAATAATTGTTCTACTTTTTGCTTTTACGATTGTTTGCCCAACAAGAGGAAGAATGTGCGAAACCAGAGCAGTTCCTTGATGGTGAAGTCTGCATAATTATTTTTCTAGAACAAAGGATGCGTGAGAATTATTGTACCTATTTATTCCGTTTCACTCAACATTGCGTGTTACCTACAAAAAGTGCAGGCCAAAACCTCCGTGAAAGTATTCTACTTATATGAACATTTTAAAAACTAGTGTCGTTGGGTGTTTTTTTTTTTTTTAAAAAAGAATATTAGTTACCTAGTTATTTTCAACATGATCAAATACCCCTTTCCCCTCCAATTAAGTGAAAATGTATGGGCTTGAACCGTCGACCTTTCGGTTTTCGATCCACGCCCGACGTCCGTTGCGCTGTTGAGGTATTGGTCGTTACAAGTAACTTAATTATATACTTCAAGTAAATAAACATATTAGTACTATATTAGTACCTACCTCGACCTTCCTGCCGCAGTAGTAAGCGCTGTAGTCTTATAAGTTAAAAACGGAAGTTCCCGGGTTCGATTCCCGGCAGGGGCAATTTTGATAATTTCTAAATTGTCTCTGGTCTGGTCTACTAGGAGGCTCCAGCCGTAGCTAGTTACCACCCTACCGGCAAAGCCGTGCCGCCAAGAGATTTAGCGTTCCGGTACGATGCCGCGTAGAAACCGATCTGCCACGCATCTTCCAGGTTAGCCCGCTGTCGCCATAGACTGCTTCGTCACTTACCATCAGGTGAGATCGCAGTCAAGAGTTAACTTGTAATAAAAATAAACCTAAGTAACATTCACAAACGCATTCCATAACAATACTTGAAAATTGCCTTCAAAAACGGATTTAATAATACGCAAATTAACTGCGCGCGGCAATAGCAAGTCTAATAACTATGCTCAAGGCGAAATCAATCAACAATTTCCGCATTTGTTTATAAATATGTCATATTATAAATTATACTGCACCTTTAGTATATTTGAATATATTAAGAATGCAGCGGAGTGAATTGTCGTTTCACAAGCCAGAAAGCCTAGGTTTGATTTTAACTTGAGGCAAATTGCTCATTCATAAACTCTGTCAGATTAAGGTGGTACGTTTTCCATACTAATTTATTATTACCATTTAAGAACGAATGGATTATATATTTACACTGAAATTACATCGCACAGCCTTAATTTATTGTTTAATTTGCGGAAAATTTTATTTACATAAAGAAAACATTACATAAACAGCTAAAGGTGAAGTAAAGCCATTTCGGTCAGCTAGGCAAAACAGCGTTTAATAGATGGCTATTATAATAATTAACCTGTCTATGTAATGTTTTCTTTATGTAAATATAATTTCGCGCAAATTAAAAATTATATTAAGGCTGTGCGATGTAATTTCAGTGTAAATATATAATCCATTCGCTCTTGAATGGTAACATGAAGTTAGTATGAAAAACGTAACACCTTAAGATGAAATTTCAAACTTCCACATAAAGCTCTCGGCCCACTGTTCCGATCCATATCTACCTACTGTGACCACAGCCTCTTTTTTTTTTTTTTTTTTGACGTGGTGGAAAAGCTTTTATAGCTACTCCCGTTCTGCGCCAGAATGCGGCAGAACGAAGTAAGTAAGTATATAAAAATAGTTACCAATGTTATAAATATTTTTCGCAGTCGTTTTTATGCTTTAAGTATAAAAATTAAACAAAAAAAAATGAGTCATGCATCAGCGAAACGCTTGCATAATATTATACGTAATCTAAACCTTCACAAAACGGTGAAATATTAACCTATGCACGTAGATCGCAAACAATGAATCTGCTATACCCGTATTACTAATTCCCTGGAATTCTGACGTTTCGTAATGTTGACAGAGATAAAACAATTCCCACAAAAAAGATAAAAAATTCAAAACTTATGCAAATACAAATCAACTGCCGCATGTAGATAATGACAAATGCCTGACAGACACTTCATGGTGATAATGTCATTCGACATCCATTTTTGAATAAAATTTTTCAATGTGCTTCTTTTGTTTTCTATTGCTGTCAGTGTGCACTTTCTAGTTTCCACTCTTGGTGTTTTCTATTTTAAGGCGAAACGAGTAATATAATTACGCGGCATATGGCTTTTTATGATGACAGAGAATTAATTAGTAGTTTGGGGTAAAATCGTACTTCGTAGATGTTAACCCTGTTCTCCATACAAATAACTCATCTGTAAATGACAATGACAGCTGTCATCATTCCGGGGAATTAGTAATACGGGTATAAGCAGGGCCTTGGCTCGTTATACTCGTTTGAAGAAACTTTAACCACACGAAAAGGGTGAGACATTTTAATCCACCACAACGAACAACGTGCGAAAGGCAAAGCTTTTCATCCCCACTCAACTTCACTTTTCGTTCTACTTATACCAGCGGCTAAAGCCTCCTAAGGCCCGGTGCACACCGAGCGCAGCGCAGCGCAGAGCATTTTATGAAAAAAAAAAAACTGAATAATAATTAACATATTGTATCTACCGTCGCGCGGTACGGTAGGCGCGAGAGCGCGTGCTTACGCGCGCTTCTTCTTCGAATGCGATTATTGACTGTATGTCATTAGTCGTAAAGTTAATTATTCAGTTTTCTCAAAAAATGCTCTGCGCTCGGTGTGTGCCGGGCCTAAGTCCTAAGCTCCTTAGAGAAAAGTAAAAAGACAACTTGCATGGGATAGGTATACGCTGGAGAACAAAAAACAATTTTTAGGTAAACGTTGAGACCAACATACAGTTCAAGGTCATGTTTTTTATTCAGGCGGATCTGTATCGAGCATTCATATTTTACATCAAATCACGTCGAGACAATGTGTTAATATTCATGTCACTACTCACTACCTGGCGATGCAGAACCGGATACAATGACGGATAAATGTCGAAGTAATGGAATTCCAAAAAAAAATTATTTCTATAGGACAAGATGGAACCTACGTATTTACGTAAATTATTGGATAGTTATATAGAGGATTTCGTGAATTGTAGTTATCTGCAAGGGTTCTGAAATACTTGGGCCGTAAGGGACCGTTCAGATAGACCGGCGCGGAGAGCAGAGCAAATTTTAATCGCATTTAAAATAGAATCTTAAGACATTGCCGCCGGTCTATCTGAAGTCTGAACGGTCCCTTAGTCTCAGGACTTTGTTAGACCGAAGATAATGGGCCTAGACTTAAGGTGCCTTCAATTTGAAAAGATACAAAGATGGAGACTTTGAGATTATTGTAGAAAATGAATTGTAGAAAGTTCGCATTTTCGTCTGCATGATGTGTTCAGTAATATACTTAGCACTTGTAAATCTTATTACATAACCTCAAGATGATTCTACTATATGAAGGTAGGTAGATATAATATAAGGTACGGCGCTGAAAATGATTAGATGGTGCATGAGTCATGACCAAAACCTCCACAATCTTCCCTGGAGTTCACGAATGTAAATGAAATAGTAAAGGATATAAGGTAGGTAGGTAGGTACCTAATCTATCTATTCTATTCTATCTTCTATACATATAATAAAATCGTAGACTGGCCGTATCTGTACATTCGTACATTAAAGATTTTTGCAAAATAATAACTGGGGGATGTTAGGGATAAATAATAAACAATAGAACGTAAAAAAGCTATTTTTGAAATTTTTGTCTGTTTGTCTGTTTGTCTACTACTGAATGGATTGAAATGAAACTTGGTACGATTTAAGATCATACTATGGAGTATTATCCCGAAATTCAGCACGGTTCCCTAGGGAGAGGAGATGAAAGTCAAAACGTGTATTTAGCTGTAATTCAATAACGCGTGGTCCGATTTCATTTATTCTTTTTTTGTTAGAAAGTAGATACTTTAAAGATTACCGACTAATCTCTAAAAGGCTGGATCGATTTTGATGGGACTTTCACTAGCTGATTCGTACACTTCGTTTTTAGCATGATATGAGCTCAAAGGAGCTAAGTAGGAAAACAAAATGATTCCTACGGGATTTTTAAAAACCAATATACCTATATCCACGCAAACGAAGTCGCGGGTGTCCGCTTGTAATAAATAACTAACAAAATAAAAATGTGTACAATTATTATTATACTTTCAACTTTTACTTTACTTAGGTAGGTAGGTACCTACATTACAAACTTTTGACATTGCAATGAAAATGAATACAATGTCAAGGCGAGTATGGTAACCTTTACGATATTCGTATTTCGTATATCGCTCGTACTTATCTTATTGCCCAACCATGTTAACAATGTAAAAAGGCTTTATACGCTGTATTGTTAATCCGGTTAGGCAAGAGTTAACCCGACGAAGTCTACTGTTTTGTACTTTATTTACGTACGAAGGCTCTTTTTTCCTACATTCCTACCTACCTACCTACCTAAAGTTTTCTGCGTAAGATAAAGTATGAAACTTATATGAACAAATGAAAAGCCTGAAATCTCAATGCTAATGTACCTACAACCGCCAGTACGCTTTTAAAAATAACCCCTTTTCTTAAGATGTGCTGTTATTTTTATATTATAAAAACAATTATATTTTTCTTATCTGTATTATCTAGGGCGTTTTAGTTAATAGATGGGTAGGTATTTCACTATAGATATATACAACGTTAGTTTTACTTGAAGCAAAACCTGAAAGTAGTTTGCTCACAATCACTAACATAATCGAATCAAACTATTTTTATATTGTGTTATAATTTTGTCCAAAAATATTTTAAAACCCTGCAAGCTTAGGCACAGTCGTTGAAACGCGCATCAGCTGACAATCGGCATACAGCGCGCGGTCATTCAACTCGCAAATCGAGATGACGATGGCTTGCGAGTTGGGGTGACAATTTTTTTTGAGGACAATGACGCAACACAAGAAGCTTATAACTTCGTAAGTTTACATTATATGTTTTCGAAATTTTGTATAACTATTCCAAATGTAAAAATATTTGACACGTGTTTCGATTTTTGCGCAAAGTAAAACTAACGTTGTATACATATATGCTAAACGTATGCTACATACCTACCTACGTAATTTTATGTGTCTCACAAAGCTATGAATTATATCTAACTATTAATTATTTTATTGCTACCAACTTTAATGGCTATTTATTATCCTAGATTGACGGTTTAAAAAATATAAATAAGGAAGTAAGTGTAGGTTTATTTTTAATACTAAAATTGTCAAGACCCGACCTTTAAGGCCGATGATCCGCGACGGATAAATTAAAAGTGAACCAAACAAACATTCACTGCAAGTGAAGTTGTAATTTTACTTCTTCAAATAAGTTCAAGGTCACATTTACCCGCCATTTTGCGAGAGAATCAATCAAGCGCGAAGATAACTTAGTTTTTTTATCCGCGACTACCGGCTAGTTTAATGACTTGCAAATGATGTATCTATCTATAATATAATAAAACTGTAACAGATCCAATTCTGTACATTGAAGATATTTTGAAAATTTTTATCGGAGGGCACTCTATAATCGATACTGAATCCAAAACTGCAATTTTTTTCATTTTTGTCTGTCTGTCTGTCTGTCTGTCTGTCTGTCTGTCTGTCTGTCTGTCTGTCTGTCTGTATCTTGGCCGCGCATCACGCCGAAACTACTGAATGGATTCGAATGAAACTTGGTACGATTTGAGTTTATACTCCGAGGTAGGTTATAGGATACTTTTTATCCCGAAATTCAGCACGGTTCCCTTGGGAGAGGGGATGAAAGTTAAAACGTGTATATAGCTGTAATTCATTAACGCGTAATTCGATTTCACTCATTCTTTTTTTGTTAGAAAGGTAGTACTTTAAGTATTGTCCCGTAAATATTTCAAGGTCATACGTTTTTTAGTTTAGAAATGACAGGCATTTATTGGGTTCCAATAACTTGGGTCCCGGATCTTTGTACGTACGGCTTATTTTAAACTGGCGTGCGTTTAAATTTATGTTTGTCGTTCTGTCTATTTGTTCCAGCTAATCTCCGAAACGGCTGGATCGATTTTAATGGAACTTTCAATGTTATAAGGAGTAACAGGCTACATTTAGTTTAGGTACATAAAAGAATTATGGGATCCGATCCGATCCTATATAAAAACCTATATCTACGCGAACGAAGTTGCGGGGTTCAGCTAGTTTACAATAACACTCGCTTACAAGTATTTTTTTAATGTCTCGCAAATTGCAAGCACTAAAAAAAGAACTCAATTTAAATAGATGCTTTGTCATGACTCGTAGGTCATACAGTGCCTAGGTACCTAAGTACCTACCTACTGTTTCATTTTTTTGAAACGAATAATTAGCTAAGGTACTGAATAGTATTCCTCATTCCCTCTAAATAAGCTTATATCTTGCGTTAGATGTATTTACGACAATAAAATGCACCGGTTGGGGTTTGAACAGACGAACTTTTCTTTTATCAGTCCACGCCGGACGACCGTTGTGATGACAGTAGTGTCAGTGGTCCAGTCTGTACTCTGGTTTTTGATTCCGTGCAATTCTGACGTTAATGTTACCAGAGATAAAACAGTTCCCACAAGAAATATAAATAATAAATTCAAAACTTACATTTAAAAATCAATTGCCTCATGTAGATACGACAAATGCCTGAGCGATACTTCAGGCACTTTAGTTTGGGGTAAAATCAAACTTCCGGTGTTAACCCTGATTTTCATACAAATAATTCATTCTATTTTTAAATGACAACTGTCAGAATTACGCAGAATTAAAAATCAGACTATAATCCGTCATTTCTTTTGACGATCTCAAATCATGATCTTTTTCCAAATGTTTATTTCGATACTGAATGACACATTAATCACATGAGTAGATATCCGTACAGAGAGGAAACTTCATACAAACGGCCTGCTGTAGGTACACTCACACATGAGCTCTCACCAATGCAACGGTTCACGGACGCCCGCGTCTGACCTCCTACCGGCTCAGTTGGATGACAAACGTGCGCTATGTGTGAGTGTACCTACAGCGGGCCGCTTGTAAGAAGCTTCCTCTCTGTACGGATATCTACTCATGTGCATTAATTACGCATAGTTAACGTGAATATGAAACTACAATCTTCGGAAACTGGAACAAAATACCATCAAAATAATAATTTAGGCTTAACTTACTTAATAAAAATGAATTTATTTGTGAAAGATTTCGAGCAACGCTTTTGCATAGAATCAGTTTGATTTTCACTGGAAACAAATCTAATGGTGGCTATCAAATAATAAATGAAGATACGTAGATCTATTAGTTAGCAGTTAGTTAGCACTATATTATACAGTGTGGTGCAATTCTTATGTTTATATGCAGTCATTAATATTGCAATGTCGTGAACTCAACGTATGGAATATTAAAAGTCGATTTACCTATATTACTTATTACCAATAATAATAATTCGTTCAAAATGTTTACTATAAATATTAGTTAACTGTATTTTTAATTAACCCCCGATGCAAAAACGACGGGGTGTTATAAGTTTGAAGTGTCTGTGTGTGTGTAGCCCCCCCGTAGCGCTCAAATGGGCGAACCATTTTTTTTTATTTGAAAGGTGAATTAATCGGAAGTGTTCTTAGCTATGTTTGATGAAAATCGGTCCAAGATGGCCGCCGCCACAAAATGACCGATTACATATTTCTTCACAACTCCCTCAATATGGGTATCGAATGAAAGTGCTTGACTAGCAGAATAGCTCTATGTAAATCCAAGATGGCCGCCGCGCCGCCACGAAATCGCGAATGTCGGGGTTTTTTTAATTTTTAATTTATTAATTAAGTAGGTAAGTACCTAGTTAAGTTTTTCGATCAGTACCTAGGTCTGGAGATGATAGCATGACCCACGCTAGTTACGTACTAGTCGCGAGTCGCGTCTATAAAATTCCGCGTAATTACATTATTCTCAAGTGGGTCAGTGCTGCAGTTACATGTCAAAACTAACTTATTGTTTACGGTTGAACGCCGCTGTCTGAACGCACTGCTGCAGCAAATACCTAGGTGCCAAATGTGAAAAAAAAGGTGCCAAAGGAGGATGGGCAAAGTGGTCTACCTACTCAACACAAATGAAACCTATTTCAATGAAAAGCTTATTTTTATTACTTAATTTTATTATATGGAAGCAAAGCTGTAAGTCTTGGGGTTCAAGAGATTTTCGAGAAAAACATAATGCAGCCCCTTACGTTATTTTCTGTTTTATGACCGCAAGATATAGAAGTATTAGGCTATGAAGGACATAATATGCCACCTAGTAACTGTAGGAATAGTTCGCAGCTTTCTAACGATCAAGATAATAATCACACGAGTAGATAGGTACAGAGGGGAAGCTTCTACAAGCGGCCCGCTGTAGGTACACGCACACATATGCGCACGTTTGTCATCAAACTGACACCGAACCGTTGGTAAGTGTTTGTGTGAGTGTACCTACAGCGAGCCGTTTGTATGAAGCTTTCCCTCTGTACCTATCTACTTATGTGCTAATAATCTCGACTTATTACTACTATTAGTTATGTTGGGCCCGACATTAGGCCGGTTTTGTGCCCCCTGCTGCCAACTTGACCAATGTATTTAATTCTAGACGCTACGCCACCACCACCTACAGCCTTTTAACGTCCCACTGCTGAGCACAGGCCTCCTCTCTCATAGGAGAGGGATTTAGAGCTTAAACCCGCCACGCTGCTCCAATGTAAGTTGGTGGGCTTTAACGATTATTGTCACATGATAGTAATAATAACCGGGGCCGACTGCCTAACGTGCTCTCTGAGGCACGGGGGTGAAACAGCGCCAACTGCCAACTCCGAGCTGGCACTGAGAATTTCTTGACAGGAAAACCCAATACCTAACAATTATTTGCCTGACCCGGGAATCGAACCCGGGACCTCGTGATCTGCAGTCGATTATGCTAACCATTAGACCTAAGAGGCAGTTTAACGTAGAACGCTACGCACTATTAATTAAATTCATAGTAGAATTACTAATATAGAGTAATTTTAAAACATTTATTTTTTTGTGAATTTTGAAAAACTCCCATATATTTTGGCATAAACGCTATACGTAATTTGATTAACTACTTATTAGCTTCTTATTTCCATAGACGGCGTTTGTGTTGATTAGGTAGACCAACGTTCATACATTTTTGCCCATCCTCCTTTGAAACTTCTAGACTCTAGAGGATCTGTCTTGGAGTCTACAGTTCCGTATCCAAAGCACACCCAATGCAAAGGGCAAAGCGGAGTAGTCTGTTCAACAAGTATAAATTAAAAATTAAAAAAACCCTCGACATTCGCCATTTTGTGGCGGCGGCCATCTTGGATTTGCAATAGTGCTATTCTACTAGTCAAGCCCTTTCATTTGATACCCATATTAAGGGAGTTGTGAAAAAATATGTAATCCTCCATTTTGTAGCGGCGGCGGCGGCCATTTTGGATCGATTTTCATCAAACATAGCTAACAACACTCTCGACTAATTCACCTTTCAAACAAAAAAACCGCATTCAAATCGGTCCACCTGTTTGAGCGCCACAGGGGAACAGACAGACACACACACACACACATACACAGACACGTCAAACTTATAACACCCCGTCGTTTTTGCATCGGGGGTTAAAAATGAGCTAGCTTAGGTCCATTTTACTCTGAAGTCATCGTGTTTCGATCAGTAGGTAGTATTTAGTAAAGTTTTCGAGCTGTGCAAACTGAGACTAAGCATACTGGTGTGTCACGGATCACTATTTCATAGATGGACTCAGTAAAAGACCTTGAAAGGATATTTGGTCAGAATGTTGCTCTAAAATCGATTGTTGTATGAGAAATCCAGGCTATTTTTAGGGGTTTTCATTTAATTAAAAGCGGTACTTAACAACAATTCTAGTAATCTAGGTAGGTATATAATGCTACTAATGTTGTTTGTATAGGAGTCCAACTCGGACTTGGCCGGTTTCAATCTGTGTGTTGTATTGTGTTGTGTTGAATTGTAATGTGTTGAACTTTTCCACTATTCAAATTGATACTTATATATTTTTTTTAAATTAAACCTACATAAAGCTTTTGTAGGAGGAAATCGTCAGGAAAAGCTACTTAAGTCGACTAATCCTTTTGTAAGCCCAAACAATCCTTTTATGATCAAAAAAATTTTTCCGAAACAAATCCCATTCGTAACTAACCAGAACAAGGGATTTCAGAACAAGGGATTAAAATGATTGAATGTTGTTTGTTTGTTTCAGAATAAGCAAAGATGTTCCACGGAGGCGTTTTGAGCAAGTTGAAGAACTTCTACAAGTGGTATGTGCTGGGTTTGGTGTCCGTCGGCTACATTCTTGGGGAGCTTGGACATTATCTCATAGGTGAGTGGCATTCAAAGATCATATTCCTAACTAGTTTAGTTTTTGAGATAGCCCCCGTCACAAAAATGGTCTAAAACTGACAACTTTGATGGCCCCCCCATTTCCTTATTTTTTAAGCAAAAAATTAAAAAAATAAATATTAGTGCTCTATTCAATAAGTTCTAAACAATGATACAAGCTAGGGTACAAATAAAAATTTTTTTTCGGCTCCTTTTTCATATATAAGAGCCCCCCTGAAAAATAATTTAATTCAATATTTAATTTTGGGTCAACGTTTTACACCAAATAAAAAAAAATTCAGGTTTGTAACTCATTTCGTCTGCAAGCTAGAGACCTGTGACCGGCGGACAGACGGACAGACAGCCGAGTGACATTAATAGGGCTCCGTTTTTACCCTTTGGGTACGGAACCCTAATTACTACCAAGTCTTCATTCATGACTATTTTTATGAACTAACGTGGAAGGCATATTGTATATATTAGGTAACTATATGTATTGTACTCCTTAGTGATTTGCAATAAGTACATACTTACCTACTCCGAATTAGTTTCAAAGCACGAATTTGTTTACAAAATTTTGTCGTTTAAAGTGAATACAAAAATTTGGATTTGTCACAGTGACCTCGACTTACTAAACTGAGTGAGGGGCGAATTCCAACACATTTGTTTCTTGACCAACAGAGTTATTTGGTATTAGCGACCTTCCTACCCGTGAATTCGCTAGCATGGATTTAGATTTTTTCCTGAGATAAAAAATAAATAATATAGTCTGTGGCCGTCTCCGAGCCTCTGAGGTGCAAGTTTTCTATCTCTGCCTTTCGTTGAGATCGGATCAGCACTAAGGCCGTGAAAATTTTTTACGGGTCACGTCAAAACTTTTTATTCTTTTACCTACGAACCCTAAGAGCGTTTGTCCACCGCCACCGTCACCGGGACGTCACCGATAACGAGATTATTTCTGTCTGACTACAAGTTGACTTGACGGGCGTGCGGTGGACACACGGCCGTAGTAAATGTATGTATCACTAAATCGGCGCCGTCACCGAGAACGAGATTATTTCTGGTCGAGAACAAGTTGACGTAACGGGCGTGCGGTGGACACACGGCCGTAGTAAATGTATGTATCACTAAATCGGTGCCGTCACCGAGAACGAGATTATTTCTGGTCGAGAACAAGTTGACTTGACGGGCGTGCGGTGGACACACGGCCGTAGTAAATGTATGTATCACTAAATCGGCGCCGTCACCGAGAACGAGATTATTTCTGGTCGAGAACAAGTTGACGTGACGGGCGTGCGGTGGACACACGGCCGGCCGTAGTAAATGTATACAGTATCACTAAATTGGCGCCGTCCGTCATCTCGTTGTCGGTGACGTCCCGGTGACGGTGGCGGTGGACAAACGCTCTAAATATTTCTGAGACAAAAGAATCGTCGATACTCCTTGATTACCTACTCCCTGTGTAATTTCCTCTACCTATACCTGCCTGTGATTTCGTCATAATTGGTTCAGTGTTCAGAATACTAACCTGAGGCAGATTATTACGAAATCGCAGATAGAAATTTCAATTTTATTTATTCGTATAGATATTAAATTATTAATTAGCTTGTCTAAAGGATTATTATTTACCAGTAGGTATAGCCAAATCATAATTTATATTTACCTATAGGATCTTTAGTCGTTCAGCTTATTAGCTTCGTGGTTAACATTCAATGTTCCAATAAATAAATAATTAATACAAGGCTGCAATATTATTAATTATGTTGTAGTGCCTACAAAATATCTTTTGCCTACAAAATATCTACAGGTAGTTTCATAGTTATTATTAAATTATGAGTAGGTAATCGTGTGTGTTGTTCAAACAAACAAACTCTTCCGCTTTATTATATTAGTATAGATTTAATAAGTAGTTTGGTTTAATATCTTTTTAAGGTGTTATCGGCACAGAAAAAATACTGTTCTGTGTTCGTCAGCGCTATAACCGCTACTAAATTATTGAAATAAGTACGACTTGATTTACTTTATTATCCTCTGAACATTATTAGATCCACTTAATTTTTTTTTAATTTTTATAAATTACTAGCTTCTGCCCGCGGCTTCGCCCGCGTGAATTTCGGTTTTGAACAAATCCCGAGGGAATCGTGGAGTTCCGGTTCCCGTTCCCGCTCCCTTTTCCTACCTTTATAATTAAAATATCAAGCAAGGTCGCTATAGTAATCTACCTATAGCTGTAGATATAGATTTCGGGTTTTTCAAAATCCCGTGGGAACTGTGCATTTTTCCAGGATAAAAAGTAGCCTATGTGTTGCCAATGCATGCTACACAGCAAAGTATTGCAATAATGGGTTATGTGAGCGTGATTTACCTAAGAACAGTCAGCGCCCTCTGTGGCGTTTTGGAGGTCTATATCTATTTTAGTCCTACAGGAATACTTTTCTGGGATAAAAAGTTACTTTATGTGTTAAGTCAGGGCATAAGCTATCTCCATTTAAAATTTCAGCCAAATCGGTTCAGTAGTTGCGGCGGAGAAGAGGAACAAACATACACACAAACTTAATAACTTAATAACGCCTTTATAATATTAGTGTGATTGTTATTTTCCTCGCTAGAAAGCTCCGATACTCGATAGCATACGCGTCCGATCGCTGCTAAATTCAAAATGCTATAGGAGAACTTTATGCCTCCTCTACATGTCTGCAGATGCGTCCGCGGACGCCCGCAGATACATCCGCAGATGGATCACTACGAGCTGTCCACACGTCTGCAGATCGATCAGTCTAGGTTCATTCTCGACAGACGCAACACGCACGTTTAAAAATGGATATTGAGACCGTAGCTGCCGCAACTATTTATTTATTTAGTACTTTTAACTTCTACGTGAATGTGCATCCCCGGTGCTCATATTATTAGCCATTTAAACAAGAATTAAACCGCAAGAACACGCGTGCACTCTCAATCGCAACTCCGATGAAACTGATGCGTCACCAGACGTGTGGACAGTCGCCGGACGTCCGCGCCGAAACCCTTTGATCTGTGCCACAAAAACCGCCAACAATCGGATTCGAGGCGGACGCATCTGCGGACGTCTGCGGACGTTAAATACCTACAACAGATGCACAAATTACCCCCTCTATACGTCCGCGGACGCATCCGCAGATGACGTCCGCGGACGCGTCTGCAGACATGTAGAGGAGGCTTTACGCATCGCCGCCCCAGCCGGCTGGAACCGCGCGCCGCGCGCAAAGTCTATGTCCCGCAATTTTTAAATCTGTAATATCTTCGAAAATATTCATTTAAATCATATGCTGTAAAGGGCCATATAGATCTATAATAAATCAACAATGTACTTAAGGTATTTAATTAGATAAGGATTTATGCTGTATTGGTTAAAATCGCTTCTAAAATTAGTCATTATTTGTCGTAAAAAAGTAAATGACAAAAAATGTTATTGTGGGATATCCATAAGAGATAGACATATACCATCGCGGAGTTTTCTATAGACCTTTTCAATGTGTACAATACTTAGTACATTATGTTGATAAATCTCGTAGGGTTCAGCCTGCGTTTGCAATGTAAGCGGAAAAAATGTAATTATTTACGACATCACATTAGAAACCTCAAAAATAACAGTATTTCTCCACTATTTAATGGATGTTATCATACATATAAACCTTCCTCTTGAATCATTCTATCTATTAAAAAAAACCGCATCAAAATCCGTTGCGTAGTTTTAAAGATTTAAGCGTACAAAGATTTAAGCGTACATAGGGACAGAGAAAACAACTTTGTTTTATACTATGTAGTGATATGTTAGGGCATTTTCATTTTAAATGACACATGTTTTAAATTTGTTACATTTTAAAAATTTATTAATTAAGGCTGCAAAAACTATGTAAACAGATTATAAATTTAATAAAGTTTATGTTATTTATAAAAGTTTATTAAATAAATTTATATTTCTTGCTTAAATTGATATTTTTGTGAGTAGGGTGGTCAAAAATTGTCTGTTTTGTAACGAAAATAAAATCACTATAAAAATAAAATAAACCAGTTAATACATTGAAAAACATAACTTTTGTTAACTTTGGGGCACATAAATATCAAATAACTATAAATATGAAGCAAATTATTCAAACTGAAAAACTTCCTCAATTCTTGACATACCTTGACCTACATTTAACTAATCCTTTTATTCCTTTAGTCAATTATAATATATCCTTCCTTTACTGGACACAGCGCAGAGGAGACCAATAATTCTATGCCTGGACATTACCTAATACAAAGTAGGTAAACAAACCGTTCACAAATCTTGCTACCCTTGGGCAACCATACAGGCATTTACAAAGTACCCTCGAGCAACCATAAGGATGGTACAATCACAGTGGTTGGTTTCAGGCACCACGTCGAAGGTGACAGCGGAGGATCTGCACTACGGAGACAAGTCGTGTATGCTGAACGCCACACATCTGCATCTCAGCCAGCTGCCCGTTATTTGCGAGAAAGTTAACTCCAGTGATATGTAAGTTGAATACGGCCAAGATGCTTATCATCATCATCATCATCATGATCAACCCATTACCGGCTCACTACAGAGCACGGGTCTCCTCTCAGAGTGAGAAGGGTTTTGGCCATAGTCTACCGCGCTGGCCAAACGGATTGGCAGACTTCACACACCTTTGAGAACATTATGGAGAACTCTCAGGCATGCAGGTTTCCTCACGATGTTTTCCTTCACCGTTAAAGCAAGTGATATTTAAATACTTAAAACGCACATAACTCTGAAAAGTTAGAAGTGCGTGCCCCAGGATCGAACCCACGACTTCCGATTAGAAGTCGGTCGTCCTAACCACTAGGCTATCACAGCTTTTTTTGCTGATGCTTAACCAAACAATAATAAAACAGATAAGTAGCTTAACTTATACGTAATACGGTCTATCTAGAATTAAGTACAAGCGTTTAGGTTGTAGGTAACTAATAACTATTGCAACGATGTGGCTGCATGTTGAAGATATATCAAAAAAGTAAGTACCATGACTGACTGACAGACAGACAACTCACAACCAACACAAGTTTTCCTAAGATTTCAAATTGGAAGGAAATATATAGAACTTGAGTACTAGAGGTGCAAGGCTGAAAGGAGGTCGCAGGCATCAGATAGTTATAACTCCCGGCACGTAAGTCGAGCGCTGACCTTCAAGTGCGCGCAGCGTCGTACGAGTGAGCGGGACACAATACAATTGGAGAGCCATTCAGCGCTTACGAGGGATCCGCGAGAGCTAATCAGTGCTTACGAACTATCCCCACGCGCTCCCCGCGACCCCCTCACCACCCGAGATACCTCATTTTCGACTTCTGCGCATTGAAGGTCAATGCTAGACTTATTTTCCGTGACTTGTATTTAATCCAGTTTTAATTCGGGGTAACAGCACATGCTACAGCCTGTCGATACATATAACCATGATAAAAATAAAAAGAGAGTCGATGATAATAACAATGTCCTCCTGGTGAGAGATCAGGCGTAGGACTGACGGCTATACGCGTTCTCTGAGGCATGGGCATCTTTCATCACCAACTTCCCAAACCCCGAAGAGCTACTGAGAATTCCTCTACAGGAAAATCCAATAACTTTTCATTTATAGCCCGACCCGGGACTCGAACCCGTGATCTGCAGCCGACCAAGCAGCCAATAGAACAATGAGATAGTAGGTCTGGCTGTCAGCTGATGTCCTTCTTAGACATGTTACTAATTGAATCGTGCATGTAAAATGTACCGTAATTAGCCTACTTATGTTTTTTTACGCAATGGAGATAGCCACCTGATAAAATTGAGTTTTGTCGAGACTACATAAAGTTGGTTTTGTTCTGTCGAATGAAATCCAACCTGAATGCATTTCTGAAATCCTTATCTTTGTTGTTCCTTTTTTAATGTGTAAGGTCATGGCCTCTAAATTATTTATGTCGTCCGTATGTGAAAACCAAACTTCAGTGCAAGTGTGAAAGCTCAATAATTTTTGGCTGATTTCTTTCAAGACTATTGTAACTAAGTACATAATATATGTACACACATCGTAGAGTAAGAATAATAATTATATCACTGATCTTGCAAGTAGGCAGGTAAATATGATCAAGTATAAATTAAATATTTAAAAACCCCTGACATTCGCCATTTTGTGGCGGCAGCCATCTTGGATTTGCATATATATAGTGCTATTTTACTAGTCAAGCCCTTTCATTTGATACCCATATTATGGGAGTTGTGAAAAAATATGTAATCCGCCATTTTGTAGCGGCGGCCATCTTGGATCGATTTTCATCAAACATAGCTAACAACACTCTCGACTAATTCAACTTTCAAACAAAAAAAACCGCATTCAAATCGGTCCACCCGTTTGAGCGCTACAGAGGAACAGACAGACACACACACATACACACACACAGACACATGAAACTTATAACACCCCGTCGTTTTTGTGTGGGGGGTTAAAAATGGTTCAGCGTTAATCTTGGAAAAGTTTTCCTAATTATGGTAACTTGAAATTTCCATTAAAAATGCTTAATAAGCTGGTTTCAAAACAAAAGAACTGCGGTAACCTAATCCAATCTAATTGTATTACGTAGTTAATAATTTAAATATTCCTACTATGCAAAACGGGTTTTATTTCCTGATTAGGTGTGTACCTATTTATAAACTGCTCGATTCAGGCGAGAGGATAATAGTTATAATATACATAATATAATATTTACTTTTAATAACAAAGGTTGCTTTTTATAGATAGGTATAATAATAATATTCAAGTAATTAACAATTAAAAGACACTACAACACACGGAAAAGAAAAAATAAGTAGGTAGCTACCTCACGCTTTTATGAGCATAAATTCAGCAGATGCAATTTTACGATTATCGGTATAGCATGAGATATGTATTAAGGGCAATAAAAAGGTTATAGAAGTAATTTTCTTTCTGGAACATACATAAAGTTTAGTAGGTACCTACCTAATGTCGTGTTTATAACCAGATTTAAATAAAATATAAATTGATGATCGACGCCTAGAGAATTTTTCTCTTTAGTTTCGCTATTATAGGTACCTACCTAGTCTTTAAACATTTATCTAGATGTAAATAAATTAAACCATTATAATTAGCCACTATGAATGGACCATTCATTCTCGTTAAAACGTTTTGATTAGGTACAAAATAGATTGCTCTGATGATGTAGTCATAGCGTATCGTTTGAGACAATAAAAGACTTAAAAGAGCTGCCGACTTGGATAAATTGGACACTGGGAATGGGATTAATTCTCTTTTAAGTACATCTACATCAGCTAGTGATCTAAGTAGATCGATCGATATCTAGACGATCTGTAATTTTTTACAGTCGAGCTGAAAATACCGCCGTTCAGCTATTTCAAGGTTTCGGTAACCCAATTTACTAATAGAACAGAAATATAAAAATAGAAAACATCGACACCCAATCGACGACGAGAAAACATACAAATCCACTTCAGCATTTACAGTAGGCAGATTTTTTGTATCCAGCTACAAGTTAGCCTCGACTGCGATCACACATGATGGTAAGTGACGATGCAGTCTGATGGAAGCGGGCTAACTTGGAAGAGATAAGGCAGTTTTTATTAAACCCATACCCATGACCGGTTTCTTACGCGACATCGCATCGAAACGCCGCGCCGCTTAGCGGCACGATTTTATCAGTAGGGCGGTAATTAGCGTCGGCTGAACCCTCCTACCAGACCAGAGACAATTTAGAAATTATAAAATCTCAAATTTAGCCCAGTCAATCTACTACCAAAATCGACAAATAAAAATAAAAACTCTTATACTTAGTTTTGGAAATTGGCCTAAAGTGTTCTTTAGGACTTCCTCTATAGTCTATAACATATCCAAAATCCCCATATGGGGGGGGGGGGGGGTGCGGAACCGGCCGCCATTTTGAATTTTAGGTCCCTTTTTTCGGTTTTTTGCTCATATCTCGAAAATCTCTACGACTACCATTATGATTACTTCCTGGGTCGGTAGATGACTATGAGCTTGCTTATTGTAAACTAAAAATATGAGCGATAATGAATATAATCTTTTATAAAAGACGCGGTATTCATAATCGCCATTTTTTATTTTACTGTTAACTTAAACACCCTGTAGCACCTATGTTAGAGTAAAAATGAATGGAACCAAATTTGTAGAAAATTATATTTAAAAACTTTTGTCAGAAGTAAATAATGCTAGTCGTAGAGATTATCGAGATATGAGCACCTAAAATTCAAAATGGCGGCCGGTTCCGCATCCCCCCCCCCCCTATAAGAGTTTTTATTTTTATTTGTCGATTTTGGTAGTAGATTGACTGAGCTAATTGCCACTGCCTGGAATCGAACCTCCCACTTATAAAACCACAAAAAATCGCTACGTATTGGTGCGGATATTTTTGCCCTTGGAACAATTCATGGTCAAGATCACTGCAGGTGGCGTATCACTGTATGACTAAGCTTTCCAATAAACTCATTTAATTAGTTGATCCGAGCGTTGAACAATAATGGAGCTTGGGTTTTTTATACTTTAATAGAGTCGTTAAAAACTACTTACTTATGTACTTAGCTACCTATAGTGATTGATGGAAAATTTTAATTCCAATGTTTTTTAATTCTTTGACAAGTTCCAATTAAATTCAAAACATACCTAGCTAGACAAAGCTATAAAGCTTTTAGTATATTTATTACTGAATATGAATACGTAATGGAATATAATGTACACCCCTATTTTTAAAATCGTAATCCCTACTAATATTAATCACACTAATATTTTAAAGGCGAAAGTTTGTGTGTATGTATGTGTGTGTGTGTGTGTGTATTATGTTTAACTAATGAACCGATTTGGCTGTTTTGAGTGGACACAGATTACGCCCCGAATTAACACTGTAGGCTACTTTTTATCATGGAAAAATCCACAGTTTCTATGGATTGGCATATTTGAGGACCTGGAATAGAATAGAATAGAATAGAATAGAATAGAATAGAATAGAATAGAATAGAATAGTTTAGAATGGAGAGTAACTCTCCAGGTTCAATCATAAGATGAACATAAGTTTTTTATCCCGGAAAAACAAAGGTTTACCCCGATATTTTTAAAAACTTAACTCCACACGGAAGCAGTCGCGGGTAAAAGGTAATTTTGCAGTGGCAACTTATTGCCAGTTGATTTTTGGGAAATCTTAAATTTTCAGGCGAAATGTTTCGTTTCTCGGATCCAGTCTTGCACCAACAAAAGCCTACATAGATAGTACATAATCACCGTGACACCATAAATATTGCTTTTAGGAAGTGCTAAAAATACCTTCAAAGTCGAGCTTAAATTGAAAGTGACCTATTATTATAAAAGTAAGAATATGTACTTAGGTATTGTATACATAAATGTATTGGATGCTATATGTATTGGATAGATTACGATTGAATAAACGATTTCCGACTGTATCTTGTAATCAAATTGCCAAAGGAACATGATAAATAACGTAGTTAACATAATAATCACTTTGGCCATTTGCAAACCTTTGTGAACAGTATCCATGATTGCTATCTACGTAATAGAGATAAACTCGTAATAAACGATTCGGATTCAACTCAGCACAAGGCTAAAGCAGTCAATGAACTCAGGTTAAAAATGTTCGTGGTTGTTGAAAAGTTACAAACTGAAAAAAAATACCAGCTACGAGTATAGCTAGTAGGTAATATTTATACAAACTTTTGCCCGCGATTTCTTACGGCAGTGTTCAGGCTTTCTTTTAATCCCATGGAAACGTTTTCACACCTAACCACCCACCTTGAAAACCTATCACGTAGGTAATTGTCCGTCTCTATAGCATACCCTATCTGTGGAATGAAACAGTTGGAATATTTTAATTCATCTTTCATTGCTTAGTTTGTTATGTTTAATCATCTTTTTAACTCTGTTTTTTTCCTGAAATCAGTAAATAGATTTAGTAAGGTACCTAGATGAAAAACATTGCACCTACCTAGATACCTATTCCGTCCACAAAAATAAATTATTCAAATTATGTATGGTTTGGGCGTAAATACCTACATCGATACAAATAGATTGTTATTTTTAATTAACAGTCAAGGCTTTGAAAAGTTTTTGCGTGTCCAAAAAATTCACACTTGACATTTTCATAAGGGCTGCCAATGCCGTACCTACCTACCATGTAAAAATGTGAAGGCTCTGTGAACTGTTACACGTCAAGTCACAAAGTCTAGTCCCGTCAATAAAAATACTGAAAACATCCACCACCACTATAACAGCCCTTTAACGTCCCACTGCTGGGCACAGGCCTCTTCCTTTATATGACAGACAGATTTTAGAGCTTAGACCTGCCACCGCTGGTCCAATGCGAGTTGACAAACTTTAACGACTACTGTCATATATAATAGAGATAATAACCGGTACCGACAGTTTAACGTGCTCCCGAGGCACGGGGTGAAACACCGTAGATATGCTACCGGGCGCTGATAATTTCATGACAGAAAATCCCAATGAGTAATACCTACGTACTTAATTTTTTTCTCGCTCTCGCTTGCACGCTCGGCTAGGCGAAACGTGACAATGAGTCATGCTTTTTCATGCGTGCGGCCGGCATTCGTCGATTTATAAGACGTTATCACGTCAAAAATACCAAAAAACAACGCCACGCGACAACCCTATCGGACTCGCATTGTAGCCCTAAAAACATTCCTTTCCAATTATTATGTCACGTTCATGAACAAAAAGTTCAACAACAGGTAACTACACCTATTCTAGAGCCTAGAGTTAAGTACTTACATCCAGTACGAAATGACAGACCAATGCAAAAAGTAGCAATCTACTTTTTGTTAAGGGTTTTTATAGCACGTATTGGCAAATGTCATATATAGATATGTAGGTTTCAGGCACGATCAAGAGATAATAGGTATGCTCCTAGTAATTATCTACCAAGAATATTAATCATAACTTTTAATTTTAATATAAATAAGATAAATTCAAGGTCTACCTCACATATTTTAACAGTAAGATTCTTTGAATTCAATGAAAATAATTAAATATTTTTAATTAATTATTCTGAATTATCGAGAAATAATTCAGTTCAACTAATAGATATACGAGTGGGTATAACATCATTTTGCCGGTCTACGTATAGTGTATAATATATACACTAACTATTGTAAACATCATTACAGAAGGAGGATAAGGTTTAATATTAAAACTAAATCAAACTATTATTAAAATATTTTTATTAATCACCCGCACAAACTTAATTAATATCGAATCACAAATTAGTTTAACTGAGATCTCTTTTCAAAATCTATTTTATACTAATTAATTTAATTACACTCAGCCAAGTCCAAAATGGCAGCATTTTATTCGATTAGGGTGTGATTGCTATCGCAACCCTTAATCAAATATCACGACCTAGATGCTGAAGCATCTAATAGTCGGTTGAGTCTCTGGAGGAGACTGAATTCATGGCTTCGAAGTGCCCGTATTTATACCAATAATTCAAGATGGCGGTTCGCGCCAATAAATGAATCAAATGTCAGTTTATTCTAACATATTTCAATTATGAAATTAATATTATAATCTGTAAACCATTTCTAAAAATTCTAATTGAATTTCAACAATAATCTGACAGTTCGGCCGTCCTATATTTAACACGTCCCCGTGTTTCTCATCAATCACAGTAAAAGTTACTTTATTCATGTCGCGGGCGGTCTTGCCCATTGTCAATGTCACAGGCGTTTTGCCGTCGTTTCTAAGATCACTGGTGATTTTACCCTCACTTAGGTCATGGGCTGTCTGCCCTCAGTAAATTGCGGGCGGTCATGCCCTCAGTCAAGTCTGTCAATGTCTTTTTAAACTGATAACTCAAAATAATTCATAACCGAACTCTCAGATTAATTTAACTCTTAACTCCATTAATCAAAACTTCTATTTGATTCGATTTCTACTTTAAAATCTTATTTATTAACTACCAGTTATCTCATTATCATAAACACATTATTTTGAAAATGTTCACTGTTGAAATTACTTTTACTTTCATTTACAAAACAAAGCAAATCTACCACTGGTTCGGAATGCCGCAACCTAGCGAGAAGAACCAGTAAGAAACTCGGCGGCGTCTAACCTTTCAAAATAACTAATCAAAAATTATTTCTAATTTCAAACGATTCATTCATCTCAAGTGCGGGTATTTCATTATTCTGCGGGTATTTCTACAACTTTACTTCAAATTAATCACTTTCTTAAACAAACTAAACACAACTGTGTAGATGGCAAACTGAGATCTCTTTTCAAAATCTATTTTATACTAATTAATTTAATTACACTCAGCCAAGTCCAAAATGGCAGCATTTTATTCGATTAGGGTGTGATTGCTATCGCAACCCTTAATCAAATA
This sequence comes from Melanargia galathea, assembly GCA_920104075.1. NCBI lineage: Eukaryota > Metazoa > Arthropoda > Insecta > Lepidoptera > Nymphalidae > Melanargia > Melanargia galathea. The sequence continues at coordinate 24,737,619 of OV049857.1, forward strand.
TCACGACCTAGATGCTGAAGCATCTAATAGTCGGTTGAGTCTCTGGAGGAGACTGAATTCATGGCTTCGAAGTGCCCGTATTTATACCAATAATTCAAGATGGCGGTTCGCGCCAATAAATGAATCAAATGTCAGTTTATTCTAACATATTTCAATTATGAAATTAATATTATAATCTGTAAACCATTTCTAAAAATTCTAATTGAATTTCAACAATAATCTGACACTATACACCAATCTAAAGTTTTCATGCAACCGAGCGTTAGAAATTATTCGCACAATGAGCTTTTTTTAACCCCCGACGCAAAAACGACGGGGTGTTATAAGTTTGACGTGTCTCTCTCTCTGTGTGTGTGTGTGTGTGTCTGTCTGTGGCCCTGTAGCGGCCACAGTCAAACGGGTGGACCGAGAGTGTTGTTAGCTATGTTTGATAAAAATCGATCCAAGATGACCGCCGCTACAAAATGGCGGATTATATTATATTTTTTCACAACTCCCTTAATATGGGTACCTATCAAATGAAATGGCCTGACTAGTAGAATAGCACATGCAAGATGGCCGCCACCACAAAATGGCGAATGTCGTGGGTTTTTAAAGTTTTAATTTATACTTGTGTAGGTAAGTATAAGAAAGATCTTAACCTAGCGTACATAATTTTCAAGCGATCACTCATGATTCAAATTTAAAACTTGCGGATTTTTCTTTCATAAGTACATAATTTAACCGAATTTAAGGTCGGTGCGTTACTAAAATCCGAAAGTCATTAGACTAAAACCACAGACCAGTTTCTTTCTCTGTGACTAAACCCCATCCATTCTCTATCGATTTTGCATAATCAACTCATTGAAACAAGCATACTGATATAAGAAAAAGTTAAAATACCCGACTACGCAAAAAACAAAACCTAGCCCATTGGCACGGTTTAGAGGAATCGATAGACACTCATTGATTTAAATCCATCCAGTCGTTGGGATGCTTCGAGAGTATAAATAATCCAATACTGTCCATACTGTCTTTGCTTTAGCGCAGTCTTGGAAAAAATAAGCGCCAAATTCTAACGTGTTTGCGATAAATGCAATAAGCAGTTTTTCGGCAAAATTGAGTTAAATATACCTAGATTTAGAATCAGTGTGATAATTAGCTAATTCCAAATCTAACAAGTATAAAGTTCGTAAACTAAAACCCGGCTACGCTTAGTAATTTAATAATAATTTAGAGTTCAAAAGCGCGGGGCAAGCAGCTAGTGGCGCCATCTGTTATGTGATTACCGAAACTAATTAAATAAACTAAAAAGCCGCGCAAAGGTCACTTCTCGATTTTTTCGTAAATAAAATGCCTATGTCACCCGGACCATTACAACGAATCAATAGACACCTCATTCATCAAAATCGGTCCAGTAGTTTAGGCGCTACGGTGGTACACACAGAATCTCATACTAAAATCGGCCACATATTACATACATACATACATACATAGACTGCTAAAATCATAACCCTTCCTTTTGACTTTGCCGTAGTCGGGTAAAAACGGAATTTTGATGACAACTCAACGCCAGAATTGTGAACCCGGTTGTGAGTATTTGAAGTTAGTTAAAAATTATATCTAAGGCTTTTTGTTTCAGATGCGAGTCCCTGACGCTCAATGGCACAAGATATTGCGAATGGGGCTACAATGGCCTCGGGATCGACTACCAAGTGCTCGCCGGACCCGCCTTCATGGCGGTGTTCACCGTCGTTGGAGTCATTCTGGGCGTAGCTGCTGACAAGTAAGTTTATATGAATAAATTTTGATGGGAATTATTTATTAGAAGGGCAAGGAAACAACCACTGGAGAAAGATGGCCAGGGCCGGATTATCCATAAGGCGGATTAGGCAACTGCCTAGGGGCCCCGCACCGACTAGGGGCCCACGGGGGCCCCGTGAGTGCCTAGTCGATGGGGGCCCTAGTCGAAGCGGGCCACACAACAAGAAAAAAAAAAGCTTCATCTAAGTATAACAAAATTTTTTTTTGAGAAAATTCTCAATGGAGGAAGTATACAAATGTAAAAAGGAAAGGGGCCCCGAGAATTGCATTGCCTAGGGTTAATCCGGCCCTGAAGATGGCACAGGAATCTAAACACTGGTGGGAGCTGGAGGAAGCATTAGGCAAGGTAGGTAGGTACCTACTTAAGGCCATCAGGCAGATTTAGACCAACAAATGCCACTTTGCATTGCACATGTCAGAATTTCATAGATCTTTAACCTTAACCATGGAGGCTGATTAGTGCAATGAACTTTTCTTTTTATTGCATGGGCAAGTATTACTTTAATGTCGTCCGCCATTTCAGATCTTGGGACCCCAATGTCTATCGATTCTTCGAACTATTTACCTATATATAACTTTGTTTACCTGCCGAACGAATAGACTGGACTGTAATCTCTACTTAGTAGGTAATATATTAAAACAAGCTCATTTTTTTCAGATACAACAGAGCTCGAATTCTCAGCATATGCACATTGGTATTCGTAATAGCGATCCTCCTGATGGGAACCGTGACAGAGTACTGGCATCTAGTTCTGCTCCGGATGGTGATGGCTGCAGGCGAGTCCGGCTGCAATCCCCTGGCAACTGGAATCCTGACAGACCTGTTTCCGGAGCACCAGAGAGCGCTGGTGCTGTCGATCTTCAACTGGGGTATCTATGGAGGATACGGTATCGCTTTCCCAGTGGGGCGATATATCCCGGAATTGAATGCTTGGGGATTGGTAAGTGTACTTTTTACAGTTTAAATAATCGCGCTCGCTCAAAACTAGGGGAGTGAAGTCAGTCAGTGTCATTCTGGCAAAACGGACGCGCCGACGTCTGATGACGTCATTTGCACTTCAGCAGAGGCCCGTGCGTCCGATGCGTCCGGACGTGATGATGACGCTGTGAACAGGTGGCGACTTCCTCGGACCATTGATAAACGACTTTGCACTTTCGAACTTGCGCAAATTGACATAAAATAATAATTGTAACCCCATTACGTCCCGCTAAATCCTGAAAGAGTTCGGAGCATTGAAATGTGACTATGTTCAGAGCAGCCATAAAGATTAGCGAGTATCTACGCTAAAAATGTGTCTTATAGTCTGGAAGTCTGTTATGTAAACATTAAGTACTTAGTCTTATTTTATGTGTGCGCGGGCGTGCTCGCGCTGTGCCGCGCGCTGCGCAGCCATGATAGTTGGGCTTTGGCATTATTCATACGTGACATTCGGCACTTCCGGCATCGGAAAGGCTATGTAGCTGTAATCTACGTGTGACTCTTGCGCCTCTTAAGGATCGTCTCGTCCTGCTACGAGTACCTATGCTTATAAGAATGATTGCAAAAATTATCTCATAGCATCACAACCGACCGGCCACTGACAGATATAGCGTCTCCTGCAAGGATCGCCACATAACACGATCTTATGCCACTTTGAATCCAGCGGCTGCAACTCGTTTGAGATCATCCATCCAACTTCAGCGTAGGTATAGCGTGACACGATGGAATATGCACTCGGTAACTTTGGTTATCCTACGGATCTCATTTCTGAATGGATCCCGCAGGGATACCTACTCCGATCAGAAATTATATGAAAATTATTATATATTTTGTGATTCTTGATTTATGATTCTTTAGAGCTGGCGTCTCTGCTACTACGCTACGGGTATAGTCGGAATTCTTATCGCTATATTGACGTTCCTGACTCTTCGCGAGCCACCCAGAACTACTATTGGAGAAGAAGGTAACTTTGTGAATTATTTTCAATCAAAGAAGTAGATCTAGTTACTGTTTGATGTGCCCCTATGGAACTTCATAAACTTACGCAAAGATTAATTAGGGATGTTTCGAGTATCTATACCTACCTACCAAGTACCAACATATACCTTCTTTACCTACTCGTGTTTTTTGTTCGGTCTGAAAGTTTAAATCTGATTTAATCAAACTTTTAATGTAATGTTCTACTTGTATTGCAATGTAAATGCTCTGTGACTGGAAATTTCACAGAACAGAGCGTAACTTTTAAATTAACACCAGCAGCAATACCTGTAAGTACTTATAAGTACTACAGACAAAATAAGACGTAAGTAGGTACTTTGCCACTGGCTACTCGTAATTTAACGCGTAATTTAACAAGATAGGTAGGTATCAGCATAAAACTGACGTGCCCCCTTTATATTATTATCTTCTAAACATCACTCTTTATAATATTTTTTTATGTCACAGATGCTGGCAATACCAAGGGTGGAGATTCAACCGTAGAATCTGGCAAGAAGATGCCTCAGGTGACCATCTGGCACGTGATCGCGCAGCCAAGGATCCTTCTGTTATGCATTGCCGCTTCAATCAGACATTGTGGTAAGATTCGAATTTCGATGCTGGTCATACTTGGTACCTACCTACCTAGGTAAACCTAACCAAAAGTAAAATGAACCTTCTCAAGGGCGTCGCCAGGTAGGGGCAGAGATTTGAAAAAATATAGACATTGTTTGCAATGTCAGTGGAAAATTATGGTTTACATTGTTTGCAATGTCAGTGGAAAATTATGGTTTTTTTTAATATGTTGTTAGGATCACTACCACTAGTTGGTATAAATCCAAGTTTGCAACTTCGAAAGACCTGTGCTAACTTTGCAGCACTCAAAAAACCGCGAAATTTTCGCACATTTTTGGTTTTTCCAATATAAGTCCTAAAGTACCTATGAGTTTAAAAAAAAATTGATGATTAAATCCAAAAGCTGTCGACTGTACCAACATTTTTACTTTTCCCATACTATAATATCATCAACTTGCCCCCCCCTTGGCCATCGGCTGGCGACGCCCTTGAACCTTCTTTTCAGACTTTTCGCAAATCGTAGATTCTTTAGATTCTACAACTACCTACTCGTAGACACTGTTCTATAGATTCTACAGCCAGCGCCCCAAGCGGAAAATTAACGAAATCAATATTGGTAGTAGGCTGAATTTGCGACTCTAAAATATTAATTAAGGCATTTGAAGTCCGCTTTACGGTGATTTTATCGAGGTGTGCAATGTTGTATTAAGCATACTGATATTTGTAGTTTCACTCAATAACAAGTGTAAATTGAAAATTTAAAAAACCCCCGACATTCGCCATTTAGTGGCGGCGGCCATCTTGAATTTGCAATAGTGCTATTCTACTAGTCAAGCCCTTTCATTTGATACCCATATCAAGGGAGTTGTGAAAAAATATATCATCCGCCATTTTGTAGCGGCGGCCATCTTGAACCGATTTTCATCAAACATAGCTAAGAACACTCTCGACTAATTCACCTTTCAAACAAAAAAAACCGCATTCAAATCGGTCCACCCGTTTGAGCGCCACAGGGGAACAGACAGACACACACACACACACACACACACACACACACATACACACACACACACACACACACACACACACACACACACACACACACACACACACACAGACACGTCAAACACCCCGTCGTTTTTGCGTCGGGGGTTAAAAAGTGAGGGCTTTTTAAAGCGTATTTTTAGGTAAGTATACAAAAAGGCTAGTCGTCAATACCTGCAGGATAATCGGTGAACTGTAAATATGAAAGGCAAGAGCCAAGAAGTGGTTTTTGTGGTACAAGTAGGTAGAGATAAAGGAAGAATAATTCTAACAACCATTATTTTCAAATCAGTGCTTTTGATGCTGCAAATACATATTCATCAGTGTTAGATAATGAGTTAGGTAATAATAGGCGACCCACCTGCTCGCTATTAATAAATAAATAAACTATTTTAGGTGGTATGTGCTTCGCGTACAACGCCGACTTGTACTACCGCGACTACTTCCCCGACATTGACCTCGGCTGGTGGCTGTTCGCCGTCACCGTCGGCATCGGCTCCGTCGGTGTCGTCGTCGGCGGCGTCGTCTCCGACAAGTGAGTGGAACGACCTGTACTACCGCGACTACTTCCCCGACATTGACCTCGGCTGGTGGCTGTTCGCCGTCACCGTCGGCATCGGCTCCGTCGGCGTCGTCGTCGGCGGCGTCGTCTCCGACAAGTGAGTGGACCGACCTGTACTACCGCGACTACTTCCCCGACATTGACCTCGGCTGGTGGCTGTTCGCCGTCACCGTCGGCATCGGCTCCGTCGGCGTCGTCGTCGGCGGCGTCGTCTCCGACAAGTGAGTGGACCGACCTGTACTACCGCGACTACTTCCCCGACATTGACCTCGACTGGTGGCTGTTCGCCGTCACCGTCGGCATCGGCTCCGTCGGTGTCGTCGTCGGCGGCGTCGTCTCCGACAAGTGAGTGGAACGACCTGTACTACCGCGACTATAACTTCCACGACATTGACCTCGGCTGGTGGCTGTTCGCCGTCACCGTCGGCATCGGCTCCGTCGGCGTCGTCGTCGGCGGCGTCGTCTCCGACAAGTGAGTGGAACGACCTGTACTACCGCGACTATAACTTCCCCGACATTGACCTCGGCTGGTGGCTGTTCGCCGTCACCGTCGGCATCGGCTCCGTCGGTGTCGTCGTCGGCGGCGTCGTCTCCGACAAGTGAGTGGAACGACCTGTACTACCGCGACTACTTCCCCGACATTGACCTCGGCTGGTGGCTGTTCGCCGTCACCGTCGGCATCGGCTCCGTCGGTGTCGTCGTCGGCGGCGTCGTCTCCGACAAGTGAGTGGACCGACCTGTACTACCGCGACTATAACTTCCCCGACATTGACCTCGGCTGGTGGCTGTTCGCCGTCACCGTCGGCATCGGCTCCGTCGGTGTCGTCGTCGGCGGCGTCGTCTCCGACAAGTAAGTGGAACGACCTGTACTACCGCGACTACTTCCCCGACATTGACCTCGGCTGGTGGCTGTTCGCCGTCACCGTCGGCATCGGCTCCGTCGGCGTCGTCGTCGGCGGCGTCGTCTCCGACAAGTGAGTGGACCGACCTGTACTACCGCGACTACTTCCCCGACATTGACCTCGGCTGGTGGCTGTTCGCCGTCACCGTCGGCATCGGCTCCGTCGGCGTCGTCGTCGGCGGCGTCGTCTCCGACAAGTGAGTGGACCGACCTGTACTACCGCGACTACTTCCCCGACATTGACCTCGGCTGGTGGCTGTTCGCCGTCACCGTCGGCATCGGCTCCGTCGGGGTCGTCGTCGGCGGCGTCATCTCCGACAAGTGAGTGGACCGACCTGTACTACCGCGACTACTTCCCCGACATTGACCTCGGCTGGTGGCTGTTCGCCGTCACCGTCGGCATCGGCTCCGTCGGCGTCGTCGTCGGCGGCGTCGTCGTCGGCGGCGTCGTCTCCGACAAGTGAGTGGACCGACCTGTACTACCGCGACTACTTCCCCGACATTGACCTCGGCTGGTGGCTGTTCGCCGTCACCGTCGGCATCGGCTCCGTCGGCGTCGTCGTCGGCGGCGTCGTCTCCGACGAGTGGACCGACCTGTACTACCGCGACTACTTCCCCGACATTGACCTCGGCTGGTGGCTGTTCGCCGTCACCGTCGGCATCGGCTCCGTCGGTGTCGTCGTCGGCGGCGTCGTCTCCGACAAGTGAGTGGACCGACCTGTACTACCGCGACTACTTCCCCGACATTGACCTCGGCTGGTGGCTGTTCGCCGTCACCGTCGGCATCGGCTCCGTCGGTGTCGTCGTCGGCGGCGTCGTCTCCGACAAGTGAGTGGAACGACCTGTACTACCGCGACTAAAACTACCCCGACATTGACCTCGGCTGGTGGCTGTTCGCCGTCACCGTCGGCATCGGCTCCGTCGGTGTCGTCGTCGGCGGCGTCGTCTCCGACAAGTGAGTGGAACGACCTGTACTACCGCGACTACTTCCCCGACATTGACCTCGGCTGGTGGCTGTTCGCCGTCACCGTCGGCATCGGCTCCGTCGGTGTCGTCGTCGGCGGCGTCGTCTCCGACAAGTGAGTGGACCGACCTGTACTACCGCGACTATAACTTCCCCGACATTGACCTCGGCTGGTGGCTGTTCGCCGTCACCGTCGGCATCGGCTCCGTCGGTGTCGTCGTCGGCGGCGTCGTCTCCGACAAGTGAGTGGAACGACCTGTACTACCGCGACTACTTCCCCGACATTGACCTCGGCTGGTGGCTGTTCGCCGTCACCGTCGGCATCGGCTCCGTCGGTGTCGTCGTCGGCGGCGTCGTCTCCGACAAGTGAGTGGACCGACCTGTACTACCGCGACTATAACTTCCCCGACATTGACCTCGGCTGGTGGCTGTTCGCCGTCACCGTCGGCATCGGCTCCGTCGGTGTCGTCGTCGGCGGCGTCGTCTCCGACAAGTAAGTGGAACGACCTGTACTACCGCGACTACTTCCCCGACATTGACCTCGGCTGGTGGCTGTTCGCCGTCACCGTCGGCATCGGCTCCGTCGGCGTCGTCGTCGGCGGCGTCGTCTCCGACAAGTGAGTGGACCGACCTGTACTACCGCGACTACTTCCCCGACATTGACCTCGGCTGGTGGCTGTTCGCCGTCACCGTCGGCATCGGCTCCGTCGGCGTCGTCGTCGGCGGCGTCGTCTCCGACAAGTGAGTGGACCGACCTGTACTACCGCGACTACTTCCCCGACATTGACCTCGGCTGGTGGCTGTTCGCCGTCACCGTCGGCATCGGCTCCGTCGGGGTCGTCGTCGGCGGCGTCATCTCCGACAAGTGAGTGGACCGACCTGTACTACCGCGACTACTTCCCCGACATTGACCTCGGCTGGTGGCTGTTCGCCGTCACCGTCGGCATCGGCTCCGTCGGCGTCGTCGTCGGCGGCGTCGTCGTCGGCGGCGTCGTCTCCGACAAGTGAGTGGACCGACCTGTACTACCGCGACTACTTCCCCGACATTGACCTCGGCTGGTGGCTGTTCGCCGTCACCGTCGGCATCGGCTCCGTCGGCGTCGTCGTCGGCGGCGTCGTCTCCGACGAGTGGACCGACCTGTACTACCGCGACTACTTCCCCGACATTGACCTCGGCTGGTGGCTGTTCGCCGTCACCGTCGGCATCGGCTCCGTCGGTGTCGTCGTCGGCGGCGTCGTCTCCGACAAGTGAGTGGACCGACCTGTACTACCGCGACTACTTCCCCGACATTGACCTCGGCTGGTGGCTGTTCGCCGTCACCGTCGGCATCGGCTCCGTCGGTGTCGTCGTCGGCGGCGTCGTCTCCGACAAGTGAGTGGAACGACCTGTACTACCGCGACTATAACTTCCCCGACATTGACCTCGGCTGGTGGCTGTTCGCCGTCACCGTCGGCATCGGCTCCGTCGGTGTCGTCGTCGGCGGCGTCGTCTCCGACAAGTGAGTGGAACGACCTGTACTACCGCGACTACTTCCCCGACATTGACCTCGGCTGGTGGCTGTTCGCCGTCACCGTCGGCATCGGCTCCGTCGGTGTCGTCGTCGGCGGCGTCGTCTCCGACAAGTGAGTGGACCGACCTGTACTACCGCGACTATAACTTCCCCGACATTGACCTCGGCTGGTGGCTGTTCGCCGTCACCGTCGGCATCGGCTCCGTCGGTGTCGTCGTCGGCGGCGTCGTCTCCGACAAGTAAGTGGAACGACCTGTACTACCGCGACTACTTCCCCGACATTGACCTCGGCTGGTGGCTGTTCGCCGTCACCGTCGGCATCGGCTCCGTCGGTGTCGTCGTCGGCGGCGTCGTCTCCGACAAGTGAGTGGACCGACCTGTACTACCGCGACTACTTCCCCGACATTGACCTCGGCTGGTGGCTGTTCGCCGTCACCGTCGGCATCGGCTCCGTCGGCGTCGTCGTCGGCGGTGTCGTCTCCGACAAGTGAGTGGTCGGCCTCGCGCCGCCGCGCCGTTGGCAGCGCAATCACAATTCACACTAATTTTATAAATGCGGAAGTTTGTGTGTATGTATGTACATGTATGTTTGTTTCTTACTCTATAACGCCGCAACTACTGAACCGATTTGGCTGAAATGAAAGGATATAGATTATGCCCTGACTTAACGCATAGGCTACTTTTTATCCTGAAAAAATCCACAGTTCCCACGGGATTTTGAAAAAACCGAAATCTACAGCTGCAGCCATAGGTAGATTACTTACTATAGCAATTTTCCTTGAAAGTAGATATTATAAAAGTTGGAAAAGGGAGCGGGAACGGGAACCGGAAACCCATAATTCCTTCAGGATTTGTGAAAAACCAAAATCCACGTAGGTACTGAAAATTAAAACCTCGGCGACATTTAAAACACTCGCCTCCTGCCTAGTATCAAATCATCAAATTCTTTCGCAAAATATTTTTTTTTGTAATTTTTTTCTTTATGCAATTTAGCAACATATCTAAATATCTCCCTGTTATTTCAGATTCGTGTCCAAGATGGGTGTCCGGTCGAGAGTGCTGGTGCTGGCGCTGTCGCAGCTGATCGCCACACTGCCGGCCTTCGGCTCGGTCGCCTTCGGACCGCTGTGGGCCATGATAACGCTCGCTTTTTCATACTTCTTCGGTGAGGAAAATATTATAAGATAAAAACTACTTAATAAGTATTTTATATTATTTTTCATTGCCCTCTATATATTACCAACTAGCGGACCCGGCAGACGTCGTCCTGCCCGGTGACAATATAACTGACATCAGTGCAACCTATCCGGTCATCAAAGTACTAATATCGCAATTAAAAAATAAGGGTTGATCGTAGATGGGTGAAAATTTAGGATTGTATGTATTTTTGTAAAAAAGATTTTCCCGCTTTTCTGTTGAAATTTTTCCTGAATTTTCTTTGCTATAAACCTCACGGAGCCCGAGACCTTTCCAACGAATGCAAACCCGTGGAAATCGGTTCGTGCGTTCTGGAGTTATAGCGTCAGGAAGGAAAACCCGACTTATTTTTATATACTTAGTAGATTAATAGATTGCTAAGTTATTCAGAGAAGGAATAGATTAATTTAGTGGTAAGAAATCTAAGAGATTGAAAGTTAAACCGACTTCACCACACACATATTGTTTCCATATTTTGAGAACTACTGAACCGATTTTGAGGAAACTTGTACTGCTCTCTAAGTTCAACTTAGCTAATACCTAAATGTAAGGTAATAAAAAAAGTATGGTCACAATCCGATTAATAGTTTCGGAAAAATTCGCGGAAAAACATACAAATATATACAAACAATATACCTACATACACCTATGATCGTAGGTACGTATACTTGTTTGGAAGCCCTTGGGTGTTGGGATATTTTGCAGGCCTAATAATACTTGATTGAAAAAAGCTGTGATAGCCTAGTGGTTAGGACGACCGACTTCTAATCGGAGGTCGTGGGTTCGATCCCGGGCACGCACCTCTAACTTTTCGGAGTTATGTGCGTTTTAAGTATTTAAATATCACTTGCTTTAACAGTGAAGGAAAACATCGTGAGGAAACCTGCATGCCTGAGAGTTCTCCATAACGTTCTCAAAGGTGTGTGAAGTCTGCCAATCCGCTTGGCCAGCGTGGTAGACTATGGCCAAAACCCTTCTCACTCTGAGAGGAGACCCCTGCTCTGTAGTGAGCCGGTAATGGGTTGATCATGATGATGATGATGATGAGCCTGCTTTTTTTTTAATCGGTTAAAAATAGTTGTAATTTGTTTCCAGCGGAGATGTGGTTCGGAATAGTGTTCGCGATCCTGGTGGAGATCGTGCCGCTGTCCGTGCGCTCCACCACCGTGGGCGTGTTCCTGTTCGTGATGAACAACGTGGGCGGCAACCTGCCCATCCTGGTGGACCCCGTCTCCAAGGCCATCGGCTACAGGGAAGCCATCATGATCTTTTACGCGGGCTTCTACGGAATCAGTGAGTAATATACTACTTACCCACTAGCGATCCGCGCCGGCTTCGCATGGGTAGTATAGTAGTCCTACAAACTTATCTGACCCGGTGGCGAAAAGTGAATTTAGTGACGCCATTTTGAAATTTCAAAGCAAAGTATTTTTCAATACAGTTGTTTAACATGGTGTACTTTCAGAGGCTATAGGTATGATTCGAAAATTCAATCTTTTGCACAGGCATCTTTTGTTTTACGCGGTCGTGACTTTTGTTTTACGAGCTCGATCATTTTGTTTTGCAGTTTATTTTTAAATTTATAAGTCAATTTAAAAAGTTTAGTAGCAAGGAGTTTTCATACATAGAATAAAATAGGATAGATTTTATTAGAGAAAAAATGAATAAAATTTTCAAAATTCTTTTAAATGTTTATTTATTATAATTAATTATATATTTAATTACCATTTTTAATTTAATTATTTTCACATTAACATTTGTCAAAAGTCGAATAGGCTGTATACGCGTAGACCGTTGCCTAGTTTCGTTTTAAAATGTCCAATTGCTAAAATGCGCCATTTTCTGAAAGTTTTCATTTTTTGTGTGATAAATTGATTATTTTTTGTTAATATGAGTTCAAGTACAAGTGATATTATGGAATTAACTCCACCTGATATTTTATCTGGGGCAAAAAATACGCAAGATGGAATTTTGCCCCTAAGATTCCGACAAAGATAGGTACGACTACGTACGTATGTATGTTGAAATAAACATTTGGTACTTCGATTTGTTTTTTACTATTGCCCACAACTGTATTGAAAAACGTCGTGTGATACACGGGTGTATCGGTTATTGCAAACTCGTGACATTAAAAACCCTCACCTTCGGTTCGGGCTTGTTAATGACAGCTCGTTTGCAATAACCAACATTCCACCCTTGTATCACAATGTACTATATTGGCATCATTTAATGTGATAAGAGCGACGCGACGCTGTCACCGAGCCCGATTAGTTTCTGGGACGAGATTGACGTCCTCCATGGCGCAGTGGGTGAGCGCTGTGGTTTTATGAACGGGAGGTCCCGGGTTCGATACCCAGCTGGGACGTTTTGGGATTTTATGCCTAATTAATATAAACTGTCTCTGGTCTGTCGGAGGCTTCAGCCGTGGCTGTTACCACCCTACTAATAGATAAAAATAATTAATTTCTTTCTACGGCTACAATCCACTACAAAACTCACTTCTCAGACAGACACTTTAATTTTATTTATGTATGGCGGCAAAAATATGGCGGTAGTTTCTAGCACTGTATAATTTTTTTTTTCATCTGTATTACAGGTAGCATCATATTCTTCCTCACAATGTTCTTAATGGACGGTCAAGTGGAGAAGCAACCAGAAACGACCGCCAAGCCCAGCGGCTTGGACAACTGCGCGTTCACACAGGACGAGATCCCCGCACGGAGCGGAAGGGCCAATGATAACAGCAGGCTGTAGGAAACCAGTACCTTATGCTGTAGGGAATATGGACCAAAGTGAATCACAAAAGCATCGAGCTTTCGTGCCAAAGGAGACGTGGAAAAATTTCGAATAATATTTGAAATGGTTTCTGAAGCTTTACTCCTTTTACGGAGTGTGATGCGCCATTTTATTATCCGTTAATTTTAAATTTCGAATAAGTTGAATCCCCCGCGTTCATGACAAAATACGCGTTATGGGATCAAGATAACAAAATTATTCATCAGATATTTTCTATTTCCGTGTTGTTCGCATGTATCCTTACACCACAGCCAAAACTGAGCAAGATAAAAATAGAAAATGACAGTTTTTAAATTCTTGTTCCTATCTTGATCACGATGCTTGTAATAAGCATTTGTAAGACATTCATGCTGAAGACATTAAAATTTAATTTGTGAATTTATGCACATTCTACCTAGTAGAGATTTAAAACGACGATAATTTTTAATAATTATGTATAAAAGCTTTAAAACGCACTAAAATACTGCCTTTACAACCAGACAATTAACGTTGGAATTATACAAAATCAATAAGCACTGCTTTTTGGGCACACGTATGTATGACATGACCATTAATTATCATAATAAAGTAAATTAGTTTATAGGTTTTCCCCGTTGCGCAATATAGAAATAAATATACCTACCTATACCGCTGCATTCGAAAACTAACTTTATTCCCACTCTAAACCTATATTTAGAGAGTGAATAAAGCAGCAGAATAATAAATAATTACACATAGTTCCTGACTTGTTCTAGTTTTTTGTTTAGTTAAGTAAATGAAATACAGGAGCGATTTTGTTATTATTCTAATAAACTATCAGCTGATATAAGATATTAAATACGAACCACTTTTCAAGTTGCAACTAATAATACCTATACTCTTATATTAAATTCAACCGCCTAGCCCCCCTCTTATTTTCCAACGTTAGAATATTGTGTACTTACCTGCTAATAATATTTTTTCTTGCCAATTACTTATTTAATTTTATTTAAATACTTTTCTAATAATTATGAAAGCTGTTGTTGCTCCTCCGTTCCATGATAAGTTATTCTAAGGTTGTTTTAATTTAATTAAGTTAAGTTTTATATTTATTTTTAGTAACTTTAGAATTAGTGTTATAAGCGTCACCTCTGATTTTGTGACTAATTCTGTTGTACTGTGTACACAATCACTAAACTAAATTGACAGATTTAAAAATAGTGGTGTCCTTTTCCATAGGGAGCATTATGAAAGAGATAGGAATAGATTTAAAAAATCAGCCAAGTGCGAGTCTGGCCTCGCTCTTTCAGGGTTCCGTACATAATTATGAACAATATAATATTTTGGGTCTAAGAAATATTTAATTTCCGAGCTAGACATCGCAACAAACCGTGAAAGAAAAACCCAAAAAAATGTTCGTTTATTTTGGTCACAGCTTATAAACTATTTAATAAGTCGTTGTTTTCAGTATTTGTTGTTTAAATAGAGCATATAGTACATAATATACTGAAATATCATATTCCCAACTAGTTTAGTTTTTGAGATAGCCCCCGTCACAAAAATGGTCTAAAACTGACAACTTTGATGGCCTCCCATTCCCTTATTTTTTGAGATAAAAATTAAAAAAATATATATTTGTACTCTACTTAATGAGCTCTAAACAATGATACCCCACAAGCTAGGGTAAAGAAAAAAATTTTTTTCCGGCTCCTTTTTCATGTATGGGAGCCCCCCTGAAAAATAATTTAATTCAATTTCTAATTCAATATTTGATTTTGGGTTAACGTTTTACACTAAATACCAAAATTTCAGGTTTGTAACTCATTTCGTCTGCGAGCTAGAGACCTGTGACCGGCGGACAGACGGACAGACAGCCGAGTGACATTAATAGAGCTCCGTTTTTTACCCTTCGGGTACGGAACCCTAAAAATTAGAGCTGTCATTTTAGTTTAGAGATTGTGGAATTTTGCTAATTTTCCTCTGATCTAAATTTAGAGTATCTGCATCATTTTATTCTAAAATTATGAAAAAGTAGGGAAAACGTTAAATTTTTACACCTTAAAGTTACAGCCAACAATCTGACCTCATTTCATTGCATATGCTTTATTATTGAGTACTCTGTGCAATAAGTAAGAAAAAGATGCGAATACTTAAAATTTAGTTTACAAAATCTCCATCCGAATCTGCACTTCTCCGATTTTCTTTTATTGAATTTTTTAGATTCCTATAATCTGCAAAATATGTTACTTTTAAAGCGCAATTTAGATTCTGATAATCGTTTAATTCAATAACATTTTTGTATGAACAAATTTGCAGGTTTCTTTTAAGAAAAAAATTATGTTGGATATATATTTTAAAAAATTGTGGCTTTATAAAAAGCACATAAAAATCTGCACTTCTTTATTGTACATGATGATGCACAATTATGAAATATTAAAAAAAAGCAGTTAATAATTGTGATATTGATATTTGTAAATATTTATGATGATTGTAAATAAAGTTTTCTTTATGTTATAAAGTCAGTTTTATTTTTACTTATCACTACATAGTATAAAACAAAGTCGCTTTCTCTGTCCCTATATCCCTATGTCCCTATGTCCCTTTGTATGCTTAAATCTTTAAAACTACGCAACGGATTTTGATGCGGTTTTTTTTAATAGATAGAGTGATTCAAGAGGAAGGTTTATATGTATAATAACATCCATTAAATAGTGGAGAAATACTGTTATTTTTGAGGTTTCTAATGTGATGTCGTAAATAATTACATTTTTTCCGCTTACATTGCAAACGCAGGCTGAACCCTACGAGATTTATCAAAATAATGTACTAAGTATTGTACACATTGAAAAGGTCTACAGAAAAGTCCGCGATGGTATATGTCTATCTCTTATGGATATCCCACAATAACATTTTTTTGTCATTTACTTTTTACGACAAATAATGGCTAATTTTCGAAGCGATTTCAACCAATACAGCATTAATCCTTATCTAATTAAATACCTTAAATACATTGTTGATTTTATATAAATCCATATGGCCCTTTACAGCATATGATTTAAATGAATACTTTCGAAGATATTACAGATTTAAAAATTGCGGCGGCGGGAGCGTGCCTATAAGCGCGTCGGCGGCCGCGGTTCTCCCTATAATTTTTCGATAATTTTTGAAACAAAAAAAAAATCACAGTACGTAGGATGAAACCCATTGGAAACGGAGGAGAATATTATAAAAATACAAGGAAAAATAATTTACGGGCGATCTGAGCTGGGGAAAAAAGGGGGGAGTTTTAAGGGTAAAAAACGGTTTATCTCGATTTCCGGCAAAACTAGAAGTTCTATGGAAAAAAATCAAATGGCAAAGTTGTAGGTAATAAAAAGATCTACAACTTTTGTATTTACACTTTTTTCACATAACCTCAAAATTTATGTGAAAAGTTCAAAAAACCAAGTTTTTGGTTTTTTATTTTTATCTTTTAAAATAATTTTTTTTTTTCACGGAATCTGGTGAAAACTTACCTTTTTATGTCCCAAATACACTAATTTATTTGATTTGAAATATTTAGTTATTCTCCTTATTTTTGACTTAATATCGACTTAATAGGGTATTTGACAACATTCAAAATATACTATTGATTGTGGTCATCTTATCAGATAATAGCCTAAAAAAGACATATTTCACTCAATCACACTAAATTATGTAATTTTACGCGATATTTTGCACGAAATAAAACAT
Source organism: Melanargia galathea (assembly GCA_920104075.1). Taxonomy (NCBI): domain Eukaryota; kingdom Metazoa; phylum Arthropoda; class Insecta; order Lepidoptera; family Nymphalidae; genus Melanargia; species Melanargia galathea. Next base: position 24,754,620 of record OV049857.1, read on the forward strand.
TATAATTTTTGAAATTTTATCAGACACGTGAACGCTCTGTGATTGGTTGCTACTCTGGTGACGTCACTTGAAATTATTATACTTGAGAGTACACTTTACTTGGTCGATATAATTGAAGTTTATCAACCAATCGAAAGTAAACTTTAAATTTGAAACAATAAGATTGATATTAAAATAGCATTATTAACCTCTTAATTTCACTTATTTGGTGTGACTTTCTAGCGCATATACTCTACAATACACAATTGTTTTCATACCAATAATTAGATAAACTCTTCCACTAATAAATTATCACTAGATAAACTCATAACTTTTCTTTATTTCCTCACAAAAACAAAAGATTTGTACCTAAATACACAAGTGTTTTTCGCGCCATCCGTCGTAACTAATCACGCAGCGTGCTCTGTCGCACGCACCGAGAGCGAGCGAGAAAAGTGATGATGCTAATATTTTTGCTATGTATTTATTACATAATTAAAGATTGTTATTTTTCTTGTTTCCTCTCCCGCATTCCATTTATTGCATTTAACTTTGTATTTATTGTATTTAACCTATTTAATTACTTTTAATTTGTATTTAACTATTTAATTATTGTTACTGGATAGCTACGCTGTTTTGTTGTGGTTTCTGGTTATGTAACCCATACTGTGCCCATACATACTCTGACCTCTGTGTGTGAACCTATAAACTTGCTCATTGGTTTGTGACGTCACGCGTATCATGTGATCAGCGCTATTACAGAAATGTCGTTTTTGGCGCGGTTTTCAAAACTTAAACTTTATCATTATTCCGAAAAATATCAATGTAGTGTGTTTTAATAAGTAATAAAGAATAATTTAAAACTAATTCCAAAAATTAGTCAAATAGCCTATTCTGACAGCTGTCATTGTCATTTACAGATGAGTTATTTATATGGAGAACAGGGTTAACATCTACGAAGTACGATTTTACCCCATCATCATCATCATCATCATTATCAACCCATTACCGGCTCACTGCAGAGCACGGGTCTCCTCTCAGAGTAAGAAGGGTTTTGGCCATAGTCTACCACGCTGGCCAAGCGGATTGGCAGACTTCACACACCTTTGAGAACGTTATGGAGAACTCTCAGGCATGCAGGTTTCCTCACGATGTTTTCCTTCACCGTTAAAGCAAGTGATATTTAAATACTTAAAACGCACATAACTCCGAAAAGTTAGAGGTGCGTGCCTGGGATCGAACCCACGACCTCCGATTAGAAGTCGGTCGTCCTAACCACTAGGCTATCACAGCTTTTTACCCCAAACTACTTTAATTCCCTGTCAACATATAAAGCTCTAAGAATATTAATTGTTTCGCCCTAAAATAGAAATTGCTAAGAATGGAAACTAGAAAGTGCACACTAACAGCAATAGAAAACAAAAGAAGCACATTGAAAAAATTTATTCAAAAATGGAAGTCGAATGACATTATCACCATGAAGTGTCTGTCAGGCATTTGTCATATCTACATGCAGCAGTTGATTTGTATTTGCATAAGTTTTGAATTTTTTATCTTTTTTGTGGGAATTGTTTTATCTCTGGTAACATTATGAAACGTCAGAATTCCACGGAATTAGTAATTCGGGTATAAGGTGAGATATAGTAAGTTCATTGTGGAAAATATCGTAAAAAGTCAAGCCGCCTGGGAGCTTTCATCGAAAACGCTGCCTAATCCCTGAGCGGGTAGTACCTACGCATAATATGCTCTACTACCCGTGCGAAGCCGGGGCGGGTCGCTAGTATTATATATTTATTAATTCATTATCTTGACGTGCATAGTATGTTCAGGCTGTAGAGGAGTGGGTACTGTCGTATGTATATTAGACGTGTGCGCCGCGCCGACCCGCCGCCGCCGCCGTCATTTTTTGGACGCCGCCGCCGCCGATTTGCGTATCGGCGTAAAATCGGCGCGAGTTCTAAATGTTTTAGAACACCCTCAAACATCATTCAACCTCTTCTATACCAAATAACCTAACGATTACACCATTCATTAATATATATATAGCTGTTCGTTCTGATTCACTGACTCATTCATCGCCTCTCCTGTAAAATTTTGTATGAAGTTTTTTTTTTTCAATAATGGTGTCGTATAGAGGATAAAAATTCATTAAGAGGAAAAATATGGAGAGAGCTGATGATTGAGGATTTCAGAGACGAGCGAATGGCACGCTTAAGGTATTGAAGCTAGGTGGGGGGTGCTCGAACAAATGTCACTCGAAATGTTATCCAATTGGCAGTGAGCTGAAAAAAAATTCAAAATGGCGAAAAAAAGATGGCCGCCATACAAATTTCGTCGGTGTCCATCTCGGAGGGTATAAAAGATGGAAGAGTGGTTTCTTAGCAACAGATGATCTGGATCCGAAGGTCTACCCGATAAATAGAAAAAAACTTAAAAATGGCGGAATTTATTTTTCCATCATAAATGTATGGCGAATATTAAAGAGACTACAAGTTGTGAACTATGCATGACTTTGATGCGGTTCTTTGGAAAAGTCTCAAAGAAAAATATTCAAAAATATGATGACTGAGGGTTTGGAAGATGGTTGAGGAGCCCGGGCAGGGTATTGTAGATAGGTGGGAGTTGCTCAAACAAAAATTACTCGAAACCTCATCCAATTGGCACTAAGCTGAAAAAAACCCAATATGGCGGCTATATAAATTTCGTCGGTGTCTATCTCCACCACTTCAGCTTTTTAACGTCCTACAGCTGGGCACAGGCCTCCTTTCTCATAGGAGAGACGGATATAGAGCTTAGACCCGCCACGCTGCACCAATGCGGGTTGGCGGTCTATTCACCAAGGATAAAAGATGGAAGAGTGGTATCTTGGCAAAAAACTGGTCAAGTACGAGTCAGACTCGCGCACCGAGGGTTCCGTACTCCAGAAGTATAAGTACAATCTGTTTTTCATTAGTTTGTTTTAAAAGGTAAGGTGCTAATTAAGCTAGGCCTCTAAATTGTATGAGCGCTCATACAACTCAGAGGTCTATCTTAATTGACTCAACTATGTATGTATGGGAACACCCTTTAATTTCCAACTTTTTTTAGTTTTTGGAATTTTTCCTTTAATTGTGCTGTAAGACCTGGCTTTTTGCCTAATTTCGTAATTCTAGGTCAACTGGAACTACCATTTAGATTTTCGACCCAAAACCTATAGGGTACTGCCGGTTGACCTAGATTTGTCAATTTTGGTTAAAAGCAAGGTCTTACAGATCAAATAAAGGAAAAATTCTGAAAAATAATAAATTTTGAAAATTAAGGTAAATTTTGGTACTTACAAGTTTTCGTGAAAATCTAAATTTGCCCATATCTTTTTCTTGTGTGGACTCAGGACTTTAATTTTTATACATCTAATAGGGACTATAGATCTTAGTATCTGGTATAAATTTCAACTTGCTAGGTCCACCCATTCCTGAGAAAATTGGTGGTGACACACGGACAGACGGACAGACAGACAAGAAAGTGATCTTATAAGGGTTCCTTTTTACTTTTTGAGGTACGGAACCCTAAAAATGATCACGACCTAAAGATCTACTTGATGAACACCACTATTCACTGTCCACTACTTACTGTACTGTCATAGCATAAAAATCAGATTTATAAAGCACTAGATTAACGACTTTTAATATTTGTTTTGTATTGCAGATTATCCAGTCACCTTTCCACCACCACTACAGTCTCTTTACGTCCCACTGCTGGGCACAGGCTTCCTCTCTCATAGGAGAGAAGGATTTAGAGCTTAGACCCGCCACGCTGCTCCAATGCGGGTTGGCGGGCTTTAACGACTATTGTCACATGATAGTGATAATAACCAGGACCAACTGCTTAATATGCTCTCTGAGGCACGGGGGTGAAATACCGCCAACTACCAACTCCGGGCTGGTATTAAAAATTTCTTGACAGAAAAACCCTATGCCTCACAATAATTTGTCCGAACCGGGAATCGAACCCGGGACCTCGTGATCTGCAGTCAAATATGCTAACCACTAGATCAACGAGGTAGTTAGTCACCTCTAGGAACATCTAATTTTACAAAATATACCTACCTACCACATTTACGCAAAACTCTTTTGATTGCATCCTAAAAATCCCCGCCACTATATCAATGTTACCCATTCTCAATAAAAGAAAAAAAAAATAAAAAAAAAATAAGATTCAATAATTTATTTATGATTCTAATCTGTGGTTGTCTACCTGTACTTTTTATATCGTCGTAGATACTAATCATTAATCTGTGACTTTTTAGCAGCGCAAAGCTGTAAGAAGTTTTAACTAAATTTCTCTTTGTATGATTAAAGCGACAATTGATAATAATTATTCAGAGAACAAAAAGTGTCAGGATGATTTTGGAAATCAATTTTTGACGTGTTATCGTCTTATAAGTCGATGAACGCCAGCCGCACGCATGAAAAGGCATGACTCATTGCCACGTACTGCGTGCAAGCGAGAACGCGGAACAAGCGATGGAGAGGCAATGTTTTCTTATGACGTTATCACGTAAAATTATCGTCCGTAAACCGACTTTACAGATAACCATTTTTTTTAATAATAATAAAATACTTATGATAAAACGTTATAAATTTTACGTTTAATATTATAAAAAAAATAATATTAATTGTATTTTTTTTAATACATAATAATACTACGTAGAACTTCTTAGACGAGTTCTAAATACGAATGACGTACTTTTATTTAAATCCATAGACTGAAAAAAAAAACAAAACAAAAGGCGGTAAAAATTGTCTCTTTTTTTCTTTCTTTCTACGTTGTATTTCATCTGCTTAGGGTGATATAATTGTTTTAAAGATATTTTTAGAGATTTATCCATCTCAATAACTTATTGAATTAAATATTTCAGTCTGGTATTATTTCGTACTAAACATTTATTAAGTGTTGTAGCTGATTTTGTGGTAAGTGACAATATTTTATTACTGAGGTGCAATGATGGCTTCTTATTCTTCGTCTTCTCTTCGGACCGTGCAAGTCAAGGAAGCTGCTAATTTCGATGCACCTACTCGAGAAGTTTTCTTATATAATATTCCCGGGGACGGGAACTGCATGTTTTCGGCGCTATCTTTTCATATATACGGTCATATAAACCGATCTCAGGAAATACGATCGCGTATTGTTGGAGGGATTGTTTCGAATTGGGATCGATATGGCATGTTTACAATGCGTCGTGACGAAAGCCCGTATGGGTCGGCTGAAGAATATCGCAATGAAATGATGCAAAACGGAATTTACGGCACTACTACCGAATTGACGATGGCAGGAGAAATATATAAAGATTATATGTTTAAACTGTACATAGAAGGTGTTTATGCGCAAGCATTCGGTACCGGACCTATAGAAAAAATGATCGGTTTTACAGGGCATCTCACGAGCGGTCATTTTGATGTTTTCATCGAAAAGAACGTAAATCAGGTCCCTTCAATAAATAGTCACTCTAATGAACTCCATATTCGCGATTCGCCCAGCGGTGGGCAAATCAATGAGGCCAAATCTCTAACGTTTACAGAGTCACAATCTTATAGTTCAAATCTGAATAGCAATGAATCATTAATGACTATTAGTAATACAGAATGTTCTTTGCCAAATAGGAAGCAAATATTGATAAATTCTCCTACTCTCACGTTTTCTCCTACTTTCACGGAGTCGCAACCCTACTGTTTAAAAGTGAATAGTAATAGTTCCGGCAGTGTCTCATTAAGTACCATCATAAACGAAGAACGTTCTTTGGCAAGCGATGGGCAAATACTAACAAATCAAGTTGAATCTCCAACATTTACGGAGTCGCAACCCTATTGTTTAAAAGTAAATAGTAATAGTTCTGGCAGTGTCTCATTAAGTGCCATCATAAACGAAGAACGTTGTTTGGCAAGCGATGGGCAAATACTAACAAATCAAGTTGAATCTCCAACATTTACGGAGTCGCAACCCTATTGTTTAAAAGTAAATAGTAATAGTTCTGGCAGTGTCTCATTAAGTGCCATCATAAACGAAGAACGTTGTTTGGCAAGCGATGGGCAAATACTAACAAATCAAGTTGAATCTCCAACATTTACGGAGTCGCAACCCTATTGTTTAAATCTTAAAAGTAATAGGTCTGGCAGTGTGTCATTAATCACCACTGTTCATGAAGAACGTTCTTTGGCAAGCGATGGACAAATTTTGGCAAATGAAATTGAATCTCCTACATTTACAGAGTCACAGCCCTGTAGCATAAAATATAGCCTTCGTCCATGTAAAGTAGTATTAGAGCGATTGCCTGTTGATAATCCACATATAACAGAATTATTACAAAATAAAAGTGATAGAAAAGAAATGTATCAACAAAACTGTAAACGGTCACGTGGTAGGCCAAAAAAACATAATACTGCAGCTGAAAAAAAACGTAGGAATTTAGAGGCTGTTTTGCGTTACCAAAAATATAAGCCACAATCTAATAGGAAAGCAGTGCATCGGTATACCGCTGCACACCCCGACGTGCACCGAGGGGCAGTGCAAGTATATACAGCTGCGCATCCTGAAGTAAATAGACAGGCTGCGTTAAGATATCAGCGCTTGCATCCTCAAACCCATCGTGAAAGTGTTAATAAATATTGTGAAACACATCGAGATGAAATACGTCGAGTTAGAAATATTCCTTTAGAAATACGTGGGCTCGGTTTAACGGGTGCACTGAAAGGCAACGATTTAGATCAAATTAAGCCAATTCGTTTAAAACATTCTCTTCTGTGTGAAGAAACTTATAGGTGTATTCACTGCGGCGCAAGACTTTTTGATGAAGAAAAGTCTCGCACAAAGTGGTGTTGTGGACAGGGCAAATATAATGTTGACCCACTTGGACCACTAGATGCCCAGTTTTATGCAAACGAATTTTTTTTAAAAAACGCTAGAGCGTATAATAATCTGTTCAGCTTTTCAGCGCTAGGTACAACTCACGGCTTTCAAAGACCTGCGGGTCACGGTCCTAATTTAGTCAAAGTACAAGGGCGCATTTACCATCGCGTCTTTGATTTGGCTTATAATGGTAGTACAAATAATACAGCATTATATATACACGACGGAGAAGAACATCAAAGATTAGGAACTCAACAAAATTTGTGCCCCAATCTTATCAAGGAGATTTATGCGTACTTAAAAAATAACAATCCCTTGATAAAAAATTTACACTTATTAAATAATCACCCGAGTTCAGAAGCTCGATTAATTTTTCAAAATACAAGTCGACGTACTCATGGACCAATATTAGGAGATAGACCGGTGTCGAATGAGCTTGCAGGTTTGATTGAAACTTCAAACGAACATCACCCGCGAGCAGTAGTAATATGGAAAATTGGTGAAGCAAAACCACACACAGTACACTACTTACATCCCGCATATGAAGCGTTTCAGTATCCTTTACTGTTTCCTAGAGCTCCTGAAAGATATTCCATTGATATTAAAGATAAAGCTGGCAATAAACTAAGTCAAGTAAAATACTATCGTTGCCAACTCTTATCTGAAGAGCGGTTTGCAATCTTACGACGCCTTTCGCAAGAATACTTTGTTGATATGTGGTGCCGGACCGAAGAAGAGCGTCTACAATATTTCAAAGGGATTCAAAGCGAACTAAGAATTGCAACCCGACGTGAAATTGACGAAACGATGGTAGGTGAAGGCATCCGACCCGGTAAAGTATATTTACCGGCGAGTCTTACGAATAGCCCACGTTATATGCAGATCAGGTACCATGATGCTATGGCCATTGTTGCACGGTTGGGAAAACCAAGCTTTTTCCTCACTGTTACATGTAACCCGAAATGGCCAGAAATAACTAACAGTTTATATCCCGGCCAACAGTCAACAGATCGCCCTGATTTGTGTGTGAGAGTATTTCAACTAAAGTTGTCAATACTGTTGAAAAAAATCAGATCAAAAGATTTCTTTGGTACCATTGTGTCAATTCTACATGTTATAGAATTCCAGAAAAGGGGTTTACCTCACGCACACATTACGTTCCGCGTAGAAGGAGGAGGGCCCATCGATAGTATGGATATTGATAAATTTATTCAAGCAACTATACCTCCACCGGAACAGGGACGACTGAGACAACTGGTTTTGCAACACATGGTGCACGGCCCATGTGGCACAGAAAGGTCACCCTGCTATGATCAAGCTGCTGGGAAATGTTCGAAAAAATTCCCTAAAAGTTACACTGAAGTGACGTACACGGATGAACGAGGCACAGTACACTACAAACGTCCAGCTGGCGATCAGCCGGCAATTCGTGAACGAAATCAAACTTCAGTCACTAACAGGTGGATTGTGCCGTACAACCCGACGATACTATTGATGATGGAGTGTCATTGCAATTTGGAAATTGCTTCCACCTCCAAAGTGGTTAAATACCTTTACAAGTATCTGCACAAAGGTCCCGATCACGCAAAAGCGGGGGTGACAGAAGTATTTGACGAAATAGAACACTACGCTCAATATCGATATGTGAGCGCTTCAGATGCAATGTGGCGTCTATTGGAGTTTGACATCAGCTGCAGATACCCAACTGTTGTTGCACTACCGGTACATTTACCCGACGGAGACGCGATTGTTTTCCGTACCGGAACCGAGGCGCAAGCATCAGAAAATTATATGTCCAAATTGAAAATTTACATGACGAGGCCTTCAGATCCTGAGTTGGATGAATGTACTTACATAATGTTTTATGAAAGGTACAATGTCGAAACTCAGGTCCGGCCTAATTCAACTGTACAAGTGTTGGCTCATGAATCTGGAAAATATTTTATTACAAAAAGAGTACGAGGCGAAATCGTGGCTCGGATTGTCTTTATATCTCCTACACTCGGTGAACTTTATTTTCTGCGAATGTTACTCATGCGTTATCCGTGCCGGAGCTACGACGAACTGCGAACTGTCAACAATATAATTTACGACACTTTTCAAAAAGCAGCGTTCGAACGTGGTATTCTGAACGATAACCAGGAGTATGAATCGGCAATAGAAGAGGCAGCCGGCTTCAAGACCGGCAAAGGTTTACGTCAGCTTTTCTTCGCACTTATCATGGACGGTGCCCCAGCCCTTCTGTTATGGGATAAATACCGTGATCATTTGTGCGATGATTATCACAGAGGATGTGAATCTGAAATGGAAGCCGCTTACGACCACGGCCTTCGAGACATGGAACAAATGTTACGTGCTCATGGTCGCTCGCTATCAGATTTCGGTTTGCCAGATGTAAGACACAGTATTACCGAGCTTGACAGAGAAACTGGAAGATGGAATGATGAGGCAACTGTCATATTAAATGAATGGGAGTCAAAATTAAATTCGCAGCAACGGGCTATATATAACACAATCGTATTACTTACTAAAGATGATTGTGAGGATACGCCCCCGGTGTTCATCGATGGTCCCGCCGGAACCGGAAAAACCATCTTGCTTAACGTGATAGCTGCAAAAATTCGTTCTAATGGACATATTGCCCTATGTACGGCTTCCACGGGCATAGCTGCACTAAATCACAACGGAGGTGTTACAGCACATTCAATGTTTAAGTTACCGTTGGACTTTGAAGGTGGTAATGCAGTGTGGGGAATTTCAAACAATTCTCAAAGAGCAGCTCTGATCAAAGCAGCACGTCTTATCATTATCGATGAGGCACCAATGGCTCACAGGTACCTGCTTGAAACAATTGACCGTGGTCTCAAAGATCTAATGGAATGCAATACCAAACCCTTTGGAGGCAAAGTGTTGGTATTGGCCGGTGATTTTAGACAAATACCACCGGTGATAACAGGAGCAGGAGAACGTGACATATGCCGAGCGTCAATAAAAAATTCTGAAATCTGGCGCTACATTCAAAAATTCAAGTTAACTGAAAATCAGCGTGCAAAAGAAGACCCACAGTTTGCTAAATTTGTGTTGAGTATTGGTGAAGGTGAAGCTGAAACGACTGAAGAAGATTTATTAATTTTAAAAAAAATCAATTACGTAAATAGTTTGCAACAATTAATTGATAATATATATCCACAGTACGAAGTCTGTGATCCTGAAAATATATGTAAAAGAGCTATTCTATCTGGAACTAATGAAAACATAAGAGATATAAATCAAAAAATACTTGAATTGATACCTGGACCAATGACTATCTGTTACAGTGCTGACACCACCGACCACCTGAATGACAACTCAGCTGAACGATTAGAAGGCAATGTTTTAAATTCTATCACAGCACCCGGTGTGCCGGATCATGACTTGAAACTGAAAGTAGGAGCGGTCGTAATTCTTATTCGAAATATCAGTTTCACACACCGTTTAGTTAATGGTACAAAACTAATTATAGATAAAATTTCAAAATTCACTCTCTTAGCACATCACCCAAATAGTAGTGAGCCTATCGTCATACCTCGCATAACTTTTAAATTTAAAATAGGCCGAAACGGTGTAGAAATGACTCGCAAGCAATTCCCTGTCAAGTTGGCTTATGCTATGACATTTAATAAATCTCAAGGGCAAACTCTTGATCGTGTGGGAGTAGATCTAAGAAGTGATGTTTTTTCACATGGACAACTGTACGTCGCTTTGGGCAGAGTGCGACACAGTCATAATTTGCAAGTTTTAATCCCGCCAGAAAGAGTCAGCAGAAATTACGCTCTTACAAAAAATATAGTTTATAAATCATTAATAAACTAAAATTCAAAAGAAAATCGTACAAAAACCTTAATTCTCCTCAATAACGCAATAATTCTCCTCAAGAAGCATCTCAATAGCGCAACGGTGGTCGGTGGTGGTGGCGCAGATCAAAAAACCGTGAGGTCGACGGATCAAACCATAGGATCAAACCCCATTGTCGTACCCACTCTTAGCACAGGTTTTCACTTAATTGGAGGAGAAAGAAGAATATTAGTCATGTTCGTCATGACTAATATTCTGTAAAAAAATCTTTTCAAAGTTTGCTTCTGTAATTAATTAAAAAAACATGTAATATGTAAATAATACGTACCTTATGTGTAAATATCTAATATGTAATGTGTTATGTAGGTAGATTACGTTAAAATTAGAATATTCTTGAACAATGTGTTCACATTCTATAGGTTCTTATTTCTGTTTTATTATTATTATTTTATTGGCTTCATATGTTAAGTTTTCAACTATTAACAGTAATAGAAGGTAAATTGAACGGACTAAAGGGTACCAATTCTAACATCTTTAATGTCTGAATTATAGGCATCTTTTGCTTGCTTACCTATATCAAAACATATTTTTAAATAAGTAGGTATGTAGATGTATTTTTGTTATAGTTAGGACACATATTTGTTTTAGTGTTTATGCTATTTATTTATGTATCGTGGAGCAAGGTCGCAAAAATATTTAAATTTTTATAATATTTTTGCTACATTGCAATAGGTCTCATTATTCAGGCATGCAGAATACTTTCTACCCGATTACGGCAAAGCCAAAAGGAGAGTTTATGATTTCGCAGTCAAAATTTTTATTCTGTTTAAAATGGCTGAAAATGGGAGAACCACGTAAAAAAAAACGAGCTGGAGTCATACCTCCAGGGTGGCTTGGAAACTGGCTTATATTTACACTTACACTTTTTTATTATATAAATTAATAAGTATAAGTAAGTAAATATAAGTTTTTATTATATAAAAAATATTTTAGTTTTTTTTTGCGCGGAACCCGCTATCCCTTTTTCTAAATAAAAGTAGCCTAATATAAGAGTAGCTAGGGTAAGAATAAATATTTTTTTCCGATAAACCCTAAAACGCAAAACTGTTACACACCAAAACTTTAAATCCAAACGGACCCCTGTCCACTCATCTACGCGGTCCGCTTTAGCGGGCCGCGCACCCACGCGCCGTACTAGTATTCCATATTACTATACAATAAATTACAAAAAAATTCGATCGATATGAAGTTACACCTTCCTCTTCATAATAAAACTTAACTAACTAACTTACCTAACTAAAAAACTTACTCCTGCTGTAAAGCTGCTGAGATCATTGAGCATTGTACTGAGGTCTCCCAGAGTCTCTGCCATCACGACTATATCATCGGCAAACCGTAGGTGAGTGATGTACTCGCCGTTTATGTTGATGCCAAGTCCGTTCCAGTCCAGAAGCTTAAAGACCTCTTCCAACGCAGCGGTAAATAGCTTCGGGGAGATCTCTCTGACGCACTCCTTGCTGCGACTGGATTGGCCTTGTAGTCTGGTCCTGTATACGGACTGACATAGTTGCGTTTTAATACAAACACTTCAACGCTTGGATGTAACGATAGTCGATCCGGCATCTCTGCAGTGATCTCAATACATCCCAAGTTTCTACCAAATCAAAGGCTTTCTGATAGTCCACAAACGCTAAGCAAAGTGGCCGGTTATACTCTTCAGTCTTCTGTATAATCTGCCGCAGCGTATGGATGTGGTCTATGGTACTAAAGCCTTTTCGGAACCCAGCCTGTTCGGGAGGTTGGACGAGTCGTCGAACCTACGAGCGAGATGATTCGTAATGACTCTCGAGAACAACTTATAGACATGGCTCAGCAGCGAGATGGGTCTATAATTCTTCAGCAAGGTATTATCTCCCTTTTGAAGAAAAGAACCACCACTTCTCTGTGCCATGCCTCTGGCGTTATGCCCTCGTCGATGACGGAATTGAACAGTCGCTGAAAGACTTTAAGAACTGGTTTTCCACCTGTATTCAGGAGTTCCGCTGTGATTCCGTCATCACCTGGCGCCTTGTTGTCCTTAAATTGTTTGAGTTCCTAGTAGAATAAAATTGCTATAATTTAAGACCAGAACCAGCTCTGTAGATACATTACTTACTGAGATGCTCGTGACTTCACCCGCGTAGATTCTTAATGTCATACAAACTTCCATATCCTATTTAACCAATTTGGGCGTAGTTTTTCCAAAATTTCTTAAACACGTAATTCTTTATTTTTAACCGAAAATCTAAATACCAATTTTCATGGATATAACTACTTACTTACTTATAACTAGTAGTAACAGTATTATAACTACTTACTTATAATACTGGTACTTGGGGATAGAATTTTCAAAAATCCTGAAATATATATTTTTGAATTTTTTATCGCAAGACCAATGTTCATGGATATAACTTAAAAATGATAGACTTTCATACAAACTTTCATCCCCTATTTAACGCCCTTAGGGGTAGAATTTCCAATAATCATTTTTAGTGGGCTTCTACATCATAATCATTTACTTATTTATCATAAATGGAAGTTATTGTAAACGTCCTGAAAATGTACCTACTATCAAAAACTAGTCCTTTACGGTTCGCCAATATCGCCAAAATCTGAACGCAAGGTACCCCATACTTGCAAATGTTAAAGTTACTGGACTATTTGGCAAGTAGTTGTTATTGCAAAAGTTTTATTTAATTCTACCTGTCTGATTTTCAGTAAAAATAATTCTACAAGTTAGACAGTTTTATTAAAATTATCCGCGCCGAAATTACGCCGAAAACACGCCGCCGCCGCCGATTTTTGACCGGCGTGCGCCGCCGGAGATTTTAGCATCGGCGCACACGTCTAATGTATATCCAATGGGTCCAGATTTACAACTTACAAGTGATTTTTAACAAAAACCATAATGAAGGTTTATTTATCTTTTAATTTTTTAATGAACAAGGATCTTCTTCTGTACCTCTAGCAATATTTTTTTATTTTTATCATCTGCTCTGTATGTGAAAAGCTTTTCTTTTCTCCTTGAAACCCAATGCTGTGTATCTTCTTTAGACATAACATACTCGCCTGTGACGACAGCTGCCTTTATTTTATCTGCAAGAATGAACCATAAAGTTAAAGAAAGTTGTGTTAATAATATCGACATATATAAAAGGAAAAGGTGACTGACTGACTGACTGATCTATCAACGCACAGCTCAAACCACTGGACGGATCGGGCTGAAATTTGGCATGCAGATAGCTATTATGATGTAGGCATCTGCTAAGAAAAAAATTTTGGAAATTCAACCCCTAAGAGGGTTAAATTGGGATTGGAAGTTTGTATGAGATTTATATGAATCCACGCGGACGAAGTCGCGGGCATCAGCTCATTATAGTATACTAGCTGTTGCCCGCGACTTCGTCCGCGTTATAAAATTTTAAACGGGAACCCTTTGTTTCCTCGGGACAAAATAGTAGCCTGTCACTTTCCAGGTCCTCAACTAAAAAAATGTAACTGCAAAAAATCACGTCAATCTATAGTTAAATGTCCGATGATAATAATATGTCGAAAAGAAACCATTTTAACCCCCTTGGGGTGGATTTTCGTCAAATTTTTCTTAGCTTATGCCTACCCCCTAGAAAGAACCTAACTTCCAAATTTCAAGTTAATAATAACAATAACTAAAACTTCACATAAAAAGTTTCATCCCCTTTTTTACCACCCTTAAGGGGAGATTTTCCAGAACAACTTATACAGGTTTTTATTATTTAAAATTTATAATCTAAGTGCCTATTTTCATATCTGTAACTTCAAAAACGTAGAACTTTCATATAACCTTTCTACCCCGATTTTACCCCCTTAGGGGAGGATTTTCGTGAAATCTTTTCTAGGCTGATATCTAAGCCCTAGAATGAACCTACTTTCCAAATTTCAAGTTGATAATAACAATAATTAAAACTATCAAGTTGATAACAACAATAATTAAAACTTAACATAAAAACTTTCAACCCCTATTTTACCACCCTTAAGGGAAGATTTTTCAGAATAAAATACACAGGTTTATATTATTTAAAACTAATAATCTAAATGCCGATTCTCAGGTCTGTAACTTTAAAAACATAGGACTTTCATACAAACTTTCTACCCCCATTTTACCCCCTTAGGGGGGGATTTTAGGGATGCTAAATAGCCTATAACCTTCCCGGAAAATTGTACTACCATATGCAAAAAGAATTTTTCAAATCCGACTGGTACTTCCAGAGATTAGCGCGTTCAAACAAACAAACTCTTCCGCTTTATTATATTAGTATAGATTATAGCATACCATACTTACCACTTTCGTTACATTCAGCATCTTGATCAATAAGCCGTTTTTTCCGTTTCCATTTATTTTTCTTTGATATTCTATTATGCGACTCTGTGAAGGTATCTTCTATTTCTTTGCATGATAAAAAACCTTTAGAATCATTAAACAGTTTTACTCCACCTTTGATTTTGTGTTGCCTGAAATAGAAAAAATACTCAGTACAAAAAAAAAGAGTAAAGTTCCTATATAAAATATTTTTATACTTAAGTGTCTACCTAGCGTGCACCATACAAACGAAGTTTGATTATTATTTGAAGATTTCATTTTATTTCATTTCATTTAGATTTACCATCTGAATTCTGTTAAAATATGTAATTTTTAAAGTTACATGAAATATTTGTATTTTTTTGTCAATTTAACACTATTTAGAAAAACAAATAACATTAAAGAATATCCTATATTTCCAAAAATAGGTATATTGTTTTAATAATATTCCTCAATGGACAAGTTTACAATAATTTTTTTTAATTAAGTATAAAAATTTAAGTAAAATAAAACAAAAATGTGAAAGAATTATTAAATTATCTCAAAAACTGGAAAAGTTATTGAACTTTAAAGTTGCTAATTTCGTTTCACGCATAGATAAATAAATTCTGTTCTGTGGTTTCACGCTAATAGGCTATTTGACTAATTTTTGGAATTAGTTTTAAATTATTCTTTATTCCGAAAAATATCAATGTAGTGTGTTTTAATAAGTATTAAAACACACTACATTGATATTTTTCGGAATATCTACAGTATTAAGAATTAAATCAATGATAAAGTTTAAGTTTTGAAAACCGCGCCAAAAACGACATTTCTGTAATAGCGCTGATCACATGATACGCGTGACGTCACAAACCAATGAGCAAGTTTATAAGTTCACACACAGAGGTCAGAGTATGTATGGGCACAGTATGGGTTACATAACCAGAAACCACAACAAAACAGCGTAGCTATCCAGTAACAATAATTAAATAGTTAAATACAAATTAAAAGTAATTAAATAGGTTAAATACAATAAATACAAAGTTAAATGCAATAAATGGAATGCGGGAGAGGAAACAAGAAAAATAACAATCTTTAATTATGTAATAAATACATAGCAAAAATATTAGCATCATCACTTTTCTCGCTCGCTCTCGGTGCGTGCGACAGAGCACGCTGCGTGATTAGTTACGACGGATGGCGCGAAAAACACTTGTGTATTTAGGTACAAATCTTTTGTTTTTGTGAGGAAATAAAGAAAAGTTATGAGTTTATCTAGTGATAATTTATTAGTGGAAGAGTTTATCTAATTATTGGTATGAAAACAATTGTGTATTGTAGAGTATATGCGCTAGAAAGTCACACCAAATAAGTGAAATTAAGAGGTTAATAATGCTATTTTAATATCAATCTTATTGTTTCAAATTTAAAGTTTACTTTCGATTGGTTGATAAACTTCAATTATATCGACCAAGTAAAGTGTACTCTCAAGTATAATAATTTCAAGTGACGTCACCAGAGTAGCAACCAATCACAGAGCGTTCACGTGTCTGATAAAATTTCAAAAATTATAATGTTTTATTTCGTGCAAAATATCGCGTAAAATTACATAATTTAGTGTGATTGAGTGAAATATGTCTTTTTTAGGCTATTATCTGATAAGATGACCACAATCAATAGTATATTTTGAATGTTGTCAAATACCCTATTTCGCTCCAGCGTGTAACGTCATCTAACCCGCTCAGAGGTATTTTTTCCACACAAATTTAATTTTTTTAATAATTTCTCCGAGATTAGTGAACCAATTTGCGTGACTATTGTTTTAATCGACAGCTTTCAAAAATAATTAATTTTTTTTTCGAAAAAATATATGGGACCATTTTGCAAACATCCTCTGTCGATTAAAAAAAGAATCACGCAAATTGGTTCAGTAATCTCGGAGAAATTGGTAAAACAAGTAAAGGAGGATGCGCAAAAATGTATGAACGTTGGTCTACCTAATCAACACAAACGCCCTCTATGGAAATAAGAAGCTAATAAGTAGTTAATCAAATTACGTATAGCGTTTATGCCAAAATATATGGGAGTTTTTCAAAATTCACTAAAACAGAAATGTTTTAAAAATACTTTATATTAGTAATTCTACTATGAATTTAATTAATAGTGCGTAGCGTTCTACGTTAAACTGCCTCTTAGGTCTAATGGTTAGCATAATCGACTGCAGATCACGAGGTCCCGGGTTCGATTCCCGGGTCAGGCAAATAATTGTTAGGTATTGGGTTTTTCTATCAAGAAATTCTCAGTGCCAGCTCGGAGTTGGTAGTTGGCGCTGTTTCACCCCCGTGCGTCAGAGAGCACGTTAGGCAGTCGGCCCCAGTTATTATTACTATCATGTGACAATAATCGTTAAAGCCCACCAACCTACATTGGAGCAGCGTGGCGGGTTTAAGCTCTAAATCCCTCTCCTATGAGAGAGGCCTGTGCTCAGCAGTGGGACGTTAAAAGGCTGTAGGTGGTGGTGGCGTAGCGTCTAGAATTAAATACATTGGTCAAGTTGGCAGCAGGGGGCACAAAACCGGCCTAATGTCGGGCTCAATATAACTAATAATAGTAATAAGTCGAGATTATTAGTACACTAGTAGATAGGTACAGAGGGAAAGCTTCATACAAACGGGTCGCTGTAGGTACACTCACACAAACACTCGCCAACGGTTCACGAACGCCCGCGTCCATCGATGTATGTATTAGAACTACATCGATGCCCGCGTCTAATCTCCAACCAGCTCAGTTGGATGACAAACGTGTGCATATGTGTGCGTGTACCTACAGCGGGCCGCTTGTAGAAGCTTCCCCTCTGTACCTATCTACTCATGAGATTATTAGCTTGATCGTTAGAAAGCTGCGAACTATTTCTATCGTTACTAGGTGGCATATTATGTCCTTCATAGCCTAATGCTTCTATATCTTGCGGTCATAAAACAGAAAATAAGGTAAGGGGCTGCATTATGTTTTTCTCGAAAATCTCTTGAACCCCAAGACTTACAGCTTTGCTTCCATATAATAAAATTAAGTACTAAAAATAAGCTTTTCATTGAAATAGGTTTCATTTGTGTTGAGTAGGTAGACCACTTTGCCCATTCTCCTTTATATGGAAAAAATACCTCCAAATACATGCTGTGACGTCATACTCGAGTGAAAAATTTTGAGTTAAAATACATGAATTTAAATAATTAATTTCTCCTTCATTTATTGATGGATTTTTTCACTAATTTCAAAAAATTTCAAAAATTTTTTCACTAATTTATTAGTTTTAATCTATATTTTAATACCATTGTGTTCAATATGATATTTTCAACTTCAAGAAACTTCCTCATTAAAATAAAATAAAAGTGTGTGTGGAAATATATTGCAAAGTGACTGCTGTCTCATTTGTGTTTAAACTTACTTAATATTTTTTTGTTCAATATCAACATATTCTATTAAATTGTTGATAATTGCTGATAATTTGTCACCAATACACTTCTGCATTTCTTTGGGCACTTTGACATCATTGTAGTGAGAAGATACTTCTAAATACCTCTCTGAACATTGTTGATCTGGAATGAAACCAAATAATATCTATATAATATTATAAAACAAAGTTGTGTTAGTTCGAACACTTATAACTCGAGAACGGCTAGAGCAATTTTCATAGTTATTGATTTGTTGTATTTGTCTCCATCCCGAATAGCATAATAACTATTAAAACATTGGAAAATTGACGAAAAATAAATAAAAGAAAAAACATTTTCCCATACAAAATGCTCACGGGTTTCGTAACTGTCAAACATCCCAACATCCCAACCTGTACCTATATAATTCTTCCGTAGGTATGTGTGTTTGTCATCTAACTCCTCCAAAACGGCTGGACCGATTTGGATGAAATTTTGTTTGTATATTTCAATCCTGGGTGGGTATACCAGGTAGGTACAGGTAACTTACTGGGTCTCAGTAAGTGGCGCCAATGACGGTATGTCACCGGGCAGGACGAAGTCTGCCGGGTCCACTAGTATATAATAAATAAATAAAATATGTAAAAATATATCTACTAAATATATTATTTTTATTTAAAGTGCTGTGTGACCTAACACCATGCTTTAGTAATCTTATAATTAAAATATTAGTAATGCTTATCCTTGTAGAAATTGACACTTTTTTTGGATAAGCATTACAAGCAGGTTTATAATGGGGCCACCTGCTGTTGCCAGACAGGTGATCTAATATTACAATATCTTAGGTTATTATATTGTGTAATGCCACTAAACATTTAGTTGCAAATATAGAGTATTTTATAGAGTTTTCTGTATTGTTTGCCATTAATCCAAAATGCTATTAAATGCAAATATTACCCTTTAAGATATGTACATTTCATACATGGTAGTATTCAGAAATAACTACCTAATAAATATACAATGAACACAAAATTACTTTGCTATAATCCGCTAACAGTGACAAATTTGTAGGCACAACACCACACAAATTCACCACAAATTTAACTCGACGATCGTTTCGCTCCGACACCTTTTATTATTTTAGAAAAATCACACCTAACCAATTTGTGGATTTGAGAATGTTTATTTAAGTATCTTTGTAACTGCTGTTTTCTCTTGTGACTTAGGAACATTAAAGCTACTAATTAGAAAGAAAGTTTACCCGGTTTGAGGAACTGCAAAGTTTTTCCTCTTGATTCATCAATTAATTTCCCAAATGTTGAATCCACCGCCTCCTTGAAACGAGAGAGATCCTCATCATCAGATGAATCAGACATACCCGAGAGTTGATAGGATTAATACTGGGACGTAAGAAAAATGCTGAAAATTGAAATTTTCGAAAGACCTGTGTTCGAAAATATTGAATAGATTGAAGTGATTACTGATTACTGATAGTGAAAAAAAAACAAACAATTAACAAAATAATAAATGCCAACTGTCAATGCCAAGCCAAATGACATTGACAATAATCGTAACACCCATAGAGAAAATAATAATAAATTTATTATTATTTTCTCTATCTCTATGGTAACACCCGCCACTTTGACAAGGTTCCAGCCAATGACTCTATAGGAAGATCTTCCTATAGAGTCAATGGTTCCAGCGCAATAGCAACTTATTAATGCGTGCGGGGGTTATGATTTAACCTACAGTACGACCAATCTTTCTGTGAACTGAGGGAGGTCGTTAGTGTCGTTTTAGTATTGCCATACAATCGTTTATTCGACAAAACGAAAATCCTATAGCAGATCGTATGGGGTGCGACAAGTCACCCGCGATTAGTAATCCAAGTCTGGGTCTGATAGACGTGCAAGCGGCCCCTTGCGACTCATCGCATCACACACTCTCGCAAATGGAATGATCGGAATTCATGCCGAATTTCAGGCCTCATGCCGAATTTCTTCTTCAAAAAATGTGTTTACCTTAAGAATTATATTTCGGGCATCACTTTTAATATTTTTTGGCATCGTTAATGCGAAGAAATAATTATGGACGAGGATTCTTTAAAATATCCAAAAAGATTTTTTTTAATAAAATGAATTAAGTAGGTATTTTATATTTAAGGAACTGACAACACTAATCTGTAGTCAAATTGTATGAAGTTCTAAGATGGCGGCCGTAGTTCCATTTTTCGCCATTTCACAGAAAGGTTGGTCGCACTATACCTACCTAATTAATGTAGAATAGGTACCCTATTGGCTAAAGAAAAAGGTTTGTCTTACTGCTCATCCACACGTTCGATAACATGCTGGCCCATCTTATGGCGGGAGTTTGTGCTATTTTGGTAGGTATTGGAATGATGGCCCGCAAGTTGGCGCGAGATCCATTTCGTGTCGGTACATCAAAGGGTTTTTTTGGGACAGAGTTTGGCCGCACCATCCACACGTTGGAGGCAAGTTCAGTTTGCTACGAGCTCTCAGAGTGATCGCACGCATGCACGTCTTTTAAATTTTATATTCACGCGTCGTAACTAGTATAATGTCCACAAAATGGCAGTGACAATGACCAATGAAGAAACTTTTTGCTTTATAGAGCCCTACTAAGCCGAAAATTGTTTGTGGAACACAAAAAATAAAATCACAAAAATAAAAAAATACAATTTTCGTATACACATTCACGTAATTGCGGTGTGCTGTGAATAATTAAACCGCAGCAGCTGTTAACGTCTCAATATTCAATTTAGTAAATACGTCCGCACATTGGCCCTAACCGGAGCATACTGAACGACCTTCCGGCTTCCAACGTGTGGATGCGAACACAAACTCCTCGCCCAATACCTTCCAACATATCCGCCATCATGTTGGCCAACGTGTAGAGGCGCCTTTCTACGTGATACGTCCTGCGGAAGAAAAATACTAAATATATAGGTCACAGACCAGTCAAATAAAGACTGGTAATAGCAGGGCACCCGCACTCACCACACATATGCGCTGGAATCACCTATTTAAATGCCCGCCCACATTCGGTACCTCATTCCGTGAGCGGACGTCATTGTGTAAAGAAGTCCCTAAACAGGTGTTTTTCTGTCAAAGATGCCCTACTGTGCAGTCAAATGGTGCGGAAAATGTCCAGTCTTAATAAAGACGGAATTACATTTCACAGGTAAGCCCATATTCTTCAATTTAAGGATAATTAATATAATTTAAAATAGTACAGCAAAACACAAAATGCGAAAGCACTCCCGTTGAAGTCTTTTATCGCCATCTCTTTTTTCTCACGTTTATCTGCATAAGTTATTCTCGCTCCATGCTTATTAGAGATGGCGGTCTAATAAAAATATAATTTATCGATAAAATGCGAACATTGAAAGTGATCCCAATATTTTAATAATAATATTGACTGAATTCGACTGAACTCAACTGAACTCGACTGAACTCGACTGAACTCGACTGAACTCGACTGAAATCGACTGAACTCGACTGATTTCAACTGAACTCAACTGAACTCAACTGAACTCGACTGAACTCGACTGAACACGACTGAACTCGACTGAACTCGACTGAACTCAACTGAACTCGACGGATTTCGACTGAACTCGACTGAAGTTGACTGAACTCGACTGAACTCGACTGAACTCGACTGAACTCGACTGAACTCAACTGAACTCGACGGATTTCGACTGAACTCGACTGAACTCGACTGAACTCGACTGAACTCGACTTAACTCGACTTAACTTGACTTAACTCGACTTAACTCGACTGAACTCGACTGAACACGACTGAACTCGACTGAACTCGACTGAATTCGACTGAACTCGACTGAACTCGACTTAACTCGACTTAACTCGACTGATTTCAACTGAACTCGACTGAACTCAACTGAACTCGACGGATTTCGACTGAACTCGACTGAACTCGACTTAACTTGACTGAACTCGACTGAACTCGACTTAACTCGACTTAACTCGACTTAACTCGACTGAACTCGACTGAACTCGACTGAACTCGACTTAACTCGACTGAACTCGACTGAACTCGACTGAACTCAACTGAACTCGACGGATTTCGACTGAACTCGACTGAACTCGACTGAACTCGACTGAACTCGACTTAACTCGACTGAACACGACTGAACTCGACTGAATTCGACTGAACTCAACTGAACTCGACTGAACTCGACTTAACTCGACTAAACTCGACTGATTTCAACTGAACTCGACTGAACTCAACTGAACTCGACGGATTTCGACTGAACTCGACTGAACTCGACTGAACTCGACAGAACTCGACTTAACTTGACTTAACTCGACTGAACTCGACTGAACTCGACTTAACTCGACTGAACTCGACTGAACACTACTGAACTCGACTGAACTCGACTGAATTCGACTGAACTCAACTGAACTCGACTGAACTCGACTTAACTCGACTTAACTCGACT
This sequence comes from Melanargia galathea, assembly GCA_920104075.1. Classification (NCBI taxonomy): domain Eukaryota; kingdom Metazoa; phylum Arthropoda; class Insecta; order Lepidoptera; family Nymphalidae; genus Melanargia; species Melanargia galathea. Next base: position 24,777,583 of record OV049857.1, read on the forward strand.
GAACTCGACTGATTTCAACTGAACTCGACTGAACTCGACGGATTTCGACTGAACTCGACTGAACTCGACTGAACTCGACTGAACTCGACTGAACTCGACTGAACTCGACTGAACTCGACTTAACTTGACTTAACTCGACTGAACTCGACTTAACTCGACTTAAATCGACTGAACTCGACTGAACTCGACTGAACTCGACTGAACTCGACTTAACTCGACTGAACTCAACTGAACTCGACGGATTTCGACTGAACTCGACTGAACTCGACTGAACTCGACTGAAATCGACTGAACTCGACTGAACTCGACTTAACTCGACTTAACTCGACTGAACTCGACTGATTTCAACTGAACTCGACTGAACTCAACTGAACTCGACGGATTTCGACTGAACTCGACTTAACTCGACTGAACTCGACTGAACTCGACTTAACTCGACTTAACTCGACTGAACTCGACTGAACTCGACTGAACTCGACTGAACTCGACTGAACTCGACTTAACTTGACTTAACTCGACTGAACTCGACTTAACTCGACTTAACTCGACTTAACTCGACTTAACTCGATTGAACTCGACTGAACTCGACTGAACTCGACTTAACTCGACTGAATTCGACTGAACTCAACTGAACTCGACGGATTTCGACTGAACTCGACTGAACTCGACTGAACTCGACTTAACTTGACTGAACTCGACTGAACTCGACTGAACTCGACTGAACTCGACTGAACTTGACTTGACTGAACTCGACTTAACTCGACTGAACTCGACTGAACACGACTGAACTCGACTGAACTCGACTGAATTCAACTGAACTCGACTGAAATCGACTGAACTCGACTTAACTCGACTGAACACGACTGAACTCGACTGAACTCGACTGAATTCAACTGAACTCGACTGAAATCGACTGAACTCGACTTAACTCGACTGAACACGACTGAACTCGACTGAACTCGACTGAACTCGACTGAATTCGACTGAACTCGACTGAACTCGACTGAACTCGACTGAACTCAACTGAATTCGACTGAACTCGACTGAACTCGACTGAACTCAACTTAACTCGACTTAACTCGACTTAACTCGACTTAACTCGACTGAACTCAACTGAACTCGACTTAACTCGACTGAACTCGACTTAAGTCGACTGAACTCGACTTGTTCAGTCGAGTTCAGTCGAGTTCAGTCGAGTTCAGTCGATTTCAGTTGAGTTCAGTCGAGTTCAGTCGAGTTCAGTCGTGTTCAGTCGAGTTCAGTCGTGTTCAGTCGAGTTCAGTCGAGTTCAGTCGATTTCAGTTGAGTTCAGTCGAGTTCAGTCGAGTGCAGTCGAGTCCAGTCGAGTCGAGTCGAGTTGAGTTGTTGTAGAGAGTCGATAAATTATATTAGTATGCATTCGTTGCTCTGCATACTAATTGTAATTTGAACCATACCTACCTATTAAAATATCGATAAATATTTGATAAAATTCACAGACGAGAGCGCCTCATTATCCTAAAACGGGTTTCAAAAAATAGAGATAGAGATAATATTAAATATTTAAATTTTGAATTTTTGTTTTATTTTTATCATAATAACAACTGAAATCATGTCGATAATGATACGTCGATAAAAAACGGTCGACATCCAATTCCCATCACTAGTTGATTTAACTTGATTTTATGACTTTCGAGTCAACCAATCACAACAACGCGTTCTCCCCTGTCCCCCGCCAACATTTTACGATTTCGTTTTAATACTATTTCGTGTTAATGCGGACTCTGGAGCTCCTTTCTCTGTGATATAGGTATAAGTCTGTCTCTGTGGTAGTGTGCTGCGTGCTCAGTGCTGACTGCTGCCTGTGTGGTAGACTCTCGTCTCGTTAGAGAGTATTTATGTTCTGTGGTGGTAGAAAATAGAAAAAAAAAAAAATTTAACAGAAATGTCTTCATGAAAAAAATTAATTTATTAAAGCGGAACAGAAAGCCGTAAAGCCAAAGGTAGCCGTGTTACATACATAGTGGGCAAATTCTACGATGCGTTTTCATGACCATCGATGTGTTTTCACCATCTGAGGTCGGAAGACTACGTATTTGGTGCCAATATAATGTTGTAGTTTTCTTTAATTACAAGTGCCCTTAGAATAATACTTTACGCACATCTTCCAAAATGTATTCTAATAAACGCTTGGTCGCAACCTGTGCGTTAATTTTCTGCTGTAACATAGCACTGCTCGCAGTATTCGTGAAGTATAACATTGGTGAAAAATGTTACATTACAATCAATGAAAACCAAGAAGTTACTTCAATTTTACCTGATGACTTTCTGAGCATCGGAATCGATGCATCTGAAATCCAAAATTACGATAAAGTGGACTTTACGAACAGTAAATTTCGAGAGTTGGCGGCGGCGTTGGCTCCCGCTCGATTGCGACTCGGTGGTACTATGTCCGACAGGTTAATATTCAGTAAAGACGATGTGCCCTCCGTGTCATGCAATAACTGTCCATCGACGCCAGAAAATGAAGGTGTTTGTGTTGCAGTTCAGGAATTATGCAGGCAAAAATTCCTACCCTTCTTTATTATGACCGGACAAAAATGGACAGAGATAAATGAATTCTGCAAGGAGTCCAACATAAAGCTATTATTCACTTTGAATGTTCTCATCCGCAACAATAAAGTCTGGAATGAACAAAATGCAGTTGAACTTTTAGAATATTCTAAACACAAAAATTATACTGTCGATTGGCAACTTGGCAATGAGCCTAATTCATTCCACCATGTTTTCAACATCAGCATCACCCCTCACACACTCGCTCACGACTTCAAAAAGCTTCGGAAGCTTCTTAATTATCATGGGTACAAAAAATCCTGGCTGGTCGGCCCTGACACAACAAGACCGCAGGAACACAGGCCCGATTGCCTCAATTATATGGTAGAGTTCTTGGGCAATGGTTCTCATAATATCAATGTTAGATCGTGGCATCAGTATTATTTGAATAGCAGAACTGCCAAGTTGGAAGACTTCTGGAATCCAGATACTTTTGATCTACTCAAGGAACAAATTGAAACTATGCAAAATCACACCAAGAAATACCACCACATTCCCATGTGGCTGACTGAGACTAGTACATCATATGGTGGCGGAGCCCCCGGATTATCCAACTCTTATGCAGGTACCCCACTTTGGATAGACAAGTTAGGTTTATCAGCCAAGTATAATATTACAACTGTGGTACGACAAAGTTTTATTGGGGGTAATTACAGTATGATCAGTGATCAACTGGAGCCGCTGCCTGATTGGTGGGTCAGTGTACTGTACAAGAGACTAGTGGGCAACAAAGTCTTGCATCTCAGTTGTAAATGTTCACCATTTCAAAGGATTTATGCTCATTGTGCCAATAGAAAGTATACAAAAGATCCAACAGCTATTACCATTTATGCAGTAAATTTGGAGATGGAAAAAGCAAAGTTTCTTCTTAACGGGACAGCTTTTCATGGAGACAATTTAAATATTGACGAATATATAATAAGTGCACCGTCGAACAATAGAAGAACAAAAACTGTACTGCTAAACGGGTGGCCACTCTACTATGACACTTCATATCCAGAACTGCACCCCCATCATATGAAGTATGGCAACCATGTATCTATGCCACCATACTCCATTGGATTTTGGGTAGTGAAAAATACATCCATTAAAATTTGTAAGTAAATGTCACTGATGACTCAAAGACAGGTATATAATTTTAGTTTTATTGTACTTTTTATTATTACAATTTTTATTATATATAATTTTTATTAATATTATATTACATGTGTTATTTGCATTCCAGTGATACAATGATGCCTTTATTAACATGTTTTATTAGTACAAAATTGTTAAAAATAAACTTTAAAATGTTCACATTTTAAAGTTTCATTAAATAAAGAAATTTTAATGCTTTTAATGCTCAACTATGCAAGACAATTTTGTATAAATAATATTAAATTTTCTATCCATATTGCCAAAGCTTACAGTTTATGGAATTAAGTTTATTAATTATGAATCCATGCAAATGATCTCATTGCTATACTTCCCAGTAAAAACTGCTTCAATGTTATATTATTCTTATAATCAAAACTGATAAAGCTGTTACACTGCAAGTGGCGGACTAATCTCCTTGGGAGCCAAGGGCAGCATCACCAAATGAGACCCCAGTCAATTCTCTGATGATTTTTTGCGAAATTGTTGAAGAGCCATCATGAGCAAATCAGCAACAATACACAATATAGCATTTGAATATTCATAAGTTTAGTTAAATAATTTTTGAATTTTTTGAGTTTTGAATAATACCAATAAAGTAATAGAGACAAGCGTAATGTAATTGAGCAAAGCGAGCTTGATTTTTATTTTTGATGATTTTTATTTTTCTATAATAAACATTGAAATATTAATACTTACTATCTATAACTAATTATAGCAGCTTAAAGCAGATCGCCATTTCTAATAAGTTGTGTAAAATAAATGCAAAAAAGAAAGCACAAATTGACAAAAGTATGGCCTATCATGCACCGCAAGCGAAAGCGCACATTTTTTGTAATTTTATAGATACAAAGTTTACTCAAAATGAAATCATTTTGAAAAATGAGCGCGAGTGAAGCAAACGCTAAAATCCTTTAATTTTATAGAGACCACTATCTAAAATGTACTGGTTCAATATTTTCATTCTAATTTTTTGCTGGGGGCTTTGAACTTCAAACTGGCACTGACTTAACATTGATTATTTACATAGCCTGATTTGGAATTTAACTTGAGAGGATTTCGCAAGGCTGTGATGTGAGGCCCTCACTAGATCTTATGCCCGGGACAACCGCTCGGTACAACCCCCGTCTTAGTCCGCCATTGGTTACTGCTTAGATTTAGCTTGACTACTACTTAAATGGACATAAAATATAATATATTAGAACTGTAAGAATAGATTTAGAATTTTAGTCTGTTATATTTAATTCTCATGATATTTTTATCATAAATGTGCTATTTCTAAGAATACCCTAAAATCTCATTTAATACATACTATCTCAAATTACAACTAACTCAAACAAACATTTGTCTTGTACAATAATTGAATAAAATATGCCTCTTTTAATTTCTAAAATTCAGAGATCTTTTTTATCTGTTCATAAATTAGAAGCTGTAAATAATAATGATAATTAGAATAAATATTCTCACTAGATATGTTTAATTTATTGTATTTTAGTTTGTTTTTTCCAATCATCACATAAAAATCTGAACATTTAAAAAACTATATGATGTTTAGAAAACACAATTTTTTTTATCTTGACTGTCGATTTAATAATAATATATTATTTTAATTTTAAATATTGTTTTTTCTATCTTAAAACAGGTAATATTATATATCATTTTTATAAATATTTATTAGAAGTTATAATTTGTTGTCTTTACACATCATAAGTTTTAATATAACCCCTTGTCTATCATTTATATGTTTTGTATATTGTTTTAAATTTATATTTATGTTCTTAATAGGCACTTGACAATTTGCAGCCTTGCCCAGAAAGTACTTTGAATGACATTGAACTGTATTTATCTAGATCTAGAGCCGAGACCTTATGATTCTTAATGAAAGTCTACACTCATTGCAATGTGATACTGATAACAATATGTTAAACAAGTCTGTTTGTTTGATTTATTTTACTTTATTAATCTACATGCACATTTGATGTCTTTGATCTTGGATGTGTATTTATAACTTGAAGGCTTTTTCGACGATTTCGATGATTAATAATTATATTATTAAGATTCTGTAGCATAAGGAATAAAAATTATCTATTTACTAACATGATGTGGAAACATAGTATGTGTTATCACGTGAATATTAACTGTACTCAAGTTAAACTGTCATCAGCATTGATTTATAGGTATATTATAATAATAATTATAGGCTTTTCTTTTAATGAGGGTTTTCTGTAAATGATCCACAAGTGGGCAGCACTGTAGCGTGAGGTCTAATCATCTATCAAAATACATGAGAGTCTTGTAGTTTACGATTATTTTTCATGTTTTAAATTATTAATAGAGGAATATTCTTTCAGAAAATGCCACAGTGTTCTGCAGTGCCTATGTATACAAATAACGAGTCCAAACAATTTGCACCTCTGCGTTTGAGCTCAATCTTTAGCTCAGCTACTTTTCTTAGTCCATAATCCATATTTCTTTTTGGTTCTTTGGAAATCTACAGCTACCTATCTTGTCACGTTTACTACTGTATTAATTAAGTGAAATATGTTTATACTAGCTGATCCTCGCGACTTTGCTCGCCTGGATTCATACAAATCTCATAAGAACCATTCATCCCCCATTTAACCGACTTGGGAGTAGTTTTTCCTAAATTCCATGAACATGTAAGTAATTTTTATTTTTGACTGAAAACCTAAATACCTACCGATTTTCATGGAAAAATAACTCGCTTAACTTGAGAAATGATGTGAAAAATGACGGACTCTCATACAAACCTTCATCGCCTATTTAACCCACTTGGAGGTGGAATTTTCAAAATCCTGAAACACTTCTTTATTTTTAACCAACACTACAAATACCGATTTTCACGGATATAACTTGAAAAATGACGGACTTTCTTACAAACTTTAATCCCCTATTTAACCCCCTTAGGGATGGAATTTGCAAAAATCCTTTCTTAGTGTACGGCCTACACTATAAAAGGAAGCTACTGTGAAAATTTAAAGTTTCTAGCTTCAGTGGTTTAGGCTGTGCGTTGATGATGATCAGTCAGTCAGGACAAGCCTCTTTATATTAGTATAGTTATGCCTGAATAAATATTTTTTTATTTCATCATCATCATCATCATCATGATCAACCCATTACCGGCTCACTACAGAGCACGGGTCTTCTCTCAGAGTGAGAAGGGTTTTTGGCCATAGTCTACCACGCTGGTCAAGCGGATTGGCAGACTTCACACACCTTTGAGAACGTTATGGAGAACTCTCAGGCATGCAGGTTTCCTCACGATGTTTTCCTTCACCGTTAAAGCAAGTGATATTTAAATACTTAAAACGCACATAACTCCGAAAAGTTAGAGGTGCGTGCCCGGGATCGAACCCACGACCTCCGATTAGAAGTCGGTCGTCCTAACCACTAGGCTATCACAGCTTTGTTTTTAGGGTTCCGTACCCGAAGGGTAAAAAACGGAGCCCTATTAATGTTACTCGGCTGTCTGTCTGTCTGTCTGTCTGTCTGTCTGTCCGTCTGTCCGCCGGTCACAGGTCTCTAGCTCGCAGACGAAATGAGTTACAAACCTGAAATTTTGGTATTTAGTGTAAAACGTTAACCCAAAATCAAATATTGAATTAGAAATTGAATTAAATTATTTTTCAGGGGGGCTCCCATACATAAAAAAGGAGCCGGAAAAAAAATTTTTTCTTTACCCTAGCTTGTGGGATATCATTGTTTAGAGCTCATTAAGTAGAGTACAAATATATATTTTTTTAATTTTTATCTCAAAAAATAAGGGAATGGGAGGCCATCAAAGTTGTCAGTTTTAGACCATTTTTGTGACGGGGGCTATCTCAAAAACTAAACTAGTTGGGAATATGATATTTCAGTATATTATTATGTACTATATGCTCTATTTAAACAACAAATACTGAAAACAACGATTTATTAAATAGTTTATAAGCTGTGACCAAAATAAACGAACATTTTTTTGGGTTTTTCTTTCACGGTTTGTTGCGATGTCTAGCTCGGAAATTAAATATTTCTTAGACCCAAAATATTATATTGTTCATAATTATGTACGGAACCCTGAAAGAGCGACTCGCACTTGGCTGATTTTTATTTTATTTATTTTTTACTAGCGGACCCGGCAGACGTCGTCCTGCCCGCTATTAGCGCCACCTACCGGGTCCAATTTTTCTACTTACAAACCTTCCTCTTGAATCACTCTATCTATAAAAAAAAACCGCATCAAAATCCGTTGCGCAGTTTTAAAGATTTAAGCATACATAGGGACAGAGAAAGCGACTTTGTTTTATACTATGTAGTGATATATTATTTTTATAGGTAGTAAAACAGTGCAAATACGATGAATTTTCGGTAAAATGTTTCACTGGCATAAAATTCAGTACAACTTGACAGTTGTTTAGAACTTACGCCTATGTAGCGACATCTGGTGTCGGAAAAATTTGCGAAAACCCTCATTAGTATCATGGTTTAATTAATATATTCAAGCGCAAACTCAATTTATTTCATAATTTATAATTATTATGAATAACAATTTTGTGTCTCAGGCACATTAATTAATATTTGACTTAGTACAATAGCATTTTTGGGTCCTATAGGTATTCAGGTATAAAATCTATAAATAATAACAAATATTTATTTATTGTACTATTAATACAAGGGTGTATGACAAAACTGATAAAATTGCAGTTTTAATTACATATTCTATGAATACTTTAGTATTCCTAAGTCTGCTCATGTTGATATATTATGTACATACAAATTATAATAATATTATTGTACATGATACGTTTACAGAAATATGTTATTTATGTATACAATTGTCAATATTATTGCTGTACTGTTGTAAATTGTGGGTGCCGAATGTAAGACTGACTAGAATAATTTATGAATAATTTATTTCCACAATGTGCCTCATCTGTGTAATTAAAATGCATTTTACCAAAATGTGTTTCAAAGATTGCTTTGTTTCCCAGAAATAAGGAATCGAATTCAAAATGATAATATTAACTTTCTTTATGAAAAATAGTCAGTATGTCAAATTAAGAAATCGCTTTAAATGCATTTATGCAACTATCCTAAAGGCAAAAACTTTTTTTGCCCTCCTTAGTTGCTTCTATGAACAACTTCTATGAATTTTGTTGGAGGGACTAGTAAAATGTACTTCTGTATTTTTATATAATCTTCTGCTTTGAGTCCTGTCGTGACTGCGATTCATGCAACTGGTTCAAAATATCGACATTCTCATAAAGGATATAATTTATCGTAGTACGTACTACGTACCCCCATTTATAATTCCATCAGATTGGCTATTGCGCTGGAACCTTGTCACATTAACATCGGCGTGACGTCAGATGACACTAAAATAATATACCATCAGCAACAAACATTTTTTTTAGAAATAATTTAAACTGAATGAACAAATAATTTTTAGCTTATAAATGAAGAAATTATCCTAATTCTTCAACTTCGCTCATGTAATCACATTCTTGTAATTCGGATTCGAATTTTTTTTTCAGTCTGTTGTGTCTGAATCACTATAATGTTCTGTGTTAATATTAAATAACTCGTCAATTTATCTGTCTTTGCGCCAGTATTAAACAACAATAACAACAAAATTTGTGAATTTAGTAATGATCAAAACATGATACGTGTAGTCGTGTACTCTGCCAACATTTTTGTCAACGGTACCGACGTCTATCTAGTGATGACGTCACTAAGGCCAGGCGCAATACCAATTTGCGGGGCTTATACACTATAATTATGGATTTACACATTATATTTTGAAGTTAGAAAGTTATTATGTATGTTAAGTTTCATCGACGGGAGGTAGTTAGTGATTTTGTCAAGAACAAATAAAATGCTGCAATGCGGTGCCATAGTTTGACAAAATCACTAAAACGCGCGCCATCGCTCTTAGATATTCGCGTCTTAATTATTATTTTAATTATTTCAAATAATGATTTTATGTGTCAAGAGAGGTACAAGAGAGTTCAATTTGTGTGAAATTCTCTGAAAATCGATCTGCGTGAATTGTTCCATTTTATATTTTTATATCAATAATGCCTACAATACACACAATACTACCTATTAAATTTAAAAAATAACGTAAATATTATATTCTGATTATACTTATATTACATTCCGATCAGCATTTCAACTGGTTTAAGTTTTTTGTAATTGAGTATACCTACCCTGATTTCTAATTCCGTGGAATTCTGACAGCTGTCATTGTCATTTACAGATGAGTTATTTGTATGGAGAACAGGGTTAACATCTACGAAGTTCGATTTTACCCCAAACTACTTTAATTCCCGGTCATCATAAAAAGCCATAATATGCCGAACTAACAGCAATAGAAAACAAAAGAAGCACATTGAAAAATTCATTCAAAAATGGAAGTCAAATAACATTCTCACCATGAAGTGTCTGTTAGGCATTTGTCATATCTACATGCGGCAGTTGATTCTATATTCTTTATTCACATAAGTTTTGAATTTTTTATCTTTTTTGTGGGAATTGTTCCATCTCTGGTAACATTACGAAACGTCAGAATTCCACGGAATTAGAAATCAGGGTATAGGTATACCTCCTCCTTTTTGGAAGTCGGTTAAAAATATGATGTTTGATGACCCAAGAATGACCCCTTACCTGCATAATCCCGTAATTGAAATGTGAAAGTAGTTGGTTACGTTAAGTTAGCTACAACTGCCTGTTACGTAGTTACAACTGCCTCTTTGGTCTAGCGGTTAGTATGTTCAACTGCGGATCACAAGGTCCTGGGTTCGATTGTGTGACAATAGTCGTTAGACCACGCCAGCATATTGGAGCAGCGTGGCGGGTCTAAGTTTGAAATCCTCTGTTGCATTTTTAGAAGTGCCTTCAACAGACAAAAGCAAAGTTTATAATGATAATGAATATGAACTTTGCTTTTGTCTGATGCGTTCTCACATCATATTAATAGTAGGTATGATTATGTTGAATTGTATTTAGTACCTAATAATTGTATGAAATTGGATTTGAGATTTACGTTAGGTACTTTGTAAAACGTTAATTTGGAAAGTCACACTAGAGCCTCAGGTTTTCGTATATCTTTTAGAGATACCTACAAGTTTTTTTTAATATCTAATCTTACTAAACCCATATTAACTTCGCTGCAGAAAAATTTCTGAATGTCTATTAAATTTTGGCTAAACTTTATTGTTCATGATAATATACTTATTTGATTGGTTCATGAAGTAAAAGTTGAAAAAATATACACTGTAGTTTTCTTATTTTTAACTAGCTGTTCCCAGCATGCGTGGAAACTTGCAATGCCACGTAAAGTATGATTTAGGAACGCATAGAGAACAAACAAACAAACATTCATTTTTATATGTATACATTTATTGGGCCAGGAACCTTCGCGGGCGTATGCAGAATATTTAACTCACCAAAGTTTCATCATAATCGTACGAATAGTATAGGATTACGTAGAAGACATTGTGGGCGATTCTGTTGTACACAATCTCTAAATCTAAACTAAAATGACAGGTCTAAATATATTCCTGTCTCTTTCACAATCCTCCCTGCTGAAGGGGATAGCACTATTTTTAAACCTGTCAATTTAGTTTAGGTTTAGAGATTGTGTACAACAGAATTAGCCACATTATCTCCCTTTATACACTGTTGTCTTTGGAAGACATACAGACAAACATTCATATTTTTTTATATAGACTAGTTGACCAGCCTCGACCTCGACCCTCGGCCTGGCTTCTATAGACTAGGTAGGTACATAAATTGGAGCGTAAGTCGTAACTAACACATTGCTAAGTTTCGTCCCTTTCACTGTAATATTTTTGTTTCCCGGCAAACCACCTTTTTGTGGTTTGTGCAGCAAACAAAGTTAATGTAATGTAGTAATGTTTGGCATTGCACAGGACTACAGGTGGACTGAAGATTAAATGTGAATACATATCTTAATAAGTAAATGATGTTATAATGCATCCTTGTAAAATGTTTTTAATGACAGTGGAAGTTGCATGAGAATCCACTATTAAGTTTTTATTATTACAGAGAAACGCAAATTATAACTGTTTCATTAAATACAATTGACAAAGATTATAATTTTACTATCTAATTATTTAATATTAACTATTTATATAATAACATATTATAATTGGCAACTGCTATGCTACAGAATGTCTATCAACGTTGATGCATATAATAGTCTATAACTGTTGAAAATGCGGCAAATCCTGCAGCTCCAAACAGACCTGCCTTTAATCCACCTAAAAACAGAAAATAATTTTTCAGGCTAGTAGTAATGTACTTATACATACTAATAAATAAAATTGGAATGTCTTTCAATGCAGCAGCGTGCAATTAAACATATTCCTTCATTATTTGTACAACAACTTAATATTATAGTAATAGTGTTAGATATAATTTGTGTTCTAAACTTAAGTTTTGATCCAAATATTGTTATTTATTTTTCATTTGGATGTTAGTTCTGGTGGCTATATAAATGTAATATTTCTAGTGCACTGCAGTTTTACCACCATCACTACAGCCTTTTAATGTCCCATGGCTGGGCACAGGCCTCCCCTCTCATAGGAGAGAGGGATTTAGAGCATAGACCCACCAAGCTGCTCCAATGCAGGTTGGCGGGCTGCAGTTGTACACTAGAAGTATATTAATCCAACATTAATATCAAGGGTAGATTTCATATTAATTTTACCTCGTAATCCTATTAGACCACCAGTCACTCCCCCTGCATATGTGCCATTTTTCCAATCTGATTTTCCCCTAGCACTTTCAATACAACATTCCACACCAGAAAACACAGCACCAAGTAGTGCAAAATTCTTAGCGTAGCTTAACATTGAGTTTTTCATTTCTCTTAGGATTTCTCTTGCAGTTTGAGTTTGTTGTGCTGTTGGGTCCGTCATGTTGGGCATTAGTGAAGATGTAAATAGACCAACCGCTGCACCAAGGCCATAACCTGTAAAAATATTATTTAAGTATAATCTGTGAAAATACTCTCTGGAAAGTCTTCAAAGACTTATCAATCTGATATTACATGAATTTGTGTTAGTATTGAGCATAGTAATTAGTAAGGCTGCCTCTACACATGAGACTTGACAGGCAAGCATAGGTCCTATCCTATCAGTATCAATACCTATCCTTTGTTCTTAGGAAAGCTAGTATACAATACCTAATTGCTATGCTACACAATACATTAAATTAAAATTATAATATAGGTAGATCTTAGAATAAATAGGTAAAGAAAGGCAGTCGTCGACGCGGCGATAAGCCGTTTTTAGCAAGCCTAAAAGGCTATCGTCGCGTCAGTGCTCAAGGTACTCATGCGCTTGTGTGCGTGTCGGCAAATGTAATTACAGGGCACACATGGGTTGGTTTATAGCTTACGTTTCGAGCGGAAATTTGTTAGAAACTTCCATTCTAAGCGTAATAGTTCGATGAGGTAGATTTATTATTCACCTATAATGCAACTGGTCACGGATTTAAATGGACAGCTTTCGATCGTGGCTTCAATCATCTTTTCCTCATTTGTCTTTATGATAACTGGACCTAACACTCTGGGAATAATTATATTTTCCCGGTATCTGTACACTGTGCATAAATATTTTGCAAGAGAGTCATAGTCATTATTTTCAGAGAATTTTACTAGGTCTGGATCGATCGATGGCTTTTTATATTCGGTCATGTTATGTTTTTAAATTGTAATTTCTAATTCTTTTTATGTTCATATATAATTAAAAGTATAAAATGTTTTAAACTTTATTGTTATGCTACAATCCCGAAAGTTAACCTCTACGGGCTATAAGGCCGGCCTCACACATCCGGAATGAACGACGGAATTCAGAAACGGATTCCGTGTCTGAATTCCGGTACTGTGTGAGGCAATGCACCGGAATTCAGATTCTGAATTTGTCGATTGATCAGTAGTAACGTATTCTCGGTTCAGGCGAACGTCTTTGAATATGGAAGAGTATCCATAGTCCCATCGGACTATGAGAGTGAGGGAATAGAGAGTGCACCTGTGTGCGCACACACACTTGTGCACTATAATATATCCTGCGCAGATGGCTAGTCTCTGCCTCGGTTGAGATTGGCCGCCGTGGCCGAAATTCGGTCAGGAGGACATTATTATATATATTGTATATATTATATAAATTTTATGTGATCAGCCATGTGTAGGCTATGTTTATGTGAGGATCAGCCATTATAATAATATTCTACAGCGTCCTCCACTTCGAATATTTACATATAATGAGGTCATAAAAATGATTAAAAATGATTAATAAAACCAGCAGATTTTTGTATGCAGCTTAGTAAATACTTGTATAATAACATAACTTGCCATCGGCTGCCGGACCATAAATACCTAATATACACTATACAATATATTATAGTCATCAACTCATCGTCATTGAAATCGAATATTACACTATGAGTAGGTAAGATTTAAGAACCTTTTACTTTTTTTTCCTCTTCATTTAAGTTTTCCCAATTTGAGAAAACATGTTTACAAATATCTAACCAGGCTAAATCCTTTTTGTTCTTGTCATGGTACTCCTCCACTGAATTGTCCCAAAGACAAGGATGTCTTTCGACACACAAAATTAAAGTCTCAGTGTCACACGTCATCACGATCGCTAATCGCAACACGTCTTGACGCTACGAGGTTGCGGTGACGACTGAAGTTCCGAATCTGAATTCCGGGTGTGTATGTTCGCTCTATAGAAATGTATGGAAAGACGTGCGTCGATCTGAATTATTCAGATCCGGAATTCAGAACGCTCGTCGACGCATTTTGTCAGATCGATCTGAAAAATTCAGAACCGGAAAAAATCAGACTGTGTGTGGGGAACGGTGAAATTGTATGCATTTCTGGGCTTTCTGAATTCAGACACGGAATTCCGTTTCTGAATTCCGTCGTTCATTCCGGATGTGTGAGGCCGGCCTAACTTAAAAGCATAAAACCAGAAAGTATATTGAATATAACTACCTTAGAGTAATCAGTCTACAGCTCCCATAAACGCCATCTATTGAGCAACGTTCAAACCACATCATCTATTATCTATACATATAATAAAATCGTAGAATTGCCGTATCTGTACATTGAAGATTTTTGCAAAATAATAACTGGGGGATGTTATGGATAAGTAATAGAACGTAAAAAAGCTATTTTTGAAATTTTTGTCTGTTTGTCTGTTTATCTGTTTGTCTGTTTGTCTGTTTGTCTGTATGTTTGTGCGCGCATCACGTAAAAACTACTGAATGGATTTAAATGAAACTAGGCATGATTTAAGTTAATACTATGGTGTAACATATAGGATACTTTTTATCCCGAAATTCAGCACGGTTCCCTTGGGAGAGGGGATGAAAGGCAAAATGTGTACTTAGCTGTAATTCGTTAACGGGTGGTCCGATTTCATTCATTCTTTTTTTGTTAGAAAGTAGATACTTTAAAGACTACTGGCTAATCTCCGAAAGGCTGGACCGATTTTGATGGGACTTTCACTGGCGGATGTTTACATTTTGATGTACCTAAACATCCGCCAGTGAACTTTTAACAGTTTTTAGCAAGGTTTAAGCTCAAAGGAGCATAGGAAAAACAAAATGATTCCCACGGGATTATTAAAATCAATATCCACGCGAACGAAGTCGCGGGTATCCGCTATAGGTATACATACCGTACCTATAGTATACCTACGTATCTATAGTATATACATATAGGTTTAAAATTTTTTAGGTTTCATTTAACTTCAATAAAACACACAAATGAGTTAATAATCATTTATTTTTTCCATATAATAAAATAAATAAAAGCTTCTTCTTGAATGTTGTCTTGCAAGTCAGTCTTTGCATTACTAACACCTTTAGGCAAAAAGTCACACAACACTTTTCTTCTGCCGTTGTTTAGTCTTGAAAACTTAGCCGAAGTCAAATTATAAAGAGTTCAAAACAAAGCACAGTTCAATAGAATGTACAGAAGAGCTCCCAAAATCCATAAATATCAAAGCCAAAGCCAAGTCGTCGGGAACACGGAACACTTTAACCCTAAGTCACGACTCACGAAAAGTCACAAGAAAAAACATCATGAGAACAATGGAATAGCTCAGAAAGCAAGAAACACTTTAGAACACGAAAAACTAAAGAATAAAGTTTAAAAGTAAACAATGAAAATCACGCCATGAAATTATGAAAATCACAGAATGAAAATGAATGTCATACCACAGACTAGGAAAGGAATAACTAGTGGACCATAGACCACGAAAAATATGTATAGTGCGACCAACATTTCTGTGAAATGGCGAAAAATCGAACTATAGTGGAATCATTAATTCACTGGAGTAAATTGACATTTCCAGTGTTGACAGTTTTTAATGAAAAAAAAAAATAGTGTTGTGACTCAATCGACATCAATAAGTCGACATCAATGGGTCACTCATAACGTCGTGAATCCAAACACATATTTTTTTATTACTTAGAAATTTCCCAATTGTATTTATTATAATCGATATAAAAACAATTTAAATAAATAGTATTGATGATCATACGGGAAATTTTCGTAATGATCTCGTTAATATACTGAGATAAAATAAGTTTGAGTACTTAAAATATTCATTTTAAAAATACTAAAATATTATAGTGCAATAAGTTATTAATAGTTATTATCTATTGACACTTAAATATCTTTAAAGAATTATTATAAATGTTAAATATTTTCTTATTATCTTTGTGTCGGTGACCTGAATCACTACTAAACTGGAACATCACTAGTACAATAAATATGGCAACATTATTTTACAAAGTGACATTAGAAACTGTCTGCTTACTCCACTGAATTAATGATTACAGTATACGGCCGCCATCTCATATCCGAATTACTAATTCCATGGAATTCTGACGTTTTGTAATGTTACCAGAGATAAAACAATTCCCACAAAAAAGATAAAAATACAAATCAACTGCCGCATGTAGATATGACAAATGCCTGACAGACACTTCATGGTGATAATGTCATTCGACATCCATTTTTTAATAAATTTTTTCAGGCTCTGATCATTTCATGTAATCAAATATACAAGCGAGTATCTACCGGTACAGGTCAATGTTATCAAGTACAATCGGTTTGCGATCTGTTAAAAACAATTTAAAAACTAAATTTACCATCAGTATATCTACGTAATAGGTATGAAAAATATAAACATTATAGTAATGCGTCTTGGCGGGAACGCATGTGATGCGATTAGTCGCAACTCGCAGTAAGTCCCAGATTGGGATTACTAGTCGCGGGCGACTTGTCGCATCTCATACGTACTGCTATGGAATTTCCGTAAATTTGTCAAATAAATGATTGCATGGCAACAATTAAGCGACACTAACGACCTCCCTCAGTTCACAGATAGATTGGTCGCACTGTAGTGGAATACCTACTCTGTCTACGGTAGTGGACCACAATATTTTTTTTTTACTTTTTGTTCATCGGCCTGGATACTGGTTTTTCAACGCCAACACACTTGATTATGATGTGATTGGATAAAAAAATCTAACTGAACGTTAAATTTATTAAAAAAATAATATGATATATTAGAAGCATTAAAAGTTATAATTTTATCTGGGTTAACAGATATTTAAAATTCACAACTGAAGTTTGTTACCTAGTTTTACGTTACTTAAAATTGTAAAAACTTGTAAACTTATTTACCTAAACTTTTTAACTTAACTTTCATTACTAAACTAATAGATGAAACTTTTACACTTTTCACTCAACTAAAGTTTGATAATAATTTTTTAGTTGTTATACGTTAAAAAATATTTTTTTCTACCAAAATTCTAAGTAAATTTAATGCTAATAATTTATTATTAAACGTTATAACGTTTAATCAAGTAGAGGTGAGGATTAAACTTTATAACGTTAAATCTTCACCTCTACTTGATTTATGGCTGTCTACAGAATATAATTACTATGTGTCAGATTAGTTGATTACTAGTAGTGCCATCTGTCGAGCTACGTCCGAGTTAACCCTTAAACCGGTCCACTGGCGATTTTGTACTGCAAGTTAAAATGTATGAAGTGAAATGACCCTGCATAAAACACTATTTTTATTTTTCTTGTCACATTGACTTTGACGTCGCGTCGTAACCAGTGTTGCCAACTGCTAGCTTTACCCAGTTTCAAAATGTTGCTAGATTGTCAGTTTTTTTTTTTACCCCAAAAAGTTGCTAGATATAGATGGACCAGAATCTCATGAAAAATAGGGAAAAAAAATTCCAAGGTTAGCAACTATAGATGTAAAAATACCGGTATAATACGTATTATTCCAAATTTTGCGGTATTAAACCTCAAATATACCGTATTATACGGTATAAAACTCGCCTACAAAAATGCAATAAGTGTGTTTTACATGTCTTCATTATGGGCAATTTTTGGTCATCTGACGTCATATTTTGTTTTAATTAGGTAGTTTATAGAAAATCAATAGAAAGTACCTACCCACATTACCTACTACACAGAAACTTAAGTATGTAGGTATAACTACCAATACTTATCTATACTTACTAATAAATAAAATTGAAGTGTCTGTCTGTAATTTCGAAATAACTACCTCATATTAAGCTCATATGGTTATTTGAACTGTACCTTAACTGAAGCACACGGTTTTTAAATTTTTGTCTGTCTGTTTGTTTGAACGGACTAATCTTCGGAACGTCTGAACCAGTTTTGACGAGACTTTCACAGACAATTAGAGGAGTAACATAGGCTACTTTTTTAACCGACTTTCAAAAAAGGAGATGTGTTTTTCTACCTATGTACACCATATCTCCGAGATATCTGAACCGATCTGCGTAATTTTTTTTTAAATCGATAGAGAAACTTTGCTACACTGTCCTATAAAATAATTGGATTCCAACTCCTCAATCCTGATGCTGTAGGGGTTGACCCCCAAAACTAATGAGATTTAGAAACTATCGGTTATTGAAATTGATATTGGAGGTACTCATTAGACTATCTTGAATGAACTCAAGTTCATATCCAAATCCTCAACCCTGATACTGTAAGGAATTGCATTCCTAAATCGTGGGGATCCCAGGGTATTTTCCATTTTGGGGATGGGTTACTACAGATAGGCTACTTTATGTCCTGGAAAATCAAAAGTTCCCCCGGGATTTTAAAAAGATAAATTCACACGGGCAAAGCCGTGGGCATCATCTAGTTTATTATATTACCTATATATTATTCTAGCTTCTGCCCGCAGCTTTGTCTGCCTGAATTTCGGTTTTTCACAAATCCTGAGGGAATCGTGAAAAATTGATCGGACGGAGACGGACCAACTAGAACTAAACTCGCTAAATATATCAATATCAGTATATATCACACATTTAAAAAACCTTTACATACTTAGTTTATAGGTATTAGGTACTCTGTTATATCCAGTACTCGGTAAAATCAAGAAAATGAAAAACATAGTCATCAAAACCAACTGTATTATACCGGAATTTTTGGGATTTTACGGTATTATACCGGATTTTTCGTATTATACGGATTGGTTTAATTCGTATTATACCGGCTTTACATCTATATTAGCAACACACAGATAAACAAGATAAACAAAGTAACTGACATTTTTTGTGAAATTGACTTTTAGCATTAAAAATTTTTTTATGTCGAGTAGTTTTTTAACACAGTTTAATATTTCAAATAATTTGAACCGTTTACTGAAATTTAAATTTCCCAAACAAAGTAACTGCACTCACTAACCCGGAATATAAATGCAAAAACCAAGTAAACAACAAGCACAACACAAAAACAAAGTAATTGGATGTTGATTACTTTGTTTTTGTATTTAAAATGCAGTTGCTTGATTTTTCGTTTCGTGAAACGATCCCAGGTAAGGTGTCCTGAATGTAATTACTTTGTTTATCACTAGGGCAGCCGAGTTAACCTAGTGTTGCTTACTACAAAATTTAATTTCCCTATTTTTCATGAGATTCTGGTCGATCTATAGTGCTAAATGTTAAAACTTAGGCCGGCCGCACACAGCCGGAATGAACGCCGGAATTCAGAATCTGAATTCCGAATCTGAATTCAGAAAGCCCAGAAATGCATACAATTTCACTGTTCCCCACACACATTCTGATTTTTTCAGATTCTTAATTTTTCAGATCGATTTGACAAAATGTGTCTGAGCCCGGCCTCACACAGCCGGAATTCAGAATCTGAAAATTGCAGACTCTGAATCATTCCGGCTGTCTGAGGCCGGCCTTAACGATTATAGGTACCTAACGACCATAGACATAGAGTAAAAGTAGTGCTGAGTGCACCTAATACCTAATCTGTGGAGTGCACTGGGGTCTGGGCATTGGGTCTGGGGTCAACTCACTGGAAAACAAAGAATATACCTATATACCAGGGCCTTTGCACTTCAAACATTTTTTCATTGTATGAAAATTACCCCGGTTACCACTTCCCTAAAGATGGCGCTTATCTTGTATTTATAATCTGTGCCTCTTTATCTATGATGCCACTGAAGTAAGTGTTCGTTCAGAAGTTTAAGTTTTAGTCTAATTTATTTTAATGTCATTTAATTAAACAGTTCAGCTAATAATATGTAAAATATTTTTTTGAGAGTAATATGAGTTAGTAGGATAAATTTCTAAGTTAAAACTCACATAACAGTCATTGTAAATATTTCTATATAAGTTGGAAGTTTAATGAAACATTTATGATTTAATTTCTAAACGTAGCGAACGGCCATTTCAGTTTGACCAACATTGACAACAATAATTAGTTTGACATTGAAGTTTTTCTAGTATGACAGTTGGATAATTATTGTGTTAATGGCTAAGATAAAGTATAAGTAGGGTAAGCGATATAGTGATTGGCCGTTTAAGGTGAACATTGACTGTAAACATTTATTCCGTCGAGTTAAGGCTCAAAACCAAATAGCATTTGTTCTCAAGTTGTTGAGTATGAATCTGAGAATTCGAATAAACCACAAGTGTAATTGTATTTCATCTCTTTATGAACTTAAACGCCATAAATTTAAAAATGGAGCCAAAAGTACAATCATTAGCCTTTGAGCATAGTGAATGCCATACCAAAAGTATAATGATTAGCATGTTAATCGTTATACTTTTGTATATATTAGCACTGCTAATTTTTATAATGTGTTATGCCAATCACTAGTAAAATTTATTAGAATTTTAATAAAATATACGATAGTGACGTGCAGGTATAGGACATTTAGCCCTAAGTCGATATATAAGTTGGTAGGTGGGTACTTGCATAAATGCCTCCTTTGGTAGGTTTTGGCATTTTATCTGCAACAAAGCAAACTAAACAATTAAATATAATACATTTGTTTTTTAATAAAAATCGTTATTTGCCTATTGAATTAAACATTAATTATACATCGGAAATTTTGTAATACTATAGTATTACCTACCTAACTATTATGAGTTGTCACCAGTGATTGCTTGCATCTCGAGCGTCAGTTAGTACCTAATATTATAAATGCGAAAGTAACGTTGTATGCTTGTTTGTTTATTGGTTTTTTATATTAATTATGCTGAAACGGCTGAAATGATTCGGATGAAATTCGTCAAACAATCCATATCCAGAAAAAACTTATCGGATAATGTCCGATCTCTGCGTCAATGAAGTTGCGGGAAAAGCGCAAGTTACATACCCTAATACTATAAATACGAAGGTATGTTTGTTTGTTGATTTATCCATCAATCACACTGCAACATTACTACGGATCATCGTGATTTTTGCATGGGTATAGTGGAGGACCTAGGCTTCATAGGTAACATAGGCTTCTATATAGCCCGTAAAATCAAAGAGCTCCCGCGGGAATCTAAAAACAAAATCCACGCGGATGAAGTCACGGAAATCAAGTAGTTATTATAAAAGAAAAAGGAGTACTTTTTGTGTCAGGAATAGCCACATGCCACTTCAAAACTATTACCGATAATTCGATATAGATAGGTAGGTATTATTATAAATCTTACATTCAGCACTTTCAATATGATATGAAGTTACGAAGGAGCTATTACTTTATCCGTTTGACGAATAAACCAACATACATCTTCAATACCACTTCATCATCATACTTTCGCATTTTTAATATTAATAGGGTAGGAAAACATTACTCGTCAACATGTTTAATAAGTCAAAACTTGACATGAATTGATTGGTCATTAGGTAGGATCTCGTTTAGCCGTAAAAATAATAAACAGACTTGTACATAGGTAGGTATATCTAATTGTTCAGTATCGACCTCGGTACATCACTACAAATATTATGTTTCTTTGCACAAAAATTGGCATACGTAAAAATACAACGATTAGCACGGCCAAATACGTAAAAGTATAAAGATTGACCCTGCTAAAATCTAGTTACTGCAGTCCTATGATATTTTAACTTAAATTATTTTAAAAGGAGTCTACAGTAACATTCATTACAAGTATAAAATAGGGTAAATATTTTTAAGCAGTGACTACTTTAATTGGCACCCATGCTAATCAATTCATCTTCTATATAAGCGGACGGTACTAACTTTGACCTACACTTTTTTTGGTTATTTCGTGTCTTTTCTCTCTAATTAAGACATATAAATCTAAATTGAATGTTAAATAACCTATAAGAAGGCATACCTCCTAATTTAGATTCGAAGAAAACAGGTAATTGACAATGTAGAAGTACTTACTTCTTATGATTTTCGTAATAATTCACGCCGTCATCATGCACGTCACAAAATTATTTTTTCCAAGTGTTTCTAGCTGATATTATTAAAAACTATCAGTTTTATTTAGGAGTGTTGTCAACATAGAAAAATGTAGTAATTTTTATAAACCTTGTGCGCGAATAAAACTCTTAATAAATCAATTATAAAGTCAAAAGGCCAATGATTGAGGGGTGGCCAAGATTACTACGGCTTACCCTACCTCCTCTTCTTCCTAGATGGCGTGTATTTAAGACGAAGAAATAGTTATTATATCTTTCGTTTTTGCTTATGTCAATATGCACTGTCAAAAAAAAGATCGCAATATAATTTCAGTGTCATCTTGAAAGACAGATTGTGAATAATTTTGTATTTTGCTAACCGTCTGGTGATAGGGTGGATGCTCCTAAAGCCGCCCAGCAAAAGTCGGCACTCAGTTCTATGTTTGTAAATATTAACATTTTGGGTGCCGCTTAGGCACACTGAGTATTTTATGTGTACATATAGCTTGCTCTAATGGGAAAATAGTTTTAGAATAAGGCAGCATTTTTTTGCATCCCTATCCCTCAATTATCGCTTAGAACGAGTGCAAGTGCATAAATCGCTTAATTTCTTATAAAATTTCTGCTTTCCGAGCGTCGTTTGACAAGATAATATAAATTACGTATGAATAATATTTAAAACTTGTTGCAATTTAATTTGTTATAATATTTGATGTCTTGTAATAGTAGTATAACACGATTATTTTACGTATTTAAAGAAAAAACAAGGGTGGTGGACTTAGGAAAACCAGTAATATGAGGTACCTGGGGTCGGCAGGGGGTGCCACCTTTTAGAATTTGGGTTATTTCTAAGGTATCCTATTGTGAGGTATCCTGTTTATCCTATTGGATAAACTTGATGTTGTCTATACAAAAAAATTGTCTGTTGAAAAAAATTCTATCCATTTCTTCAAAAGTTCTATTAATTTTGGAGAAGGGTATTTATTTGGCGGGAAAATAAAATAAAATGAAAAGGAAAAAAGAGTTCCTGTAAATATTAAGAAAAACATTAATTTATGCGGACGAAGTCGCGGGTAAAATAGGATTTTCTTTCAGACACGTGAGGGCCGACTTTGAGGACACAAATGCTGGAAAAAGGCACAAAGGTGCCGAGCTTAGGCAAATTAGTACTTATTTTTTAAATAAATTGAAAATTACTTCTTTATACAAAAAGCAAATACTATAAGTTGACTCAAAAAGTCAAAAGAATCAAGTATTAGAAGAAAAAATATTGTACTGAAATTACTTCGTTTGACATGTCTACGAATTTTTAAACGTGACACAGACGTTAAACTGCCGACTTATAGAGCATCCACATAACTAAGTCAAATTACGTTATTTTGTAATTTTTTTAAGTTCTAAGTGCTTTGTTGTGCGAAATTTTTTATCTGACAATCCCTTTATTAATTAGTCACGGTTTATGCAGCTTCGCTGTAAAAGTCGAATAGGTGTATTATGAGAGAATAACACGCGGTTAAGTTTCACTAATGCTCAAACGCGATATGATTCTATTAAAGACTACTTCTCAGACACGTTATAATTCATCATCATCATTATCAACGCCTTAACGGCCCACTACAGGGCACGAATCTCGTCTCAGAATGAGAAAGGTTTATGCCGTAGTACACCATGCTGACCAAGTGTGGATTGGTCGCCTTTGAGAACATTATGCAGAGTCTCAGGCATGCAGGTTTTTCTTCACTGTTACAGCAAATGATGGCTATCACCGCTTTTTAATTAGTACATGTTATAGTTAGTACCTACAAATAGGCATATGGATATTTATTATACGGTAATCTTATATTTAAAAGCATTTAAGGTAGTGCAAATAAACTATAGAATATGAAAGTAACATAAAATAACATAAACAACAAATAAAAATGTGAAAGCTAGTGCTATTTTGTAATTTACTTAGTAATATACTACTGTTAATAACTGATATCGATTTTAAAATTATCTTAAGGGGGTCGTTAATACTTGCCGTTTACCCTACGAGAAATTGACAGTCAACTGGACGTAGCTTAGTAGAAATGACCCAACCCATAAAAAGTTATTCTGAGTAATCGAGGTTTGAAGTTTGGATGGTAATTGCTGCAATGATATTGTCTTTGGAATAGTTGAAAATATTGTCAAATATGGGCAAAAATACTAATATTTTTATTGTACTTCAAAGACTGACGTATCTTACGGTTATCGGGGAAAATTTGGGTTTGAGTCGTTTCTGCTAAATTGGTTTTAACACTACGGCGTATTTTTCTTAATGCTCAGAAAGGAACTAAAAACAAAACTTTCTAAACAAATTGATATTTTTAAATAAAAATGATTTATTTCGGAATGTTTAGGCCCTTAGGGGGAAGCGAGCGCAGAAACTCTGCCAGCGGAGCTAGAGCCCAAGGGCTTGAAAAAAATCGGGGAGAACATCGTCTTAAGGGCGTCTCCTGTGAGTCTCGATACTCGGCTTACGTGACGTTGGAATGCTAGTTTTGCAATAGACTAATCCATACGTCCCCGTAACAGAGGAAGGGATTCACGTCAAAGTATGGCGGGCAGCTTTCTCAAGGTAATTCTTTGAAAACTGCTTAAAGTGTTGGGCTAGAACAGGGAGATCGAGATTGAGCACAAATGCTGCCTTTTGGGGCTTTACGTCTTTGAGCGGCAAAGTTCATCTTATCGTCTAAGTTCACACCTAGATATTTGGCTTTGTCTTGCCAGGGGAAAAGAACGCCGTATAGAAATTATTTCGGCACGTTTGCCGGAGTACCTGCTACCACGCTTTCCTGTAAAAAGCACAGTTCCGTTTTTTCACCGTTGACCTCTATCCTCCAGCGGCGGAACCAGTCGCCTAGACCCTAGATGTTAGCCGTAACTTGGAGTCGAGATCGAATGACCGAGAATTGGTTATGGGTCGTATATGTCATCTTATCGTCCGCAAACTAGGCTAACATAACATCTGGGGTGCAATGTATGTCGCTGGTAAATAGCGCATACAAGAGAGGAAACAGCACTGCCGGGGGACTCAAGCACCAAGTGGTCTCGGAGATGATAAGATGCCGTCCAGGCCATGGGTGTTGCCAAGCGGGAGCAGATAGGGAAATCTGCCCCCCCCTAGAGATTTGATAAAATTATGAATTTTATCAAATCTCTAGGGGGGCAGATGTCTATCTGCTCCCGCTTGGCACTTGCTACATGAGGCAGTTGATTTTTATAACAATAAGTTTTGATTTTTTTATCTCTTTTGTGAGAATTGTTTTATCTCTGGTAACATTACGAAACGTCAGATTTCCACCGAATTAAAAATCAGAGTATAGCCAAATGCAAACAAAGTCCTAAATTCACTCACTTTACTTATAATTAATAACTATTTTCACGTCTTCCAATTAAAAGCTGTGATAGCCTAGTGGTTAGGGCAACCGACTTCTAATCGGAGGTCGTGGGTTCGATCCCGGGGCACGCACCTCTAACTTTTCGGAGTTATGTGCGTTTTAAAAGTATTTAAATATCACTTGCTTTATCGGTGAAGGACAACATCGTGAGGAAACCTGCATGCCTGAGAGTTCTCTCCATAACGTTCTCAAAGGTGTGTGAAGTCTGCCAATCCGCTTGGCCAGCGTGGTAGACTATGGCCAAAACCCTTCTCACTCTGAGAGGAGACCCGTGCTCTGTAGTGAGCCGGTAATGGGTTGATCATGATGATGATGATGATGATTTTCACGTCAATTCAAGAACTTGTAATACTTGCTTTACACCTTCATAACCTCTCGACTGGACCTAAAATTCATTTTTCTTTCCATCCTCCGTATATATTATTAATCTAGTCCCCCCCTTTGCCCATCAGCTGGTGACGCTCTTGGTCCAGGCGGTAACGGAAGGTATGATTTATAAGAAATTCTCGTAGCAAACATACGAGTTTATTAGGCACCCCCAAACGCCCAACGCACACATAATTTCATACATAACATAAAAAACCATGATAACATTGTAGGATCAGGGATCTTTTTTTCTGAGTGAAAGAAACAACCTTTAGGATCTCTTTGAATAGGTGTATGCGAAACGCTCTCGAAAACGAAGATAGGTGATAGTACTGATAAGTACTGATCTTCTTCTTCGTTTCACTCTTAACAGAGCGGTCGTGGTCATCCAGAAGTGACGTCTTTAAGGGCAGATTTATGCGCCACACGAGTGTTCGCCACTTCTCCCTGCTGGCCGACAGCCTGGTGCAATCGTGCAAGGAACCGTCCACAGCTGATTTGATTTGGTCGGTCCATCGCATAGGCGACCTTCCTCGCCCTCTGGTGCCCTCTATTTTGCCCTGTACGACAAGTCGCTCTATGGAGTCATTCTCACGTTGGGAGACGTGTCCGAAGATTACTGATAAGATATTATTAAAAAAAATGTGAAAAAAGTCGTTTTTACAAAAAATGCATTTTTTGTGCAATTCCCGTTTTTGGGGAATAAAAAAAATATTGCCTGTATTTTTTAAAAGTTAAAAGTAATCCAAATAAAATCAGCTGACGCTGGAGGACAGCGAACTTTGCGTTACCTTGACCTCGCGCAGTCACGTTGTTGCGCGTGATACGGTTATTGCGGTTATACTGGATTGTGTTTAGGTAGTCTAATAACAGCGGCAAGTTTTCGGAAGCGGTCTCCTTATACCCTGTATAACTCATTTTTACCATTTTGTGGATTGGGTCCTTTTTGCTAAACTACATCCACGGTTGAACTACGTCAGACTCTAGGAAAAAGTGGTTATTTTTGTTTAAAGTAGGACAACTGATAGTAGCAGACTTCTCTTTCTTTCTTATGCTTAAAATCGGTACGAGTGAGTGAGTCAAAGAGATGTTTGATTTCGTCTAAAATATTTCGGTTCCATAGATACTTGTTCCTAGGTTAATGGTGCTTCGTTAGTTTTTTCTTATTTTATTACTATTTCGCCATTCTTGGACTCCAATTATCTGTGCATTTCATCTCGTGATCGTGGACGTGATCGACTCCGATTATCTTTGCATAAATAACAGTGACCCACGCATGTAAAAAAGACTCGATTAAAAAGCAGAAAATTATCAACATGCGTTTCATTTCCTAACATCTGGAGACCACCTCTTACAATTTTAATGTAAGTATTGTATAATAATAATTTATCTTAATTATTACAAGGTCACATCATTCTTTAGTGATCTTGTAATAATTAAGATAAATTATTTTATACGATACACAAGGACAATAGTATAGTATATATATTATAGTACCAGTAGTACCTATATATATAGTACTATAGCGTTGTAGTTATATATATTTTAGTTTAGCCACTTCCCTGTGGAGGTCGCTTTAGGTGAACAGGCGAGTGCAATCTCTAATAAAGTATATATAATGTACTCTGTGCTATATACTAGTGATGTGCCGATTCGATTATTTTGATAATCGATTAATCGATTATATTAATCGATTATAAAATAATAATCGATTATTAATCGATTATTGATCGATTATGAAATAATTCTTAGAAAGAACTGAAAAAAAAATTCTGAACCCTTGCATTTAGTAGCAACATCTATATTATAACCTTTTAGACTGTTCTGAAAAAAGAAAAACAAACACTATTTTTTTAAATTTTTTGAAATTGAAATTGAAAATTAAATAGATTAATTAAAAAATAATGTAATTGATCAAAATTAAATATACATACCTATTAGGTACCTATTTATCACACTAAGGCGAAAGTTTGTGTGTGTGTGTATGTATGTGTGTATGTTTATTACTTTTTAACGCCGCAACTACTGGACCGATTTGGCTGACATTTGGATTGGAGATAGGTTATGTCCTGGAATAACACATAGGCTACTTTTTATCCCGGAAAAGTGTTCCTGAGGGACTTAAATAGATATAGACTTCCAAAAACGAGATAGGTGCTGTTAAACGCTGATCATTGTTCTTAGGTACATCACGCTCACATAACAAATTATTGCAATAGTTTGCTGTCGTTGCATGCATTTGTATGCTTTTGCATGAATTTGCTGTCGTTCTCGTTGCTAAGTTACTCTTAGATGATTTTGTTCAAATATTTTTTATGTGTACAAACTTATTAATCACGGGTAACATCGCGGGGCAAAGCTTGTACATATTATATAGATACTCATAGCGGGGGTAATTTCACTACAGTTGGTAAAGGCGTATCGTCGGTTCGGTGTGTTCGAAAAGTTGAGTATGTATGAAAAAGCTGTAAGCTGCATAACGCTCGCTCACAGTCGGCGGCTGACTATCCGTTTGGTGTGAACAAAGCCTAAAACTAACTTTGAGGGAATCCCCTTTTTGCAATGATAGGGTTTCCAAACCATATTATACTTTAGCAAGCAAATTAATAACAGAAAGCTGGTAGTAAAGTTTGGTAATTAACGTATCTATACTTCTATACTTAATATAATAAAGCGGAAGAGTTTGTTTGTTTGTTTGTTTGTTTGAACGCGCTAATCTCTGGAAGTACCTATCGGATTTGAAAAATTCTTTTTGCATTTGGTAGTCCAACTTTTGGGGCAGGTTAAAGGCTATTTAATATCCCTAAAATCTTCCCCTAAGGGGGTGAAATGGGGGTAGAAAGTTTGTATGAAAGTCCTATGTTTTTAAAGTTACAGACCTGAAAATCGGCATTTATACAATGAATATAAAATTATTTTGCTATAATCCGCTAACAGTGACAAATTTGTAGGCACAACACCACACAATCTTGTAGGCACAACACCACACAATCTTGTAGGCACAACACCACACAAATTCACCACAAAACAAACTCGACGATCGTTTCGCTCCGACACCGGAGCATCTTCAGGAGATGTCGACTTCACAACGGACGATTGCAAAGTCATTTAAATGTTTACATTTTTGATTAAACCAAATATTTTGAACCGCGACACGATGTAACTTTGTTAATTTGATGTAAAGTCTAGCCTGAACGGTCAAGCTCACCGATTTTAAATGTTGAATGGAAGCAGGCGTTACTTTGCGGAATTCCATGATATACAATGAATATAAAATTATTTTGCTATAATCCGCTAACAGTGACAAATTTGTAGGCACAACACCACACAATCTTGTAGGCACAACACCACACAATCTTGTAGGCACAACACCACACAAATTCACCACAAAACAAACTCGACGATCGTTTCGCTCCGACACCGGAGCATCTTCAGGAGTGGTGAATTTGTGTGGTGTTGTGCCTACAAGATTGTGTGGTGTTGTGCCTACAAGATTGTGTGGTGTTGTGCCTACAAATTTGTCACTGTTAGCGGATTATAGCAAAATAATTTTATATTCATTGTATATCATGGAATTCCGCAAAGTAACGCCTGCTTCCATTCAACAATCGGCATTTAGATTATTAGTTTTAAATAATAAAAATCTGTATATTTTATTTTGAAAAATCTTCCCTAAGGGTGGTAAAATAGGGGATGAAAGTTTTAATGGGAAGTTTTAATTATAATTTTGCTATTATCAACTTGTTTGGAAGGTAGGTTAATTCTAGGGCTTAGATATCAAAATTCATATAGAAAATATTTCACGAAAATCCTCCCCTAAGGGAGTAAAATGGGGGTAGGAAGGTTATGTTTTTGAAGTTACAAATATGAAAATAGGCATTTAGATTATAATTTTTAAATGATAAAAACCTGTATAAGTTATTCTGGAAAATCTCTCCTTAAGGGTGGTAAAATAGGGGATGAAAGTTTTTATGAAAGTCCTATGTTTTTAATGTTACTGACCTGAAAATCGGCATTTAGATTATGAGTTTTAAATAATAAAACTCTGTATATTTTATTTTGAAAAATCTTCTTTTAAGGGTGGTAAAATAGGGGTTGAAAGTTTTAATGGGAACTAAAAACGATCGCAGCGTCCTCTTGCGACCTAACTTGAAGCGATCACAGCGCCCTTTGGTGGCCAAAACTGGAAACTAAAAAACGATCACAGCGCCCTCTGGCGGCCTAAGCCGGAAACTTGAAGCAATAGCAGCACCCTCTAGCAGCCAAAACTGGAAACTAAAAAAAAAGATTGCAGCGCCCTCTAGCGGCCAAAACTGGAAACTAAAAACGATCGCAGCGCCCTCTGGCGGGCTAACTTGAAGAGATCACAGCGCCCTCTGGTGGCCAAAACTGGAAACTAAAAAACAATCACAGCGCCCTCTGGCGTCCTAAGCTGGAAACTTGAAGCAATAGCAGCGCCCTCTAGCAGCCAAAACTGGAAACTAAAAAAAACGATTGCAGCACCCTCTAGCGGCCAAAACTGGAAACTAAAAACGATCGCAGCGCCCTCTGGCGGGCTAACTTGAAGCGATCACAGCGCCCTCTGGTGGCCAAAACTAGAAACTAAAAATCGATCACAGATTTGGCTGAAATTTTGAATGGAGATAGATAATGCCCTGACTTAAAACATAGGCAACTTTTTATTCTGGAAAATCCACAGTTCCCACTTCCCACGGGATTTTGAAAAAACCCAAATCTACAGCTATAGGTAGATCAATATAGCAAACTACCTTGAAAGTAAGTATAAAGGTTGGAAAAGGGAGTGGGAACGGGAACCAGAAATCCACGATTCCCTCAGGATTTGTGAAAAACCGAAATTCACGCGGGCGAAGCCGCGGGCAACAGCTAGTATCTTTATAATCGATCATGATCGATTATGCAAAATCATAATCGATTGCAATCGATCATTTTAATAATCGATTAATCGATTATTGATAATCGATTCTGCACATCACTACTATATACTACTCTCTAAAATAACGACCAAAAACGGAAAATCAGCGCGTCTTCAGTTCACAATTCTGTCGATTGGTTTTTACAATAAAAAAATATATAATGTATTGATGAGTGAACTTTTTCTTTACGAATTAAAAATAATTGGCATAAGGTAGATATTGTAGTGATTAATTTTGTAGTGCGGCGTGCGGGAAGCACAAAATGAAGGACCCCTTTGTGACCGACTCCGGTATCGATTCGCCAACGAGAGAGAGTCTCAGAAATATCGAGGGATGTTACAATAGAAATTTATTCAAAGGAAAATCATTTGCCAATTCACGGCGTGCCTTGCAGTCTGGGGCGGAGAAGATATCTAGAACTTTCAAGTGTGTTAGAAACACATTCGGAAATTTGTCGCAAGTAAGTTACCACCTCATAAAAATTATTGTGTATTTTGACGGTCTAGTCACAACGAGACCGCACCGTACCGACCACTAGTCTAGTGACTAGTGAGTCTAGTGGTTAGCTTTTTTGGCTGTGGATCATGAAGTCCCAAATCATTGTTTATTCATCATCGCACATTGAAGAAATAAGCTGTAAGACCTAACTTATCACTACAACTATGTACACACTATTAGCTAGTGCTGTCGGACTAACAGTATTAAGCTGTCGGTCCTACTGCCTCGTTGGTCTAGCGGTTAGCACGTTCGTGTGGATCACGAGGTCCTGGGTTCGATTCCCGGGTTGGGCCAAAAAAAATGAGGTATTGGGTTTTTCTGTCAAGAAATTCTCAGTGCCAGCCCGGAGTTGGAAATTGGCGGTGTTAGATACACCCCCGTGCCTCGGAGAGCACGTAAAGGCGTCAGTCCTGCGCCTGATCTCTCTCCGGTCGTGTCGCATAGGCGTCCCATCGGACTATGAGAGTGAGGGAATAGAGAGTGCACCTGTGTATCACTTGTACACACTTGTGCACTATAATGTCTCCTGCGCAGATGGCTAGTCTCTGCCTCGGTTGAGATTGGCCGCCGTGGCCGAAACTCAGTCAGGAGGAGGACATTAAGCTGTTGGTCCTACACTCGATCTCTTTCCGATTGTGCTGGACTGCGGTTGTTTTTTTATTGGTCGGCTTTATTATTACAATTATCTTTTAATAATATCAAATTAATTTCCAGCACTTGAGGCTTGGTGGTAGGCGTAGGCATCGTCTGACAGAAGCTGGTTCTCCTTGTCGCATGCCAACTACTCCGGTGACCAAAAAGAAACAGGTAAAATATCTTTTTGTACTCTGAAAAACATCTCATCCTTTCTTATCCTTTTTGTCTTGTTTTTTTTTCCTTTTTTTCGACATTTTTTTCCCTTAAGCATACATCAAAAAATATTTTCATACATCAATCAATAGACCTTCTCTTATATGCATAAGTTGCCTCTTGTAGGGACGTTCACATAATTATCTCCAGCACCTTAGGACCATCAGCTTCACAAGTCATTGAGCTATGTTGGTTATTTTGCTCTTTTTACAGATCTCTTTAATCTCTCAGTAATCGTTCCTCAAACTCTACACTAGAAATTGTAGATAGTATATGTATTCACCTAGAACACACTGTCCAGCTAGGTAAAGTCTGTTCATTTACTTACGGTCAAAGTTTGTTTACCTACCACATTCGTTTACTTACCACGCTGGCCAAGTGCAGATTGGCAGACTATTTGGAGATTCTGTTTTATTCTTAGAATAGAAAAAAAATTACAAAGTGTAAAAAATAATAAAAATAAAAGCAGAATAATAAGAGTACCTGCGCCTGTGTGACACTAAGTTACCGAATGGACTTTAGATCCAATTTAGAGAAAGAGGTTAACTGCCAAATCCAACTCGGCTGTGCAGCGTGCCTGTGCCTGAAGACAAAAGTCTACAAGCAGTGCCTATTGCTATTGCCTCTGAGACATGGTCACTAACAATGATCATTATAAGGAAGCCCAGGCCCCAGAGTAAATCAGCAGATGATGGAGCAAGAAACAGTCTAATTTTGAGATAGTTGTAACTTCATATATAAATACATTCATTTCAGATATTGGGAAGAAGCCCCACCAAGCTGTACAGTCCTTTTGGAATCGAAACCCCCCATAGCCGCGACTTCAGGATGACTCCATACATGCCTGACACACCAGAACATGGGTGAGTGTCTATTATTATACAACTAGCGGACCCGGCAGACGTCGTCCTGCTCGCTATTAGCGCCACCTACCGGGTCCAATTTTTCTCCTTATTAACCTTCCTCTCGAATCACTCTATCTATTAAAAAAAACCGCATCAAAATCCGTTGCGTAGTTTTAAAGATTTAAGCATACATAGGGACATATAGGGATACTAGCTTTTGCCCGCGGCTTCGCCCGCGTGAATTTCGGTTTTTCACAAATCCTGAGGGATAAGTAGATTTCTGGTCCACCCGCCCCCCGCCGCGCGGCGGCGTACCGCGGTACCGCGTACGGCGGGCGCAGGGGCGCGCGGCGCGGGGTTCCATGCAGCGCGAGCGTCCGCCGCCGTCGCGCGCAGCGAAAATACCTATCAGGGCGTTTTTTAACATAGGTAGGCGATTTCAACACAACTCCTTTTTTGAAAGTCGGTTAAAAAAGTAGCCTATGTTACTCCTTGGTTAATCCTCTACTTGTCTGTGAAAATCCCGTCAAAATCGGTTCAGCCGTTCCGAAGATTAGCCCGTTCAAACAGACAGACAAACAGACAAAAATTTTAAAAACGGGTGATTCGGTTATGGTATCGTTCAAATAACATTATGAGCTTAATATGTGGTAGTTATTTCGAAATTACAGACAGACACTTCAATTTTATTTATTAGTATAGATTATTATGTCTTAGGTATTTATGCTAAATTGAGGGGATGTCTGACATTGTCAGTAAGTGATACTAATTAATAGTTGCATGCAATCTCTTAATTAAACTAAATTGAGCAGTCACAAGTCGATTATCTTATTCTGCAGGAAATATTGTAAAAAAGGATAGTATTTCGGAGACCTATCAATTTAAAACAGTCTTCAGATTGTATCCAACTAAATTAGCACCACTGTCTGTAACTAGTGGTTGTACTGTAAAACTTTTTTTTTTTATAAAATTTTGTAATATGGTCAAACATAATAATTAGGATGATGAATTTAATAAAGATTTATCCCTTTGTGTCCATTTTTACACTGATAAGCGTTACCTAAATAAAGCCCAACTTAAGTGACGCTTGTTTCTTTAAAAAAATTTGCACATTTTGCACAGCATACTAAAGTGTTCTATATCACACATGCCTAAAATTAGTTATTTATTCAACTGTTGTATAATAATGATATTATTATGTGTGACGTCACTCCTAAGCCACACGCATATTAATGGGCTATTAATAGAGATTTATTTTTTGTAGATTGTCACCAAAGCGGCGCAAGGGCATCACTCATTCGTGGCACATTCTAGCCAAGAAGCGTCCAAGGGCCCTGTTCCACTAATCAAACTACACTAAACATAAACAAACGCACAAAACCCACCGCTTGATTGTAAGTTAAAATAGCTTTTGTACGTACAATAGTATTATAGGATTATTTTATATGACTGGTGCTATGATATATCTAGTAATGATTGATCGGTGTCTGTATTGAGAAACTCATGATTGATTTTATAGTCCAGTCTTTAAGGCGTTCTGAACTACACAATGTAAACCTTCGAACAAAAACGCGCGCGGTGGGGAGGGGGGGCTGTATCCAGGTGATACCTGAAATCACGTATTGTACATCGAAAGGTGGTTACGTTCAGAGCGGCTGTAAATATTGGCTCGTGTAGCAATCAAAGCGAATTTGTCATATTCTATTTCGACCGCTTTATGGAAGAATAAATAATAATTACTGCATTGATTGAATCAGTTTCATAATACAGGAACAGGCGGGCTAACATGGGAGTTGTCATTATCACATTGCGATAATCGCAATTGTTGCTGCAAATGCGCATTTTAGCCATCAGCCAGGGAATGTCATTGCGATCATCTAATTGTAGCTTTCTAACTTCGGTGCTAGAATGTGATTTTACGTTCCACACGCTAGTGATGAACTACAAACACCAAAATTTAATCAAATAAAACATTTCATTCGAATGAATATTTAAATTAATTATTGTGGTCTATTATAACACTTTTGAAGATCTGTTTTTTATTGATTGTGGCATAATATTAATCATTTTTTGCCACATATTGATCGCCTATTCAGTATTATATACGCCAAAATTGTATTAGCTCTTACTTCTTGTAAACAATTTTAGTACATAGTTGTAATACGCTTTTTGTGACAATATCTCAGCTAAATAAATGTAAGTTAAGAATGATACTTTTTTATAATTTAATTTATTATTGAACGAGTTGCAGCTAAGTTTATAAATAAATAATAATTAATCAATTGATTAAAACATGCGACTTATCAGAATGCAAACAATATTATGTAGTTATTTCCTATTTATATAACTTTTATGTATTTATTCATAACAGATATAAAGTTCCAATACGTTCCTGAATGTTGTAAGTATGTCTAAGTATTAATAACTGTTTAATTAAATTCGCAGTTTTATATGAATAATATTTATAATATATAAACTACCTACTCCTATAATATAACACTTACCTATTAGCTTTGATTAATTATATTATTTTCAATATAATTAGTTTAAAATATTATAAGACTGAATGTCTCGTTAGTATTAAGATTTTTAATTTTTTTTAAATCAAAAAAGAAATCTAATGGTTTTTAACTGGTTATTGGGTAGGCAAGGAGTAAATTATAAGGAATGATTTGCACAATTATTACCACTTATTACTATTGCGAAATTCTCTAGATCGATAACATAGATAGATAGATACATTCACAACCGATTAATACTCCATTGTATTAAAATATGCGATTGTATGAATATAAATAAATGGGTGTCTACTATTCTTTAATTTACATTTTAGAATAGGGCATATCCGCGCGCGTTGTACCTACCACTCGCAAATATGAAAGTTAGACACACCTAAAATTAGAACGCGTTTTCCATTCATGAGCAAGCATGTAAGCCTTCCTTTTAGTACTTTAAGTTGTTCTTGTGGCTGCTTCAATGGTCTATACTCTGTAGGCTAGTTTATTCGACTTTTTAGATCATAAATTCACAGATTTGAGTCCCGGGTCAGACTTTTAATATTAGGAACAATATAGGTTAATACATTTTTGCGCCCTAACTGCTGAATCGATCTTAACGGACTTTGGCACAGATATATAGATATAAGGAGAGAGAATCCCGAAAACAGACATATCTCTCTCTCTTTATCCCGTTTTCAATCAACAAGATTTTGAGGGTAGCAACGGAGCGTTTTCATTTATCTCTAGCCGCGCGCATCAACCAATGAGGTGCAAGTATTTTGTTCCCTATGAGTTTGACTCGTGGAATGGACTGTTTACACATTTTGCACTTGTAGTTGTATTTCTATCATCCATTTAAAAACCATTAGATAGCAACACTTTTTAAAGTGAACAGGAATTTATTTAGTAGCTATCAATAATTAGATCTGTATTTTAAGATTTTGCTCGATGTATGTATCTAGTAATTATGCTATTTATATGATAAATAAACTTTTACAATGAATATTCTCTTTTATTCACCCCTCCCCTGCGCTCCCCCCTTTAGTGTCCTTTAAATAACAACAAACTTATGTGGTTGTGTATTTCATATTTCAGACGATATTGTTTTTTTTCTACACCAGGGAAGAGTGAGTATAAGTAAGGTATAAATAACAAAAAGCGATGTATGTTTGAGAATAACCCACCAATATGATCGCTTCATTTTTACCCAACTACGGCAAAGCCAAAAGGAAGGGTTATGATTTTAGCAGTCTATGTATGTACTACTAACTTACTTACTGGGTCTTAAATTGTAGAAATTTTAATCTACTTTAAAAAGTATGGAAAAATATTTTTTTAGTAACGCATAGTTTAGGATTTATATTGAATAAACTAAAAAAAGTGCAAAAATTTCGCGGTTTTACGAGTGCTGCAAAGTTAGCACAGGTCTTTCGAAGCTGCAAAATTAAATTTAGACTACTGGTAGTGGTCCTAACAACATTAAAAAATCAGAACTAGCCGTTCGATTGCGATTTTAATGTCTTTGACTGGCGTAGCCCTCCAATAAAAATTTTCAAAATATCCCTACAGAATTGGATCTGTTACAGTTTTATTATATTATAGAAGAAGATGATTAAACTATGTTTTAATAAAACAGAACTTTTTATTATACATATAATACAAAATTTTGATACTTTCATCTTGTATCTTCATATCTTTACCAAAAATCGTTTAGTTTTCGACGATATAGAAAAGGGTTTTTCTTAAATACTATTTTTAAACAAAAAAAAACAATTACAGAATCGAGACATGTTTGGGCAAACATAACCTGCCATCGTCGCATTGATACGTAACGGAAATCAAACATTACGTTTGCACTGAAAAATTTCGGTCACAAAAGTATTATAAAAAAATACTCACTACTTAACATTTATTTTTGAAAAAAAAAAAACTAATAACATGCTTAGGTTATGTCACATATTGCTTAAAAGTAACTGTACAGATCTCGTAAACTCTCTAACGTCTCTAATAGATGTTTAAAAGGTAAACAAAATCAAAAATTAGTATAACAGTTGCAACTTTTACTTACCTAATAATAGGTACTAAAAATACTAGTATTTCATACTAAAAGTAAGTCTTAAAAATAATGATTCGTATGAAATGCCTCTGTGAGTCCAGTGGACGTTTTCACATTGTACTCGTCCTTTGGGACTCTTCTAAGTAATAAGATAGGAAAATTCAGCCGCTATCAGCGGCTGAATTTGAAGTGTATATTGAATGATGATATTGAATGATAAAGTACTCGTAATTTTAAAGGCCTGACGTTGGACTTGGAATTCTGACATTTCTTAATGTTACCAGAAATAAAACAGTTCCCACAAAAAAGATAATAAATTCAAAACTTCCTGTTGATCATGTCATTCGACTTCCATTTTTAGGGTTCCGTAGTAAACAAGGAACCCTTATAGTTTCGCCATGTCCGTCCGTCTGTCCGTCTGTCCGTCTGTCCGTCTGTCCGTCTGTCCGTCTGTCCGTCCGTCCTCGGTTAATCTCAAAGACTATTAGTGCTAGAAATCCGTAATTTGGCATGAGTATAAATATTAATCACGCCGACAAAGTGGTGAAATAAAATTTTGATAAATATTTTTTTTAGGGTAGCTCCCCTACATGTAAAGTGGGGATGAATATTTTTTTTCTCGTCTACCCCATAGTGTGGGGTATCGTTGAATAGGTCTTTTAAAAATACTGTGGGTGTGGGAACATCATTTTTCGATTTCTAGATCCGTTTGTAAAATATAATGTTTTAAAGTGCAAATTTTTATTAGAGTCAAGTGTCCCCCCCCTCTATCAGCCAAATGGCAGTATATAGGAACTTGAAAAAATTCACAGCAGTAGGGTATATAATCAATTTTAAAGGAAAACTATCACGGCTAAGTAGGGTTCACAGGTTAAGGAGTTATACCTGTTTTCCGAGGATTGTGACTACGGAACCCTACACTGCGCG
Organism: Melanargia galathea; assembly: GCA_920104075.1. Taxonomy (NCBI): domain Eukaryota; kingdom Metazoa; phylum Arthropoda; class Insecta; order Lepidoptera; family Nymphalidae; genus Melanargia; species Melanargia galathea. The sequence continues at coordinate 24,816,464 of OV049857.1, forward strand.
TGGCCCGCCACGCACTTGGCCGGTTATTGAATGTTCAATGAGCTTCTATTGTTTTCTATTCCTGTTAGTTTGCACTTTTCACTCTTAGCGATTGAAATTTAAGGGCGAAACGATTCACTAATATAATTTTATTACGCAGCTCAGGGCTTTTTTATGTTGATAGGGATTTAAAGTAGTTTAGGGTAAAGTCGAACTTCAAGTGGTAACACTGTTTATCATACAAATAAATCATGACAACAGTCAGAATTCCACCGAATTAAAAATCAGACTATAGGATGTTTTTTGAAACAATATGAGGCTATAGGGACTTAGCTCAAACAATAGATGGCACCGCTTCCTACGACAACAGCGCCGCTCAACTATAAACAGAGCCAAATGAAAATAATCCATATCTTAAAAATTACTGAACTGATTTGATGAAACTAGCACCATAAGTTGAAGTAAATGTAAACCAATAAAAAAAATTATCGCAATCCGATAATAGTTTCAGAGAAATGCGTGGACAAACATACATACATCATCATCATCATCATGATCAACCCATTACCGGCTCACTACAGAGCACGGGTCTCCTCTCAGAGTGAGAAGGGTTTTGGCCATAGTCTACCACGCTGGCCAAGCGGATTGGCAGACTTCACACACCTTTGAGAACGTTATGTAGAACTCTCAGGCATGCAGGTTTCCTCACGATGTTTTCCTTCACCGTTAAAGCAAGTGATATTTAAACACTTAAAACGCACATAACTCCGAAAAGTTAGAGGTGCGTGCCCGGGATCGAACCCACGACCTCCGATTAGAAGTCGGTCGTCCTAACCACTAGGCTATCACAGCACATACATACATAAATAGGTACAACTATAAAATTTAGTTCGGAAGCCCTAATGTGAATAGGTATATTGCGGTTCCAATATGTATTACATACATACGTGTCGCATTTATAACCTCCTTTTTTTGAATTCGATTAATAATACAAAAAAAAAATATTTTGCTTGTTTCCAGTCATCTGAGTGTTTAAGGTACTTACTTACTTACTGTTTACTAAAAACTATCGATTTCAAAAAATATAATTTCAATAAAAACAAGCATATTAGGTTAGGTTTAGTAATTTACAGTTTTATGTTACATAGATGTTACATATGATGTTACATAGTTCACATGCGAAATTGTTATTTACATTATATTTCAGCTGCTGAAACGCATGCAATATATACGATGGCACATATTTTTACGGAATTTTTCCACTGAATCAGTTTTCCTTGTAGCCAACGCGTGTATGCATTTTTCGATGAAAAAGAAGAACATTTTACATTTCTAATATTAGGTTTCTTTACAGTTTTTACACGGAGTATTTTCAATTAATTTTCTCACACCCAAGGTGCCATCCATGAATTACGTCACACGTTAAGGAGTGGGGAGGGGATCGACGAATTGTGACATTCTGTGACAAGAGGGGGTAGCAGGAGCCGTAAATTTTGTGATTTTCAAAATTATTTCAGTATTTAAAGTACTAAATATGAACTATTAAAGAAAAAATTTAAAATATTAGGAATCGCTGTTTTAATTCAATGTCTAGATGTAAAATTGCAAAATATGTGACGTCACACTAGGGAGGGGGAGGTATCACAAATGTGACCAGCTGTGACAAGGACAGGGGGCGGGGTCAAAATATCATGAAATTTGTGTGACATAATTTATGGATGGCCCCTAATTATCTAGACAGCTTCGTATTTATGACACCAGATTATGATTTCGTATTTATGACACCAGATTTATGGCGTCGTCGTAAGCGTGCAAAGTCCCTATAGAGTTAAAGACCGTACTCGTAATTTTCGACTTGATAATTCAAACAATTCTGGAGAATACCAGTCCATTCCGTTTTTCCATTATGAAGTTGGAACCCTAAGGGTCGAGTCATACTATCGCAGAGCCGACCCTTATTATTAGACTTTCCGTCGGATTCTATATATCTATAAAATATACACGTAATTATTTATTATTAACTACTACTTAATTAAACGTTATTTGTTTACCTTTTATGCATCTAAGAATATAAAACTTTAAGCTTATCCAACATAAACTTAAACTAACTATTATAACAAATCCCTCTGGTAGTAAGTAGGTCCGCTATTCCGTTTGAATTTCTGAAACAAATTAATTGAAACAATAGAACCTTATTTGAAATTTCATTTTCATTCGTTCGTTCGTTCGTGGGAGATTTCAATCAATGCCTTAAGGTCCTCATGCCGGGAACATTTTCATTGGAAGAATGCATTCCGAGTGTGGGAGATTTCATTAAAGCATGCCTTAAGGTCCTCATGTCGGGAACATTTTCATTGGAAGAATGCATTCCGAGTGTGGGAGATTTCATTAAAGCATGCCTTAAGGTCCTCATGTCGGGAACATTTTCATTGGAAGAATGCATTCCGAGTGTGGGAGATTTCATTAAAGCATGCCTTAAGGTCCTCATGTCGGGAACATTTTCATTGGAAGAATGCATTCCGAGTGTGGGAGATTTCATTAAAGCATGCCTTAAGGTCCTCATGTCGGGAACATTTTCATTGGAAGAATGCATTCCGAGTGTGGGAGATTTCATTAAAGCATGCCTTAAGGTCCTCATGTCGGGAACATTTTCATTGGAAGAATGCATTCCGAGTGTGGGAGATTTCATTAAAGCATGCCTTAAGGTCCTCATGTCGGGAACATTTTCCTTGGAAGAATGCATTCCGAGTGTGGGAGATTTCATTAAAGCATGCCTTAAGGTCCTCATGTCGGGAACATTTTCATTGGAAGAATGCATTCCGAGTGTGGGAGATTTCATTAAAGCATGCCTTAAGGTCCTCATGTCGGGAACATTTTCCTTGGAAGAATGCATTCCGAGTGTGGGAGATTTCATTAAAGCATGCCTTAAGGTCCTCATGTCGGGAACATTTTCCTTGGAAGAATGCATTCCGAGTGTGGGAGATTTCATTAAAGCATGCCTTAAGGTCCTCATGTCGGGAACATTTTCATTGGAAGAATGCATTCCGAGTGTGGGAGATTTCATTAAAGCATGCCTTAAGGTCCTCATGTCGGGAACATTTTCATTGGAAGAATGCATTCCGAGTGTGGGAGATTTCATTAAAGCATGCCTTAAGGTCCTCATGTCGGGAACATTTTCATTGGAAGAATGCATTCCGAGTGTGGGAGATTTCATTAAAGCATGCCTTAAGGTCCTCATGTCGGGAACATTTTCATTGGAAGAATGCATTCCGAGTGTGGGAGATTTCATTAAAGCATGCCTTAAGGTCCTCATGTCGGGAACATTTTCATTGGAAGAATGCATTCCGAGTGTGGGAGATTTCATTAAAGCATGCCTTAAGGTCCTCATGTCGGGAACATTTTCCTTGGAAGAATGCATTCCGAGTGTGGGAGATTTCATTAAAGCATGCCTTAAGGTCCTCATGTCGGGAACATTTTCATTGGAAGAATGCATTCCGAGTGTGGGAGATTTCATTAAAGCATGCCCTTAAGGTCCTCATGTCGGGAACATTTTCATTGGAAGAATGCATTCCGAGTGTGGGAGATTTCATTAAAGCATGCCTTAAGGTCCTCATGTCGGGAACATTTTCATTGGAAGAATGCATTCCGAGTGTGGGAGATTTCATTAAAGCATGCCTTAAGGTCCTCATGTCGGGAACATTTTCATTGGAAGAATGCATTCCGAGTGTGGGAGATTTCATTAAAGCATGCCTTAAGGTCCTCATGTCGGGAACATTTTCATTGGAAGAATGCATTCCGAGTGTGGGAGATTTCATTAAAGCATGCCTTAAGGTCCTCATGTCGGGAACATTTTCCTTGGAAGAATGCATTCCGAGTGTGGGAGATTTCATTAAAGCATGCCTTAAGGTCCTCATGTCGGGAACATTTTCATTGGAAGAATGCATTCCGAGTGTGGGAGATTTCATTAAAGCATGCCTTAAGGTCCTCATGTCGGGAACATTTTCCTTGGAAGAATGCATTCCGAGTGTGGGAGATTTCATTAAAGCATGCCTTAAGGTCCTCATGTCGGGAACATTTTCATTGTAAGAATGCATTCCGAGTGTGGGAGATTTCATTAAAGCATGCCTTAAGGTCCTCATGTCGGGAACATTTTCATTGGAAGAATGCATTCCGAGTGTGGGAGATTTCATTAAAGCATGCCTTAAGGTCCTCATGTCGGGAACATTTTCATTGGAAGAATGCATTCCGAGTGTGGGAGATTTCATTAAAGCGTGCCTTAAGGTCCTCATGTCGGGAACATTTTCATTGGAAGAATGCATTCCGAGTGTGGGAGATTTCATTAAAGCATGCCTTAAGGTCCTCATGTCGGGAACATTTTCATTGGAAGAATGCATTCCGAGTGTGGGAGATTTCATTAAAGCATGCCTTAAGGTCCTCATGTCGGGAACATTTTCATTGGAAGAATGCATTCCGAGTGTGGGAGATTTCATTAAAGCATGCCTTAAGGTCCTCATGTCGGGAACATTTTCATTGGAAGAATGCATTCCGAGTGTGGGAGATTTCATTAAAGCATGCCTTAAGGTCCTCATGTCGGGAACATTTTCATTGGAAGAATGCATTCCGAGTGTGGGAGATTTCATTAAAGCATGCCTTAAGGTCCTCATGTCGGGAACATTTTCATTGGAAGAATGCATTCCGAGTGTGGGAGATTTCATTAAAGCATGCCTTAAGGTCCTCATGTCGGGAACATTTTCCTTGGACGAATGTATTTGGAGTGAGGGAGATTTCTAAAAAGCACGCCATAAGGTCCTCATTCGGGGAACAATTTCATTGGAATAACGTGTTCGGAGTCAGTAACTGGGTGGAGAGGAACATGAGGGTGAACGAGCGCAACGTAATTTTGTTTACTTACGTTCGGGCTTCCTTCAAAACTCCTATCCGAGTGTCTCTTGAAAGGTATCCGTTGCTGTCTGTACGGAAGAGAGGAGTTAGGACTCCTCTTGAAGCGATTCTCCCAAAACTTGAACGGCTGCTTTGCACCGTTCTCCATAGTTCTAATGTTCATATTGGCGTTTTGACCAATCCTTAAATTATCCGGTTGAGTCGCCCATTCGACAGGCGGACTCTTTGGTTCCTGTGTGTTCGCTTTCATGCCAATTTGTAATTGTTGCAATTTTCCGATATTTATTGTCCTTTTAAATGTCGTCTCAATGGGAGATTTGTTCTGAAAATTAATACATTTTTTTGAAATGAAATGAAATGAAATGAAATGAAATGAAATTTATTTATTTGCTGAACATGAGTAGGTATTATATAATAGTAATATTTTAAGATTTTAGGTCCTTCATGTTCTACTTAAAAGCATGCAAATATTTACAAACTAGGTAGGTACTCATCAGAATTGATACATAAAGTCCTGATGAGCCTAAATGGTAAGTATAATATGTCTAATAATAATAAAAATATACTTATTACAAAATTAAATTTAAAATATTATTTATGTCAACTACATTCAATATTGTTTATTATTTATTATTACAAAGAAATTCTGTCACGGAATAAAATGTTTTGTCACACAGCCAACGAAAGAGAGCCCTTTTAAAACGACCTGTAGGTTCTTTTTTCATTCCCAAATCCAGTTTATTGTAAATTTTTATGCACATGGCGTGCGGAGATTTTGAGGTTTGTTTTAATTTATATTTTGTAGTGCATAATGTAGTGCATAATAGATTTTTAATTCTTGTATTCCTATATCGACTAATATCTGGAGGAGTATGTATTTTAAAGTAATGTATATGTCGATGTACGAAAACTGCTATTTCATAAATATAAAGACATGGCAGGGTGAGAAGATTGTGCTTTTTAAATAGTGGTCTACACGAGTCAGTTGGGCCCAATAGGAAGATGCTCCTGAGGCATTTTTTCTGTGTTACAAACAATTTATTTAGATTAATAGAGTTCCCCCATATAACAATGCCGTAACGCATAGCAGACATGACATAACCATGATATGCTATCAGTGCTGCTTCAAGAGATACCGTACGTCTTAGACGGCGCAAAAGATACACAAATTTATTAATTTTTGTGCAAATGTCCTCGATATGATTTGTCCAATCACAGTGCTCGTCAAAATTAATTCCTAAAAATTTGGTATTATGCACAATGTCAATTGATTTTAGTTGTTACATACTCAAAAAATAAAAAACGTAACATTTTATGGAATCTCCCCACTGTCTTTCTGCCCATATGTCTAGCTGTCTGCCATAACAGAATCTATTAAAACTGTACAGCTGAAATAATCAAATAAAAAAAAAACGTTGTTGAATACTCTTTCTATAATCCTCTTACCTGCCTGTGAAAATCCCATGAAAAACGGTTTAGCCGTATCGGAGATTAGCTCAGATAAACAGACAGACAAACAATAATTTTAAACCTGTTTTGGTTTATGGCACAGTTAAATAATCGCATGAGAGGCAGTTATAACGAAATCACTGTTATTTTTTGTATTTATACAATCTATCCAATAATGTGACTATTCTTACCGCATTGCGCACTTCGGTGGAGCCTGGTGATAATAATATCCTGTCATGCCTAATATTAGTGTTGATCCGATCGACGTCCATGGTCTGGGGTGGTTCATACACGTATTCATTACGGTTGTCCAGCACGGGTCGGCTGACTAGAGCTCGATCTTTAAGCGATTTGAGCTCAAGGTACAAATCTATATTTGAAGCTTGCAACTGTTTCTCTAAACGGGCGATCTTGGCGTTAGCGAATATAGAGACATCTGTGCTTTTCAAAAGATCGATCAAACCGCGCGCCACTAAGTCGTCGTATGGCAAAATACAGAACCGCTCGAGGATAGAATCTGCGACGTCGACACTGAACGTCCTTCCGTGTTTGTTCATAAAGTCCATTAATTTGATAAAAACACATTTGAATCGCGAAAAGTTTTGCGACATCGCAATCACACTCATGAAATAGTCACAGAGCAGAACTCCGCCAATATTGTGTAGGCTGTATCCGAGCAGATCCTCGCAAATGGATAAATCGACTCGGTTCAGGTACATCAGAACATTGTCCACCACTTCCGCTTTCAAGGCGTTATCTTCGGCCGAGCCTTTGACGCATCTGGCGACAGAGTCGATAGCCATTTCTACTAAGATCCTGGCGAGATCGCGTCGGATGCACTCCTCCACGAAGCACAGGCCGTACTTGCGCCGGAGCGGCGCCCATTGCCGCACGAGCATGTACTCTTGGATGAACGCATCTTCCCTTAGCGTTTTGAGTATATTTTTAACATCGTTGACTGTGGGAGTTTTATGAGGAAATGTACATTTGTCGAATTTTTTACAAACGGACACAATATTAAAGAAACAATAGTCCTTAAAAAGTGAATTCCTTAAATAATACTTCACCGGTTTATGATATAGTGCCATCAGACGCGGTTTGCTCAACTCTTTGTGTGTCGAGTGATTTTGTGTGGTTTTAGTGATTCTAGTAACAATATTTGGTGATTTGTGTACATCTTGTGAAACATTGCCCGTCCTGTCCTCATATATCATAATTTTCTCCAGTACATTCGGGTTGTTACCGGACTCCAACGATGACGGTGTAGAATGCATCATCGGTTTCATGCATGAATTTGTACATGTTGGGGTTCCATGTTCAATATTATTTGATATTTTCGTAGGCTGGTAGCTGATTCGCGTGCGCGATTCTGTAAGTTTAACTGCTGGTCGTGGAACATATTCTTCTGATTCGGACATTTCGGAATTGAATGTACTATTTCGTCTACAAGATTCTAATCCCGTTAAACTTTCCGCGTATAGAGACAGAGCGTCGTCATCGTCGTTGTCGACAACGGAAGTGTTAGATTTGTTATTGGCCAAACAATTCCCAACAATTTTTTCTGCTATGTTATTATCCGCTACAGCGTTTACTTCTTTGGCAGAAGAATACTGTTGATTATTATTATTTTGTTCACATTCTTCACTTCTATTTACATGTTTATTTATTACTTGGCTATCTTGAGAATAATAGGTTTCCGGTGTTTTAGAACAACTAATTTCAGACGTTTGTTGAAGTGCACTGTGATTGAATTCATCCATTTCTAGGGCAATATTTTCACTAAAGCAAATCAAATCAGTTTCTTCTTTTAAAACATCATCTCTATGTAATTTATCTTGCTCGTTCTTTTTTTCATTCACATCCAAGTATAAATTATTTGTTTTCGAATAATAAGTATTTTTGGACAATTTTATATTATTATAGTCACACTTTCTTAAATCTAAACGAAGTTCTTCTAAAATCATTGTCAAATCACTATCAGCGCTTTTATTTGATTCTGACTTTGAACTTGAAGAGCTACTACTTGAACTAGAAGAACTAGAGCTAGAACTGGATGAACTGCTAAGATGTAAAGAAGAGGATGTGATATCCGCAACATTTTCCTTAACCGCAGTGCCACAATTATCATTTGTGTTATGTTCTGAACAAAAATTTAATTTAGTTTGATCTGAACTAGAACTTGATGTTCCCGACAATCTACGTTTAAGACCTAAAGATGTTTCCCTAGTCACATTGTAATTGTTAACTACATTTTCTGTACCCTCGATACGATTATCGCAATCACTTGTACATTTTTCATTATTTGTTATTTTATTGTCAATGTTGTTTAGTCGCACTACTGGTAATTTATTATCAAAACAATATAAACCGCTCGAATGAACGGTGACAAATGATGAATTGCTAGTACTGGATATATCTTTCATCCATGAATTATTTGAGCTTGCTACAGATGCTCGTTCTATGTTATTATCAACGCATTTGACAAAGTTTAAATTGTCAGTTTCATCAGTGATTGTATTTTGATTTTTCGTGTTACTTTCAGTAAGTTTCCCCCTGTTACATGGTTTTCGCCCCTTTTTAACGCCATTCGAGATTTTTTGTGTTTCAGGTCCAGCCTTCTCACTATTGCGATTAAGAGATAATTTATACTTTCGTTTAGTAGTTGATTGCACAGGCTTTTTTGTGTCAATCGTCACTTTATTATTAGCATCTGTAAAAAATGGGAATTTCAATTAAATTAAACTATACCCGAATTACTAATTCCGTGGAATTCTGACAGCTGTCATTGTCATTTACAGATGAGTTATTTGTATGGAGAACAGGGTTAACATCTACGAGGTACGATTTTACCCCAAACTACTTTAATTCCCTGTCATCATAAAAAGCCATATGCCGCGTAATAATATTACTCGTTTCGCCTTAAAATAGAAAACACCAAGTGGAAACTAGAAAGTGCACACTAACAGCAATAGAAAACAAAAGAAGCACATTGAAAAAATTTATTCAAAAATGGATGTCGAATGACATCATCACCATGAAGTGTCTGTCAGGCATTTGTCATATCTACATGCGGCAGTTGATTTGTATTTGCAAAAGTTTTGAATTTTTTATCTTTTTTGTGGGAATTGTTTTATCTCTGGTAACATTACGAAACGTCAGAATTCCACGGAATTAGTAATTCGGGTATAAAAGATCTCTTAACCTTAAAGGAATAAGAAATAGATTTCCACACGAGATAGGTCTCTTCATAGGAACTTCGACACACAGCGGTTTTGAGCCGCGGAGTGTCGGAGTAAGAGGCTCCCTGTGGCCTGTGCCCTGTTTAATGTAGTCTGTCCACCAAGGGCGAGGTCTGCCAACACTTTACGGTGCAAAGTTCGTCTATCGTTTTTATTAAAAAACAATATTAGCCATGATGAACATGACAAAATATTTCCCTTTCCCCAAATAAGCGAAAGCTTGTGTTAGGAGTGCGTACGACAATAGTAGGCTCAGGGTCACTCAGCGGGCGATGGAGAGAGCTATGCTCGGAGTATCCCTGCGGGATCAAATCAGAAATGAGGAGATCCGCAGGAGAACCAGAGTCACCGACATAGCTCATCGAGTCGCGGAACTGAAGTGGCAATGGGCGGGGCACATTGCTCAAAGAACCGATGGACGTTGGGGTCCCGAGGTGCTTGAGTGGCGACCTCGTACCAGCAAACGAAGCGTAGGAAAACCCGCCACTAGATGGACGGACGATCTCAAGCGAGTCGCAGGCAGCCTGGAAACCGGCGGCACAAGATCGTGTTCTGTGGCGATCCTTGCAAGAGACCTATGTCCAGCAGTGGACGTCTATTGGTTGAGACGACGACGACGACAATAGTGTAACCGTCGACCTCTCGGCTTTCGATTCACGCCCGAGGAACATTGCGCTATTGAGGCTTCTTAGAACTATGTGCACCGCCGATTGCCACTTTAGTATCACAACCGATTGAGCTATGTGGGTGACGAAAGAACCAGTTCTTTAGAGGATCTCATAATTTCTGATTTGATCACAATATTATATAGAAACTTGGAAAATAGCTGTCTCCATCACCTGTCGAGTGACTCTGACTTTCAATTTTTTTATGTCAGAAAGGAATATAGTTAAATGTTATATAAAAATAAAATATATACACTATATAAATTAAACATACCTGTTGATTCATTTTTTGATTTCAGTTTAGGTTTGCAATTTACTTTTTTGGATGAATTAGTTTTGGGTACTTTCTTAGGAAGTTTCTTTTGTTTAGTAGATTTTTTAGCACTTTTTGTCTCCTCCATCGAATTGTCAACAATTTCAACTGGAACTGTAAAATCTATAAAAAAAATCTATGTAAAATCTGTGAATAAAACTACATTTTCAATCATATTCATAAACTCAAAACTATGGTACGTGGGCTGTTCCGAAAATTGTTAGTGGAATGAAAAATAGTTGGAATGTGAAAAAAGATTTAAAGGTTTTTAAAATATTCCCCCTTCAATCCCAATGCAGTATGCACTTATTGCATTCGGGCGAACCAGCTTTCGAAACATTAAAAAAATGTATCTTGCGGGAGGTCGAAAAATAACCGCCGATATTCTTCGACGGCCTTTTCTGCAGTGTTACATTTTCGCCCACTAAAATTTTTTTTTACCGTGGGAAAAAAATCACATGGAGCTAAATCTGAGCTATATGGAGGATGGGGTAATATACAGGGTGTCAGGGGAACGCTCTCGGTAACGAAGACAGGTGATAGTACTGATGATTACTGATAAGATAATATCATTTAAAAAAAACGTGAAAAAAAATCATTTTAACAAAAAGAAAATGCACTTTTTATGCAATACCCGTTTTGGGGGTTTAAACAGAACTGTAATTGCAAAAAAACTATTTGCTGTATTTTTTAAAAGTTTGTTACGTAATTCTTGCGTAATTAAAATAAAATCAGCTGACGCTGGAGGTCAACGAACTTTGTGTGGCCTATTTACGTATCGTTAGGTACCTACGAAACCACGCTCGCGCCGACGCCGATACCTGCCCTATAAGATTGTGTTTAGGTAGTATTTTTTTTTAATTCAACTACAACTCAACTACAAGGGCTAACCCCTTGACTGCAATCTCACCTGATGGGAAGTGATGATGCAGTCTAAGATGGAAGTGGGCTAACTTGGAAGAGGTATGCATACCCCTGATCGGTTTCTACACGGCATCGTACCGGAACGCTAAATCGCTTGGCGGCACGGCTTTGCCGGTAGGGTGGTAACCAGCCACGGCTTAAGCCTCCCACCAGACCAGACCAGAGACAATTTAGAAAATATAAAATCTCAAATTGCCCCTGCCGGGAATCGAACCCAGGACCTCCCACTTATAAGACCACAGCGCTCACCACTGCGTCGGGGAGGTCGTCAATTAGCGCTAAGTTTTCGGAAGCAGTCTCCTTATACCCTGTATTTTGTACCCCCGAAATTCAAATAGTCCATGGTTATGTATGCTATTATGCAGTCATTAGCAGCTATGCGAGCGGGGGCGCTTCGCACAAGCCGTCCATCGTTGTCCACGCAAACAATGAGAGTCACACATTGTATTTATTCTGTAGTTAACAAATTTCGGAACAACCTGTATGAAAAATCTCTTTCGCGACTTGTCACCGGCCACTGGTCGTCGCTACTAGTGGCCTAGTGTGCAGGGGCTGTTACTCTATCCACCGGGACAAGTTAGTATAGCGGCCTCTCTACTCCGTTATCCCATACAAATGACAGAGACAAAAAGGGCGTTAACCATTAGTGTGCGTATGTATACTGTGCTACTATTTTATTGAAAAAGTGAAAAAATATGATAGTAGTAGAAGTTCATAAAACCCGAAAATTTAAATAATTCTAGGACCAATCACAAATAGGCCTCTGATAACCGTATTAACTTGTCTCGGTGGATAGGATAGGAGGATAGTAAGAAAATAAAAATCAAAAATACCTTTTGATTTATCTATTGATGTTAGACTAGGTGGGCTTGCACTTTCTTTGGATGTTTTTGTTTTAGGTACTTTTGTCCTTTGGTCACATTTTTTGATTTTCCCTGGAACTTTTGTAGCTGGTGTTTGACCATTTGTTACTTTTTTTTGTAGTACATTCTTTGAATTTGATACCTGATTCTTTTTTACATTCGTCTGATTTTCTTCTAAAACTTGCTCAATAACTTGCTCAATTGGTTCTTCATTCACACACTTAGGCTTTTTTGAAAACTGCAAATTGACAACTGAAACAAAAATGCATTGAAAAAACGAGACCACAGATGTATTATATACAGTAGATCAGTGTTTACTTCCCATGTCCCATAGCTGTTTACTGAAAATTTACGGGTGCCAAAATAAACATGTGTGATAGAAAATATACCTCTATTTTTGCAATTTATTTCTGAGCTTCTGTGTAAATCAGTTTGAAATAGCACAAAAGTGCACTAAAACAAATAAATTATGTCGAAATCTCGGTGCAGTACGCAGAGTGTGATTTTGGCAATTTGTGCACAACTGCCCACCAATTTGGCATGCGTTTTCTATGGTCAAGACTCCAAACTTCTGGCGATGAGCATAGTCTGCACCCAAACCAGTGGTCTCTATTTCATTTACATACAAGTATAAATTAAAAATTTAAAAAACCCCCGACATTCGTCATTTTTTGGTCGCGGCCATCTTGGATTTGCATAGTGCTATTCTACTAGTCAAGCCCTTTTATTTGATACCCATATTAACGGAGTTGTGAAAAAAATAATAATCTGCCATTTTGTAGCGGCGGCCATCTTGGATCGATTTTCATCAAACATAGCTAACAACATTCTCGACTAATTCACCTTTCAAACAAAAAAACCGCGTTCAAATCGGTTCACCCGTTTGAGCGCTAAAGGGGAACAGACATACACACACACACAGACACGTCAAACTTATAACACCCCGTCGTTTTTGCGTCGGGGGTTAAAAACGGACGGAAACAGGCCCAGGAAGAAAATGCTCACGTCTATACTCTATAAACGGCGTTTAGTATAGTTTTAATTAATTAAAATATTTACATTTCGAAATAAATGAATTTGACGCCGAGCGGAGTGAAATATATTTATTTATTTATAATTAACAGAGTTTCAGTTAAAATTAAGTAGTTACTTTAGATTGAATAATAGATAGATGAAATAGTAAAAAATAAAAAGTAATAATAGTGTATAAGCTACAACAAAATATATAGTTCAAAGTGCATGTATGGGTGGGTGTGTATGCATGTGTGTGTGTTTGTGCGATTATGTATGTCTAAAAGTCGGTGATGTGATATGTATTTAATAACCTAATTTAATTACCGATAGGGGCTAAATCCTCATAGTCTCATAGCATACCTCACACAAAAACAGTAAATCAACAATTTATTCAATATGTACATATGTATATTGAATAAATTGTTGATTGTTATATATATATACATACTCGGCTTGCTTCTAAGTTTATAATTTAATATATAAATGTGCTTTTTTTTTGACGTGTGGAACTGCACTAAAGAACAAACACAAATGACAATGCCATGGGCATTCCAACTTTTTAAACAACTAAATAATACATCTCTTAAAGACAAATAATACATAGTTGTATATTATAATATATATATAATATATACTATAGAAAAGAAAATAATCTTACCCTGATTTGCCAACCAAATTTTGTAAAATTCATGATTGATATTCAGCTTATCAAGTTTGTCATTTTCTTTGACGGCACCTAAAAAATTTTAACAAACAAGTTAAGAAGAGTCTCATAGTTAAGTAAGTAAATAATAAGTTTTGATATTCTGGACACTCATGATGTCAATGTACATTGTACAGGGCAAAACAGACCAAATCATTGAAATTATGAAAAATTATCCCATTTACTATGACACAACACGCAAGGACTATGGAATTATATAAAATGCTGAAATGATTCAGTTAAAAGATGGTATTTGTTTTATGTGTTTGTGTATGTGGCTGAATTAATGGTTCTCTTACAACAATCATGTATTATAAGCAAATATTAGAAGAGTCAATGGAAGAGTAGGAAAGGCAATGGAAAGTGATTGGAATTATCATAGTGTAGCTATAGAAGTTTGGTGCTAGGGCCAATAAAACTGTATTTATTCTGAAAACCAAAATTTACCCAAAGGAGAGGTGTATTACCATAATAATAGGACAAATTTAATTTTAGAATTATTTTATATGCTACAGCTAATTACAAAAAACTCAATTGCAAGTGGTTGTAAGATGAGGCAATTAAATACTGCCTTATTTTAAATGAAGGAAGAGTGGGGGTGCAGTGGGAGTATCTCGCGATCTCTCTCACACTCAAGCACCTTCATTTTCAGTCTTTTGACAATTAGTGGTCATAACCACAAGATTTAAAAGACTTCTCCAACTACTTTTTACATTTGAGCAGATCAAGATGTTTTCTATTTCATGCTTATGGTAACATTATGTACCTTTTCCTAAACACAATCAACAAAATTGAGTCGTCAGAGTTCTATTATGCTAAGTTACAGAGGAATAATAATTGATCATACCTTTAGTTGCACGAGGTTTACAATTTTTGGCAGCACCTTTACGTGAACCTCTCGAAACCTTTTTCTTTACAGGAGCATCCTCTGATGGAGCTTGTTCTTCATTCACAATCTTTTTCTTTACATACTTCCTTTTAGTGGTTTTCTGTTTCGGGACAGCCTCCTCAGGTTTATTAACATCTAAAAATTAACAAATGAAATGTTTATTTGGCTTTAACTCACTTAACTCTATACAAGTATGGTGGACTGACTATTGATAAAAGAAAGTTGAATAATGCCATTTTGGTGCTTAATGCTGTGTGATTGAAGGTATTTGGAACGAGTGTATTTTGTGATGAATTGTACTATGATATGCTAAATTTAGTTCCTAGTGCCTTCAGTGCAGCGCTTTAAATTGGAACAAGGATCAGCTCATTTTGTACAGCCACAGTCACTCCAGCATATTTGTATTAAGTGAAACAATAGCCCTAAGATAATATTTATTATTTAATTATTACCTTTATCTACTTTAACGTCATTTCCAATATTCTCATCGACCGTGGTGGCACCTAGAAGACTATTCTCATCGACCGTGGTGGCACCTAGAAGACAAAATAAGTTATTTTATAATAGTAAATAATGTTAATTCATAAATAATTATGCTGTATTTTAGTAAAAATACTATACTGGCTTACTTGGTAACTTCAGTTTTATTTTCACTATGGATGGTGTTTTTAAAATGGTTTTTACTTTTTTCGCGCGGCCCCGGGGCTTTTTCAACTTCGGCTTCGGGCTTCGGGGCTCTTTTTTCGGTGATTTATCAATTTTTCTAGGCGGCATCCTGACAAACTATAGTTTCCGAAGAAAAAAAAACGTTTACAGCAAATTTTCTTGTAATCAAAATTTGGTTCTTCAAATCAAAAACACGTTTGAAAAAGTGATCCAATATCAAAACTGTTGTCAATTCTTGTTATCTAGTAACTCGAGATGATCATAAAGGTAAGAGAGCTAATCAAAATTAAGCTCCGATGCCCAAAAAATCATAGCACAATATATTATAACAAGCTTTCGAGTTTTGGTGGTAGTTTTGTGTTAGTCCGTCTTTTCCGTCTTTTCGAGTTTTTGACAATTTAATTCACAGATATGTTGAAAAATGAGACATTTGTTTTAAACAAGAATCTTTTATCTGCGCACAGCACAGATAATTACAGCACAGATAACAAAAAATATAAGGCTTACCATTAATCATGCGTTTTATTTTATTTAATTTGAAATTACTGTAATTAAAGTTTTTTTTAGTAAATCCTCCAAATAATTTAAAAACATTATGTGCACCGTGTATAAAGTGGTGAACATTTAATAAAAATGTAAATGTGACCGACATTACAAGCAAAAAGTAGTCGCGTTAAGAGGCATTCGAAAGTGTTTTTAAATCTCGAAAATCTTCCTCATTATTCTACAGGATTTATAATTTTTACTTAATGTCATATTACCTAGGTACCCTCGAAAATATTAGCCCCTAAACCTTGCCTAAACCTATGTCAAAAATCCCTAAAATCCCCCTAGTAAATTATTTTATTTAAATAATTATAAATAATTAAGTGAATAAGAGGGTTAAGTGAATAAGAGTTTAATTTCGAAATGAATGAAGACCAAAAAAGTTTTTATACAAAAGTAGGAAATTTAATTTTCTACAAAAAAATGTGTCATGTTTTTTTGTACCTACGACCAATATTTTAACCGTAATTCCAAAAATATAAGAGATCGAAAAAATCCTAAAAATACCCCTATAAATATAATGCCCCTAAAAAAACCCCTCCGCATTTATTTAGGAAAACTAGTAAGCCTTGTAAACGGTTAAACGATTTTTACTACAAATAAATCGATTCTATGAAAATAATTATATAAAAATCGATCGATATTTGCACAATGCACATCCCTACTCGAAACATCCGCGAGGGTCATACAGCATACTCATCAACTCATGTCTCATAGAGGTCAAATAAGGTTATTTATGTCAAACTGGACTGGTCAGAAGATTGCATTTCGCCGGTAACTTTTAACATATAATAAAAGTATTATTGTAAAAATGGCTGCGAAGTACAAGATTGTTATGATACGGCACGGAGAGAGCGAGTGGAATCAGAAAAATCTCTTCTGTGGATGGTATGACGCCGACCTAAGCGACAAGGGTAATTTATCGCACCCATTTATTTCCGAAAATAAACTTTGTTCCTCTGAGATATTTTTATATGGTTGCTTCAATCTGAGCTTATATACCTCTTGGCATTATTCTAATATCTTGTGCTAGATATTTTTTCTATGCCTTACTTTACATCTCTTACCATCCCTCGGATCACCATTCCTTCACATCCTTTGTCCATTTGCCGCTATTATCTCTCATCATGTGTCCTGTCCATTTTTTCTATTTTTGGTTATTTTGGTATAATTGGTTTCTATTTTTAACCGACTTTAAAAAAAGGAGATTAATAATTCTGCAAACTGCAAAATTCACATAATTAAAAATAATAATAATCTAATAGAGCTTCCAAACAACTATACAAAATGTATGTTTTATTAGCTTACATTTACTTCAACTTATGGAACAGTTCAGTTGGGCTTTAATCAAAAGTGTTTTATGCAGGCCGTGAAGAAGCAGTATCGGCAGGCAAGGCTTTGAAGGCTGAAGGGTATAAATTTGATGTAGCTCACACATCAGTTTTGAAGAGAGCACAAATAACACTGAACTCCATACTCCAAGAGTTGGGCCAAACTGATATTCCTATCCAGAAAACTTGGAGGTTGAATGAAAGGCATTACGGTGGTCTCACTGGACTCAATAAGGCTGAGACCGCTGCTAAATATGGTGAAGCTCAGGTAACTTTCTTTCATTGTTCAGCATTCAAAACAGCAAATTAAAATGGCCACTCAACAAGCACTAGGAAAAGGTCATATTTGCAATTGTCGAAGATTTTAGTCCTGTTGAATAAACACAAACATATTGTGTTAAGTACATATACAATTTCAATTATTATTAATGAAAAAATTGGAATTTTGCAGTTTTGAATGCTGAAAGACTATATTATACTTTAAACCAAATTTGAAGGGGCTAGTCATTTTGTAGAGCAATATAATGTTCAAAATTGGCTCAGGTCTGATCTGGGAGACTTTGGCTGTGGCTAGTTACCACCATACCAGAAAAGACATGCCATGAATGATATAAAAACTGACATACTCCTTTCAAATTAGTTTATTTCCATCTTTGACGGCATTGTCACCACTAGGTGAGATGGCATTGAAAGATTTGAATTGAATAAATACAGTATAAATTCTCTATAAGGAAAACATTCTTAAACAAAAAGCAGCCAATCTCAATTGGTTGGTTTATCTTAGAAGTGAAAAATCAAACTATGCAAAATTTTTATGATTTTGCAATTTCTACGAAAGCAAACCAAGTTGTTAAATATCTGTGTTACTTGCTTTTTAATATAAAAGATTCTATCGTTTACCAATGATCGGTCCCTAGAAATTCTAAAACAAAAGCAAATGAACTATCAAACAATATAAAATACACCTTTTGGGCCTGTTTCACCACCTGATAAGTGTTAGAAGTAACTTTTTTTAACTAAATGTAAGTTTTGTCACTTTCTTACTTTGTCATGTGACAAAGACAAAAGTTGTGATAACCTATTTGACACTTATCAGAAGGTAGTGAAACAGGCCCTTAATCTGTTGCATTAGGTGCAAATTTGGCGTCGCAGTTTTGACATCCCACCCCCTCCAATGGAGAAAGACCACCCATATTACGACACCATCGTAAAGGATGCCCGCTACGCCGGTGACCCGAAGCCCGAGGAGTTCCCCATGTTTGAGAGCTTGAAGCTCACCATTGAACGCACACTGCCCTACTGGAACAATGTCATTGTGCCCCAGGTAATTGATTTTTTACTTCTTAATGGAGAAACTCTTCCTTTTTTAACAGAGGAGTATTATGAGTTTTACAGTTTTTTCTGTCCTGTAGTGCTCCAGAACGGAGCAATTTGAATGCAGCTGTTTTTAGTCGAAAGCATGTTTGACGAAAATTTGAGCCATTTGAGGATTATCAGCTCCTTTTTCAGTTGGTGTGGGGATTCCAATCATAGAGTTGATGTTTATATTAATTCCACAAGAACAAAGGACTTGAAATTTCCCTATCAAATTGTTACAACTCGTTATCATTGCAATAGTGAACATTAGAGTTTTCATAGTTGTTACAAGTTAAAAAATACACATGAAAACGCAAACTTTTTTTGTTATTATTTTGAGACTAAAAATCTCTATGGTATCTATGGTCTCAATTTTAGATCACAGTTTATAAGTCTATGGTTTAGATGTTATAATCATGTTATTATTATTTTTTTTTAGATAAAGGAGGGCAAGAAAATAATTATCGCTGCTCATGGCAACAGCCTTAGAGGCATTGTAAAGCATTTAGATGGTAATTAACAATGTATTAATGTTTATTTACAAAAATCATAAGATTAACCAAATAATAAAAGGATAGATGATCATTTCTGATAATTGAAACTATATAGTAATTATAGTTGCAATAGTTGAAAAAATAATCAAAATCTTTTTTCCTACTAATATTATAAATGTGAAAGTGTGGATGTTTGGATGTTTGTTACTCAATCACGCAAAAACTACTGGATGGATTCTGTTTGGAATGGAGATAGGTTATACCCTGGATTAACACATAGGCTACATTTTATCCTGGAAAAATCCACAGTTCCCACAGGATTTTGAAAAAACAGAAATCTATAGCTACATCTATATCTATAGGTAGATTACAATAGCAAACTTCCTTGAAAGTAGATAATTATAAAGGTTGGAAAAGGGAGCGGGAACGGGAACCGGAAATCCGCGATTCCCTCGGGATCTGAAAAGCTAAGCTAGTTGGTTAATAAATTGCAGAGTTGACGCTTTTGAAATTTTTACTCTATCCTCTTTATGCAAAACTGATTGAATTTCCTTTAAGTAGGTAGTGTAGCTTGTGATGTCATGATTTCATCTTTCATCTTTCAGGTTTATCTGATGCTGCTATAATGGAACTGAACCTGCCTACCGGCATTCCGTTCGTTTATGAACTAGACGAAGACATGAAGCCCGTGGACTCCATGGTGTTCCTGGGAGACGAGGAGACTGTCAAGAAAGCCATGGCAGCAGTGGCCGCTCAGGGCAAGGCCAAGTAAATTAGGCAAAAGCATAAACTAGATGTGGCCACCCGCTATTGCGTATTTTTATTTATTTATTTGTTCAAGAAAGTATAATATAAATTCAGGTAGTTAATTTTGTTCACACATTTAAATTAAATTAAAACATTAGAGGAATATAACATTAAAAAAAAAATTAAAACAAGATTATACTCTATGGTATTTACTAGTCTGTTCAAAAAGAGAATCGTCGTGGCCAAACAGTGAACTAACGCGCTATAGTATGGCAATTGTATTTCCCGCTAAACAAAAGCGGAGGGCGATGCTGTTAACGCCCTCCGATTCCATGACGATTCTTTTTTTGAACAGACTACTATTATGTTACTACTACTATTAGAGCTTGGTACTAAAGGATAGATACAAGCTCATCATGACTCTTTTAGTAGTTATTCTGTAACATGAAGCTGTAGCTGAAAGTCTCAATCAGTATAGATTATAAATAATAGAGAACTTTACTAATCTTAAAAAGCTGTCAACTAAAGGTTTATTGAGTGTGAGATTATTTGAATAACTGTGTTTAGGCAAAAATAATGTACAATTGTGTATTAAATGTATTTTAATTTATTGAATTTTTGGCTCTGATTAATTTTAACACGTTTTTATAAACTCGCTTTTTTGTCTGTCTGGTACAAATGCAATCGATTCTAAGTAACTTGAACTTCTAAATGAGCTAGAGACTTCAACCTTTAAAAAAATTACGTAAACTTTCACATAAACTAAAAGCGTAAAAATAATTACTTATTAAAAAAAATGTTGTAATGCAATAAAAATCAAGATTGTGACAAATTTTCCTTTAGATCTGTCATTATAGCATCCATATCCACAGAGGAAGATGATTCTTGCTCCTTAGTAAACTTCTTGCCATTATAAATGAAACCTTTTTGTTTATTATTAGCAAAATTGAACTTCTTTTCCTTATTCTTCTTCTCCGTTCTGTTCTCTTCTGCTTTTCCGTCTGTGACCATTGATTGATGAGACTTTTCATTCTTAGACTTTCGCTTTGGTTTATGATCAAATCTGAAATCTTTAGGCAACTTGTGTATCTTAACACAGTGATTAAGTCTTTCTTCTGCGTTGATAAATTTATCTTTACATTCTTCTATGTAACAGGAATACTGAAACAAACACGCTAGTTAGCTACTACAGTTTTATGAAAGAAACAATATGATGGATATTTATGGGTAACTTTTCTATGTTCCATTATATTCAGACCTTTAGGTCTGGTTTTGAAAATAAGTTTCTCTATGTAACCAAACCAAATGAATGACTTCTTCCTTGTTTGCAAGGTATCAATGTTCCAGAGTCTACGTGATGAAAGCAGAAATTAGGAGATCCGCAGAATACGGGGCACAGTTTGAAGAGCCGATAAACTTTCTCAAGAAGTTTCTAATAGTAAGGCAGGGCACAGCTGAAATCAAACGAGTTACAGGAAGCCGCTGCGCAAGATCAAGGCATGTGGATTGCGGACATTATATGTAAGAAAATATCCAGCAGCAAAAAAAGTGTGTGTGTGTGCAATTCAAACACGGCAGAAGTGAAACTTCAGAGAAGTAACCTCAACCTTAAAACTTAACTTTAGCTTTGATTTTGCAGGCTAAAATGGTGTCGCTTTTTCGTTTGATTCATCGAATTTTCAAATGCACAACAATCCTAAAGAAGTTTCACATCAAAATTGTTCTAAATACCTGTAGAGTATAAAGTGCTTACAGAAGGCTTCCTAGCAGCCATGACAGCGAAGAAGGAATCGTTCTGCTCCTGTATGTGCAGGTCTCTGTCTCAGGTCACTCAGGCAGTATCTGTGCGAGGAGTTGTAGTGTTTCTCGTAGTGGAGGGTCGAGTCTGCGGTGAACTGGCAACCAGGGACAGAGCACTGTGTTGGAGTACTGGATATAAAGTGCTTACAGAAGGCTTCCTAGCAGCCATGACAGCGAAGAAGGAATCGTGCTGCTCCTGTATGTGCAGGTCTCTGTCTCAGGTCTCTCAGGCAGTACCTGTGCGAGGTGTTGTAGTGGAGGGTCGAGTCTGCGGTGAACTGGCAACCAGGGACAGAGCACTGTGTTGGAGTACTGGATATAAAGTGCTTACAGAAGGCTTCCTAGCAGCCATGACAGCGAAGAAGGAATCGTGCTGCTCCTGTATGTGCAGGTCTAACAGATGCGGCGAGGGCGACACGCGTCTGCACTGGCTGCAGGAGTATCTGTGCGAGGAGTTGTAGTGATTCTCGTAGTGGAGCGTCGAATCTGCGGTGAACTGGCAACCAGGGACAGAGCACTGTGTTGGAGTACTGGATATAAAGTGCTTACAGAAGGCTTCCTAGCAGCCATGACAGCGAAGAAGGAATCGTGCTGCTCCTGTATGTGCAGGTCTCTGTCTCAGGTCTCTCAGGCAGTATCTGTGCAAGGAGTTGTAGTGTTTCTCGTAGTGGAGGGTCGAGTCTGCGGTGAACTGGCAACCAGGGACAGAGCACTGTGTTGGAGTACTGGATATAAAGTGCTTACAGAAGGCTTCCTAGCAGCCATGACAGCGAAGAAGGAATCGTGCTGCTCCTGTATGTGCAGGTCTCTGTCTCAGGTCTCTCAGGCAGTACCTGTGCGAGGTGTTGTAGTGGAGGGTCGAGTCTGCGGTGAACTGGCAACCAGGGACAGAGCACTGTGTTGGAGTACTGGATATAAAGTGCTTACAGAAGGCTTCCTAGCAGCCATGACAGCGAAGAAGGAATCGTGCTGCTCCTGTATGTGCAGGTCTCTGTCTCAGGTCTCTCAGGCAGTACCTGTGCGAGGTGTTGTAGTGGAGGGTCGAGTCTGCGGTGAACTGGCAACCAGGGACAGAGCACTGTGTTGGAGTACTGGATATAAAGTGCTTACAGAAGGCTTCCTAGCAGCCATGACAGCGAAGAAGGAATCGTGCTGCTCCTGTATGTGCAGGTCTCTGTCTCAGGTCTCTCAGGCAGTACCTGTGCGAGGTGTTGTAGTGGAGGGTCGAGTCTGCGGTGAACTGGCAACCAGGGACAGAGCACTGTGTTGGAGTACTGGATATAAAGTGCTTACAGAAGGCTTCCTAGCAGCCATGACAGCGAAGAAGGAATCGTGCTGCTCCTGTATGTGCAGGTCTAACAGATGCGGCGAGGGCGACACGCGTCTGCACTGGCTGCAGGAGTATCTGTGCGAGGAGTTGTAGTGATTCTCGTAGTGGAGCGTCGAATCTGCGGTGAACTGGCAACCAGGGACAGAGCACTGTGTTGGAGTACTGGATATAAAGTGCTTACAGAAGGCTTCCTAGCAGCCATGACAGCGAAGAAGGAATCGTGCTGCTCCTGTATGTGCAGGTCTCTGTCTCAGGTCTCTCAGGCAGTATCTGTGCAAGGAGTTGTAGTGTTTCTCGTAGTGGAGGGTCGAGTCTGCGGTGAACTGGCAACCAGGGACAGAGCACTGTGTTGGAGTACTGGATATAAAGTGCTTACAGAAGGCTTCCTAGCAGCCATGACAGCGAAGAAGGAATCGTGTTGCTCCTGTATGTGCAGGTCTCTGTCTCAGGTCTCTCAGGCAGTACCTGTGCGAGGTGTTGTAGTGGAGGGTCGAGTCTGCGGTGAACTGGCAACCAGGGACAGAGCACTGTGTTGGAGTACTGGATATAAAGTGCTTACAGAAGGCTTCCTAGCAGCCATGACAGCGAAGAAGGAATCGTGCTGCTCCTGTATGTGCAGGTCTCTGTCTCAGGTCTCTCAGGCAGTACCTGTGCGAGGTGTTGTAGTGGAGGGTCGAGTCTGCGGTGAACTGGCAACCAGGGACAGAGCACTGTGTTGGAGTACTGGATATAAAGTGCTTACAGAAGGCTTCCTAGCAGCCATGACAGCGAAGAAGGAATCGTGCTGCTCCTGTATGTGCAGGTCTCTGTCTCAGGTCTCTCAGGCAGTATCTGTGCAAGGAGTTGTAGTGTTTCTCGTAGTGGAGGGTCGAGTCTGCGGTGAACTGGCAACCAGGGACAGAGCACTGTGTTGGAGTACTGGATATAAAGTGCTTACAGAAGGCTTCCTAGCAGCCATGACAGCGAAGAAGGAATCGTGCTGCTCCTGTATGTGCAGGTCTCTGTCTCAGGTCACTCAGGCAGTATCTGTGCAAGGAGTTGTAGTGTTTCTCGTAGTGGAGGGTCGAGTCTGCGGTGAACTGGCAACCAGGGACAGAGCACTGTGTTGGAGTACTGGATATAAAGTGCTTACAGAAGGCTTCCTAGCAGCCATGACAGCGAAGAAGGAATCGTGCTGCTCCTGTATGTGCAGGTCTAACAGATGCGGCGAGGGCGACACGCGTCTGCACTGGCTGCAGGAGTATCTGTGCGAGGAGTTGTAGTGATCCTCGTAGTGGAGGGTCGAGTCTGCGGTGAACTGGCAACCAGGGACAGAGCATTGTGTTGGAGTACTGGAGGAAACAATACGAAATTACTTATCTGCATTAATATTAAGTAGGTACTAGCTTACAATGCCATGTAATGTATGGTTTAGGAACTCATACAAACATAGTCCAATCCCGCCTACTGTTGATGTTTGTAATGACACCTCTTACGTAAAGTATCGTAAGTTCAAATTGCCAACTTTACAAGGAGTGTTTTAAATTTTTGAAAGGACTAAAAGGTGCATAGCTCCTCCGTTTCTTGACGTATTTCAATAATATTTACATATCAAAGTTTGTTGAAATATAGGTACGTCAAGAAACGCAGGTGTTACGGATAATTTATTCCTTTCAAAAAACTTAAAACTCTCCCCTGTAAAGTTGGCAATTTAAACTTAGGAGGTATCATTACAAACATCCATTTTTATAATCGTTTTTTTTGGGTCAGGAACCTGCGCGGGCGTATGCAGAACAAACTCACAATAAAGTTTCATCATAATCGGATGGATAGTTTAAGAGTGCGTAGAGGACATACAGACAAACATTGATTTATATACTTATTTGTATATGTCGACCACTTTTATAAGTTCCAACGATGTACACCTGCGCAGGTGGAATTCTATTTGCAAAATTAAAACAGTTAAGTATTAAAACGCTTTTACGAGCGACACCGCTTTAGCCTCTTGTTGAGTATGCACGTAAAGGCAACAAAACTTTTATTTCATTGGTTTTTACAATCGCTTTTAGTGGGCAAGATTTCTCCTTCCCACGCTACCAAAATATACCTATATTATGGGTGTAACTTATAAAAGTGGTACTTACTTAACTTTCAGGTTAACGTTAACTGTGTGTAAATCTGCCATTTATCTACTTACTTATTACGAGAAGTTCCTTAATTTCCGAAAAGTTAAGTAAATTTTTAACAACTACAAAAATTACAAGCCAAAGGCATACTCACACGGGGAGACATTGATCTTCGTCCTCGTCAAAGATACCAAGTCTGTACGGTGGTTGGTCGTTAACGAATAAATCGTCATCGAGCTTCCGACGCCCGACGCCGTATTGTTCGAGTTTGGTGAGTATATCTACGGTGTTCATTATCTGCAACAAGTTTATAGGTCGTAAACTAAAACCCGACTACGCTTAGTAATCTATACTAATAAATAAAATTGAAGTGTCTGTCTGTAATATCGAAATAACTACCTCATATTAAGCTCATATGGTTATTTGAACGCTACCATAACCGAATCACACGTTTTCAAAATTTTTGTCTGTCTGTCTGTCTGTCTGTCTGTCTGTCTGTCTGTCTGTCTGTCTGTCTGTTTGAACGGGCTAATCTTCGGAACGGCTGAACCGATTTTGACGGGACCTTCACATACAAGTAGAGAATTAACCAGGGAGTAACATAGGCTACTTTTTTAACCGACTTTCAAAAAAGGAGGAGTTGTGTTTGTCTACCTATGTACACCGATATCTCCAAGATTTTTGAACCGATTTGCGTAATTTTTTTTTAATGGATAGAGAAACATTGCGACCCTGTTCTATAAAAAATTTGGATTCCAACTCCTCAATCCTGATGCTGTAGGGGACCTAATCCCCAAAACTAATGGGTTTTAAAAACTTTCGGTTATTTAAATTGATATTGGGGGTACCAATTAAAGACTTTATCGTTGAATGAACTCGAGTAGGTACATATCCAACTCCTCAACCCTGATGCTGTAAGGAATTGTATTCCGGAATCGTGGGTATCCCACGGGATTTTTCCGTTTTGGGGACGGGTTTCTACAGATAAGCTACTTTTTGTTCTGGAAAATCAAAAGTTCCCACGGGATTTTTAAAAACCTAAATCCACACGGGCGAAGCCGTGGGCATCATCTAGTTTAATAATAATTTACTGTGCGAAAACGCGGGGCAAGCAACTAGTGGCGCCATCTGTTATGTCTATCCGAAACTAATTTAATAATCTAGAAAGCCGCGCGAAGGTCTCTTCTTGATTTTTTTCGTAAAATAAATGTAGCCTATGTCACCCGGACCATAACGAATTAATAGACACCTCATTCATCAAAATTGGTCCAGTAGTTTAGGGTGCTACGGTGGTACACACAGAATCTCATACAAAAATCGGCCACAAACATACATATGTACATACATACATACATATAATATTCTATAGACTGCTAAAATCATAACCCTTCGTTTTAGCTTTGCCGTAGTCGGGTAGTCGGGTAAAAAAGCCGACCACAAAAACCGAAACCGGGACCTCAAATTACGGCTACTGTCTCGTGGTCCCACTGGTTGACCCACTCAGTGGGACCACGAGGAATTTCCTCGTGGTCCCACTCAATTCCTGTTGCTCATTACTTATCTATTGCTGTGCTGTGCCAAAGAAAACATCAACTGAATCAAGGGCGTCGCCAGCCGATGGCCAAGGGGGGGGGGGCAAGTTGATGATATTATAGTATGGGAAATGTACAAAGTATTGTTGGTACAGTCCAGAGCTTGTGAAGCTGGTTACGAGCTCTTAATTTATTTTCGAATTATAATTTTTCATTGACCTCGTTTCCATTTGCACCATGTTTAATTTCTATTTTATTAAGTATCTAAATACTTAATGCAAAATATAGCATATCTATATTTTTTCAAATCTCTAGGGCGGGGGGCAGCTGCCCCCCCTGCCCCTACCTGGCGACGCCCATGAACTGAATATATTTTCATCGATTATTTGGGTTTGACTGCAATGATAAATTTGTACTGCATTGATACTGCAAAGTAGAATCCAATAATTATGCGTCTAGGTAAGTAAGTATTACTTACTATTTCTCTATAACACATCAATTTTTTTTGTAGTATTATTATCATCATTATCAATAATCATGTAACTACAATAAAGATATCGCATATCGCCGCTGATAGTGCAAAACTGTGTAACTAACAACAGACAATACAGCGTAATTTAGGTATGGTAAACTTTACAGGAGAGCCAAAAAACTATTTTTTTTTTCTCATAATTTATACTTATGTAATACGTAACTGAACTCAATGATAATTAAATACCTATGTGCATTACATAATATTTAATTATCATACGCGCGCTCTACACGTTGGCGAACATTGTGGCCCATCTTGAGGTCCAATACCTTGGCCATCTTGTAGTGCGGGTGTTTGTGCTATTTTCGTAGGTATTGGAATGATGGCCCACAAGTTGGCGCAAGATTCATTTCGTGTCGGTAGATTAAAGGGTTGTGGACAGAGTTATGGGCTGGCCACCGCGTCCACACGTTGGTCGCGATTTCAGTTTGCTTCGAGCTCAGAGTGATCGCACGCATGCACGTCTTTTAAATTTTATATTCACGCGTCGTAATTAGTATAAAGTCCACAAAATGGCAGTGACAATGACCAATGAAGAAACTTTTTGCTTTATTTATATTAGAGCCCTACCAAGCCGAAATTTGTTTGTGGAACCCAAGAAATAAAATCACAAAAATAAAAACATACAATTTTCGTATACACATTCGCGTAGTTGCGGTATGCTGTGAATAATTAAACCGCAGCAGGTGTTAACGTCTCAATATTCATTTTTAACCCCCGACGTAAAAACGAC
The DNA here is from genome assembly GCA_920104075.1 of Melanargia galathea. Taxonomy (NCBI): domain Eukaryota; kingdom Metazoa; phylum Arthropoda; class Insecta; order Lepidoptera; family Nymphalidae; genus Melanargia; species Melanargia galathea. The sequence continues at coordinate 24,844,576 of OV049857.1, forward strand.
GGGGTGTTATAAGTTTGACGTGTCTGTGTGTGTCTGTCTGTTCCCCTGTGGCGCTCAAACGGATGGACCGATTTGAATGCGGTTTTTTTTGTTTGAAAGGTGAATTGGTCGAGAGTGTTGTTAGCTATGTTTGATGAAAATCGGTCCAAGATGGCCGCCGCTACAAAATGGCGGATTACATATTTTTCACAACTCCCTTAATATGGGTATCAAATGAAAGGGCTTGACTAGTAGAATAGCACTATTGCAAATCCAAGATGGCCGCTGCCTCAAAATGGCGAATGTCGGGGTTTTTTAAATTTCTAATTTATACTTGTAGTAAATTCATCCGCACATTGGCCTGAACCGAAGCATACTGAAGGACCTTCCAACGTGTGGACGCGAACACAATCTCTTGGCCCAATACCTACCATCATATTCGTCACAATGTTCGCCAACGTGAAGAGGCGCCTATAGAGTTAAGTCACGTATTAAATAAGAATAAGAGAAAAAAAATGGTTTTTTACCTGTAAAGTTTGCCATACCTAAATAATTACGCTGTATTGTCTGTTGTTAGTTACGCACTTTTGCACTATCAGCGACGATATAATTACTTCATACTTGTTTGATGTTCAAGGTCAATAAACGATTGTGAGTCGTGAGTGAATAGTGATGTCGGTTATTTTCTATCGATACAGATTTTGGAATTGGATATCACTACATAGTATAAAACAAAGTCGCTTTCTCTGTCCCTATATCCCTGTCTCTATGTCCCTATGTATGCTTAAATCTTTAAAACTACGCAACGGATTTTGATGCGGTTTTTTTTAATCGATAGAGTGATTCAAGAGGAAGGTTTATAAGTAGAAAAATTGGACCCGGTAGGTGGCGCTAATAGCGGGCAGGACGACGTCTGCCGGGTCCGCTAGTAATAATATAAAAACTACTAAGATAGAAAGAGAGAGAAAGTAAAAGGATGCAATTTCAGTGGGGAAGCGATGGCGTAAACTCGTCATGCATAGGTATTCTCTTTAACTATGAATATAACTAAGCACTATTTGGTATGATATGTTTTGAGGAGAGCGGAAATTGCGGCGGGAGAGGCGCATATCATGAGCGGTTCGGGACATTGCAAGCCTGTTTTATAGAAAACTAGTTCCTGCCCGCGGCTTCGCTCGCACTTAATTTGGAACCACCTGGACTGGACACCGTGTCAGCGAGGAAGATCAGCATGAACCGTCGGCAGTTGTGGCGGAGCCAGCTTCCCCCAACCTCAGCCCCCCTCACAGTGAAGCCGTTGTTTCAGTTCCTTAAAATTATTTATTATGTAACTAGCAGACCCGGCAGACGTCCTGTCCGCTATTAACGCCACCTACCGGGTCCAATTTTTCTACTTACAAACCTTCCTCTTGAATCACTCTTATCTATTAAAAAAACCGCATCAAAATCCGTTGCGTAGTTTTAAAGATTTAAGCATACATAGGGACATAGGGACACAGAAAGCAACTTTGTTTTATACTATGTAGTGACTATAAATAGGTACTATGTAATATGTACTGCTATAAATAATGACGACATCTTTGCATCGTTTAAGCACACATGCGCAAGTATAGTAGACACTCTCTAATCTCTATTCGTTGGTTGGAACGGCATCCGACACAAGTGTAAAGAAATCAGGCGCAAAACCGATGGCTCTTCGTGGTGTTTTAACCCTGCCAACTCCGGGCTGCTACAGTGAGAAGAATTTAACAAGCTAACCCAATTACTTACTGTTTTTACGACCCGGGACTTGAATGCACGACTCAAATTCCGGCACCAATGATGTTAGTCATTAGACCAATGAGGCAGTAGATACCTACTTATGTAGGTATCGATATGTCGATATCTAGGTTTTGGTTACATCACGAGTCAATGACTCTTCCTTTCCTCGTAGTTGTATCGTCATTTTATGATTTTATCACTTGTCAGTAACTTATTAGGTAGGTATTGCATTCCACACAAAATGTTAATAATTTCGGCTATTTTTATTTTGTCTGAGTAATTTCATAACGACGGATGCTTGAAAATCATAAAGATCCATACAATTTATCTTATTTTATGAAATATACTTCAATTTAATTATATTTTCCAGAGACTAATTTGAACTTAATTTGAAGTACAAAGTGTAAGTTTGCATAATAATATAGCCGGTCTATTGTGCGATGCGACACAAAACAGTGTTGCCTGTGACTTGAAGTGAATGTGGACTGTAACTTTATATTTTTAAATACCTACTTAGAGAACAACATCAAACATCAAAGATGAGCGAATTGCGTCAAAGAAAGGTAAGTAAAAGAAATTAATGCTTGGCGCCTAATCTTTTAAATTAACTAACCTCAATTTTCGATTCGTGTTTCCTTGATTATTTTAGTTGACGTAGTATGACCGTGAAGCTCACAGCTTGAGCGGCTCGACCTCGAAATTAGAATTTCGATTTTAGAATTAAAGGGAAGTTTACATTTTGTTGCAACACATACATAACTTTCAAGTTTCAAGTTTGATTATTTAAGTTTTTTCTTGGAAATGGAATTAAAACATTAGTGATGTATTAAAATCGATTATCAATAATTTGATAAATCGATTATAAAAATGATCGGCTATTTTGCTCGACTAAAATGTCTCTCGAGTACCACATACCTAATATCACTACAAAGTCACGAAATCACGAAAGTCTCACGAACCGTGCTCACGAACCACAGAATACAATTACCTACTGTCACGAAGTCATGTCTCACGATTCGAATCATGAATCAAAGATATTGTATTCGGGACATAGAGAAAATAATAATAAATAGAGCTGGCATAATGTCCTATAGAAATTAGTGGATCGGAAAATAGCTCAAGCTTATCAAAATTTTCATAAGTGTGAAAGAGACAACATTACATTTTTGACATAATAATAAAACAGTTTGCGGCAGACTCGTGACTTAAGATGGCCTCCCTAAAATGTATACATGAACACTCACACACGCACAACTTGAGACATCACAATGAACACGCGCCATTTTATGTTACAGGATTGTGCGTGTGTGAGTGTATTTTTGGCACGTTTTTAAGGTAGTTATGCCAACTCTATTTATTATTATTTTCTCTATGATTCGGGATGACCATTGACCACCGCATGACACAACTCCGCTTACAAGTCATGAACCTATAGAAGAGGACTTGGCATAATGTCCTATAGAAAATAGTGGATCGGAAAATAGCTTAAGCTTATCAAAATTTTCATAAGTGTGTAAGAGACAACACTACATTTTTAAACATAACAATAAAACAGATCGTGGCAGAAATTTTATTGCAACTTCCCTTAAGATGGCCTCCCTAAAATGTATACATGAACACTCACACACGCACAACTTGAGACATCACAATGAACACGCGCCATTTTATGTTACAGGATTGTGCGTGTGTGAGTGTATTTTTGGCACGTTTTTAAGGTAGGTATGCCTACTCTACTTATTATTATTATCTCTATGTTACAAGTGTTCTGTGGACACGAATGAAACGTAGGTAATACCTACTCTTTGCACGAATTATGACCTTGAGAACTAGTAACAATATCGATAGTGCTATCGATACTAACGATATTATCGATAGGTACTATTAATATCACAAATTAACTAATACCTACTATTGATTGGAAGCAATAGTATCGATAGGATCGATACTATTAGATAATAATAGTATCGATTCCCCAATTATAGCTGATGTATCATCATGTTTGTACTTTGTAGTGCTTAATATTCTCACTCTGCCTTAAGGTGTCCCTGTTACTAGCATTTAGCAATGCTGGAATACCGGTAGCTGATTGGTTGTAATTATATTGGTCGTAATATTGGAAGGCAATACTATCGCAGTTCATTAAACTATCGATAGTATGAGTTTTCAATACTATCAATACTATCGATAGTATTACTCCTAAACGTATATCGTTCTTCTATAGTATCGATACTATCGATAGTATTGATACTATTGAAGCTAATACTTTCTATACTATCGATACTATTTTTGTATAACAATATAAGCCGCGGCACGTAACTCGAGCGCTGATCTTTAAGTGCGCGCAGCGTCGTATGAGTGAGCGGGACATAGTACGATTGGAGAGCCAATCAGTGCTTACGAGGGATCCGCGAGAGCTAATCAGTGCTTACGAACGATCCCCACGCCCTCTCCGCGACCCCCTCACCACCCGCGATACCTCATTTTTGACTTCTGCGCATTGAAGGCCAGCGCTCGAGTTTCGTGCCGCTGTTTATACTATTGGCCTATATCATACTATCGATAGTATCGATAGTGTCAATAGTATCGATACTATCGATAGGCTATCGATACTATTTATATGACGTCATCTATCGATAGTCTATCGATAATTTAGCGATAGTCGACTATTGATAGGCAACTCTAGCACGAATGATTGAAAAATCAAATCAACTGTCAAGTCAGCTGTCACAACTCACGGGTTGTACAAAAGTCAAAAATACAAATAAATTGTTTTTCGCTCAGCGCTCGCCAGGGTCATTTCACTTCATACATTTTATCTTGCAGTACAAAATCGCCAGTGGACCGGTTTAAGGGTTAACTCGGACGTAGCTCGACAGATGGCACTACTAGTAATCAACTAATCTGACACATAGTAATTATATTCTGTGGACAGCCATAAATCAAGTAGAGGTGAAGATTTAACGTTATAAAGTTTAATCCTCACCTCTACTTGATTAAACGTTATAACGTTTAATAATACATTATTAGCATTAAATTTACTTAGAATTTTGGTAGAAAAAAATATTTTTAACGTATAACAACTAAAAAATTATTATTAAACTTTAGTTGAGTGAAAAGTGTAAGAGTTTCATTTATTAGTTTAGTAATGAAAGTTAAGTTAAAAAGTTAAGATAAATAAGTTTACAAGTTTTTACAATTTTAAGTAACGTAAAACTAGGTAACAAACTTCAGTTGTGAATTTTAAATATCTGTTAACCCAGATAAAATTATATGCTTATAACTTTTAATGCTTCTAATATATCATATTATTTTTTAATAAATTTAACGTTCAGTTAGATTTTTTTATCCAATCACATCATAATCAAGTGTGTTGGCGTTGAAAAACCAGAATCCAGGCCGATGAACAAAAAGTAAAAAAAAAAATATTGTGGTCCACTACCGTAAACAGAGTAGGTAGGTATTCCACTACAGTGCGACCAATCTATCTGTGAACTGAGGGAGGTCGTTAGTGTCGCTTAAGTTTTGCCATGCAATCATTTATTTGACTTACGGAAATTCCATAGCAGTACGTATGAGATGTGACAAGTCACCCGCGACTAGTAATCCCAATCTGGGACTTACTGCGAGTTGCGACTCATCGCATCACATGCGTTCCCGCCAAGACGCATTACTATAATGTTTATATTTTACATACCTATTACGTAGATATACTGATGGTAAATTTAGTTTTAAATTGTTTTTAATAGATCGCAAACCGGTTGTACTTGATAACATTGACCTGTACCGGTAGATACTCGCTTGTATATTTGATTTCATGAAATGATCAGAGCCTGAAAAAATTTATTAAAAAATGGATGTCGAATGACATTATCACCATGAAGTGACTGTCAGGCATTTGTCATATTATCTACATGCGGCAGTTGATTTGTATTTTTATCTTTTTTGTGGGAATTGTTTTATCTCTGGTAACATTACGAAACGTCAGAATTCCACGGAATTAGTAATTCGGATATGAGATGGCGGCCGTATACTGTAATCATTAATTCAGTGGAGTAAGCAGACAGTTGCTAATGTCACTTTGTAAAATAATGTTGCCATATTTATTGTACTAGTGATGTTCCAGCTTAGTAGTGATTCAGGTCACCGACACAAAGGTAATAAGAAAATATCTAACATTTATAATAATTCTTTAAAGATATTTAAGTGTCAATAGATAATAACTATTAATAACTTATTGCACTATAATATTATAGTATTTTAAAATGAATATTTTAAGTACTAAAACTTATTTTATCTCAGTATATTAACGAGATCATTACGAAAATTTCCCGTATGATCATCAATATTATTTATTTAAATTGTTTTTATATCGATTATAATAAATACAATTGGGAAATTTCTAAGTAATAAAAAAATATGGGATTCACGACGTTATGAGTGACCCATTGATGTCGACTTATTGATGTCGATTGAGTCACAACACTATTTTTTTTTTCATTAAAAACTGTCAACACTGCAAATATCAATTTACTCCAGTGAATTAGTGATTTCACTATAGTTCCATTTTTCGCCATTTTACAGAAATGTTGGTCGTACTATACATATTTTTCGTGGTCTATGGTCCACTAGTTATTCCTTTCCTAGTCTGTGGTATGACATTTATTTTCATTCTGTGATTTTCATAATTTCATGGCGTGATTTTCATTGTTTACTTTTAAACTTTATCCTTTAGTTTTTCGTGTTTTAAAGTGTTTCTTGCTTTCTGAGCTATTCCATTGTTCTCATGATGTTTTTTCTTGTGACTTTTCGTTAAAGTGTTCCGTGTTCCCGACGACTTGGCTTTGGCTTTGATAATTACGGGATTTTCGGAGCTCTTTTGTACATTTCTGTGCTTTGTTTTGAACTCTTTATAATTTGACTTCGGCTAAGTTTTTAAGACTAAACAACGGCAGAAGAAAAGTGTTGTGTGACTTTTTGCATAAAGGTGTTATTAATGCAAAGACTGACTTGCAAGACAACATTCAAGAAGAAGCTTTTATTTATTTTATTATATGGAAAAATAAATGATTATTAACTCATTTGTGTGTTTTATTGAAGTTAAGTAAATGAAACCTAAAAAAATTTAAACCTATATGTATATACTATAGATACGTAGGTATACTATAGGTACGGTATGTATAGTAGGGATAGGTATATTATATATAATAGATGATGTAGTTTGAACGTTGCTCAATAGATGGCGTTTATGGGAGCTGTAGACTGATCACTCTAAGGTAGTTATATTCAATATTCTTTCTGGCGCTCGCCGCTTATAGTTTATTCCGTATTTCAAGTTTTTGAGTGTATATTTTTTACTGTAAAGTGTAAACTGAAAAATGAGCAATGATATTTCAAAGTGCACAAATAATATAATTTATAACTGCTAAGGTTGTGATGTACATTTTAGCCCGATATGGGAAAATTCAGCACTTACAGATATTTAGAGGTGAGATTTCGTAAATTAAAAAAAGCTCCGAGTTTTGTTAAAATCTTATTAATGCATTAATTTTAACTTCTTTGCTATTGCTAAAATGGCTATTCAACATTTTTATGATTTCGAGTTGAGTAATTTAATCTCCTCAGATTTTATAAAGTAAAATTTTATTTATGTAAAAATGTGGCAAATTTAGGCAAAATAAAATATCAATTTCTTCAATACTTAAAAAATAAAGTATCCATTGTAAATATTTCCCAGGAAGTAGGTTTCAAGTACCTTTGATAAAAGATAGTTTTGGTAGGTAAGCATTGCCAAAATATATATCCATTCTACAGTTTACAAGTAAACTATATTCACTGGTAGGAATTTCTATCAGTAAATATAATTGACTCAAACATTTTAAAAGCAGTTGACTTCAATATTTAAAATATTTGGTTTTCGTCAAAACCAACAAAACCATCTTTCAATGAGTTTTATCAAGTTTCCAGAATATTTGGGCATAATAAACACTGTTTCATCTAACAACAAAGATATTTGCAACATAACTTTAGACCAAATTTAGCACTTTAGTCTTGGAGAGTTAGTGAACTCTCACTTCATGATAATTTTTTTTGTAAACACACAAATTATTATGGTGAATAATGTATTAAAATAAATAAGATTTTCAAAAATGTGCGTGAGAAGGAGAACTTCCTTCTCACGCACCATTATTACGTAAGCACCATTCCGAACCAGTGGTAGATTCATTTGTCGATTCAAAAGCACTTGTAAAAGTTTATCTGAATAAAAAATATGTCTTAGACTTGCCTTTACACAAGTTTAAGAACTTTATTAAAAGTATGCTCATAAAAAAAGCTTATTATACAATTGAAGATTATATAAACGATAAAAAAGCTTGGATTTAACTCGTTCCAGCAATGCGCGAGACGGCATTTCAATCATGTACATTAAGAATAATAATTGTTATTTTTAAAAAAGAGCAACCGCCGAGTTTCTTGCAGGTTCTTCTCGGCTGGAACTGCATTCCGAACCTGTGGTAGACTCAATCGACGATTCAAAAGCACTTGTAAAAGTTTATTTGAATAAAAAACTTTTCTATTCTATTCTATTCTATTCTATTCTCATCGAGTGACTTCTCAATCTGCCTGCAACTATGCCAGTAAAAAAATTAAAATTTTATGAAATCTATCTTATTTTTCAGTTAAAAGATGATACCTCAACCTCACATATCAGTGTAAGGGCCAGGTCCCTGAAGCAACCGCGAAGACTAAAGAAAATATTTATTTTGCTGATTGTACTAGTGTTATGTGTTACATATTTTTTGGGTAAGACCTTTTTGTAATAAGTATTTTTTCAGTTTAATTAAGAAGATATTTTTAGGGTTCTCATAATGAAAAACGAAAGCCACTTTGTTGTCTGTCATATTTATCTGTGTGAAAATACCCTTTTAATACGACTGCCTGAAAAAAGGAGTATATTGTTTTCAGGGTTCATGTATGTATGTGAGTTTGTATATATTGCACCATAACTTCTATATGCCTGAACCAATTTTGATGTTTGTGCTATTGTTAGAATTCTTAGCTTATTCTGGGTAACATAGGCCAGTAAAATTTAAAAAAAAATTTATGGGGTGAGCATGGTCTCGCATCTATACCTAATAAATAAAATTGAAGTGTCTGTCTGTAATATCGAAATAACTACCTCATATTAAGCTCATATGGTTATTTGAACGCTACCATAACCGAATCACACGTTTTTAAAATTTTTGTCTGTCTGTCTGTCTGTCTGTCTGTCTGTCTGTCTGTCTGTTTGAACGGGCTAATCTTCGGAACGGCTGAACCGATTTTGACGGGACCTTCACATACAAGTAGAGAATTAACCAGAGAGTAACATAGGCTACTTTTTTAACCGACTTTCAAAAAAGGAGGAGTTGTGTTTTTCTACCTATGTACACTGATATCTCCGAGATTTCTGAACCGATTTGCGTATTTTTTTTTTTTAATCGATAGAGAAACATTGCGACCCTGTTCTATAAAAAATTTGGATTCCAACTCTTCAATCCTGATGCTGTAGGGAACCTAATCCCGAAAACTAATGGGTTTTAGAAACTTTCGGTTATTTAAATTGATATTGGGGGTACCAATTAAAGACTATCATTGAATGAACTCGAGTAGGTACATATCCAACTCCTCAACCCTGATGCTGTAAGGAATTGTATTCCGAAATCGTGGGGATCCCACGGGATTTTTCCGTTATGGGGACGGGTTCTACAGATAAGCTACTTTTTGTTCTGGAAAATCAAAAGTTCCCACGGGATTTTTAAAAACCTAAATCCACACGGGCAAAGCCGTGGGTATCTTCTAGTTAAAGAATAAAGTTGATTTTTTTCGAAATACGGATTAAGTTCATAATCATCATCTAGGAAATGATGAGTAAATTCCAAAAATATATTTTTCAATACAGTTGTTTAACATGGCGTACTTTCAGAGGCTATAGTTATGATTCGAAAATTAAATCTTTTGCACAGGCATGTTTTGTTTTACGCGGTCGTGACTTTTGTTTTACGAGCTCGATCATTTTGTTTTGCAGTTTATTTTTAAATTAATAAGTCAATTTAAAAAGTTTAGTAGCAAGGAGTTTTCATACATAGAATAAAATCGGATAGATTTTATACGAGACGAGAAAAAATTAATAAATGCGTACGTCTTAGCATTGAATTCTCAAAATTCTTTTAAATGTTTGTTTATTATAATTAATTATACATTTAATTACCATTTTTAATTTAATTATTTTCACATTAACATATCTCAAAAATCGAATAGGCTGTATACGCGTAGACCGTTGCCTAGTTTCGTTTTAAAATGTCCAGTTGCTAAAACGCGCCATTTTCTGAAAGTTTTAATTTTTTGTGTGATAAATTGATTATTTTTTGTAAATATGAGTTCAAGTACAAGTGATATTATGGAATTAACTCCACCTGATATTTTATCTGGGGCAAAAATTACGCAAGATGGAATTTTGCCCCCAAGATTCCGACAAAGACGTACGTATGTATGTTGAAATAAACATTTGATTCTTCGATTTGTTTTTTTACTATTTCCCACAACTGTATTGAAAAACGTCGTGTGATACACGGGTGTATCGGTTATTGCAAACTCGTGACATTAAAAACCCTCACCTTCGGTTCGGGCTTGTTAATGACAGCTCGTTTGCAATAACCAACATTCCACCCTTGTATCACAATGTACTATATCACAATAGTTCAGTATCTAGTGACTCACAATAAATATAGGTTGTATGGGGAACACTCTCGAAAAGGAAGACAAAGAAGATTATTACTGAATACTGATAAGAATAAGATATACTATAAAAAAACGTGGAAAAAAAAACATGTTTACAAAAAAAGTGCACTTTTTGTGCAATACCCGTTTTGGGGAGTTAAACAGAACTGTAATTGCAAAAAACTTATTTGCTGTATTTTTTTAAAAGTATGTTACGTAATTCTTGCGTAATTCAATTAAATCAGCTGACGCTGGAGGTCATCGATCTTTGTGTGACCTATTTACGTATCATTAGGTACCTACAAAACCGCGTGTTCGCCAACCGATACCTTTTTTTTTTGACGTGGTGGAAAAGCTTTTATAGCTACCCCCGTTCTGCGGCAGAGTGAACCAAATGTATGCATCACAGGCGTCCGGTAGCTGTCCCAACCGGGGCTCCCGCTCGCCTCTGAGCTGTCCTTCCAGAGGCTCGTGGCCTCCTGTGATTTTTTAACGAAGTTTTGTTCCTCCCGCGATGGGCATTGCTGCCCCCGCCCCGGGGTGTCTCACCCCCAGTTTCATCCGCAGTGCCCTCTGCTAATCAGAGGGACACGCGGAGAAACCTCCCTCCGCCAGGTCATTGGCCATGGCTAACAATATCCCCGTAGGAAAATTATTAACCATGTTACCGGGGCGCACCGGCCCGAATACTGCTCTTCCCCTGGGACGTATCCAAGAGGACCAGCAGCACCCAGGCACACTTGGCCACTTGGGAGGCTACCTGGCTGGCACCCCTCGCCAACGCCGATACGTACGTACGGGGTGTTATAAGTTTCACGTGTCTGTGTGTGTGTGTCTGTCTGTTCCTCTGTAGCGCTCAAACGGGTGGACCGATTTGAATGAGGTTTTTTCGTTTGAGAGGTAAATTAGTCGAGAGTGTTGTTAGCTATGTTTGATGAAAATCGGTCCAAGATGGCCGCCGCTACAAAATTGCGGATTAAATATTTTTTCACAACTCCCTTAATATGGGTATCAAATGAAAGGGCTTAACTAGTAGAATATCACTATTGCAAATCCAAGATGGCCGCCGCCACAACATGGCATGTCGGGGGTTTTTTTAATTTAGGTATACTTGTTAATGTCGTTAATATCACTAGTTTAACAGAAATGTTGGAAAACACATCTAGTTAAAATTGATATTGAGTACTATGGTCTATTACCTTAAAAATAATATCACCATACCACCATAAAGCTCAAATTAGACGGTTCATTTTTCGGGATTTTTGCTTTCATTTTCGAGGCTTCATCGATAAGTCATCAACAAGTATAAATTAGAAATTTAAAAAACCCCCGACATTCGCCATTGTGTGGCGGCGGCCATCTTGGATTTGCATAATGCTATTCTACTAGTCAAGCCCTTTCATTTGATACCCATATTAAGGGAGTTGTGAAAAAATATGTGATCCGCCATTTTGTAGCGGCGGCCATCTTGGACCGATTTTCATCAAACATAGCTAAGAACACTCTCGACTAATTCACCTTTGAAACAAAAAAAACCGCATTCAAACACACACACACACACGCACACGCACACGCACACGCACACGCACACGCACACGCACACGCACACGCACACGCACACGCACACGCACACGCACACGCACACGCACACGCACACGCACACGCACACGCACACGCACACGCACACGCACACGCACACGCACACGCACACGCACACGCACACGCACACGCACACGCACACGCACACGCACACGCACACGCACACGCACACGCACACGCACACGCACACGCACACGCACACGCACACGCAAACGCACACGCGCACGCGCACGCGCACGCGCACGCGCACGCGCACGCGCACGCGCACGCGCACGCGCACGCGCACGCGCACGCAAACGCACACGCACACGCAAACGCACACGCGCACGCGCACGCGCACGCGCACGCGCACGCGCACGAGCACGCGCACGCGCACGCGCACGCGCACGCGCACGCGCACGCGCACGCGCGCACGCGCGCACGCGCGCACGCACGCACGCACGCACGCACGCACGCACGCACGCACGCACGCACGCACGCACGCACGCACGCACGCACGCACGCACGCACGCACGCACGCACGCACGCACGCACGCACGCACGCACGCACGCACGCACGCACGCACGCACGCACGCACGCACGCACGCACGCACGCACGCACGCACGCACGCACGCACGCACGCACGCACGCACGCACGCACGCACGCACGCACGCACGCACGCACGCACGCACGCACGCACGCACGCACGCACGCACGCACGCACGCACGCACGCACGCACGCACGCACGCACGCACGCACGCACGCACGCACGCACGCACGCACGCACGCACGCACGCACGCACGCACGCACGCACGCACGCACGCACGCACGCACGCACGCACGCACGCACGCACGCACGCACGCACGCACGCACGCACGCACGCACGCACGCACGCACGCACGCACGCACGCACGCACGCACGCACGCACGCACGCACGCACGCACGCACGCACGCACGCACGCACGCACGCACGCACGCACGCACGCACGCACGCACGCACGCACGCACGCACGCACGCACGCACGCACGCACGCACGCACGCACGCACGCACGCACGCACGCACGCACGCACGCACGCACGCACGCACGCACGCACGCACGCACGCACGCACGCACGCACGCACGCACGCACGCACGCACGCACGCACGCACGCACGCACGCACGCACGCACGCACGCACGCACGCACGCACGCACGCACGCACGCACGCACGCACGCACGCACGCACGCACGCACGCACGCACGCACGCACGCACGCACGCACGCACGCACGCACGCACGCACGCACGCACGCACGCACGCACGCACGCACGCACGCACGCACGCACGCACGCACGCACGCACGCACGCACGCACGCACGCACGCACGCACGCACGCACGCACGCACGCACGCACGCACGCACGCACGCACGCACGCACGCACGCACGCACGCACGCACGCACGCACGCACGCACACACACACACACACACACACACACACACACACACACACACACACACACACACACACACACACACACACACACACACACACACACACACACACACACACACACACACACACACACACACACACACACACACACACACACACACACACACACACACACACACACACACACACACACACACACACACACACACACACACACACACACACACACACACACACACACACACACACACACACACACACACACACACACACACACACACACACACACACACACACACACACACACACACACACACACACACACACACACACACACACACACACACACACACACACACACACACACACACACACACACACACACACACACACACACACACACACACACACACACACACACACACACACACACACACACACACACACACACACACACACACACACACACACACACACACACACACACACACACACACACACACACACACACACACACACACACACACACACGTCAAACTTATAACACCCCGTCGTTTTTGCGTCGGGGGTTAAAAATGAACCGTCTTAACACATCGTTCACAAGCACTGTGCCAGCAAGTATCGTATCGTGTACCGTTCATTGCAACAATGAACGAGGCACCGTCTAATTTGGGCAGGAATATCACTATAAATAAATACCATTGAGATTCCAAATCCAATGAGTGTCAAATCTAATATGATACGCTACTGTAAAAACTATAATATATTTAGAAACACGAGAAGAGCTTGGCTATATGATATCTATATAATTTTATTTGGACCAGTTTTTTAAAATAATTATTAAATCAAATGACTAAGAAGTAGGTTTTTGATTATCATAATTTAATTTAGAATTATCAAAGGTCAGCTCTGAGCTTGTCTACACAAAGCAGGTGTATGTGTTTCGAGTTCGATAAACATGAGTAATTCCATTTATAAGCAGCTGACCGTTACCAATACAAAGCCAGTGGTAGTGAACATTTAAAAAATCAGATTTTTTTTCCCCTGAGAAATAATTACCTCGCAGTTTATTACACTCGTATTCGCGCGCTGAATATCATTACAATTAGTATAAAATTGATTGTATGGAGTTAGGGGATTATTATTGTTATTTTATTAGATAATTTAATTAGATTATTACCGTTTACAATTTCAGTTGTTGTGATTTGCTGAATTTATGGTATTCTTGCTGCAGCACTGCATTTTAGCCAATGCAAAAGAGAGAGTGTCGGCCAATCAAATGGGATTACGATCGTTACACTGTTACAAAATAACCGCCAAAATCGTGTAAAGCTATGCACGCACGCACGCACGCACGCACGCACGCACGCACGCACGCACGCACGCACGCACGCACGCACGCACGCACGCACGCACGCACGCACGCACGCACGCACGCACGCACGCACGCACGCACGCACGCACGCACGCACGCACGCACGCACGCACGCACGCACGCACGCACGCACGCACGCACGCACGCACGCACGCACGCACGCACGCACGCACGCACGCACGCACGCACGCACGCACGCACGCACGCACGCACGCACGCACGCACGCACGCACGCACGCACGCACGCACGCACGCACGCACGCACGCACGCACGCACGCACGCACGCACGCACGCACGCACGCACGCACGCACGCACGCACGCACGCACGCACGCACGCACGCACGCACGCACGCACGCACGCACGCACGCACGCACGCACGCACGCACGCACGCACGCACGCACGCACGCACGCACGCACGCACGCACGCACGCACGCACGCACGCACGCACGCACGCACGCACGCACGCACGCACGCACGCACGCACGCACGCACGCACGCACGCACGCACGCACGCACGCACGCACGCACGCACGCACGCACGCACGCACGCACGCACGCACGCACGCACGCACGCACGCACGCACGCACGCACGCACGCACGCACGCACGCACGCACGCACGCACGCACGCACGCACGCACGCACGCACGCACGCACGCACGCACGCACGCACGCACGCACGCACGCACGCACGCACGCACGCACGCACGCACGCACGCACGCACGCACGCACGCACGCACACACACACACACACACACACACACACACACACACACACACACACACACACACACACACACACACACACACACACACACACACACACACACACACACACACGTCAAACTTATAACACCCCGTCGTTTTTGCGTCGGGGGTTAAAAATGAACCGTCTTAACACATCGTTCACAAGCACTGTGCCAGCAAGTATCGTATCGTGTACCGTTCATTGCAACAATGAACGAGGCACCGTCTAATTTGGGCAGGAATATCACTATAAATAAATACCATTGAGATTCCAAATCCAATGAGTGTCAAATCTAATATGATACGCTACTGTAAAAACTATAATATATTTAGAAACACGAGAAGAGCTTGGCTATATGATATCTATATAATTTTATTTGGACCAGTTTTTTAAAATAATTATAATTATTAAATCAAATGACTAAGAAGTAGGTTTTTGATTATCATAATTTAATTTAGAATTATCAAAGGTCAGCTCTGAGCTTGTCTACACAAAGCAGGTGTATGTGTTTCGAGTTCGATAAACATGAGTAATTCCATTTATAAGCAGCTGACCGTTACCAATACAAAGCCAGTGGTAGTGAACATTTAAAAAATCAGATTTTTTTTCCCCTGAGAAATAATTACCTCGCAGTTTATTACACTCGTATTCGCGCGCTGAATATCATTACAATTAGTATAAAATTGATTGTATGGAGTTAGGGGATTATTATTGTTATTTTATTAGATAATTTAATTAGATTATTACCGTTTACAATTTCAGTTGTTGTGATTTGCTGAATTTATGGTATTCTTGCTGCAGCACTGCATTTTAGCCAATGCAAAAGAGAGAGTGTCGGCCAATCAAATGGGATTACGATCGTTACACTGTTACAAAATAACCGCCAAAATCGTGTAAAGCTATGCCCTTTCCTACTTTACGAATATTTGAATTTGAATAATGAAAGTATAACCCGCGGCACGTACCTACATCGAACACTGAACGAAACGTGGAGGGCATAGCTGCGTATGGGAACTGTCACGCACGTAATACAATAGTTTATCCCCTCCACTTTCCTTCAGCAGTTCGATGTACGTGACTATGTTTTTTACTTAAACTTTTAATATTTACACTTCTAAGAATCGGCCGTTGCATTTTATATCAAGATGCAGACCATATCGCTTTGACAAGGTTTAATTTACCGTGCCGTTTGCCAATTATTTGATCGCACGCCAAAGGTTCACCATCCCTGATCTAAGACTAGTTCGCATACATATATCCGCCGTCATGTCACATGAAAGTGTTACAGAATACTCGACAGTGCTACCAGTGTGATGGACACTGGACAGTGGTGTTAGGTGTACCGCGTCTTATTAAATTAATAATCTATTTAATCCAAAACCTATAGATTGTATGTACACACACTAATGCGATCTGTATTACCAATTAGTAAATATTTTACACTTATACAAATCTGGATTTTTGATCTGTAGATTTTGGATCTACAGATAGGTTTTTAATTTCGACCGTTTCTTGAACTGTTTGCGATTACAGATACGCGCGTGTCCGCTCTGCGGAGAGGGAAAAATGACAAATGGAACTATCGTGCGTACTTTGCCGTTATTACTTACAGGTAGTTTGAGATTTTAGTTTGTAGTACTAGGTGACTCGCACCGGCTTCGCACGGGTGGGCCTTTCTATAGAAAAAAAAATTCAGACAGGCAGTCCATTATATCAATTACATTTTACATTTTTACAAAATCAATAGTAAATAGAATTGAATCAAATTAAATTTAAACTAAATAAATAAACCAGTCAAATAAAATAAAATGAAACATTCCAAATAAATAAAACAAACAACAATAAACAAAATGGACAATGAGAGCAGATTTTAGATATTGAACATTTTTGGAATTATTGGATACTAGTGGACCCGGCAGACTTCGTCCTGCCCGTAATACCGGTGACAACATCAGCGCCACCTACCGAGACCCGGTAGGTTACCTGTACCTACCTGGTAATTGTGTTTTCAAACCATCCAGGAACCCATTGAAATATACACCCAAAATTTCATCCAAATTGATCCAGCCGTTTAGGAGGAGTTAAGTGATAAACACACGTACAGAAGAATATGTAAATACGGGTGAGAGAGTGTACCGTATCCACGCGACGGGAGGTTTGACAGTTACGAAACCCGTGAACATTTTGTATGGGAAAATGTTTTTTCTTTTATTTTATTTTTTCGTCAATTTTCCAATGTTTTTAATAGCTATTATGCTATTCGGGATTGAGACAAATACAACAAATCGATAAGCATGAAAATCGCTCTAGCCGTTCTCGAGTTATAAGTGTTCGAACTAACACGGCTTTGTTTTATATATATAGACTAGATGATGCCCACGGCTTCGCCCGTGTGTATTTAGGTTTGTAAAAATCTCGTGGGAACTTCGATTTTCCAGAACAAAAAGTAGCCTATCTGTAGTAAGTAGTAACCCGTCCAAAAAACGGAAAAATTCCGTGGGATCCTTACGATTTCGGAATACAATTCCTTACAGCATCAGTGTTGAGGAGTTGGACATGTACCTACTCGAGGTCATTCAACAATAAATTCCCCAATATCAATTTAAATAACCGACAGTGCCTAAATCCCATTAGTTTTGGGGATCAGATCCCCTACAGCATCAGGATTGAGGAGTTGGAATCCAAATTTTTTGTAGGACAGTGTCGCAATGTTTCACTATCGATTAAAAAAAAAATTACGCAAATCGGTTCAGAAATCTCGGAGATATCGGTGTACATAGGTAGAAAACACAACTCCTCCTTTTTTGAAAGTCGGTTAAAAAAGTAGCCTATGTCACTCCCTGGTTAATTCTCTACTTGTATGAGAAACTCCCGTCAAAATCGGTTCAGCCGTTCCAAAGATTAGCCCGTTCAAACAGACAGACAGACAGACAGACAGACAGACAGACAGACAGACAGACAGACAAAAATTTTAAAAACGTGTGATTCGGTTATAGTATCGTTCAAATAACCATATGAGCTTAATATGAGGTAGTTATTTCGATATTACAGACAGACACTTCAATTTTATTTATTAGTATAGATTAAGGGCCTATTCCACCATCCTCTGATAAGTGTCGGATAGCCTAAACGTAAGTTTTGTCACTTTATTACATTATGTCAAGTGACAAAGTCAAAATATGTGAATAAGCTATCCGACACTATTGTGGTCACACAACACTATTGTGGACACACAGGGGCGAAATATTGTTTAGTTCAGAAGTCAGAACTCGGAACCGAACGGTTTGTAGTTTTGTTCGATTTGTTTCATAGATTTTTTTGTGATTGTCAAGCGTAAGTAGATTAAAGTACAATTCAGAACTAGCGAAGCGCGTCCGACGCAGCGGAAATGCAATAAAAAAGAAAATCTATTTCATAAGACATTCTTCTCATTCAAAATACATTTTGTGACTGTATATGCAAACACTCCGTCGTTAAATATGTATATGCGAACGCAGTGTGCGTTTACCACAGACCCAATAAAAGTGATAATCTAAAAGAATGAAATTAAACCGACACCACACACTTAACAGTCCATAATATCTTGGAAACTACTGAAACGATTTTGTTGAAACTTGCACTGTTGCCTAAATTGAAGTGAATGTAAGCGATTAACAAGATAAAGTTCGTAAACTAAAACACGGCAAGCAGCAAGCGGTGCCATCTGTTATGTCTATCCGAAACTAATTTAATATTCGAGAAAGTCGCGCGAAGGTAATTTCTCGATTTTTCGGAAATAAAATGTAGCCTATATCACTCGGACCATAACAACGAATCAACGGTACCTACAGTAGTTTGGGCGCTACGGTGGTACACACAGAATCTCATACGAAAATCGGACACAAACATACCTACATACACACATACATACCTACATACATACATACATACATACATAGACTGCTAAAATCATAACCCTTCCTTTTGGCTTTGCCGTAATCGGGTAAAAAAAGAAAAGTCAGATCGCCTGTTTCAAGTTTAAACTTAAAACATAATAATTTTATTGTTAGGTAAATAGTAACCTTCACAGATAATGCCTAATCGTGATGGTCAAATAATTTCGCGATCCGTCTAAAAACTATTAACCTGACAGTTATTAGGTAAGAGCATAAGTAACTAAACCTTGTTTAAATAAATACTCAAGTTCAGACGATGTAGTATTAAAAAACTGCATTATGCTGCGAGATTGCTTCGTTTAATTGTTACTTTCTCGCCATCCTAATAAAATCGTAGCAATTTATGTTTAGGAAAATATGCGAAAACTGTAAACACGTGTAAAGTAATCGTTAAAGTACAGTATGGTTAGTCCGAGCTTGCACACCTCGAAAACTTTACTAAATACTAAATATCGAAACACAATCACACTTTAGAGTGAAATAGACCTAAACTGGGTTAGGGTGGGTTAAGGTATAGGTTCGTCAATACATTCATCATTCGCCAGCCAGCCAGCGCCCCAAGCGGAAATGTTGTAAAATAAATATTTGAATTACTGAATTACGACTTTAAAATAAGAGCCTTTGGGTTCATTTTACATTACATACTAGTGGATCCCGCAGACTTCGTCCTGCCCGGTGGTGACATACCGACATCAGCATCACCTACCGAGACCCGGTAGGTTACCTGTACCTACCCGTTAATTGTGTTTTCGAACCATCCAGGAACCCATTGAAATATATACACACAAAATTTCATCCAAATTGATCCAGCCGTTTAGGAGGAGTTAGGTGACAAACACACGTACAGAAGAATAATAATATATGTATGTAGGTACGGGTAAGAGAGTTTACCGTATCCACGCGACGGGATGTTTGAACTCTTTAATTTTCCGGGATAAAAAGTACCTAGTATGTCCTTTTCCAAGGCCTTGTCTACCTCTACACCAAATTTCGTCCAAATCGGTAAAGCCGTTCTTGAGTTATAAATAGTGTAACTAACACGACTTTCTTTTATACTATGTATTGATTACAGTTTTTTGATATTTTGTATTTGGTAAAGTTTTCAAGGTGCGCAAGCTCTGAATAACCATACAGACTGATTAATTATTTAATTAGTTAACACGTTCTAATATATTAGCGTATAATCTAATTAGGTATGTGTAAATGTTTTCGATATCATTTATCATTCAGCTACTGTGGAAATTCTATCCACGGAGACAGGATGTATTTGTTTCACATTTACGGTTTAGTTTGTACGTCTTCATAGTATAATAGACGTATTTGTAGAGATTATGTTTAATAGAGGATAAAGTTACTCATCAAAATATTTATAGAGAATAATGTTACTCATTTAATATAATTATTCAATATTGTGTCCATTGTTTTAAACATTATTATAAAATATTGTACGTGAATTGTGTCGTTTTTCCGTTAGTTGTTGTTGAATAAGTTGAAATGGGTAAAAACAACCTCTTAGAACGAGAAAGGTTTAGGACGTAGTCCACCACGCTGGCCAAGACTCCATACGCCTACGCTACAATAACAAAAACAAATCGGAATTAAGAAAATTAAAAAAAAAAAAAAACGACTGCCCTGCTGCCCCTTTATTTTTTATAAATGATATTTTTTTGTGAATCACTGGATATTGAAGTATTGTGTTATCATTTTTAGATGATTATTATGAACTTAATCTTAACTACCTAAAGTAGAATTTTTTTTTTTCTACTTTAGGTAGTCTTAATGCAGGACCATTGTCACCCCATCAATTTTTTTTTAAATTTTACTAGCCTATCTCACTCAGAATAAGCTAAGGATACTAATTAGTTAGATTAGTTAGAAGTTATGGTGGAATATACAAACTCACATACATACATGAACCCTAAAAATAATATACCTAAGTACTCCTTTTTTCAGGCAGTCGTATAAAAAAAACATTGCCATTTGTGTGTTTATATTAGCATTGTATTTGGCAGGGATGTTCGCGGGCCAGACACAGTGGTTCGATGGGCTGGCGAAGAGCCTCGGGTACGAGAGCGTATTCCACCACGCGGTCGTCATCGACGCCGGCTCCTCCGGCACCAGGGTCTTGGCGTATAAGTTTAGAGTGCCCTTCACAGGTTGGTCCCTTAAGCCTGATTTACACGTATTAAGTTGTCAAGTAGTTAACTAAATTTTAATTTAATTTTAAGCTACTTAATTTTAAAAGTTAGTAAAAGTTAAAAGTAAAAGTACTTGTAAAAGTTACAAGTCACTTTAGTCAGTTACTTTTATAAGTCACGACAAATAAGTCTAGCGTTGACCTCCAATGCGCAGAAGTCGAAAATGAGGTATCTCGGGATGTGAGGGGGTCGCGGGGACGGCGTGGGGATCGTTCGTAAGCAGTGATTAGCTCTCGCGGATCCCTCGTAAGCGCTGATTGGCTCTCCAATCGTATTGTGTCCCACTCACTCGCACGACGCTGCGCGCACTTGAAGGTCACCGCTCGACTTACGTGCCGGGGGTTATACGTTCTGGAGCAGCAGATATTAGTGCATTATCTATCTACGTTCCAGACTCCTGTTTTGTCTTATTACAATAAGCTACCTATACCTATTGCTGGCTTCAATACACGTACATTCTGAATAATTGTTAAATAATTACATAATTATTACATTGTAATTACCTATATTTATCTGGTCACAGCGTTCTACTCACAGCTGTACTGTTTAAATAATTACAATAATATTAGAATGTATTTGTTTATGCGTATCACGTGAGATCACACTGCAATTAAAATGTGTGTAATAATATGAATGTGTTTGCTTTTCAGTATTTGGTCAAGCGAGTCTGGATTTAGTAGATGAATACTTCGAGGAGACTAAACCCGGTCTATCGTCTTACGTGGATGATCCGGAAAAGGTAATCTATTTACCACGGATGTATATTAATATATATATAGCAGCTCGTGCTGATTCACTGACTCATTGATCACCTCTCCTGAACAATTTTGTATGAAAATTTTTTTTTTCAATAATGGTGTCGTATAAAGGACAAAAATTCATTAAGAGGAAAAATATGGAGAGAGCTGATGATTGAGGATTTCAGAGACGAGCGACGGGCACGCTTAAGGTATTGAAGATAGGTGGGAGGTGCTCGAGCAAATGTCATTCGAAACATCATCCAATTGGCAGTGAGCTGAAAAAAAATTCAAAATGGCGAAAAAAAGATGGCCGCCATACAAATTTCGTCGGTGTCCATCTCGGAGGGTATAAAAGATGGAAGAGTGGTTTCTTCGCAAAAGATGATCAGGATCCAAAGATCTACCCGATGAATAGAAAAAAAATTCAAAATGGCGGAATTTATTTTTCCATAGAAAATGTATGGCGAATATTGAAGAGACTACAAGTTGTAAACTATGCAAGGCTTTGATGCGGTTCTTTGGAGAACTCTCAATGAAAAATATGGGAAGACATGATGATTGAGGGTTTGGAAGATGGTTGAGGAGGCCGGGCAGGGTATGGCAGATAGATGGGAGGTGCTCAAACAAAAATTACTCAAAACCTCATCCAATTGGCACTGAGCTGAAAAAAAAACAAAATGGCGGATTCAAGATGGCGGCTATACAAATTTCGTCGGTGTCTATCTCACCAAGTATAAAAGATGGAAGAGTGGTTTCTTGGCAAAAGATGATCAAGAACTGAAGATCTACAATTTGATGAACAGAAAAAAATCAAGATGGCAAAATTTATTTATTTTCACACAAAATATATGGCGAATATTGAAGAGACTATAAGTTGGGAAACTATACAAGACTTTGATACGGTTTCTTTTCAAATGAGAATGCCCAAAAATCTATGGGCGTGTAACCCAGTCGTTTACAAACGTGTTGTATGCAGCATTTATTGCAGATTTATACCTGATAACCAAACACACCATTTTAATACCTCTAGGACTTGTAGTTTTAAATAAATCTAAGTTTAAGTTTGAAAATGATTCTAGGTTATGTGTAGTTTATAATTGTTAAAGTAGTAAGGAAAGCCGTGTATCTTTCCTGCCGATTTGAACTATTAATTGTTTGGCGCGCACTATACTTAACATACCTGTCCAACGATATCCAATACAAACACAATAAACCAAAATAATATTGGTCACCGGTGTGCTACAATAAACATTCAAAATGTAAATAGAGTAGACGTCACTAGCGTCACACACAACTAAAACAATGACATGTCATATTGACATCTTGAAATAAGTTTCTTTACACATAATCAAAAAGGTTGTAGTTTTATTATATTCCATTGCACAAAACGCAACGAAGTTAAAACAATATTATAAAAAAATAATAATATTAATTATTACTTATTTACTTTAAGCATATATTGTACGATTTACAACAAATAACAAATAAAATAATGTATTTAAATAATTAATATCCGTTCTATTTTAAATGAAATTATTTTTAAAAAAATAACAAACCTCTTTTTATTTGGGCATGTACCTATGCGTAGAATGTAATGCAAATGGCGGTCAGACTTAAACGGGAAGTTAAAAAGACGGTTTAATTCCTTTTTTATTACATTTTTTTATCGTGAAGTGTAGCATTAATAATTATTAATTTTCAAATTGTCATATATTCGTAAGATAATTTTTAATAAATTACATTTTGTGTAAATGTTTGGGTCAGGGGTGATCATTCTCCTTTGTTTTTATGGAAGAACTCTCCTTCTGGCAATTGATTCGGAGAAAAAAATTTGGAGAGTGATGATGATCGAGGGTTTGGAAGATGGATGAGGAGCACGGCCAGGGTTAAAGATGCTGAAAATGATAGAAGAAGGTGGAGGCTGCTAAAACAAAAATAATACTGAAATCCCCGCGGTCCGCTTTAGCGGGCCGCGCAGCCAAGCGCCCTACTAGTTAATATATATATAGCTGCTCGTGCTGATTCATTGACTGACTCACTGATTGATCACCCCTCCTGTAAAATTTTGTATGAAAAATTTTTTTTTCACTAATGGTTTCGTATAGACGACAAAAATTCATTCGGAACAAAAATATGGAGAGAGCTGATGATTGAGGATTTCAGAGACGAGCGAATGGCACGCTTAAGGTATTGAAGATAGGTGGGGGGTGCTCGAGCAAATGTCACTCGAAACATCATCCAATTGGCAGTGAGCTGAAAAAAAATTCAAAATGGCGAAAAAAAGATGGCCGCCATACAACTTTCGTCGGTCTCCATCTCGGAGGGTATAAAAGATGGAAGAGTGGTTTCTTCGCAAAAGATGATCAAAATCCAAAGGTCTACTCGATGAATAGAAAAAAAATTCAAAATGGCGGAATTTATTTTTCCATAGAAAATGTATGGCGAATATTGAAGAGACTACAAGTTGTAAACTATGCAAGGCTTTGATGCGGTTCTTTGGAGAACTCTCAAAGAAAAATATGGGAAGACATGATGATTGAGGGTTTGGAAGTTGGTTGAGGAGCCCGGGCAGGGTATTGAAGATAGGTAGGAGGTGCTCAAACAAAAATTACTCGAAACATCATCCAATTGGCAGTGAGCTGAAAAAAAGTCCAAAATGGCGGATTCAAGATGGCGGCCATATAAACATCGGTGTCTATCTCACCAAGTATAAAAGATGGAAGAGTGGTTTTTGCCAAAAAATGATTAAGACCTTAAGTTCTACTTGATGAGCAGAATGATTCAAAGAAAAAATATGGAGAGTGATAATGATCGAGGATTAGGAATAGGGGAGAAATAGGTGGAGGCTGCTCAAACCAAAATACCCGAAAGCGAAACCTCGCGGTCCGCTTGCGGGCCGCGCACCCACGCGCCCTACTAGTTATATATATAAAGCTACTTGAAGTTACGTACTGATCACCTCTCCTGAACAATTTTGTATGGGACTTTTTCACCATATTTTCCGTGTGTGTAAAATTCAAAAATTTAAGGTCTACAAAATTATAGAGAAAGCTGGACGTGGAAAACTGACTAGGGTGCCCTAAGGGATCTCGAAAACTATCAGTCGGAAGGGTACCGTCCCGAAACAAAAAATGTTCAAAACCTTGGGCAATTGGGTGAACCGGTGAAAAAAATATGGCCACCATACAAACAAAATTTCGTCTCCATACAAAAAATTTCCTAATTTTCAAGAGGCTCTCCAGAACAATTTTGTATGGAACTTTTTTCCCTTCACTACTTATGTGCGCAGAACTTATGGGTCTTCCTTCAGAAAATTATGAAACGTCATGAATGTGGAAAATTTACCAGAGTACCTCATGGGTCCTCCGAAACTACCAGTCATACAGACATGGTCCCAAACAAATGTTATTAAAGACCTTGGGCCATTAGGTGAACCGGTAAAAAAAAGATGGCCGCCAAACAAAAAAAAAATTTCTCCATACAAATTTTTTGGGTAATTTTCAAGAGGCTCTCCAGAACAATTTTGTATGGAACTTATTTCCCTTCACTATTTATGTGCGTAGAACTTATGGGTCTTCCTTCAGAAAATTATGAAACGTCATGAATGTGGAAAATTTACCAGAGTACCTCATGGGTCCTCCAAAACTACCAGTCATACAGACATGGTCCCAAACAAATATATTAAAAACCTCGGGCCATTAGGTGAACCGGTGAAAAAAAGATGGCCGCCGAACAAAAAAAAATTCTCTCCATACAAATTTTTTGGGTTCTTTTCAAGAGGCTTCTCAGAACAATTTTGTATGGAACCTTTTCTCTTAACTATTTATATATGTCGTACTTATGGGTCTTCCTTCAGGAAAATTCTGAAACATCATGATTGTGGAAAATTTACCAGAGTACCTCATGGGTCCTCGAAAACTACCGGTCATACAGGCATGGTCCCAAACAAATGTTGTTTAAGACCTTGAGACCTTGGGCCATTGGGTAAACGGGTAAAAAAAAAGATGGCCGCTGAACAAAAAAAAAATTCTCTCCAACAAATTTTTGGGATCTTTTTGAGGCTCTCTTTGTATGAAACTTTTTCCCCCCAATACACATAATAAGTAAATAGAACTTAAAGATTTTTTTTTTGCACAAAAAATACAAAACGTAGTGAATGAGGAAAAATTACCAGAGTACCCTAACGGCCCTCAAAAACTATCAATCATAGAGGCATGGTCCTGAAACTAAAAATGTTCAAGACCTTAGGCCCTTTGGTGAGCCAGTAAAAAAAAGATAGCTACGGAACAAAAAAAATTGTGTCCATACAAAATTTCTTTTTAATTTTCAAGTGGCTCTCCAGAACATTTTTGTATAGATCTTTTTTTTCCCCACTAAACGCATGCATAGAACTCATTAGTGTCCTTTCAGAAAAGATACAAAGCGTGATACCAATATTTCTTTCTATCTTTCAACAGACTGTCCAGAATATTCTGGTATTTGGTATGGCCTCCCATTTCTTTATTTTACGAATATTGAAGAGACCACAAGGCCCGCGAGCTGCTTGCAGCTCGCGCACCGAGCGCAACACTAGTTGTATATACATAGATTAGATTGGTCATGTCATCAATCATCATAGCTATACAATGAATACCAAATTACTTTGCTATAATCCGCTAACAGTGACAAATTTGTAGGCACAACACCACACAAATTCACCACACAAGTATAAATTAAAAATTTAAAAAACCCCCGACATTCACCATTTTGTGGCGGCAGCCATCTTGGATTTGCAATAGTGCTATTCTACTAGTCAAGCCCTTTCATTTGATACCCATATTAAGGGAGTTGTGAAAAAATATGTAATCCGCCATTTTGTAGCGACGGCCATCTTGGACCGATTTTCATCAAATATAGCTAACAACAATCTCGACTAATTCACCTTTCAAACAAAAAAAAAACTGCATTCAAATCGGTCCACCCGTTTGAGCGCCACAGGGGAATAGACAGACACACACACATACACACACACACACACACACACACACACACACCGACACGTCAAACTTATAACACCCCGTCGTTTTTGCGTCGGGGGTTAAAAATAAACTCGACGATCGTTTCGCTCCGACACCGGAGCATCTTCAGGAGATGTCGACTTCACAACGGAGCGATACACGCAATGGACTTTGCGATCGTCCGTTGTGAAGTCGACATCTCCTGAAGATGCTCCGGTGTCGGAGCGAAACAATCGTCGAGTTAAATTTGTGGTGAATTTGTGTGGTGTTGTGCCTACAAAGTCACTGTTAGCGGATTATAGCAGAGTAATTTTGTATTCATTGTATATCATGGAATTCCGCAAAGTAACGCCTGCCTCTGCCTAAAAAAGCTGTGATAGCCTAGTGGTGAGGACGACCGACTTCTAATCGGAGGTCGTGGGTTCGATCCCGGGGCACGCACCTCTGACTTTTCGGAGTTATGTGCGTTTTAAGTATTTAAATATCACTTGCTTTAACGGTGAAGGAAAACATCGTGAGGAAACCTGCATGCCTGAGAGTTCTCCATAACGTTCTCAAAGGTGTGTGAAGTCTGCCAATCCGCTTGGCCAGCGTGGTAGACTATGGCCAAAACCCTTCTCACTCTGAGAGGAGACCCGTGCTCTGTAGTGAGCCGGTAATGGGTTGATCGTGATGATGATGAACGCCTGCCTCTATTCAACATTTGTCATCATCGCGTCAAGTGTGATTTGAATCAAGCTCTCGTTACTTGAATAAGCAGTTAACATACGTTTGACACCTAACCGTCATGCCTCCCGCACCTGCCTGCTTGTGCGAGAGGGTTGACGGTATGGTTACAGGAACAGTTGGCAGACAAGTGATAATCTAAAAGATTGAAAGTTAAACCGACTTCACCGCGCACTTAAAAGTCCATATCTCAAAAACTAGTAAGCCGAGTTTGATGAAATTTTCACTGTTCTCTATGTTGGAGTAAATGTAAGCTAACAAAACTTACAACCGCACTAGTCGCTCCTACGATTTTCGGAAGGTCCCCTCGATTTCTCTGGTCTGCCAGTATCAAACTCTGATTTCCTTATCATGGGACCTTTGAAATATCTTCTTTCCAACAAAAAAAGAATCGTCAAAATCGGTTCATAAACGACGAAGTTATCCGCGAACACTCATAAAAAAGCATATATACGGTCGAATTGAGAAACCTCCTCCTTTTTTGAAGTCTGTTAAAAAATTAAGTCGGTCACCAATCCGTACCGCGCTGCTTGTTATTCATTGTAGCCTCTTTCTTAGCTTTAAGACTGTAGAAGGAAATCTTGTAAAGAAGTCTTGGTGACAGTTCTAGGCAAGCTCTCTAATAATAATAGACTGACTTCAAGTGGATCAAGTCTCACTTTCGGACAGCAGAAACGACGTTAAACGCCCTCATCGATTCCAAAATATCGATGAGTCGGTATAGCAGAACTTACCTATATGCTACCTCAGTTAAGCGGTAGGGTTAAAGCATGTCAGGGAATCGCCGCGCTCTTGTACTATTTAACAAGCACTTTACGAACGAAACGACATGCAAACAGACATCGTGTATAACTCCCGCACGTTGCTATTGCGCTGGAACCTTGTCACATTAACTTCAGCGTGACGTCAGACGAAACCAAAATATATCTACCGTCGGCAACAAATTTTTTTTATAAAAAAAAAAATTAAACCGCATGAACAAATAATTTTCAGCTTTTATAGATTTTAAATGAAGAAATCATCCTATTCTTCAACTCCACTGATGTAATCACATTCTTGTAATTCGGATTCAGAATTTTTTTCAGAGTCTGTTTGTGTCTGAATTACTATCATTTTCTGTGATAATAATAAATAACTCGTTAATTAATCCGTCTTTGCGCCAGTATTAAACAACAAGAACAACAAAATGTGTGAATTTACAATAATTATTCAAAACTGGATACGCGTACTCTACGAACAGTTTTTGTCAACGGTACCTACCGACGACGTCTGTCTAGCGGTGACGTCATGAAAATGGCGGCCAGGCGCAATACCAATTTGATGGCTTATATCAATTAAACTTATTGCCAGCATTTGGTATGTAATTTCTTTATTTTTATCGATGTTTTAGGGCGCCGAAACGATATTGCATTTAGTGAAGAGATCAGAGGAACACATTCCCATCGATGGCAAGAAGAAGAGATCGACGCCGCTGATCGTGCGCGCCACGGCCGGCCTGCGGCTGCTGCCCGAGGACAAAGCGAACATGCTCATAGAAACTGTGGCCAAGGCAATCTCACAGTAAGTATATTTTTTATTATTATTAACTAGTGGACCTGGCAGACGTCGTCGCGTCCTGCCCGGTGACATACCGACATCAGCGCCACCTACCGTGTATGCCACACCCACAGACCAATATATTATATTTGTTACAAAAATGTGATAAATGAAGAACCGCTTGACCGATTTTGTGCAAACTTCACATAAACCATCTACTAAATAGTCCAAACAAAGCCTAAACATTTGGTTTGGATAGTTGCGCCCGTTCTTGAGTTATAAAATTACAACGAAAAGTGGCATTGATTTTTATATATATAGATAAGACGTATGTATATTCACTAATATTATAAAGGCGAAAGTTTGTGTGTATGTATGTGTGTATGTTTTTTACTCTATAACGCCGCAACTACTGAACCGATTTGGCTGAAATTTTGAATGGAGATAGATTATGACCTGATTTAACACATAGGCTATATAATGTTAGTGTGGTACGGAACCCTTCGTGCGCGAGTCCTACTCGCACTTGGCCGGTTTTTTTGATTATAGCCTTTACAGTCGGATTCACATGGATTTAAGTTGCCACTAGAAATTATACTCACGGAGCCGCATTATCTCAGTGTGACTTGCCTTACACGCTTCTTATAAGCCGCGGCACGTAACTCGAGCGCTGACCTTCAAGTGCGCGCAGCGTCGTACGAGTGAGCGGGACACAATACGATTGGAGAGCCAATCAGCGCTTACGAGGGATCCGCGAGAGCTAATCAGTGCTTACGAACGATCCCCACGCCCTCCCCGCGACCCCCTCACACCCCGAGATACCTCATTTTCGACTTCTGCGCATTGAAGGTCAGCGCACACGAGTAGAAAATCTACAGAGAGGAAGCTTCCACAAGCGGTCCGCTGTAGGTACACTCACACAAACACACTCACCAACGGTTCACGGACGCCCGCTCGTTCAACTAACCGGTACTGTTGGGTGCCAAACGTGCGCATATGTGTGAGTGTACTTACAGCGGGCCGCTTGTAGAAGCTTCCCCTCTGTACTCTGTGGTCAGCGCTCGAGTTTCGTGCCGCTGTTTATATTATAATTACAATTATTATTGTCGAAAAATTAAAATTGTCATTGAATATTATATTGGTTTGTTGTTTTCCAGGTTGGGCTACGACGTCGGTGACAATAGCGTGGAGATAATGAAAGGGTCCGATGAGGGCATCTTTATTTGGTACACGGTTAACTTGTTACACAGTGAGTATCTGTGATTTTATCATGTAGCTTTGATGATAAATACGATTCTTTGTAATACTTAAAGATAGAGGTTGTTTAATATGTTATGCTGGTCGGGTTGTACTCGTAGCCACTTACCAGCATCAGGATCGCCGCTGCGTATGGGGGCCCCCTGAGTATGGTCTGGCTTCCAAAGGTCTTCGTCTGGTCTGCACTTATTTTAAAATCTCGCGTGACACAATGATATTGACGGCGTAATAATCGTCACTTGGTGATACCAGAGCTGTGTTGGCGATCCCTTTTTTGGAAGCGGCCACATTTGTATACCAGACCAACTACAGTTAAAATCCGAAAGAGAAAAAGACTGTTTTGTGCTAAATTATAAAAAAAAAAAAATTATGACAAATATGAAAGTATTGAACAGAGGTTATTTATTTTCTATGATTTTGGCATTTTTCCGTATAAAATTAGATGAATCCGAGTTAATATTTCAATTGCTCTTACAATTAATTGACTTTGTAGCTATTCATATTATATTACGTTACGTGTGATAGGAAGTACCTCCTCTTTTTTGCCATTTATTTCTGAATTTTCTTTCGAAATAGAAAAAGGCACGTTCATTTTTGTACAAATAAATTTTTGAAGAAATAAATTACGTAAAAAATTTTAAACAAATAATTTACGTAAAAATTTCGATGCGTCTTGATTGTGATTTTGGAAATTTATGCAGAAGTGTGCATCAATTTGGCACGCGTTTCCCTCCGCTATTCTATAATATATTTCTATGGTTTTAACTGACTTCGAAAAAAAAAAACAAGTCCTTAATTCGACTCATATTTTTTGTATGGATATTGGATGTACATCATTTCTCTTTTTTTGGTACGCTTGCGTTATTATTTTCGGATAGAATCTCGATTTATATCTGACCCTCGATTTATAACACAATTCCCGTACTATTTAAAATCCGTATACCAATTTATTTTAAACTAGATGTTCCCCGCGACATCGTTCGCGTGGATTTAGGTTTCTTAAAATCCTGTGCGAATTATTTGCTTTTCCGGGATAAAAGTTACCTATGTCAATTTCAGGGACGAAAGCTACCCCTGTACCATATTTCGTATAAATCGGTTAAACGAATGAATTTTAAAGAATCCCGTGGGAATTCTTTAATTTTCCAGGATAAATAATAACCTATGTCCTTCCCCGGGATGTAAGCTACCTCTGTACCGAATTTCATCAAAATCGGTTACACTGTTGGGCCGTGAAGGGCTAGCAGACAGACAGACACACTTTCGCATTTGTAATATTATAACCCCCGGCACGTAAGTCGAGCGGTGACCTTCAATGCGCAGAAGTCGAAAATGAGGTATCTCGGGGTGTAAGGGGGCCGCGGGGAGGGCGTGGGGATCGTTCGTAAGCACTGATTAGCTCTCGCGGATCGTATTGTGTCCCGCTCACTCGCACGACGCTGCGCGCACTTGAAGGTCACCGCTCGACTTACATGCCGGGGGTTATAGCACAGAGTACCTACAGAGGGGAAGCTTCTACAAGCGGCCCGCTGTAGGTACACTCACACATATGCGCACAGTTTGTCACCAACTGTACCGGTTAGTGGAACGAGCGGGCGTCCGTGAACCGTTGGTGAGTGTGTTTGTGTGAGTATACCTACAGCGGGCCGCTTGTGGAAGCTTCCTCTCTGTAGATTTACTACTCGTGTGGTTATAGTATGGATATGGATGAATACTGTGATTGTTGGTCACAGATCTGATAGGCGTGGAGACGATGGCCGCTCTGGACTTGGGCGGCGGTTCAACGCAGATCACGTATCAGTTGAACAAGGAGGACGCGCAACTGTTCCCCGCTAGAGATCAGTACATCGTGCCCGCAGGGGACAATATTACCATCTATACACACAGGTGAGCTTTTTTATTACCCGACTACGGCAAAGCCAAAGGGAAGGGTTATGATTTTTAACCCCCGACCCAAAAACGACGGGGTGTTATAAGTTTGACTTGTCTGTGTGAGTGTGTTTGTCTGTTCCACTGTAGCGCTCAAACGGATGGACCGATGTGAATGCGGTTTTTTTGTTTGAAAGGTGAATTAGTCGGGAGAAAGGTGAATTAGCTGTGTTTGATGAAAATTGGTCCAAGATAGCCGCCGCCACAAAATAGTTTAAAAAAAAAAAAATAATGGAATTCGTAGTAAAGTATGTCATGCATTATATTTCTTTTCCGTATTTTGTTTCCAGCTATCTTAATCTAGGTCTGCTAGCAGCTCGGTACGGAATATTCGGACTGGAGGCGAATGACAACACCACAAGCACATTCAAGTCCGTATGTGTGGATCCCATTGTACAAAACGAGAAATGGACGTACGCCAACAAACAGTATGTTATAAGGTAAGTTTACTTACTACATATTAGGGAACTATACATATCCACCACCACTACAGCCTTTTAACGTCCCACTGCTGGGCACAGGCCTCCTCTCATAGGAGTGAGGGATTTAGAGCTTAAGACCCGCCACGCTGCTCTAATGCGGGTTGGCGGGCTTTAACGACTATTGTCACATGATAGTGATAACCGGGACCGACTGCTTAAGAGCCCTCTCCATGGCAGCGACAAATCGTTGGTGAGTGGAGTCTAAAACAGTGATTTCTGCATTTAGAGAGCGAGACGTCTTCAGTAAAGAAGAGTACTAAAAATATATACATAAATTAATAAAAAATTAATTAAATAGATAAATTTTGCTTGAGATATCATGATTTTTAGTGAAAAACGGCAAAGTAAAAAGATGCAAATCTGGGTTTGGAATTTCGCCTATTTTAGCAAATATTTGGCAATTTTTTACATGAACTAAAGACATTTGTAATTATTATGAAGTAACCTATGATAAGACTTCGGTCGTTTTTCAATTTTCTAGTTTCTTATATAGTTTATTTACGCACGAAGTTTCCCCAAAATTTGCCCAGAAATAGTGATTTTTCGAGTGTCATAACTTTCAAAATAAATATAATTTTACTAATATTTTTATTTTATGGCATAGATAATGGAGATATAAATTGATATCTGGCTTAACTTTAGACCTATTGCGACAAATATTAGAATAATAGGCGTAGTACGTTTGTATGGAGAAGCGCGTGAAGAGAGCGGCCTTAACGTGCTCTCCGAGGCACGGGGGTGAACGCTAAATCGCTTGGCGGTACGGCCTCCCACCAGACCAGACCAGAGACAATTTAGAAATTATAAAATTCCAAATTGCCCCTGCCGGGAATCGAACTCTAGATCTGGACTTAGAAAACCACAACGCTCACCACCAAGGAGGTCGTCAAAATTTATATTATAATAACATGTAATTTTTTGTATGTATTTTGTATATATCCAGTGGAGCGGCGCGCGCGGACGGCATGAAGCGGGACGCGGTGTACGCGCGCTGCCACGCGCTGGTGAAGCGCTACGTGCTGCGCACGCTGGACTGGGAGCCGAGCGCCGCGCCCCGGGGCGCCGTCGCCGCCATGAGCTACTTCTACGACGTGGCGGCCGATGCCGGGATCATTGGTGAGATTATAATGGGTGTAAGGGACATGTTACCTAAAACGCATCACACAAATTCAGTACATGATTCTAGCGTCCCTAGTGGTGAAATTTTTCGTCGGATTTTTCATGAAATTTACGTATTTTTTTCATCGTTTTTTTAACTGAATACTGTATAAAATCATTATTACTTAATCTGTCTCAATGCGATTTTAAGTGAAAAAGTAATTATTTCATTATTTTCACATAAAACACTAATGTACATTAAAAATGTCTACATAATATAGTAGACGGCGCGCAGAACGGGCCGCGGCACCTTCATTTTGCGCGGAGCGTTGTGATTGCGTTGTATACAATACATTGCGCGCAAAAATGGCAATATCAAACCAATCATTTACGAGATAAATGATTTCAGTAACTTTACATAACACATAAAATGCAACTTATCTTAATCTCAAAGTTTTCGTTAAGATGTCACTTACACCCTGTATTATCTTTAACCGACTTCAAAAAGGAGGTTGATTCTGTATTCGACCCGTATGTATGTCGAAAATGACACCTAAGAAGTGTTTTTTTTGCAACGTGGCTATACAGTTAGTTTTGGTATTCGGCAGACGTGATCTCGGGCGGCACGGTGTCGGTGTCGCAGTACCGCGCGAGCGCGCTCCGCGCGTGCTCCGCGTCCAACGTGGAGCAGCCGTGGGCGTGCGTCGACCTGGTGTACGTCGTCGCGCTGCTGCAGGACGCCTACAAGATACAGGACAACGAGCGCATTTCCGTGAGTTGAGATTGAAGCCATATTCTCTATGATAAATTTCCCATAGAAAGGATTTAGAACCTAACTTAATTTGCGTCTATTGCGTCCATTCCACGAATCAAACTCCTAGGGAACAAAATACCCGCACCTTTTTGGTGGATGTGCGCAGCTAGACAAGCCAAATTCCACTATGTGGCCAAAGTCAACCTCACCTGAGCGCGGTGGAGCTGCCAATATGCTAACGAGGCCCTGACGCTCTCAGTCCCCTCTACGGGTCGTTGTGTCTGATACCACACAACCTAATCTAGATGGTATCACCGCTTTGTGGTAGGATTCTACCCCGAATCCGCCTGGCTAGCGACTACACTTCAGTCGTAATCTGCCGCAAAGCATGCGTGTGTTCCGGCAGCGAGCTGAAGAGCCAGTCCCCTTCCTCAAAAGCCGGCAACGCATTAGTGGTTCCTCAGGTGCTGCTAATGGTCATGGGCGGTGGTAATCACTTAACATCACGTGCCCCGCTTGCTCGGCTGCCCGCTATTCCTATAAAAAAAAGTAAAGACGCTCCACTTTAAAGAGAAGGTTTACAGGCTGGTAAGCAACTACTATGCTTAATGCATAGTAGTTGCCTACCTATTTTTTTTATTAAACAACTTTTTCATAGAACATCATTTTTTAATGATTGAATTGTATATAATATTTTGTGTGTGTTATAAATATATTCACTTCTAAGTTCACAATATAATATTTAATTTTTTAATATTTTCCACTAACACGCACTGTTATAGACGATAGGTGGATGTCTTATAGAAAAACACCACTTATGTCATCTATAGTATATTTATTAATTAATGCTACACACTTAACAAAATTCTTACTTGGACTATTTCAACACCGTCGAGTCGGAGTCCTAGAGACTGAGTATCTGCAGAATGACGATATAGAATTATTTATGAGGACTGACTATTTCTATTCGATATTCGGTATTTATAGGCATATATTGCTGAGTCGTGACATGAATTAAATTGGTGTTAAGCGATGTCAGCGATACATGCTTAAGGTAGGGCTGTAACACCTCCCCCTTTAAAACGGAACATCCCAGGATAAACCAGGATGTGAGTATAGTCCAAGTATTACAAAGAAATTGAAACAGAATTGGAAAATAAGACATGGAAAAATAACTTCGGATTGTACATTATAAAATTAGTTTAGCTTAATATAACTTACTAGCAAAATAACTTATTTAAATACACAGGATATAGTAAAACATTACAATGAAATAGTAAATAGAACATTGAGATTTGAATTACAAAGAAATGGTAAATTTTATCCGAAGAATTATTTCATAAAGATTACAAGTATTATTCTATATTAATTCAAGATTTCTTCTTGGAGAACTAGTATTAGAGTCAGTGTTTTCAGTATCAAATTCCGGATTGTTCATTTCAATAGAAATTGTTCTAGTTTCAGTTTTAGACTTAGTCGTACAGGTATTTATAAATTTTATGCAAAGAGAGGAATTCTTAGTTCTATTTTTACAACAAAAACACTTATACAATTTATATAAGAAAAAAGAAGATACAGAAACGGATAATATAGTAGTAATTATTCCAAAATAGTAGTGATTATATTGTGATTAAAACTAGATAATAGAACATAGATTTTTGTTTCAAGTTCTTGAGACATAATAAAAATAACTTATGATAAGCTTTTACAATATTTGGGTAACTAGGTATAAATGTCTTGAATACATATTCAATTATTATTATAAAATTGCTTATAAGTATTTTATGATTAAGTACATGATTCATGGATACATTTTACATGTTTGGGTAATATGATCACTTCACATATCGGATTTCCGGAACGAGATTGTATATGTATTATTTTGCACAAGTTATTTATTTATCACTTTACACTCACTTAAGTTTTGTAACACTGAATATATTATTAGCTTATTTTGTGTTATTGCCATGAATTTTACGGCTGGGTTAATTAATACAAAGCTATCGGGATTATGAAATAAATAGAATTGAGTCGATTAAAAATAAATGAATTCTTTAAAGTAAATTGATAAGTGAAAAATTATTTTTAATTGACATTGGCAGTGGCTGAAACAATGTCTAAGATTCTAGATCTGATGAGAAAAATCTTCTAATGTAATAGATAACGTAGAGTGTTAAGAAATGGGACTCTAAAGTGCTTATGGTTTTTTAGTGTAACGAGGCAATTAGGTAAAAAGATTCTTCTTCGGATTTCGGGCTTTTCGATGCATAATTGTTTTATGGTAAATGTTTATCTTGATATGCGTGTTATGGAAAAGATAACAGATTATTTCGTATATAATTGTAAAATTGAGTTTATCAAATGGATTAGAAAAATCGGACATAGAAATTTCTTTTACATTCGGATGATGCATAATTAGTTCATTACGAAGAGAATTTAAAGTTTTGAATATTCCTTGGTAGGTACTAGAGTCAAAGTGGTGTACTTTAGTAAACATGTGAAAACATAATTTATTCTTGAATTTTGTATGTCTTACAGTATATAATTCTTTTTCAGAACTTATAAAAGTATCTTTGTTTTCTAAAGAATTGAGAATATCTTCGCAATAGGGATTTGATGAGTCTAGGTCAATTGATGTCGAGTAAGCTATTGTTGAACATGAGGTTTTTAAAAGATTTTGGTTAAATTCGTGGATTTCAGTGGTAAAGGCTGTTGGTTTAGATCGAGATTTAAGAAAATCGCTATATGTCAGATCATTTCTAGGATTTATGTTATTTATACTACGCATAGGAGGATGGGATAAAGGAGATTTAGTAGAGTTAGTAGATTTAGTAGAATTATTAGAATTAGTAATATTGGAATTGATAGGATTAGTAAAGTGGTTAGATTTAGTAGATGTAGTAGTATTATTTTTATTTTTATGGCAGCCATGCATTTGGGGCTGGTTACCCTGTCGGTTGGCTGGAAAAGATACAGTGGATTTTGATTGAGTAATGTGTTCACGGCCATGCATTTGGGGCTGGTTACCCTGTTGGTTGGCTGGAAAAGATACAGTGGATTTTGATTTAGTAATGTGTTCACGGCCATGGATTTGGGGCTGGTTACCCTGTTGGTTGACCTGTGACACGGATTCAGTGGGACTGTGTACACGGTCATGAATTTGGGGCTGGTTACCCTGGTTGTTGACGCGTGACACGGATTTAGAAACTTGATTTTTTAATACGTCGGTTTGATTCGACCATTCCGTACGACGTAAAACCGGAATGCAAGCTAGTTTAAATTATTATTATGTGAGTCAGTGGAAAAATCTTTTCGCGAGTTATTGTATTGACGTTTTCGACATTGACTAATTTCGTGACCCCGATTCCAGCAATACCTACATATGATAGACGTATTATTATTCACTGGATTTAAGGATTTAGAGGGCTGAGCTTGATTACTTAAATTCGTAGAATGAACGGGACGTTTGTGAGCAAAGAAACAGTTTTTTTCTAGGTGGTTATTTTTTCCACATAATTTACATTTAAACCTCGGCTCTATAGGTTTTGAAGATTGAACATAGTTTTGAAATTTTTCTTCCTGAATAGCTAGGTTGATAGCTTCAGATAGCGTAGTAGGATTACGACTTCTTAATATATTAGAAATATGACTAGGTAACCCTATTAAAAAGGTATGCAGCGCTAGGTCTTCAGTGCTGGCAATCCGTCCTTTGATCTCTGAGGAGTCTCTAGTAGAGAGCGATATGTCTGTCTGTAGTCGCGTCAGATATGTTTCTATACGGAGACTGAATTCGGATACTGTTTCGTTATGTTTTTGCTTACAGCTTAATAAATCTAATAGCAAGTGATCTCGGTGTTTAGTTTCACCAAATGTAGTTCTTAGGAACTGTTTCAACTCGAGCCAGTTATCGAATATTTTTAAAGAGCACGCGGTTTCCGCTTTGCCTTCTAGTTGTGAAATTATATACTTTAATAAAATACTGATTTGAGATGGCGAAGCTAAGCTCATTGCATTCTCACAATTTCTTAAAAAAGGGGACAGTTTATTTCTGTCATCGTCGAAAGGTTTTACGAATTTAGCTAAGACCGAAAAATCTACTTCCTGTAAAATAGAAGATCGAGAAGGTGCCTGGACATTTTTGTTTTCCATTTTGATATAAAAATAATATAACTAATTAATATGTTTGAAATAAAATTATAACGTGATATGAAGTGAATAACCCACGCGTAAAATCAGGTCAATACAAAATAAGTTAATAAATTGAAAAAATACACTCACAAGATGCTGAATATGCAATATGATGACATAGATACAGCGGCGATGCGGCCTCGGCGAAATGCAGCGTTGCGATTTTTACGACTCGGTGCGATGTAGGTCAGTGTCGCGTGTAGAATTTTGTGTAAATTTATCGAGCCCGGTGACACGACGTCCACGATGTTGCTGGCGGCGGCCTCTCAGACCGTCAGTGAAACGATGAGGTGAGGCGGCAGGTTACCAACTGAGCAGACAGGCGACACGATGTTTGCGGCGTCCTGGCGATGTTTGGTGGCGACCTCGTAAATCGTCAGTGAAACGTTACGGGCAGCAGGTGACTAACTCGGCAGGCAGGCGGCAACTTGGCTCTTCGGGTAGTGTGTGGCAACAGGTCGTCGTCAGGAGTAGGCGACCAGGGAGGATAAAAAATCCCCTTTCTTCTGACACCAATTATGTTATAGACGATAGGTGGATGTCTTATAGAAAAACACCACTTATGTCATCTATAGTATATTTATTAATTAATGCTACACACTTAACAAAATTCTTACTTGGACTATTTCAACACCGTCGAGTCGGAGTCCTAGAGACTGAGTATCTGCAGAATGACGATATAGAATTATTTATGAGGACTGACTATTTTTATTCGATATTCGGTATTTATAGGCATATATTGCTGAGTCGTGACATGAATTAAATTGGTGTTAAGCGATGTCAGCGATACATGCTTAAGGTAGGGCTGTAACAGCACGTCCAACCACCTAAACAAACAATGAACGTACTGAGAAAAATAAAAATCCGTCAGGCGGCATGTCCGCATGTTAGACGATTCTAAAAATTGGCTAAGGAAGGTCACGCGCATAAACCAATGAGCGCACAAGGTCAATTTCCTTTGGGAGCTTGTTTCGTGGAATGGACTATAGTACCTTCATTTTCATTCCAATAATTTATTGTATCTTTTCAGCTGTTCAAAAAGGTGAACGGTCACGAGGTTTCCTGGGCGCTAGGACTCGCCTACACCACCGTGATGAACCGCATCACCGCCGCGCCGCCCGCCTAACGCTATGTACCTACTATAGTTATTTATATTAGTCTGCCCAGAAAAATAAAACCCTGTCAAGGGGCGTCGTCGTCTCAACCAATAGACGTCCACTGCTGGACATAGGTCTCTTGCAAGGATCGCCACAGCACACGATCTTGCGCCGCCTGTTTCCAGGCTGCCAGCGACTCGCTGTTTTTCATACAAATAACTCATTCTATTTTCAAATGATAATTGTCTCAATTCAACGGAATTTAAAATCAGACTATATGTAATAATTTTATTAATGACGTTTAATTTTTTAATAACGTTAGTCGTTACAACTGCCTCGTTAGTCTAGTGGTTAGCATATTCGACTGCAGATCACGAGGTCCTAGGTTCGATTCCTGGGTCGGGCAAATATTTGTTAGGTATTGGGTTTTGCTGTCAAGAAATTCTCAGTGCCAGCCCGGAGTTGGTAGTTGGCGGTATTTCACCCCCGTGCCTCGGAGAGCACGTTAAGCAGTCGGTGCCGGTTATTATCACTATCATGTGACAAGTTGTTAAAGTCCGCCAACCCGCATTGGAGCAGCGTGGTGGGTCTAAGCTCTAAATCCCTCTTCCCTATGAGAGAGGAGGCCTGTGCCCAGCGGTGGGACGTTAAGAGGCTGTAGTAGTGGTGGTGGTGGTTATACAACGTTAGTTTTACTTTGCGCAAAAACCGAAAGACGTGTCAAATATTTTTACATTTGAAATAGTTATTCAAAATTTCAAAAACATATAATGAAAACTTAGGAAGTTATAAATAAGCCTTTTGTGTTGCGTCATTGTCCTCGAAAAAAAATGGTCACCCCAACTCGCAAGCCATCACCGCTTCGACTCGCGCGTTGAATGACCGCGCGCTGTTTGCCGATCGTCAGCTGATGCGCGTTTCAGCCATTGTGCCTAAGTTTGCAGGATTTTATAATATTTTTGGACAAAAATATAACACGGTATAAATATGATCGGATTCGGTTTTGTTACTGATTAAGAATAAACTACTTTCAGATTTTGCTTAAAGTAAAACTAACATTGTATATGTATGTGCGTTTCTCGTATTTCCCCGGTAATGTTAACGATATGCTCGTCTCGCTCTCGCCGTCGCGCGAGTGTGAGACAGGAGATGAATGTGAATAAACTTTTTAATGTTCACATGTGACATTTAATTATGTTTAAAAAAAATTGTTGCCAGTATGAGAAATATTATGTTAAATAATTGGTTTTCCGCAACATGGCGAGGTGTTATTTTTCTGGTCAGGCTTTTTTAAACTCATATGAATAAAATAAATATGAATAATCATAAATTTATGATGATTCGATGATTGGTCACCAGAATTTATTCCGAGATTCTGTTGTTTGTGAGATGATTAGTTCTTATTTCAAACGCTCAATGTTTGCCTTTAATTTATTTTTATTATTGAATAGTACAATTTATTTAATTTATCTATGTATTCTACAAAATGTTGATATTATGCTGATTTTTTTACCGTGTAGATTTTATTACAATTAAAATACCTTTTTATAAAATACATTGAACTGAAGATAATTAAATATAAAAAAAATATAAAGTATTTTCGGGCAGTAACGTGATTAAAGATTTTATAATATTGATTAAGATTTTTCAAATGTTTACACTGAATTTTGTAACAATAACGACTCAAATTTTTTACGGATATTCTTTTGAAGACATTTTTTCGAGGTAATTTTTTTTCTACCTATCATAAATATACTGCAACTTATTTCCTACTTTGTAATTTATGTTTATTTCTGGTTGAAACTTAGTGCAACCAGTCACAACCGCAGCTGTTCGCACACTAGAGAAGAGCCACAAGAGCCGCGCCGAAAGTAATGTGTTTTCGTCACCGAGAATGCAATTGACGAGTCCTACGTGCCGAATAAACGCGGTGGCTGCGTCTGACGTCATTTTTTGACGCGTATGACGCGTCGACTCGTCCTATTGAACTCATTAGAATGATGATAAATGCGAATGACGTCATCAGTTATAATAATAATTATAATAAACTATTAATTAAACTCATTATGCAGTATATTCATTGGAATCCGGACGCTTAAACTAGAAAACCCGTATCTTAGGAGCCAGTGCTATCTTAAAAGCCGCAAGCGTTGGTCAGTTGCGGCTTCCTCTGCTGACATCATTTGAATTACTTGATCCGACGCGGTCGACTCGCATTCGCTGTTCCAGTAATGAAAAATGCGATGCGTTCAGCGCGGCTCTTGCGGTACATATAGCGCGGCTATGTGTGTTTACCTTTAGAGAGACAATTTAATTTGGTGTGCGAATCAGCAATGACATTTCTACGACTTTATAGTGCTACTTATATACTGATGTGCCTGAATTCGAGACAGTGAGAAGTAATATTAACAAAAAATATATAATATGAAGTTCTTGTTTTACGCGCGTACAATTAATATTTCTGACTTGATAACCCAAAGTGCAATTTTTATTAAATTGAATTTTCACTTTGGAATAAATGGTTGTTTTTAAATAGCTAATAATGTGGTATTGTTCACATTAATAAAGGCAGGTGTTTGAAACTCACAGAGAGTCACTTTAATTTTATTTCTTTGTATTTTGACAATTGTAATATTTTACGCTGGTAACGGTTGTTTGTATATCTAATTATTATT
The DNA here is from genome assembly GCA_920104075.1 of Melanargia galathea. Classification (NCBI taxonomy): domain Eukaryota; kingdom Metazoa; phylum Arthropoda; class Insecta; order Lepidoptera; family Nymphalidae; genus Melanargia; species Melanargia galathea. The sequence goes on from OV049857.1 coordinate 24,887,835, forward strand.
AAGTATATATTTAAAAGTATTTTTTTGACTTTATTACTAAATCATCAAAATAACATTAATATTATTATTATTATTGTTGCTTTAGTGAATAATAGGTAAATATTACCATGTGCTGTGTTAATTTATGATGAACATGTGATTTTCTATGAATTTTATATGAAAACTATTGTATGTATAAATATTTCATTGTGAAATAGTATTTAAATAGTATAATTCAAATTATTATTCGGATAGACCTTCTTGTGTATTTTGTGATAGTGAAAATTTTAATATTTATATAGGTAGGTTTAATTGTTTTCCTTAGAATTGGTTAACAGATATTGTAACAGAAATATTCACTCAATTTGGCACTAGAATTTGTGTGTGTCAGTTGATAATGGTACTTGCATGTTTTTTGCCACGTCTAGCTTGATTGCCTTCGAAGCAAGAGTGAATAAACATGCAATCTCTATAATACAATAATTATATTTATTCATCTTCTAGGCAAGCGCGCTCCAATCTAGACCTCATTACTTTCCATCATAATTATTGTAGCCCGCCAACCCGCATTGGAGCAGCGTGGCGGGTCTATGATCTAATCCCTCTCCTATGAGAGGAGGCCTGTTCCCAGCAGTGGGACATTAAAAAGGCTGTGGTGGTGGTGGTGGTGGCAAACCTATCTTGTCGATTTAATTGGTTGTAGCTTCATAACAGGTTAGTTTGTTGCGGATCTCACAGAGGGTCTTACAGAGGCATAATTCCCATTACGCCGGGCATGTGCCAGGCCGTGCCGCGGCCGAGGACTCGTCAAATTGTTTTGATGACGGTCTATAGTTGATCCCGGATCAAGGACAAAATAAGAACACCATAACATGCATGCACAATAGGATAAAATAAAAAGAGTTATTTAATTTCCGTATCGTCATGCCTCCCATCTAGCAGGTAAGGGTTACCATACCTAAGAATCCTACTAAGTTGTGCTATAACTACGCCCCCCCCCCCCCTGCTAATGTCATTCGTGTGCCAAAAGATCCTTGCGATCCTTGTCGCACTGTACTCTTCTGAGTGCTTAGCGCTTGTTCAGACACGGCGGGAACCGCGCGATTATAGAATCGCATGGAAATCGCGCAGGTCTTATTTATATGAGTTATATAAAGTCGTTCAGACATAACCGCGCGGTTACCGCGCGGGAAACGCGCGGTTCCCGCCGTGTCTGAACAAGCGCTTAGTCTCAGTTTGGAGCGCTCCAAAACTTTATAGTATACTATTGACCGAATCACAATGACTTCAGAGTAAAATGGACCTAAAATGGCTTGTATTAAGGTTTGAGTTCGCCAATACATTCAGCATTCGAACAATGCTGAATGTATTGGCGAACTCAAACCTTAATACAAGCCATTTTAGGTCTATTTTACTCTGAAATCGATCAATAGTTTTCGAGTTCGTTTTCGAGTGCTCCGATTTAGACTAAGCACACTGAAGTCATTTGTGAATCGATCAATAGTATACTATAAAGTTTTGGAGCGCTCCAAACTGAGACTGTTAGTCTTATTTAGTTTGCTATATTTTTTAATGTACAAACGTTGACGTTTGCGTGCGTCCTTGCCAGTATCTGGACAAGCACGTATATATTGATCGCTGCGTGCACACAACAAATGAGTGAATTTATTATTCTGTACTCGAATATACTTATTATAATTTACAAATATTGTATGGGCTGGAGGTATTCCGTTTAATTTAAATTGACTTATATCTACAACGTTAGTTTTACTTTGCGCAAAAACCGAAACACGTGTCAAATATTTTTACATTAGGAATATTTATACAAAACTAGCGGACCCGGCAGATGTCTTCCTGCCCGCTATTAGCGCCACCTACCGGGTCCAATTTTTCTACTTACAAACCTTCCTCTTGAATCACTCTATCTATTAAATAAACCGCATTAAAATCCGTTGCGTAGTTTTAAAGATTTAAGCATACATAGGGATTAGGGACATAGGGACATAAGGACATAGGGACAGAGAAAGCGACTTTGTTTTATACTATGTAGTGATTTCATAAAAATATAATGAAAACTAACGAAGTTATAAGCTTGTTATGTTGCGTCATTGTATTCGAAAAAAATGGTCACCGCAAGGACTTGCGATCGACGCGAGTTGAATGACCGCGCGCTGTTCGCCGATCGTCAGCTGATGCGCGTTTCAACCACTGTGCCTAAGCTTGCAGGATTTCAAAATATTTTTGGACAAAAATATAACACGGTATAAAAATGGTTGGATTCGATTCTGTTACTGATTCTGAACGAACTACTTTTAGGTTTTGCGTAAAGTAAAACTAACGTTCTATACTCGTACCGTTGATTAATAAGTGCATTTTTTGTACACTGACGAGTAGCTGCCATTACAGCTGAAGTATTTTGATTATAGAGCAAGATCCCAGGGCCGCCAGACGTCACGTATTTTCTGATGGATGAAATGTGGACGATTGAGTAGTGTTAGTATGTACTATGATCGTATGCCTACCTGCTAGCTTGGTCAAACGGCCAATTTCCAGGTATCAGGTAATCAAGGTACATAAAAACATTACTTACTTCACTTAAATTCTCATGGCTGATTTTTATATATGTTTTCGAGTGTATAGTTAAAAATAAATTGTCAATACTCCCAGACACTTTCCGTCGGCCATATTGCTTGACAGACGCTTTAAGGGTCTCAAAATAAATAATTAGTCAACTTCACGTAAATTCTGACGCTCCATTTTTATATATGTTCATCCGACAACTATTTTAAAAGCTTTGACAAGAAGACAGACCGATCCAAGGGGCCAATCATCCCTTAAACTAAATTTGAATATCTCTGTGAGTGGGAGCGCGAGAGCATTATCTACGCGCATGAGACTGAGTGAGACCGACTGCGCTGTTAAGGCCATGAAAATTACTTGAACAGATATCTTATAATTTTTAGAACTTTTGTTGACAAGTAAATTATAGCAACAAAAATAAGAAAAAAAATTGACATATAATAAATAATACTAAAGTTAGCCGACATTTTTAATTTTTTTTTTCAATTTATTAATTAAAACTAAAAAATATTTTTTAAAAATAACACTTATAGTTTTTCAAATTTTTTACTGTAATTTTACATTTTACAATTTTATTTTACAAGTAATTTTCATGGCCTTAACAGCGCAGTCGGTCTCACTCAGTCTCATGCGCATAGATAATGCTCTCGCGCTCCCACTCACAGAGATATTAAAATTTAGTTTAGGGGATGATTGGCCCCTTGGATCGGTCTGTCTTCTTGTCAAAGCTTTTAAAATAGTTGTCGGATGAACATATATAAAAATGGAGCGTCAGAATTTACGTGAAGTTGACTAATTATTTATTTTGAGACCCTTAAAGCGTCTGTCAAGCAATATGGCCGACGGAAAGTGTCTGGGAGTATTGACAATTTATTTTTAACTATACACTCGACAACATATATAAAAATCAGCCATGAGAATTTAAGTGAAGTAAGTAATGTTTTTATGTACCTTGATTACCTGATACCTGGAAATTGGCCGTTTGACCAAGCTAGCAGGTAGGCATACGATCATAGTACATACTAACACTACTCAATCGTCCACATTTCATCCATCAGAAAATACGTGACGTCTGGCGGCCCTGGGATCTTGGACTATTAGCTTACATTGCACTGTTTATCTATCGTAAAAGTATCTAGCGGATTGGTGTTTACATAAATTGTACAAAATTTAATAAACGTTATATTTTAGATTGTTGTTTTATTTATTTTAAGCGAATTTAATCGAACTTGTAAAGTTCTTCTTATTCTCTAGCTTAGCAAACCTTCATGAATAAAAAATATACATATAAGTATGTTAACTAAAAATATATAAGAAATATATTATAGCTTAATGGTTTTAATTTTTTAATAGCCACTGAGTTAGAGAATAGGTAGAGAGTAGGAGGTTTATTATAGAGGTAGGACAATTATTATTAATAAACAACCAATTTTTTTTTTGTATTTATTGAGAACCATATTAGTTAGTACAATAAAAATGTTAACACTAACTTGTTACGTTCGTGTGTTCAGTCTCTAATAGATTACAAACAATAATCTAGGTTGATGGATTACATTATAGTATGACTTTAATGTAGACGCTATTTATACAAAGCTAGATGCACAGATAAAATAACTACCTAGGTACATTATTAAAAAAAAACATTTTATCGTAATAAGTTTAAAATTCTATAATTTTTTTACGTCAACATCAACAGTTACGCTAAAAGTATCATGAATTTTTTATGTGTAAATCCTTCCTTTTCTGTATACTGTAATCTAACTGTAATCTAAGTATAGGTAGGTACATGCATTAATAAAAGCTACGACTCGATTTATAAGATTTGAGTAAATAGGTAGTTAGGTAATAAAAAATAAAACGATAGGAATATTATAAGAATTATACCATTTTCAATATTTCCCTTACCACATGGAAAAAATTGAAAATCTTTGATGAATTACTCTCATCAAAGTTATCATCTAATTCATCAAAGTTGAAAATGTATCGTACTTAAAAATGTTGTTTTTGAGGAAGATAGTGTACTAGTTATTCAAAGATACAATATGAAGAGATACCTACATGGTTCATAGTCTAACAATAAGCTTAGATAATATAGGTATTATTGCACATTAGATATCTGTCTAATATTGGTACACCTATCATTTCATAAGTAAAACTTGTTCCACTTCGAACACGACCTGCTCTCAGACTATGATAAGTAAAGTAATATTTTTACTTACCTTCATAAGTCTTATGAGTTAACGTACCAACCATTTCATTTATCATATTAATTATGTACGTCAATTATTACAATATACCTTAAATATACTTAATATATCTATGGTACCTACCCACCGTACCATAGATATATTTATACCGCCAAGCTTTATTCCACGTAAGTCCACGTACCTATCTAGGTATCTAATCCTAAAAAAATGTTAAGTTTCTTAAAACATATTACTTATTTAAATATCTATTAAACTTGTATGATGTATGAGTCAAAGTAGTAAAATACCGACTTGCTACTTATCTACAGTATTTATGAATATTTTGAATCGTAAAATCATAAATTGCAGTGCAGAACTTACTTCAATTTATTTAATCATTGCCATTGCCACATTTAAAATACTTATTAGATAATCAATAAGTTTTTGATATAAAAAGGTTAAATATAATATAGGTAGGTATATTACGTAATAGGTAAGTAAGTAAAGTTGCTTAATTTAGGTAATTCTAAAAGTAGGTACAAATTTTACAAAATAATCATACCAAAAAACCTCATGTTTTAAGGAGGTACTTACAAAACTTTTTTAAGAAATAATTTAGCGAGTAAAAAATTAATTAAGTCAGGATATGTATAAACTCGGGGTGTATTTTGAACATGGTAAATTGTTTTCATTTCTATTTCTTAGCACGTTACAGCTCAATTTTTCGAAGAAAAATTACAATTTCTTGTACCAGAAAAGATAATGTTCGCCATCTTCGACTAGCAAATCATCCACACCTGAAACAAAAAAAAAACATTTTCCATTTGCTCCAATAGGTATATACCTCTACTCTAAGGTACTCTAAATTTCTATGCGGCTCTGAAACATGGACTCTTCGAGCTTCAGACCGCAATCGCATTGATGCCTTCGAGATTTGGTGCTGGAAGAAAATGCTCAAAATACCCTGGTCTGCTAGGATCAATGCATCCATTCTAAGATAGCTAAAAATAACAACTATACTCTGATTTCTAATTCCGTGGAATTCTGACAGCTGTCATTGTCATTTATAGATGAGTTATTTGTAGTTATGAAGAACAGGGTACATCTAGGTACGAAGTACGATTTTACCCCAAACTACTTTAATTCCCTGTCATCATAAAAATTCATATGCTGCGTAATAATATTAGTCGTTTCGCCCTAAAATAGAAAACACCAAGAGTGGAAACTAGAAAGTGCACATTAACAGCAATAGAAAACAAAAGAAGCACATTGAAAAAACTTATTCAAAAATGGAAGTCGAATGAGATTATCACCATGAAGTGTCTGTCAGCCATTTGTCATATCTACCTTCATGCGGCAGTTGATTTTTATTTATATAAGTTTTGAATTTTTTATCTTTTTTGTGGGAATCGAATTATCTCTGGTAACATTACGAAACGTCAGAATTCCACGGAATTAAAAATCAGAGTATAGGCCACTCAAATTCAAATTCAAAATTCATTTATTCAAAGTAGGTACACTGTACACTTTTTGAACGTCAATTTAGGAACAGGCAATGGTGATAATTACTTACGGAAACTTAAAACTAAAGCTACGAGGGTTCCAAACGCGCCCTGGTCTGAGAAGAGCCCACAACAAACTCAGCCGGGTTTATTTTTTTTATTACTCGCTGGCTTCGAACTTGAACTTCGGCTTTTATGCTGCTGGTGTTTGCACTACGTGGTAGATATGTTACCTACTGATATGACATTAATTTTATCTTCTAAGTCCGATTTAGGTACATACCAACAGGCGCGACTAGCTGGTTGCCGGGTGGGCTGGCGGGGTCGGGGATCTCGGGCAGCCGGTAGAGCAGCCAGTAGTGGTAGCCCATCGGCTCCTCCTTGTGCCCGGCCAGAGTGTGCACATAGTGTCCGTTGGGCCACTCGCTTGC